>JABBOT010000017.1:4715009-5386575 GCA_016165875.1 Acanthopleura granulata
TACACTTTACATAAACCTTCGAACTGGAAAGAAAGAGTTTAAGGACATTTGCTCGAACGTTTTCTAAAACTGTTCAATAAGATGAGAACACTTTCGTGGAATATTTCCTGTTTGTTTACATCTACGAGAGAAAACTATATACTTGCAATATAAGCACCAGAATAAAAACTGGCGCGGGTAAATGATAAACAGAACTTGTTCCGTTAGGTATGTGACACTCTGGTATGTTCGGTGACGTCGTCTCTTCATTCCTGATTTTGCCAGTATTTATGTAGTTCCCACATTTTGGAAAGTTTTCTGGTACTTTAGGCAGGTCTTTCTCCTCACCAGCTTGTATGACGACAGCCATTCCTATCTCAGCATGGAATGCTATGTGGCAATGTAACAACCAGAAACCTGGAGTAACAAAAGGGTGTGACATGGAGTTACGTGGCAATGTAGCAACCAGAAACCTCGAGTAACAAAAGGGCGTGATACACAGCTATGTGTGGAATTAACAATTCAAGTCATAAGATTAATGCTCAAAGATAAACTGATACGGTAACCTAGACTACGCCATCAAAAATTCACAACTCTGGAATCGGGTAGCCTTAGGGCCTTTTTCAGTTTTTTTTTTTATTTGTTGTCTGTTCCTGTTTCTATCGCAATACGTTATGGTGGCATGTGTCGTGTCACGTGACAATATATGCAACGTTAATAGTTTACTTTACTGTCTGCGTAATGTGTATGAGCAGGTATTATAACTGTTAACCAGGTATCATGTTTTACTCAGATTGTTTGCTTAAGACACGTTCCTACTCCGCGATTGTCCAGAATTAGGACGGTGAATTGAAAATTCATGTCATTGTAAGATTCGTAAAACCGATTCGTCTGAATGTGCGTTGTGAAATAGACCATAAAATAATCTTAGTTTCATTTCACTCACCGAATTCGACAAAGCGCATCGTTTAAGCTTGGCGTTATCCGGCGGTTGTTTCAATGATGTAAATTATAAATGAGCAATTTCCGCCTGGCAATTTTTTGTAATTTATATCATTGAAACAACCTTCACGAAAGAATACGTAGGCGTCAACCTGGGACATTTTGTCAGTACAGCGCGACCGGTTCAAGGGGAGTTGACTCCGGAGTTGTGCGGGAATTTATGAGTTTTGTTCTACACGTCCTAATGTCTACATCCCGTTTTCCCTTCAAAAATGCTACAAAAATTAGAGAATGCAAAAAATTGTATTTAACTTAGTAAAGTCAACACGGACGCCAGGGAAATACAAGCCGGTATGAAACATACACATGTGTGGAAGGGCACACAGAGGCAAAATAACCTAACCAGCTAGGACTGGATTCGAACACGCTATCTAATTGGTGAAACTTTCGCAAAAACATGGTCTCTACTGAGACCGACTGGATCGCTCAGCTACAACCCGTTTCCTAAAACCCAAGAGTTATAAATAACAGCTTGAACAGGTTGGACCTGCATATTACCTCAGGCCAGATGACGTAAGACGCTGGCCTCGTACTCACCTGGGTTGTTTGCTCGGAACCTGAATATGGTGTAGCCGCCGTCAGGCACTGTGACAGTGTCTTTGCGGGGAGCAGAGACAAGGTTCCTGGGTAGCTGACCCGCCTCGTCCAGTCGACGGACCTCAGCCACGGACGTGCTCTCTCCCAGCTGGAAAAAAAAAACACAACAACACTTATGCGTGTGGACAGAGAGAGAGCGACGGTCTATTTATTTGATGGAGGTTTGGAAGTTTTCATTTTTATCAAGGTAGTCCGTTTTCAGATATATAAAAGGATGAAGTTACCAACAAGTTGCAGTTAAAACGTCATGGCCCATAATTATTTTTATGTATATATGGTTGTTGTCGAACCCCGTATTTAAAGAACATTTCACTTCAACATTTGAGGTTGGGTTTACGGATGAAAGAAACCGTGCGTAGTATACAGGATGTCGTTTCATAATGTCAGTGGTTCTTTTTCCCTTCCCTTTCCTTTTTTCTTTCATTGTAATAAGAACTGTAGCGTAACGAGGTCATTCAAATAAATGTATGTATGTGTGCTTGGGTTTGACGTCGTACAAGTTTGAAGTTATATGGAGACGAGGAGATTGTATGTATTTGTATGGTATCTTCTTGAGGAAGAGTGTGTCCATGCCGCCACTAGAACATCATACTGAAGACACCAGACATGACACCCCACCCAGTCACATTATACTGACACCGGGCCTACCAGTCCTGTTTCCTTACTCTGAACTCTCAACGCAGAGCGCGAAGCGAGGCAGCAACAGGTACCATTTTTAAAGCCTTTTGTATGACCCGACCCGGGATTGATCCCGGATCTCCCGACCCCGACCCAATGAAACGTGTTAGCGCCTATCTATAATCACGTGATCGTAGTTATGATGTTGCTAAATCGATGTTCAGTTATTACGTGACCTCATATCACTTAAGGGAATCCCCTGATTGGTCACAACAGCTCCTTTGTGTTGCACTTCATTGGACAAAACCGGTCACATGTACTTCAAGCAAACTTAAATTTCTCTCCACCAACCCCCCAAAATGCCAGAATAAATCTTGAAGGAACGATCTCTGATGTGGCACGAATGAGGGGAAGAAAGACTGTTTCATCAGGGTTGTCATCCTCCGCTGACACCAAACCGCATCCGGTGTAAACATCGTTATTCACTGACCAAGATGGGATTCGTTATCAGTATATATAAAAATATACTACTTAACAACAGTGGAATCTGTATAAGAGGACACCGACTTACCCTGTCCATTCCGACCACTCTGTAGGCGTGGCCATGCAAATGAATCGGGTGATTGGCATTGAAGGTCACACCTTCGTCCACAACGATGACTTCCACCAGATCATTTAGCTTCACTTGTAATATATGCACACATTCACAATGTTCCTCGGTGCAGTTCTTAGCAACGGTGTCTTCGTTACAAAACAAGTCCTGCAAAAACATTGAAATTTGCTTAGCTTAAAAACATACTTAATATCAAGTCCTCTACCAAATTTGGGTCACGTTTCCCTGTAGAAATGTGTCGCGGCGAATAGTGCGCCACCCATTTTGCTCCAAGTACGACAATACATGCTTCACGTGAATTCCACCACATTAAATTCGTATGAACTTCTCAGAATTGTGCTACTGTAATGTCTGAAAGGGCCTCAAAATGGCCCCGACCAACGACAAATATACTCGCATGGTACAGCACATTATATCTTGAACGACTTAAATATGAACTGCCGGTTGATCAATTTTTTCGCACAAAACTGGCACAGTCTATCGTAGCGGTATCTGAAACACAGAGCCTAAGTGGTTTAAAGAATAAAACTTGATAGATGTTTTGAATACTATATTTTCTTCAAGGCCGATAGGCTGAATTTCGTGTAGCTTCGTATTTTCTATAGGCTTATCTGCCCTTGATGCCCCCTAGTGCACGACGTCATTGTGGCGATAGGCGAATTTATGCAGCAATCAGATGTGCTAATCACACGCCGAATTACGATGAGATTAGTTTTCATGCCTTCCCCTCGAACCCCTCCATGGGACGAAAATGGATAAATGCCATGCGACGTGAACATTTCGTACCCAATAAACAGACTAAATTCAGCTCTACCCATTTTGAAGATACCTGTTTTGATCCGGTATACAGACTAAACGCATTGTTCTTCAAAACCAGAAATGCCACAATTACGTAACGCATATTTGGCACACCAGCGCCATTCAAGCGCAGACAAGCGATGTGCGATTTTCTACTCGGAATTTTTGGTGTTAAATATATTTTTATTTTCTACACGTAAAAATGCTCACCGGATACATTTATTTTCTTTGCGTCATTTTCTTTATCACAGGTATATTATTCAGTTAAGTAAAGTGAAAACTAGAACCGAGACAGTTCACCTTTAAGCACGAATCTATGTAGATGAGGAAAGCTTATGGGTGAAATGTTTGGGAGGTTAGGATTCGATAGGGAAAGTTTTGTGAAGCAAAGGCTGAATGAGGTAAGGTTCACTGAGGAGAATTTCGTGAGGGTAAAGGTTTGTGAGGTAACATGATAAAGTTTCTACGGGTCACTAAGGATAGGTTATTGAAGGCTCAAAAGCTTAAGGTTTACTAGTTAAAGGCTTGTGAGGTAACGGGTCAAAAGGATAAGGTTCATTAGATATAGTTTCTCGCGATAAAGCCTAAACAGAAGAAAGGTTCATGGGGCATGGGGTCACAAGGGTATATTCCACTTGGGGAAGATTCTGGAAGTTAGGGGTCAAAATGGTAATGTTCACTAGGAAAAGGTTTGTAAGGTAGCGGGTCAAAAGGGTGGAGGTAACTACGGAAAGGTTCTTGAGGTCAAGGGTCAAAAGGTTAAGGTTAACTACGGAAAGGTTCTTGAGGTAAAGGGTCAAAAGGGTGAGGATAACAACGGAAATGCTCTTGAGGGAAAGCCTCAAAAGGACAAGGTTCACTAGGGAAAGGTTTGTGAGGTAAAGGCTAAATGGAGTAAGGTTCACAGAAGAAGGTTTCGTGAGGGAAAGTCTGAAAAGGATAAGGTTCATGAGCTAAAATGTCAAAAGGTAACCTTCACTGGGAAAAAGGGCACAGAAGGGTAAGGTTCTCTAGGATTATTGGTTTATTAGGAAAGATTGAAAAGAGAACGGTACGCGTGAAAAAGCTCTTCAGAGTGACGACCAGCAGGACAAGGTTAGCAAGAGAATTTGATTGGGAAACTAATCTATTTGTAACACCTTAGATACTTCCGTTGCAGAAAGTGCTAATACACGCTACAGTAAGATCTGCCTGTGCGTATAAGTCTCACCTGTGATAGATCGTGCGGTTGACTAAGCGGAGGTGATGGCGGCAATTTCATGGTGATTTTGTTGAATTGTGGGGTATATAAATGTTTCTTCCGTTCAATGGCGTACACGGGGTAGTATTCCGAGTCGTGGAAATATCTGTTGTCGATTTTATGGAAATCCATACCGATGAAAAACTTTTTGTTCGGTGTACCGGATACATCGTCCTCAGGGAAGGAAGCGTTCATTTTGGTGATAGGAACCATGTCTGCGGTTTCTCGCGTGTTGAGTGGATTGAGTTGCTGAAAGCAAACCAGACAAATCTCTTAACATACCAGTTAGTACTGTGCTGACAATATTATGGTATGTTTAAATATTCTCATCGTCGCTATTTTAACACGGAGGTTTGCTTATTTATTTATTTATTTATTTGGTGTTTTGCGCCGTACTCAAGAATATTTCACTTATACGACGGTGGCTAGCATTATACCGAGAGGAAAGCAGACAGAGCCCCGCATTGTCAAACTCGCTACAAACTCACCTGAGAGTCAATTCTATGACACTTTACAACACAACAGTTTACTGACATACCGGATAAAGCCTTGGGTCCAGAGCCTTGCTGGCCAAAGTTATATGTGGTACAGGTGCTTGGTGAAATTATCCACTATGACCATTTATACAGGTTTACCGCCACCTAGCCTTTAGTGAAAGCGTCGTAAGAATAATTTTAGCAAACTTTTTGGAAATGTCACTGGTTTAGCAGTCGATAAAATGTGGTGAATTTAGTGTTGAGGACAACGTCATGATTTTCGGACAACCATGCATAGAAACCTGAATGTGCTAAATATGTTTCTTGATGAACGGCGTGCATCTCCATGGAAACTCCTTTAGGTCCGGCAATTAAAACTCCTAAGTGATTTTCACTCACTTTACCCTCCCTTGAATTGCTGAAGTAGTCCGTATCTCCCGGTGGATCCTCCCCCTCAGGAGCCCCATCGTATCTCAAAATGGCCGTCTGTTTCGACTTTGAGAACTTCGGGCCGCAATCCGCTAGTCCCTGCAGCCGAAGCCAGTAGTTGGCCACTGTAGCGTTCGCTGTCAGGACGAAGTCATACCTTTCACCAGCGTATATGACAATCGAATCGACGACATAAGGCTCAAACGGTGCTCCATCGGAGGTTATGACCTCCAGTGTATGATTGTCGACAGAGAACAGGATGGGACAATTTAAAACACCATTGCTTATCACGCGAAATCTATAGCGATATCCCGGGGACACTTTAAACTCAGCTTTGGGTGTGAATACAGTCTGGTTTGTAGTTTCGTCGAAGAAGTCTTGATAGGCGCCCATACCTGTGGGTGAAACGGTGGTAATATACATTACATGTATATTAGGTTTAAGTCTAAATCCATACAGCTCAATCAACTGGGCTTCCACCAGTTTCTGCTTTCCTAAATTTTGAAAGAGAACAGTTTAATATCGACTCTAGATTTCTCTGGTAGAAAAGCATCTGTAACTGATGAAGTATATCATGCAAACTGCGATAAAGCATAGAATGATGTCAAAAGAAAGAAAATTGTGATAAAAACTGAATGTTCCTTTGTGATCTAGCATGATAGGCTACTTAACCATTCCTTTATATCCAAAGTAAGCATGATATATGATTCCAGCGGATAAGGATTTGCTGTTGATTTATTGACCTTTGATCTTTGACCTGAGATAGATAGTCATCAGTGCCTTCTGGTAGTAGTAATTTAAAACGATCGTTGGGAGCGGTTTGCGATAAGGGAAATACGGTCATTTATAGCTGTAATACAGTCTTGAGGAATAGCGCAAATGACAACTGAAGTTAACAAATTCAACCAGATCATATCATATTATCACATCACATTATTTATTTATTATATATTTATTTCTTTTTGGTTTTACGCCGTACTCACGAATATTTCACTTATACGACGGCAGCCAGCATTATGGTGGGAGGAAACCGGGCAGAGCCCGGGAGAAAACCACGGCCATCCGTAGGTTGTTGGCGCATCTCCCCACGTGCGGCCGGAGAGTAAGACAGCATGAAATGGATTTGAACTCACAGAGATCGCACTGGTGAGAGGCCACGAAGGTCACATCCTATTAATAAATGACTATGCTTACATAATTTACGCAATTTACATACCATTAACCAACATCGATTTAGGTTTGTTGTCTCCGTCGTCATGGTGATGGTGAGTGAACTTGTTGACTGACACCTCTGTCAGCCAATCAGTAATGAGGATGACATGCTCCGACAAATCATAGTCAAATCGGTCATAATGGACATCTGCAGATGGCGTCTGTCGTACAATGAGAGCTCCAAAGTAACCGTCAGACCTCTGTAATCCGGCGTGAGAGTGCCAAAAATGCGTCCCCGGCGTGTCGGCAATAAACCTGGACAAAATATTTTCATTTTGATTTGTTTTTATTTGTATTTCATAACGCAGTCAAGAATAGATGACTTATGGTCAGGTTTATGGGTGTAAAAAGCTGGGTATCTCGGAGGGGTGGCTTTGGGGGTATGGGATGGGGTAAGGTGGGGTGGGGCGGATGGTGGGAGGGTTCACTGTACTCTCCAGGCCGGGTATATGACAAGCCACAGGCCTCACAGCCATAGCCCAGCCATTCTCGACAAAATTATTCCACATGTTGTCCTGTTCTTGAACACTGACAGTTTTATGGACATGGTTGATTTATTTGGAATTTAAACTTGGCTTGGTACATGGTTTCATCGAGACAAACTACAGACCAAGTCCGATTTGGGGGCTGTTTCTTTCACTTTCAACAAGATTATAGCCGTTATCCATGTAATTGTTTCGCTGAGGACTTTGAGAAATCTATCATTCAGACTGCTCAAATCGGTAGGAGAAATGTGTTGGTCTCCCAAGGCTTGTAGGATGCTTGCTCTACCTGTATTGGTACTCTGTGTGCGCAGGTATGGGGCACTGCGTGAGCATTTCCACGCCGTCCTGGTACGGTGTGCCTTTCTGGTGAATCCCGTGCCAATGGATGGTTGTCCCCTCCGCCATGTTAAGCTTGTTGTTTACTGTCACCACGATCTCGTCTTTCTCACATACCTGAAACAGATTTATTCATTTATTTCATTGATTGGTGTTACACGCCGTACTCAAGAATATTTCACTTATGTGACGGCGGCCAGTATTATGATGGAGGAAACCAGAACCGGGGGGAAATCCACGACCATCCGCAGTTTGCTGGCAGGCCTTCCCACGTACGGCCGGAGAGGAAGCCAGCATGAGCTGGACTTGAACTCACAACGACCGCATTGGTGGGAGGCTTTCTGGGTCATTGCGCTGCGATAGAGCTTTGGCCAACTGAGCCTACCTGAAATAGAAAATGAGTGATCAACTCTCTTCTTCGTTATTTGGCTCACTCGCAGTTTGAGAAATCACTCAAGTAACACAACAATTGATGGTCAAAATGATAAATTTTTTACAGATTCATTTATACCATACACATGGACAACTGCTTCAAGAGTCAGGTGGCAATTAATTATATCTTTGTCGCTGGCTGAATAAGTAATGAAGACCTTGTTTCTAGTGAATTAATTGTGATGAACTGCTTTACTTGATTTTACTGTTTAGCCCAATTATTGGTCAATTGCCAGTGTTGTTAAAATCTGTCTCTCAGGTACTCTTGCTTGAAATGCAGAGCCATTTGCCATCAGTGGACGAGTCAAAATATATCTTGCATATAGAACTGTAAACCTCGTCAAAAAGACTTAGCAAAGAAATTACCTCAGATTTTTTCTTCACTTCCTAATACATCATTAAAAATTAATCATGTGTATGGGTAAATCAGCAGCATTATTTTAATTACGGTACCAAATGAAATGTTCAAGGAAGTATTGAATTAAAGCACCCCCGCGTGGTCGTTTGCGTATCTGTGACGTCATTACAAGTGAAGGATTCCCATAGCTCATCCAACCAGTACAAGATTTCTATCTCGTCGTCTGTTGAGGATACTGACCGCAAACACTGGCTTATAATTAACCAACATTTGGTTGGTCAAATGTCCAAAACCATCGGTATTGTTCTGTGGTTTATTTCGATGAACCACTGAGCCTTTGTGGTCAAAGTTGTAGGCGGAAATAACCTCTCACGTGGTCGCTATGATGCCGTCACTCAACAAGGATGTGCAAAATACTTCCTAGAACGGGATACATTAACTAACTGAAAGTACCCTGCAGTAGATTGTCGATACCCTAATGGTCTGTTGAACGAGACAAAACTGCGTCTCACTGGTAAACACATCCGGAATGTTTATCTCGAAAGTGCTGGCCTATGTAAATGCTGGCTGTATTCAGCGCGCACTGGCTGTTTTGATGCTGTCAAGTTGCCTTAGTTTTAAATAATGCTGCACTGAGGGATTGATTGCCCATCACATGTTAACTCGTGAGAAGTCCGCGGAGCACATCACTGAGGTAGTGGGTTCGATTCCGCCGGTCGTACATTCAGCGGCAAAATTCCGCCCGGAAATTTGTTGGAGTTACTCAGCAATGTGCGGCGATACCCTAAGGATCTTGCTCGAATTCCATCATCCGTAAACCTGATCGCGGAACAATCTCTCATCTTTCTTTCACATGTATATTTGTTTATTTATTTATTTGGTGTTTTACGCCAGCATTATGGTGGGAGAAACCGGAAGCCCGGAGGAAACCCACAACCATCCGCAGGTTGCTGGCAGATCTTTCCATGTACGTTTACATATATATGTATATATATCTCGAATATCAAGTAACACATTTCTGATAGATAACCTCGATAGCAAAGTTTCAATCTCGATTCACGGCTAGAGAACAGACATCCTTTCAGATGTTTCATATATAATGAGAAGTGATTATAGATTACGTAAACAATATGATATTCCATTATTCTAGGCGCTCTGAATATTGTTTTGAAAAGGTAAATGCAGATTTACATTGCATTTTGGTCCTTATCACACTAACTCAAAGCAAGTTCTCAATCATTATGATTATTCACCTATTGGTTTATATATATATCATTTATACATATATCTGTTGAAGCAAAAAACAAAAAATTGCGGTATATTCTCTCTGATTTCCGGAAATGCCTGCAGCAGCGCAATTACGCTTGCCAACAGTGGGTGAGCTCGAAGTCTCACCTGAATTGCAGGTCCCGGAAGCATTCGGTTTACCACAACAACGGCCCTGGGGAAACCGTCGGCGGGGATGCAGTGAGGCCGGTAGCAATCCGTCTTGTTGAAGGGACAGTTGTAGCAAGCTTTCGTCAGCACATAGTACCATTCCACTGTGAAGTGGTACTCGCAGGTTCTCGCCGGTTCACCTTCGTCACATGGTCGATTACAGCTGTGGTTCTTGTAATCTGTTAGTCACGAACAAAATCAGGGATAAATCAACCTAATTAATTATTCCCTCCTCCCACCCACCCATGAAATTCTTCGACCTGTCCATTCAGCCCGCAGATGGCCATGGACAGTGTTTCATTTCTGCGTATTCATGTTATTACGTGCAAAGAAAACGCAGTTAGAAAAATGTTCCTAATTCGAAATGCTAATCTCCATAAGCTTATTTTCAAGTTCCTTGTCTCGGATGGCGTCATAATTATTCAAAAGCAAGTGGCATGGTGGGGTAATGGGCGGAGTCAAGTAGGTTTTGACGGGAAGTGACACGTGTTACCTAATGCGTTATTGACCGTAATTTAAGCCCTGATTTTGAGACTGCCATGTTTGAAGCTGCTCTAAAGTCTAGGTGTGATATCCCTGGAGAATATTCATTTATTTTATTGTATTTATTTTATGTTTTGTATAACTATATGATCTCACGACAGCATGGCTATTAGTGTGGAGTTATGAAATTCTGTTTTAAGAAAACAATGTACTTTATTCGATCAGGCAGCATTGTAGGTTTTCTTTTGAGATTTGTGAGTTTGTTTAAACCGGTTGAGGTGTTTGGATATTGAAACAGAATACTTTAGCATATCACTTCCGCTTTGATTAATCATGACGGCACCAATGGTAATGCCGAAGTCTTGGTATCTGAAGGCGAATGTTGGTTTACAGAATTGAAGTACCACTCCTTTGCGTACACTTACAGTAGCTGTAGATTTACAGCATTTTACTGTATGTTTTATTAGCATCTGCACCTTTACAGTGCTTTGGAGGCGAAGAAAACATGACGTCATGTTGTACTTATACAACCAGTATGTAACTTCGTGATTGGCTGGAAATTTACGGCGCTGTTTACCTGCGTTCAGGAAATGTTACGGTGGTTCAAGCTGCCAGCAAAGTGTACTCTAAACATCCACATTTGTTGTTCAAGTGTATTAATTTATTTATTTACTTATTTGATTGGTGTTTTATGCCGTACTCAAGAATATTTCACTGATACGATGGCGGCCAGCATTATGGTGAAAGGAAACCGTTCAGAGCAGGGGGAAACCCACAACCATCCGTAGGTTGCCGCCAGACCTTCCAACGTACGGCCGGGGAGGAAGCCAGCATGAGCCGAACTTGATTTTACAGTGACCACATTGGGAGGCTTCGGTCATTGCGCTCCGCTAGCGCGCTAACCGACTGAGCCACGAAGTGTATTAATGTGTGGATCTTGTGGTGTTAGGGCGCAATGACAAGGGCTATTTTCGCAGTGACCTGCGGTGATTGTAGGCATAGGTGAATATAGCCCACAAGTTAACAGAAAACAACCGAGAACGGGACATAAAAAACTGCATGCCCCTATCCCTGCAGGGATTTTCAACGGTGATTTATTAGTGCAAAGTAATTTCATTTGATTTTTGGGGGCAGTTGTCTACATATGTATTTGCTAGTTAGGCGGCTTACCAGGCTCTGCCCCCTTTCCTCTCACCATAATGCTGGTCGCCGTCGTATAAGTGAAATATTCTTGAGTACGGCGTACACCAATGAAATAAATAAATAAATAAATTTATATTCGCAAGGCGGAGTTTTGGAACACTGAACATTACACTTCGTTGGGGCCTTAGCAACAGACCGACAAATCGAAGGACAGATAAAGATACATGTACAGACAAAGATACATGTACAGGCAGAGATACAGGTGCAGATAGAGATACAGGTACAGATAGGGATACATGTACATATACACTTGTGGGCAGCAACACACGCTCACACACGCCCATATACATGCAAAGAGAAATTCTTTCTTCTTTAATCCCATACATTTAATACTGCCTTTAAAGTTTACACCGTGCCGTATTGCGCATATTCTGTATATCCTATACAAGGCCACTTTACATTACATTTATACAGAAAGTGACATTACGTCAATTTTATCAGAGTGAAAAATTTTTGTTTTTGTTTTCATTTTTTACTTTTTTCACACCAGCTGGACTGGAATGATGTTGACTTGGCAGATATATGTAAAGAGGAGTTCAGCAGCACTTTTTGGCTCGGGTCAATCTGTCCTTGAGCTATATCGACTGATTCCATGCACTCATCTGGAAAATCGCCTCCAGCTACAAATACATAGTGAGTGAAGAGATTAATGCTCTTTGTGTGATAAGGGATATGCCTATTTGCACTCAATGCAAGGTCAGTCTTGTCCACAGAGCACATTTACTCCAAACGGGTATGATTATTTCTTAAGAAAGTAGTGTTTCATTCTTTGCCAAATGAAATAATAAGACACCTCCACTTAACGCTCAGTGGCCCTCTTTACCTAGAATCCCTGAGAAAATGTACTCGGTTATAAGTGTGATACACTAAAATGCACTATGTCCTTCCTGAAGAGGTCAAAGGACTGAACCGAATCCTTCAAACCTGACCCTCTCGGTTTAACAATGAACTCTTTACTATTCCAAATGCTGGTTTGCAGATTCGGGTCACGAAACACCATTCATATTAATAGGCAGAGGACATTTATATAAAAATTTATTTCGGTTAGATGTATTATTTTTGATACATTTTTTTTAAAGAGCTTGGCCATGCTCCCAATCCATTATGTCGGGGGGTTTTACTGCGTATCCAAAAGTAGTTGTAACTGAACACATAAGTTCTACGAGTAGCACAGAAGTAGACAGCTGAGTAGTATAATGTGGAAACAAGGAGCTTGGCATGCAGGCCATGCACTACCTAAACAAACACTAGAATGACTTTTATCCCTGTAGAAGGACAGGGGATAAGCGAATTCAGAGTGTATGTAACAAAATACAACAGCGACCATTGCTGGAATTTTAGCCAATCAGAATTTGCGTGTGACTTTGCTGTCCTGTCAAGCACAATGCCGGCACCACATATACCGCCTAGGGTATAAAACCACTAACAAATATCTTTACTATTTATGTAGTATTTTCACAAAGAATAAGCACCTAAACTGTATTCCCTAATTTTTGTTGGCCCAAATGACACATGCCGTCAAACAAAAATATGTCTTGCCAAACATCAACAGGGGTTAACCACCAGTTTTGCAAAACAAATCAGCTGGAATGCAGGAACCAGTGTCCCATCGCCAAAGAAACAGGGTGAAGGGGTCACTTGCTCATTGGATTATATTTTTCTCTGTTTAATGGTAGCCAGTAGTAATTGACTTTTTTTAACCATTATTTCTCATGGTTTATACCTGCAAAATTACCTGACAATACTTCAAGTGACTTCAGAGATACTGCTAATCTCCAGCGCTTTCTGTGTGCGTGATACAAAATCTAATTAGTGTTTTTATACTTGGAAGTGGTGGGTTGAAAGAAGGGTTTCTGTGGTTTTATTTTTGTATTATGTATATCAGTTTTAGAGGAACTTTTGATTCGGTTCATAAAGACTTTGACAATCTCAGGAGTATCAGTAACCTCAGCCTTCGGTATTTGTCAGTAGTATTTATTCAGTTCTGTTCTGCACTTTATCAACATCAGTAATAAGCTATATTCACTGTATATTATTTGCTGTACAAAATATTGTAACTAACTGACCCTGCCAAACGCTAATGCTCCAACGAAAATTTTGTAGATATTAAAAAAATATCTCTCACTGTCAATACGTACATTTATGTATTATATTCATGAATTATTAACACTCAAAAACCGTGGTATTATCGACACAGATAATTCAATCCACATTAAAATTGCTAAAATTAATAAAAGTAGTTCAGCAATTCAGTTTCTTGGGAAATCGCTGTGTAAAACAAGAGGAGATGAAAACCGTCTCGCTTGAAAATTAAACTTTTCAAATTACCAGTGGATGATAAATTATCTGAACATTATGTTCCCATGGTAATACAGTCATTTCTTCGTCTAAGTTTAACACAATAGCTAAATTCTCTCCAACATGTTATACAGGAAAAAATCAACTCCAAATAGATGTCAAGTGACAAAATCAATGAGCAACTGATGTTTACACATGCTCGTCAAAGCAATTATGTAAATTAAAGGCCTTAATTAAATATTGAAAATATTTCAAAGCAATGTTGATAGCTCGGGGCTATCTCAATCCATTAGCGCTTCACACAAACGCAGCCGAAACTGTGGCAACGACCGCTTGTCACTTAGGAAACAATGCACTTCCGGGAGGGTTGGTAATTCTGCGTTGCGACAGGACAGCTAATTCTATTATGCGTGTCGTGTGCACTTTGCCTGTGGGTGTTTATCTTCCTGACAAATTTCCAGTATTATGTATGGTTTCACTCCCGGCAGCTTTGAAATATATTCCTGTGTTTATTATGTTCTGGCACAAGCCAAGTGGAAGAGGGCTGTTGGAGAAATCCCACTATATAGCTGTAGTTAACTCAGACTATGTCGGCAGTGCTGACACGAGTCGGTAGAAGTGCTGCGGGTGTGAAAAGCCGCTACGGCTAGGTATAAATGGGCGGTAAAGTTGCCAAGGCTGGAAAAGTTGCTACGGGGAATGGATTTAGGGTTGTACAAAATTGCCAGTCGTGTGCGAAGTTGCTGTGGTGTATGTTGTTCCCTGGGGGATCTACATTTGCCACAGTGTAGGCAGTTGTCACGGGTGGGAGAAGGTGCAGTGGGCTATGAATTTGTCATGGGTTTGTGGAGGGCCCATTGGTGTGTGGCGTTGCCGTATGTGTGTGTGTGCAGTTACCACGAATGTACGCAGTTGCCATTCGCGTGGGAAGTTGCAACGGGTGAGTGAATTTGCTATGATGTGCGCCTTTGCTATGGGTGTGTAAAGTTGTCCTGGCTGTATTCATTTGGTCACGCGACGAAAATGCTACATGTAGAATACATTAAATAGTCATAATGAAATGATCAATCAAGCAGTCAAACATGTAAAACGCATTAAATAGTCGTAATCAAATGACCAATCAAGCAGTCATGAAGAAAAATCACTTTTTCTGCTAAATTACACCGATTACTCCTGTGTCTGTATGAAACGTTGTTACAAGTCATTTTGTTAGATGTAATTGTTCACGTGGAATTAACACCGCAACTTTCCACATTAGATAATGTTAAAGAGCGGTTTCACGGAAATAGCGACTCATCGAGTAAGATGTAATGCCGCGGTGTATTAGTCCATCTCTCACAATGTAGAAAATAAAGAATGACGATATCATTCAATATGCCATACATGTATGCTCTGTATATTGTTTCTACAGATGTCAAAAGCTAAAATGAAACGCATCCTATTTCCATCTGAAGTATGGCTTAGACAGAGGTCGATTTGTACCACACTTGTGCCTCAAATGCATCCGGCTATCCTTGTTAACCCGGTCATAGCCAGGTTAACCAGTTTGAGTTACCGACATTGTTCTCTAGCCGAGGGCATCAACAGACGAAACAAGGGTGTGGGCCTACATTAATTGAGAGTATAACGGATACCCGAAACAGGGGCAGTTTTGAGGGCAAACAATGATTGCCAAACACAGATACAGTT
The DNA here is from genome assembly GCA_016165875.1 of Acanthopleura granulata. NCBI lineage: Eukaryota > Metazoa > Mollusca > Polyplacophora > Chitonida > Chitonidae > Acanthopleura > Acanthopleura granulata. Next base: position 4,730,695 of record JABBOT010000017.1, read on the forward strand.
ACATATTAATGCGGTAGCATGCAGCTCAAGATCATAGTACCGCTCCCCGTGAGGCATAGGGAACTGGAGAGGCCAGACTGACCCCCCCCCCCCCCCCATCCCTCCAGGTGAAGGTTTACAGCAGTACTTCATACACAGTACCGCTCTTGTTTAGCCGGAATGGACCAGTTCGGAATAACAGCCCAGGCGTATGACGTTGTTCGATTTTGCATGGCATTGACGTCACTCCATCGTTGCGTCGCGTTCCGATGAGGGTTTCATTTGTAAAATCTACAGCTGACAGAACCGTTATTTTGATACAAATTTGTCTCGACAATAGCAAAAAAGTAATATTGCCATATTTTGCCATACAACGTAATTAGGCACTGCCTCACCAATGCGGCAGCTGTGAATTCAAGTCCAAATCATGCTGGCTTCGCCTCCGGCCGTACGCGGGATGGTCTGCCAGCAACATGTGGATGGTCGTGGGTTTCCCCCAGGCTCTGCCCTTTGCCCTCCCACCATAATGCTGGCCACCGTCGTATAAGTGAAATATTCTTGAGTACGGTGTAAAGCTCCAATCAAATAAATAAATAAATAAATAAATGTCAGAGCTTATGCCGAAAGGGCCTATAGCCATACCAAGTGGAAGTTTACAAAGCGACTACTATTTGTTTAATTCTTTATTTACTTACATTGAAGAATTCACTCTTACCCATGCCTGTATTTTGTAACAGAATCTACATATATCGTGATCATAATGACTCACGAGGCACGGGTTCAATCCAGGTCTTAGACAGAGAATTTGTATATTCTCCCTCTCTCATTGTTTGTGGGAACCTTGAGGACAATAAGCGGTGGACGACGCTCGTCGGACCGATTGAGCAGTCTAACTGTTTGAAGGCCAACTGCCTTCCGCCAAGGAAATAATGATGGGCATGTCGGTAGGTCACACGTGGGGTAAGTGGTCGTAAGTAACTTGGCGAAAATCCGTGGTTTGCGCCGTGCACTCCTATTTCCCTTACCCATAAAATTTATCGCCATCGTATAAGTGAAAAATTCGTGAGTATGGGGTTAAACAATAGTCACGTATGTTTTTAAATGGACAGTTTATCCGGTTGCATGAAGCAAACACTGAGTAATCTATGGCATTTTTACTCGATACTACTTACTTCGTGTGCCGTCACTCATTTGCTGGCATGCCCAAACGCTCAAGAGAAGAACACAAGAAAACACAGCCCTGTGAATATCGTTCCTTCCCCCTCGCCGCTGTTTCGTAATCCTTTATCTTCATAACATATATCCTCTGAGCAATCATTCGCATGTCATAACAGAAGTTGGCCGTGATAAAGTATGATGTTTTGAAAGACGATTGGATGAATAAACAAGAAATCTCGTTAACGTACACTTTACCAATCATGCCGTGTTTCAGATCAGACGTTTACCGTAATGAAGTCTGGATGTTTTGGGGTGACGATAACACTCAATGACCCCTGACCCCAACTACTCGACGCCAACTTGAAGTCAAATCAAAGTCTAAAGCTGACGCCTAGTATACATTGTGGGATCATGTATCCAGGCATTACAATGATGAACACTTTTATAAGCTCTAAGAACTTTTGAACTTCCGGGCCGAATAGGGTAGACATCATGTCGGGGTTCACAACTTTGACCGGATAGACTTTCGTCAAAATCACTTTATGCAATTTATCAATGTTCAAATGCTTAGCTTCTTCGCTATATGGAAACCAGCCTACAAATACATAACAGGGCCCATTTTCTCAAAACTTCGCAAGTCATTTCTGTGCCACTCGTCACGTACCTTACTGCGATTTAATCTAGACAAGGTCATTAAAAACAGAAAACACCAGAAAACTAACTTATTTACTCAAAGTGGACCTATGCTTGCTTGTATTTAAATTGAATGGGGCATCGAGTCTGGTGCCAAAGGTTTAGTGTTTCAGTGAAGCAGCATTATAAGGGCAGTGAGACAGCTACAAGGGAAACCTGTCGCGCATGACACGACGAACCAACAAGTCAAAAGCAATGTTAAGCCATTTTTAAACACATGTGTTTGCCTATGGCTTAACATTGCTTTTGTGAAAGACAGCGGATGGTCAAAGTTGAATTTGCCGAAAAGGGTTGGACAATATCATGTTTCTATAGGTGAAGCATTTCTTCTACCAGCTACAACAACAGCGAAAATTGACATTTGATCGTGCTCCGTCTGCTATCATGAAACTCAGCCATTCTCTCTGGGCTGTGATATAATGTTCTGGCGGCCTTCCGTATGACCTATTACGGACTTATCCCGAGCGTCCGGCTGCCGAGGAGCACTTTTTCAAGTAGGATTTCTTGTTTGTCTTGACGATTTGTTTACGATCTGTCATGGGTTCATTTATTTGAAGTTGGTCACGGATGTATGGAAGATATACGCTGCAACTGCTGAATCCCGACGAGAATATGAAACTAACAAACTTTCCCGTTAAAAAGCGCAGCAGGAGCTGGATTCAAACACGCCACCTCAAGGATTCACCCGTCAGTAATCCGTAACGTTAACGCCTGTAATTGTATGGAGAAGCTGGGGTTATACTTGATTTGATTTCATTTCTATTCACCAGAATGAACTGAAGGATACCAACGGTACGGCAAAGATATACAACAGTCATAGTTCAGACTTCGCTAGCTTAGAAGGAATAAACATATCGCTCTGGCGGGGTGAAAACTCGTGGGGAAGGGTGGGGGGGGGGCTTGTTCTATCCCAAAATGTATTGCATTCCTTACGGATTCAAAAAAAAAAAATAACACAAGCTCTTATTATTTGCTTACCGCCTAATTTCTTGTTTCGAAAACTGATGAGTAACACTGCACCCCATGTATATCGCCCATGTATATAATGTTGTCTTAAGACTAGAAATATAGCTAGGCTCTAAGTGAAAATTCCGGATGATGTATAAGCCGGTGACAAAAGATTGAAAAAAGAAGTCAGTTAAAACTTTGACTTACCGTTCAGTTGCAATCGTGACTCGCTCAGACCGTAAACGCTGGCAGCGCCGAGCAGAAAACACGCAAGTATTCCAGTATACATATTCATCCTATATCCCGGCTGCGACTGGGATAGACTGTCGTGAAACACACAGTGGTGTCAGGAAAGGCACCACACAAGTCCCCGAAATCGCTGATGCGTGTCAGAAAATCGCTACACAAAAAATACAATCCGAGTGTTATCAGTATTTTTTCTTGGTCTGATGGTGGATATGTGTTCTTGATGAGAGAAGATCTTCAGTCGGTATAATGTTGATAACGGGAAGACCCGGCTAGTTCGTGACAACGTTTTGCTCAGTTGATACTCAAGCCGCGGTTGAATAGCACTCGGAGTCCCGGCTGTCGACAAACTCTGCTCTGACGTACTGCCAGTCCCTGTCAGCCCAGTTCAAGTCACCAGGCACACTCCGTAGACGATCAGCCAATTCGTAAATGATTCGGCAGTCATCGGCAATTTCCGCTATCCGGCCAACTATTAACCCAGTCCACTCTTCAAGCGAGAGCAGTTTACTTTAGTTATACCATATTGTATTGACACAGTCAGATGGATCAGGTGGACATTAAGTTCACTAATTAGGCACATTAGTTGACACAAATAAAGTTTTGTGTGAATTTAACATGAATGTGTGAATCTCCGTACAGCTTTATACAAACCCAGGGCAACAGAATTGATCAATGATTATTATCCTTCACAACTTTATACACTCAGAAAAAAATGCTTCATACAGATATATTTTTAATTTTAAAACTATAGGGAAAAGAATTAAGTTCTCAGGCGATAAAATAGTAAGGAAGGGAAAAAGAAATGTACGGCGGTCCATATACGACATTTTCCTTTTTTGTTAAGTTTGTAACTATTTATTCGATTTCCACCTGGGTGGAAACGTTTAAACCATGGTGAAAAGGTTTTCCCATTGATGGAAAGGTGAAAAGGTTTTCCCATTGATGGAAAAGTGAAAAGGTTTTCCCATTAGTGGAAAGGTGAAAAGGTTTTCCCATTAGTGGAAAGGTGAAAAGGTTTTCCCATTAGTGGAAAGGTGAAAAGGTTTTCCCATTGATGGAAAAGTGAAAAGGTTTTCACTCAGGTGGAAACTCACGTTATACATAATGCCGCTTCCTGCTTGACCCGAAGGTGGCGGAAAAGGATGTTTGGGTACGTCATTATAGTACGTACCAAATATTTTCTTTTCACACATGCAGGAAGCTAGAGCGAAATTGCATCACGTGAGTTTCCACCAGGTGTAAACTTTTTCACCCAGGTAAAAACCGCTTTTAAGACACAGATGTTTAGACACCAAAGTAGCTCTATAACCGACTTCTAGCGTCTCAAAGCTAGCAATGATTAAAAGATGAAAACTTTCTCTTTGCTTCTCAAACTTCTCAAAACACTGTAAAACCACTGGCAAAAATACGCCTGGTGCAGGAACAGTCAGCATAGCCTGTTTGCCGCAAACCTGAGGTCACATAAGCTAGAATCACCAGGCAGAAAATTGAAGGAGTTGAACAGTTGATGTATAAAATCGTTTCTCATGCTCCAGGCATTATACACAGCTGGTCATAGTGACGCACCATCGCTGGGGAGAAAACTACACATTTACATACGAGAGCTGAAGCAACAAGTTGTTATGTTTTTACATAAAATTTTCACGTTCTAAAACGACAAAACGCCAAGGTTATTTTTCTCTGAAAACATGTTTTGATGGGTAATTTCTTTAACGCTTGATCAGTTTCATTCTTGAATTGAACATATTCGTGTTGTTGTTTTTTTTATACATCGTAATACACATCGAGGATATAGCACTGAATGATATTGGGCTCTTCAATACTTTACGTCACTAAGAATTTTCATATTAAAACCACTTATTCAGTATATCTGATTCTATGGCTTAGTATACTCAACGTGGCCAACATACGTTACTGGCATAGTCTGAGGGAAATCAGAGCGTTTGCACATTCAGCTCAAAATGATATACCGTGACAAAACGCACAAGACTTTATCGCACCGGGTCGATGAGACATCATGGGCGTTGTCCTTCGGCGTCGCATCTGCAATATATATGAGTGACGCGTAATTCTATCAGATGCAATATAGAAAAATTCTCTCACTACATTACATGCTATGCAAATTACATCCATTTCGGCTGGAACGTCTATGACAATCCAGCATTTTACTTGACGGGCGTCATCAACGGGATGAGCAACTTATTGATTTCTAGCCATATATTATTTGTGGTTGGTGTTTTCGATGTGATCTGAAATTGCGCATAGATTACCATTCTAACGATGCATTTCTTAAAAGCCATGCAACAAAATCACCAGTAACCTCAGAGAGCAGCGAGCTACAGGAACACATGACGTATACCTACAATGCGTGATAAATGCGCGCTTTTTTGTTTAAAATCGAGGTCCGTATTAAACTTTACTATTAAATTCTTACGATCGGACCATAAAAATTAAAATCGCAAAACCTGACTTGTCATATCCTAAGGCAAATATACCACAAGTTGAACTTTTGTTGTCCCGAGGTAACAGCATTGCAACAAATTCACTGTTATTTTTAAACGCTTTGAGGTAACTGGGGAAACTAAAAAGCAGTGTAGTGTATTATGAATTCCTGTCTTTACGATGACGTTTTGTGGGTAAACTGATGACGTATTGCTCGTGCAGTGCAAGAAAACACTAGTCAAGTCAATATACACAGCTACCATAGCAACAAACACAGAGAGTAAAGAAAACGTAAAAATGAATGAAAGCATAAGCAGAATGACTTTTCTTTATATCATATTACCTTTACTTATACTTCCATAGATGTTTTTATCCTGAATTAAATACATTCAAATGCCTTGATCATGAGGTAGGCTTTACGGACCATATTGATGATGTAAGTTTTCCACAACCTAAATCAGGTACTTGGTCTAAATAAACATAAAACGTCAAATACAAATCATATTTCAGTTCAGCAAAATTTTCCTGAATTTATTGTCAAAAAATCTGGACTATAACTATATATACACTTGTGATCGAAGACAGTGGATCTCTCAGAGCAGCGGGGGGGGGGTCCCTGGGTCAGTTGGTTAGCCTTCTACCAATGTGATCGCTGTGAGTTCAAGTCCAGCTTATGCTGGCTTACTGGGGAAGCTCTGCCCGGTTTCCTCTCACCCTAATGCTGGCCGCTGTAATATAAGTGAAACATTTTTGAGTACGATGTGAAACGCCAATTAAATTTGTAAATCTTTGAGCAGCAAATCACTTCTGTTCATCTTCCATCCTCATCTTCAATCTTTTCGGTCAAAGCTAGTGGCCATACTCCTGACCTTATCATATGTATCTTCTGATTTTCTTTTAGAATACAGTCAGTCGCAATGATTTGCTATCCTACCCTTTGCAAATAGCGAATAAATTTAAAAAGCCGATGATTCTTGGAATCTTAACCCTTTATTGGAAATTGGTTAGTAGAGAAAAAATATGTTATATGCGGCTGGATACCGAGTTGTAATAGCATCCCTGGATTTCAGTCCGCCCTTACTCAATCCAAATCAAAGGATAAAATTCCTACACAGCTTTCAAACCAAATATTCTTCAGTATCGTCGCCTTTAGTCTAGTCCACAATGAATTGCGTGCAATTCACACTGTCCTTGACTTTGCTTAGCACCTAGGTAGTTCTTAGGACTTATCTTACTACTGGACATTCTCGTTTAAGCCACAATTTTGTCCTCAATGAGGACATTGTTCCCGAGTGTGTTCCACATGGTGGTCAATACACTTTTCTGATTTACTATGTAGTCGTTGCTCACATTCGGCGGAGTTCCTACACAAACCTACAGACCGTCTCGGTGGTCTAGTGGTCAGAGCGATCACCTCGAAGTCTGGAGATGCAGGTTCAAGCCCGGATCGAGTCATGCCACAGACTTTAATAATCGTACTAGTTGCTGCCTGGATTGGCGCTCAGCATTGAGAGGTTATAGCGAGGTAACAAGATGGGTCCGTTGTCAGTAGATCGCGATGGAGTGGGGTGTCTTCGACACGATGTTCCAGTGGCGGCAGCACTTTGGCGACACACACCAGTGCTCGTCGTCGTCATACGACTGAAACATTGTTAAGAAGAACGTTAAACCCCAAGCACTCACTCACTCACAACACTACGTTTCAGTCGCCTGAGAATGTCGTTGACGATTGTTGACGACGAGATGTTCTTCACATCTAGCGATACCTTTACTAAGTCTCTAAAGGGCATTGGCTTGTGTCATAAGACGTAGTTTGTATATAATATCAATACATGTGTATGAGTATTTAATATTAAATGTGGTTTTCCAATATTATCAATTTCTGTTTTTCTTTTTCGGATTTTTAATTCGTCCGTATTTTGGGGGTCGGATTTTGTGTTGTTATGAAAGCCATAATTATTTCGTTTTTTGTTCCAGTGTATTCTTGCCGCTATATGGGTGACACACGACCTTCAAATAAATGTATAAAATGCCTTGTGTAATAAAATGTAGAAATAGTTCTTTATGAGAAAGATTATTTTCCTTAATCCGACAAGAATTTTTTGCATCTAACAGGCTAGCACAAAATTTCCAAAAATAAACTGAACTCCTTTGTCGGTTATGGGCGTTTACAACTTTCCTTTCCCCAAAAAGCACCGAACTTTCTGGTATTAAAATCGAAAGAGTACATTGTCTCTGGAGTGTGTTAGAAACTACAACTAACACGGAACATTAGCGGAATATGCATTAACAACTTGTAAAATATCACAAGGTCATGACATACGACACTAACGCGCCTAGCAAAACTCGGACTAGTTTAAACTGGTGAGCCCATCGTCCTGGTTGTCTAATCGTGCATCACTGATATGATTGTTCTTATCTTGACGTAGATCACGATCGTCTTGGCCAAACTTTTGACCCTGGAAAAGAACAGCTGGGCTGATCGCAACTAAAGTCTCTCCAAGGACAGTAAACTTAATTCTGTGTACCTTTGTGAGTCGTAAGTTTGAAGGTAAGGAATACCCAGATAGTCTTTCTAGCAAGGTTAGAGGTTGAAGCCATTGATTATTGTTTATCGCCCACATTGTGCGATGGCGGTTAATTTTATGGGCAGACGAAACCAGGGGAAAACGCCCTGGAATAAGTGTACAACTGTCATAGACTTTTAATAATGGGATTTCTTTAAAACAGAAGGAAAGTAATACCGATCCGAGTGTTGAAATCCTAGTTTTCAATCTAGATTTTGGCCACTATGTCCTTTTTTGCCATTTTCATGAAACAATCCCCTTTGTTATCTGGGGCGACTTTATTACATGAATTCAACAGAGGGCACCAAGACAAATTTTACAGCAATTTTTGCTCAACTTCAAAATTTTCGAAATATTATTCGGCTTTTATGCTTACATTTCGTCCTTTAATTTTTCCATCTTTTTTTCCAGATCTAAGGGACCATGTTGTCTCTCGCTGTACTGTTCGTGTTCGTCACAGGCTGTCTCAGGTAACCCGACCAACGATTTGTGCAGATCTGGATGCCTGATATCAACAAAACGAATATGAGATATATTCATTTATTTTATTAATCTTTAAAGCTATTTTCCCACTTATACAGTGTTGGTCAGTGTTATGGTTTGAAGCAACCCGCGTGCCCGGGATAAACCACTGGCCTTTGGCAAGCTACTAATGAACTATTATACGCGCTGATAGACACACTATGTTCAGTGTAGTGGAAGACAAGCAGTCTGCAACGAAGGTTCCGTTTTTGCCATTGAGGCTTTAAGGGAGGTTTGTCAGGCATCAGAGGGTGTTGTGGCAACTTTCCCTGGTTTCAACCTGGTTTTCATCACCCATAAAATTTAATTCTCTTTTAAATATCCAATATTCTTGAGTAAGGCGTAAAATTCAAGCAACCACAATGGTTCCCAACTAATTACTTCTTCGACAGTTGTGGCTCTTTCAGTCTGTTCCCGTAAAATAGTCATATTTTATAAAACAACAAAGAAATCATTCACTTAAACGCATGTGTTAGTCGTTAAATTCTGGGTTGATTTTTATCCTCTCAGCTTCACGAGCGAACACGCCAAACTAGTGGCCATGTTCCACGACATGGACATCAATCATAACGGATTACTTACTCTCCATGACATCGGCTCCTTCGTACAGCATCTTGGACATGGTAAGTCACGTGTCGCTGACGCACCAAAATGATTGGTCGATTACTTGCAAGAGCATGTAGCTGAGCGACGTCATGGCATGGGATCAAAGCCAGTATACCTGTACATTATTTAGGGCTTTGTAATTTTCGTGTCGACCCCTTGAATGTTTGGATTGTATAAATGACCGATCTGATAAATGACTGATGGAGCCTTACATCAGTCGCAAGATTACTCCCCATTGCTCCTCATAGTGCTATCATGACATATCATTATTAATAATTATAATATATATTTGTCTGCTGGAATGAACTGTTATCGCCTGTGCAACGTCTGTCAGGTTAACTGGTGCCGTAAACCAGAGTTGCAGGCACCATTTTGAATTATAGCACATACACATTTGCTGATTGTTTCATGTTGAATTTGCCAATATATCTGGTACCAGGCCTCACGTTAAAAAACAATGCGTGTATATTTAAAAAAATTGTTATACCAATATAATTAGACAGCCTCGGTGGCCTAGTGATTAGAGCGTCCGGTTTAGGGTCGGGAGATCCGAGATTAATCCTGGGTGGGGGTTATACCAATGACTATAAGTGAAAAATTGTTGAGTAGGGCGTAAAAAAAACATACATACATATATACCTATATAATTAAGCCCCATCTGCTTATAAACATTCTCCTATATGTACAGACAACGATATTGTTCTTGCTGAGCATATTTTAATATCATAAAATTTGGATGAATTTTAAAATAAATTTATTATTGTGCCTATTCTGATATTTTGTTACAGGGCCTATCCTAATATCATTATCATTGGTCCTATTAGGGTATCCTTACTACAGGGCCTATTCTAATATCATTATCACAATTCGCATTCAATTATACTTATTGTTGGGTCTATTTGAATATCTTTATCATTGGTCCTATTCAAGTATCCTTATTATTGGGATTACCCTATAGTGCCATTATTATAATTAAGCCTGTGGCATAGACAAATGTTATTTGAAACACACCTCACTGTAGGAATTTGTTTTAGGCTTCCTGGAGCACATCACATTTTCTGCTTGACATTTCAGTGCAGACACACTCATCAACGCATTACAGTACACGCAACGTCAGCAGCAATGTGAGCTCGGGGCTACAGCTCTCAGTCATGCGTGCATTTCCAATCCCGGAGATGAAACCAAAAATTATTTTGACGTCTTTTATTCACCCCTCCATAAACGGAATTGAAAGATAACATAGCAATGTTTTTTTAAGATTCGCAAGACTACACACCGGGTTAAGTCAGGTCATTTTTTGTGGACCTTTCATTTTGTTTGGACCACAGTATGCAGGACCAGATAACTGCTGTGATGGTCTACAAACGGCGAATGCCTAAGGGCAGATAACTGGTTTGATAGGAAAATATTCAATAGTCCATATTTGAGCTATTTCACTCATATGTTCTAGGGGATATGCTACCCGACCACCTAATTATATATTCGGGGGAAATGGACAAGCGAACTAATAAGAAGAATGCGTGTGTGTATACTTGGGTTTAAAAATAATGGATTAAAAATGAAAGCAAAAAATGATAGTTGATGGATACGCTAGATAAATAATTGTACAGTCGGTGTACGGGTGGTATTTTTATTTTTTTACGTCTTTCTGCGAGATACGTTGGGCGAGGAAGTCGATGGTGCGCTTCGCTTCGTCGACCACCTTATATGCATTCTTGAAACAAACTTATATCTGATCAACAGAGAAAACTTCTTCTTTTTTTTCCAGTTATGACCACGAGTCTCCGTTTTAAGGTAATAATCTGACACTCTACAGAAGAAACTGAATTTTTTGTCTCTAGTATTTCTTAGGTTTGTTTGCTGAAATCCGGCCCGGCAGTTATTTGGAGGCACGCAGACGACATATTGCCTGCGTGACGTAAATTTTGCCCCACCCACGCAAAATAAGAAAAATAACCTACGTGAGCAAGTGATTTGATATGACATTTCAGTGTGAACAAATATTTACTGCCTCATACACGGGATATTGCGTCATATACGTGTGATACTGCTTCACATAGGTGATACTGTTTCATGCACATGATACCGGCCCTTGCACCTGATATTGTGTCGTACACGTGATATTCTTCGTACACGTGATACTGCTTCTTACACGTGCAACTTGCCATCTATGTCATGCCCCTTGCAGCAAAGGTAAACACGTGTTAAAACACGGAAACCTGTCAACACCGACACCTCTGAAAACCGACATCTTGTCAATACCGACCATGCCACTTGGTAAACTTTTATCTCCATTTACCACCCATGTTATTTTTATTGAATACACCGACACTTGTCTATTCTGAATACCGACAGGGATTTACAGTTCCCATTGTATCTAATGCATGCTAATCCACACTGTATAATCTGACACAGCGTGGTGCTGGCTAACTGCTCCTTGCCTCCCCCGTTATCACCACTGGGGGGTCAGAAAGGTGTTATAAGAAAAGGAGATAATCCTCTTGGCGTTCACTAAACGACGAAGACATTCTGTTGAAGTTGATTTTGACTGGAACACTCCACACAGTGTTAGCTGAAAAGACACTGAGTAATTCAGGATATCCATAAATACTATAGTTTTATGGTCGCATTGTTTCCCAAATTTCATTAAATCAAGCATGGCTGAAAGGTCTGCTAAGAAACATCCTGCGGAAATGTAGCAGTCCATGATTGATGAAGTTCAACTCATTCAGTCTTACGAGAAACATCGTGTGGAAATGTACCAGTCCATGATTGATGACGTTCAACTCATTCAGTCTTCCGAGACTTTTTCTAAATCCTAAATTGGCACACACTGTTGGGAAATTTACTTTCAGGGATTTCCCAAGAAAGGGTTTTACTTTGACTTAAGTACCGAGTATGAAAAAAATTGCCAATGTGACAAAGAACGCCTCAGAAGTTCCACACATGTTTACTGGTTACCCTAATTTTTTTTCAGTGTAGGCCTATTCCTCTAGGCACTTAATTAAATAAACCTACCGACAGAAAGGCAATTTAATTCACTTTGCTTGCTTGCTTGCTTGCTTGCTTGAACTTTCTTTATTAGTCACACGTCTGTAAGCTGTGTACAAGGAAGTACCGGTAATGCTGTTGTTGTTGCACACGGTACATTCCAAAAACCGACATCTTGTCAAAACCGACAGTTTTTCGCTGAACTAGGCATGGTCGGTTTAGACAAGTTTTACTCTAGTTGTTGTTTAACACCGCATTTAAGAAACATCGGATTGTGACTACTATTAATTGTACTTTAACGGCAGACTCAAGAAACATCAGACATTTCATTCAGTTGTTGATTAATGCTATACTCTAGAAACATCGGATTGTGACTACTATTAATTGTACTTTAACGGCAGATTCAAGAAACATCAGACATTTCATTGTTGATGTTTCAGTTGTTGATTAACGCTATACTCTAGAAACATCGGGTATAGTCATTTTATCCGATTTTTGTTTATCGCCATGTATGCCCAAGACATTGTCATAGCGATATGGAATAGACGAAGGGTTTGAATGATGGCACGGGGAGCTCAGACCAATATGACATTCGGGTTTATTTGTCAGAACAATATTACATTCATGTTTACTCGTCATCCCAACATGATATTTTGGTGTATTCGTCAGACCAATATGATATTTCTATTTATGAACTAGACCAGTATGATATTTGGGTTTATTTGTCTGACCAGTATGATATTTCTGTTTGTCATACTAATAAGACATTTGTGCTTATTTTTCAGTCCAGTATGACATTTCCGTTTATATGTCTATCCTCAGATCCGCACAGTGATATGGAGAAGGAGGAGTTTATGAAGAACTGGATGCAGAAATACTCTGACACAGAAGTGCAGGCCAATGTCGTCTTCCAGTTCTTTGATACAACTGGGAACGGTATGCTTTCCGTGGACGACTACGTCGATCTGTTTAATAAGTTTGATGGTTACGGCGATGCCTCAAAGCGTAAGTACACCATGTTCAAGGGGGAAATGAGTTACAGTGAAAACCTCTTCTTATGCTAATTAGCAGAATATAATGTCTGACATGTTCAACAAGGATCTTGTTCATCCAATGGAAACGGGATAGAGAGTTAAATACTGAAATGTTCAGGTGTTCTCTAAGTAGCGCAAAACGAGAAACTCTTGTCCTTTTCTTTTTATCTATGAATCCATTTCTTACCTCATATGTTTATATCACAAATGTATAACAATTTACATTATTGTTTGCCTCTGAATAATATGTTATACGCAGTCTCAGGTTCAGGTGTAAAAGTGAAGCATAGAATTCGATCGAAACTATGTATACTTAATTTCTTTTTGTAACGACAAAAAAACAAAAAACAAAAAGCAAAAAACCAAAAAAAAAAAAAAAACAACAGGCATTGCTATTTACTATTGGTCTAATGTTTTGCTTGTTTGTTTTTCTGCTTTAATTCACACTACTTGTTTTGACGAACATAGATGCCCATTCAGATTTTGTTGTTTTTGCTGCCATTTCTCGTTTTTACGTGTATGATTTTAGGAGACAAGCTGGTAACCTTCATCGAGTTTGAGACGACCATGAAGAAGGTGTGTATAAGTGTGGTGTGTCTTGAGTTCAAACCCGGGTCTTGTGTTTAGTTTGTTTGTTTTTTGGGGGGGGTTGTTTTTTGGGGGGTTTTTCTGTTCATTTTCATGGTCAGATTAAGCCTTTGTGCCTTCTCATGTATGTAGCAATACACATATTTACAACTCAGCACAACTGTTAATTTTGCGAGTTTCATGTAACATAACAAGCACTGTGTAAATGAGCATTTTGTCTGAGAATAGAAACTCCACGGTATATAGTCCGTTATGTTAAGCATTTTCATTATTACCACCACCAAGTGAAGTTATGTTTTTGTCCCCGGTTATTTGTTTGTTGATCTGTCTGTTTGCCTGTCAGTCTGATTGTCTGTCTGCATGTCAATCTGATTGTCTGTCTGTCTGTCTGTCAGTCAGTCTGTGTGGCTGTCTGTCAATCCAGCAACTGTTGATGGTAAGATGAAGACTTGGACCCAGGACATCTTTTTAAGAGGTCTCGACCATTGTTAACTGCGTGATATCAAACACAATGCGAAAAAATGTACGCATCGATTAAGATGAAACCTTGAACAGAGTGTCTTCCCTTTATGTTAAGTGATGGATTTGTGCATTTAGCTGTAGTATCGCTTAGTGTCCTGGCGGGTGGCCGAGTTTGTTTTTAATTTGTCGTTTTTAAACCGTTATCTCATAAGTAGAAATGGCCCAAAATCTAGTACTTTTGTTCCATTCCCTCTTTTCAGTCTATCGTAATATATCGTAGACAATTCATTAGAAATGATTTTACATTATTAAATTTTTATGATATATTCTCATGTAACATGTGCGGGCTCCTGGTGACTCGTTATGCAACATCATATCATCTTCATCAGCCATTACCTTCATGGCTTTGAAGATCTGGCGATAGTGTCTGTATATATTTTGTACTATGGTAATATATGTTTGCTAATGTCAATTATCCGTTATTGTTCCAGGTATACGTCAACATTGGCTAACAGGGAATGCCCACTGACAGTAGATTTAGTCCTATGATTCGAATGTGTATTCTTCATATCTGGAGGAAGCGTCTAGATTTAAATAAAGTATTACTTAATAAACTTTCCCAGTGAAAGACCCGCCATGCCAAAGTCAAAAGTCATGCATATGTAAACTACGAGTAAATTGTGTTCCAAATGTATTATGATAGTTGCGTACGTTTGTCTGTCTGTTCATGGAAACCTGTGCATTGTCGTTTTTCTTTTCAAGTTTGACACCTACGATTGTATTCGTAGCCAATTATCGACATCGGGTGTCTGTGTTAATTCTGGACAATGCTGAATATGGTGTTTGAAAATCTTTCAGACTAACTGGGCCTACTCTTTTCCGTGAAGTGGTGACTCGGGCTCAAAATCAGTAACACATGACCACTTACATTCACTTATAATTACTTAAATTTCTTGTTTTTTTTGAAACAATTTTTTTTCTCTTTCGGATGACGCATCTTTCGCGTTTAATACTCATTTATTAGTTGCTAATAAGGCAAAAAGTGTGATCAAAATAAGTTATATGTCTACGTTTGTACATTCGGCTTTTTCTAGAACTATAACATATTTTCCCTCGGCTAAAGTCCGAGCAGTACGTGCAATGCCGATAGTGGTTTTCTGTTCGAAAAGCATTCCTCTGGGCGACTCATGGAAGTACAAGGCATCATAAGACGATGTCGGGTTCGGCGCCTTGTGTGATTTTCAGTTTCTCCTACCTCCATATCAAGGAAAGAAGGTCGGCGGTTTCCCCCGGGCTCTACGGTTTGCTTCACCCATAAACTCGATCGCACCGGTGTCATATATAAGTAAAAAATTAAGTTTGGCGTTAAACGCTAATAAACATTTTTTTGAGTCGTAATATTTGTGGTTATTAATTAATCATTTTTTTTTCACTTACATAAGGTTTTTGCATGAAGGAAACCGTAGAGCCCTGAGTGAAAACATCGAGAGTTGGACTCGACATCTCACTGACCACACAATGACCTCCATGCTGTCCGCTGCGAGCCTAGCCTTTAGCCATACTCCTGGGCCATAAAATTTCCAGAACAACCGCTGTTAAGCTTATGGACAGAAGGGTAGTTTTGAGATGCTATACATACTGTCAGAACAGTGATCTCAGGCTCATGCAGCGAATCGCCAGCAATACATGTCCAGCGTCTAGATGCTTGACTCTGATATCGCTGGTTCGAAACCCGAAGAAGTCTCGACCAATGGGGAACTCGTAGTACTCCTTCCCTACTGTAACAAAAAGGTCGAAACCTGTGTGCTCCTTTGATCTTCTCCGGTGGTAAGTCATACCTTTAGGTGTATATGTGCTCACAAAACTCTTAAGTAGTGCACAAGCACTACGGCCTCACAGCAGGAGTTATACTGCGATTTGGGTCCTATTTTTTAGCTTGTCCGAGTCTCCCGTTTTCAGCAGTAGAGTCTATGTTACGTTCCTAACCCCTAATAACGATAACATCGTTGCTTAATAGCCGTTTTCTGAAAAAAAATTTTTGTACACCCTCTCTTAGAGAGCAGCATAATGGTTGTGTATTCACGGTAAGTAGAGGTTAAAATTACTGCCCTGTAAATACAAAAAACAACAGCATAGAGGGTAATACAAAAGCAGCGAGAACAGTGTGATGTTGACTGTGATGTTGTGTCAGTTGTCAACAATTACTCAAAATGCTGTGTTGTCATGACATTTAATAAACACTGGCATCAATAAAGAGGGACCAGTAATCGAGGATATTCCCGAATGAACAGTTTAAAATTTAACTTACACTGATGTTATATTTTTTTTTTATCTCATCCGGCCTCAAATCTTCGTGCGACAAGTTTGTTTATAGCTAAGCTAATATTTGAAGTAAGGCAGTAACATGGACACTTTGATCTCGCTTTGGCGTACATACGTGTACAATGAGAGAGGGGAGCTATAAAATTACAAGAGCACACCCAGTTTTATGAATAATTCAAATTTCCCTGATTCAAATCACTGATGATCACGGGTTAAATATGGAGCCTGTATACTTCAGACTGGGAATAGTAGGTGTAGTGTCAGCTTTGGTTATAAAGCCTGCTAGGGCTTTTAAAGGATGGAATAAACCGTCAATGAGAAATGCACAGAGAGTATTGCTCGTAGTTGATGTTAGGATACTGCTAGCTCGGCTCGGTGTCGGTACAGAATGACTGAGTTGGAGATTCAAATCTGGTTGTCTTCGGGATGGCGCTCCTGCGAAACAGCATTAAAATGGTCGGATTTGGTCCAGTCTGCTACAAGAATACGACCGAAATAATGTGGAAAACAACGTTAAACCTTAAGAAAACGAAACAATGGAAACAGCGTTAAATCCCAAGAAAACGAAACAATGGAAACAACGTTAAATCCCAAGAAAACGAAACAAACAAATCAAAACGCTCGGTCACATTTAAAAGAACAGTAATACACTTTGACAAAAAGCAGTTTTTGACTGATCTTTCTTAATTGTCTATATATAGTGATATATTCTAGAAGAACTAAGGGGGCTTCCCTGGCCAAGGGGGTTTAGTGCGCTAGCGTAGCGTAATGACCCAGGTGTTTATCACAAATGAGTCCAATGAGTTCAAGTCCTATGCTGGCTTCCGAACGTGAGCAGGTCAGCCAGTAACCCGCGGATGGTGGTAGGTTTCCCCCGGGCTATGCCCGATTTCCTCATAGAATAATGCTGGCCGCGTCGTTTAAGTGAAATATTCTGGAGTAGAACTCATCCATACCGCGATTCTTTCATTGGGTCCTGCATACTACAATCCGGGTATAAATGATAGTTCGGCTTCTATATTTATTTATTTATTTATTTATTTGGTTGATGTTTTACGCCGTACCTAAGAATATTTCACTTGTACGACGACGGCCAGCTTTATAGTGGGAAAAAAAACGTTCATTGCGCGGTGGAAACCCACGACCATCCCCACGTTGGTGGCGGATCTTGTCACATAGGGTCGGAGAGGAAGCAAGCATGAGCTGGACCTGAACTCACAGCGACCGCATTGGTGGGAGGCTCCTGGGTCACTATACCGCGCTAGCGCGATAACCAACTGAGCCACGAAGTTCCCGGCCTCATTCTGGAGAACCTGTCCCGCTTCAGGTGATTCAGTGGAAAAGATACAAGTTTATATCGGCATTACAATTAGGTTGTTTCAGGATAATATGACAAAGTAATGGTCGTAACGGAGACGTCAAAAGTGCAAGCAAACAAACAACAAACAATGAGCAAACGTAGACAGGACAAGTTTAAGACCTTAAGCTCGCTATGTTGGCGGTTGCAGAAACTTCCGGTATAGATCAGTGATAAGAACTTGTTCGAGGACATTTGGAAACCAATCCCCTAGGAACACAAAGTCTATCCTCGATGCTGAGATAGTAGGAGTTAAGACTGTTATATTTTGCCGAGATTGAAATCAGGGTTCAGAGAGCCGTTTAAACTCAAGAGCCACTACTTATACACACTCTTGATTCAGAAACAATATTTCACAACCGAAATTTAACATTAAATTTGTGAAATGCTGAGACTAGTTTTCGTTATTTTCAGCAAAATTTATTGTTTTTTTTTTATTTTGTTTGTTTTTTTTTTTGGCAAAGACTGTCGTTGGATGGTTAGTTGACTGCATCGGTGGCCTGGTGGTTATGGCGTCCGCCTCGAAGTCTGCAGATCCGAGTCAACCCCGGGTCGGGTTGTACCAAAGACTTTAAAAATATTACTTCTTGCTGCCTCGCTTGTGGCTCGTGTATAATGTGCCTGGGTGGAGACATTTCTCGTCGTCATATGACTTAAAATTTTTTGAGTGCGACGTAAAACCCAAGCGTACAAACATACATACATAGGTACACACTTACTGATGGGTTAGTTAATAGAGTCTATTGTTGATAATATAATTTAACCATTTACGTCTTCCTGACAAGGATTTATATTCGCCCCGTATTTGATTGCCTTATTAACAAGGTCTGTATAGCCGGCAGTCCTCGGTAACAAATTCTGTGTCATGATTTCGTTTGAAAGGTAAACAACTCTATTCAGGAGTACAACAATGACGTTACCTGAACATTTTGCACAACGTTTAGAATATTACGATGGCGAGAAAGATACGGAATATAGAGAAACTGCTGGTCGAAAATTAACAATGGAACCCGGCACCTGTGTATACATAAAAACTGGGACATGTTGAATTACCGCTGAGATTTCCTGCCTAGAAACATTTATTTGAACAGTCTAATTTTAGAAAAAGGCTATAGACAGACATCGTTTTTCAACTGAACTAAATCTATATTAACAGGTCATATCCACCATTTACAGCATGTCCTTTCCCCTACTTTTTAAAAATGCATTTAAGCCTTTTCTCCTGTCACGAGGTCAGTGATAACCTTGAAATATGTATGGCCTCCTGAATGAAAAGGAATGCAATTTCCCCTACTTTTTCGGGGCGTATTGACCCAGAAATCTCCCACCAGTGCAGTCGCTATGACTTCAAATCCAGCGTCCAGTGGGAAGGTCTGCCTGTACCCTGAGGATTGTCGTGGGTTTCCCTGGGCTCTGTCTGCTGACCGCCGTCGTGTAAGTAAAATATTCTTGAGTGCGGCGTGAAACACCAATCAATTAAATTAAATTAAATTACCCTCCTTTTTAAAAATACATTCAAGCCAGTCTTCCTGTCAGAGGGTCAGTATATACACTGTTAACCTTGAAATATGCCTCCTGCATGAAAAGGCATGATGGGAAGGCCATTATATACATACTGCAGGAGATCATAGCCAAATAAGCATAACTAAAAGCTAGAAACCCTGATGTCAACGTTACAGTTTTGTGGCTTGTTGTGTCAAGAGTTTAGGTGTACCGATGTATGTTGTCATTACTCCCAGAAAACAGATTGGCCTCATTATGCACGCCGACCATTATGCAGAAAAGAGATCGATAATGGTTTGCCTCCGAAGGTACAGGACTGCGCAGTTTATATTGACAGCTTTATCGTGGAAAAAAACAAACAAACAACTTGAAATGTCACAATGAAAAGAAACAGAGCTATGAAATCTTAAGAAATAAGTAACGTGTTACCTCCGCAAAAATCTCGCGAGAGCATTTTGTAAGCATAGGAGTTCTCCGTTTAGCACGTCGGTTATGAAAAGCGAAAGATCTCGTATTCCTGAAGATGAAAAATAAAAGGTGGTCGAAATATTGAAACGTCAAACATGCGATTTCTCATTTTTTTCGGAAGGCTAATCGTCCGCTTTAATTCCGCGTGAGTGTACACTTAGTGTATCCAATGTATTTAAATTTTGGGATGGCTTGTTAGGTAAGTTTCAAAGTAAATAATAATCAAAATCCCTCCATCCCAATCCAGAGGAAAGTGGCAAGTTTTTCACGAAGTTTTGTTACCCAACACGGCAAAATGCCGTGCTTCACGCGAGATTTCCCTGGATTCCAGAGTCTTATGTCATGTCCTACGTCATCCGCAGGTTGCTGGCAGGCTTTCCACGTACGACCGGAGAAGAGGCATGAACTAGACTTGAGCTCAAAGGCGACAGCATTGGTGAGATGCACGTAGGTCATTACGCCGCGCTGATGCGCTAGTTCACTGGACCACGGAGGCCTCCCCCGCCCCCCATAAGACCTTGATACCATAAGACCTTAACATTACTTTAATGTAATTGTGTACATCTATTAAAATGTGATGACAATTCGGTATTACGGGTTAATTCTAGACCAGTCACGTCTAGTATATTTCACGTAACATCACTAGGGAAGTGTAAGTTGTTACCTACTACATGAACAGTTAGACAGAATTTCTAACGAGGTACACTGACCAAAAAGGCCCGATTTCACTGGTAACGTGCGACCATTTGTCAACCCCCACACTGTCGATTGCTGTTCTGGTTTTACTCTCAGTGTTGTAGTCTCGGGTTTCATGTCGTTTTCAATACCATACATATATATATATATATATATATATATCTTGGACTTAATGTCGTTTTCAATACCATATATATATATGGTATTGAAAACGACATTAAACCCAAGTTAACGAAATTCTGAATGAAATGATAGCTACATGCAGTTCACTCCTGCAGAGGTTATGCCAAAGTCCTACAATCCCAATTCATTGCTCTTCCGTTTTCGTTTGTGGTCAAGTGTGTATGAATACAACTTGATTACAGCTTAACACAACAAACTGGCTTATCTCTCCTAGCGTTCAATGGTAAGCTTCCGGAAGAGGGGAGGGAGAAGTCAGCGTCTTGGCCCAGCAGTCTACAGCTGCCACCCCCATCCCCCTCCTCTCTCCTTCCTCGACTTCACTCTCCCACTCCATCTTCGCCTTTCCCTCCAAGTCTGCGTCATTGACATGCAGGTCAGCCAGTGCAGATATATATTAGCTGTATACAGGCAATTCAAAACGGGAAAATGGAGAGGAATAGTTTTCGTACAACGAATGTCAAAGTTTGAAACAAAGACTTTGATTGAAAGTTAAAGAGTACTTTTTTAGCATCAAGTGCAAAATGATCTTAATAGTTTGACAAACCAGCAAGTCGGTGAAAAATCATGAAGTGTAAATAAGAACTTGTTTTGTTTTTTTTTTGTTGTTTGTTTGTTTGTTTTATTTTGTTGTTGTTGTTATTGCTATAGCCGTAAGATTTGTCACAAGGCGTCTGAGAGTTCTCTCCACTTGAGCCTGGGGATTTTAGCAAATCAACCCTTTTAAAAAAAAAAAAGGGCCTCTCTTCTCAGCCTACATATCTGCCTGATGACACATATATATTATCCAATGAGAGCGTTATGCCAAAGTATTTCTCAGATAAAACAAGGCTTTTACTGATCGACAACGAGGGTGCCGTAGAATAATCTTCCTTAATCATAATTTTCATATGAGTAACGTAGGGGTGAGGGTCCGGGGTGGAGAGGATGTTCTAAGTGGTAAATTCTATCAGTTAATTATGACAATATGTAGATATTACCGATCTTACATTTTACAAGCTGTGTCTTCACAATATTCGTTACCAAAACAAAACAAAACAAAAACAAAAAAACAAAACAAAAAAGATGCATGTTTTAATGGATAGCTGAACACTGCATATTAATGCACATGTATTATCATTCTAGCTAAATTAGTACGGTTTATGTATGTAAGCTTGCGGTTTTACGTCGTACTTAACAGTTTTTCAGTCATATGACGACGAGGAATCCTTAGAATGTATATATACTATGTCTTCTTATGGCAGGGGGAGTCCATGCCGCTAAAGCATCATGCCGAAGACACCAGACATGCCACCCTACCCAGTAACATTATTTTGACACCGAGTTAACCAGTCCTGTTTCCTAACTCTAACCTCTCAGTGCTGACAGCCAAGCGAGGTAAGCAGCCACAAGTTCCACAAGTGTTTGGTGTGACCCGACCTGGGAATGACCCCGGACCTCGAGGTGGACGCTCTAACCACAAGGCCACCAAAGCGGTCTAGTACGGTTTTCAGGCGTTATAATATCAAAGCTGATAATCGCAGCCAATCCTGACACTCTTCCCTACAATCTCTACATGATTTTCTGCTCACATGCACTGTCATGACACCGGGCCAATTGACCCTTCGCCGCTCCCATCACGGACCCGGAACCTGACACTTGGCCGTGCACGGCGATGGGAAGCAACCAATTCTCTTACCAAATGAAGATATCAGCTCCCGGGCAGCCACACCCTAAAAAAAAAAAAACAATCAGAGTTTACCTACTCCATGTTGATCAGTATTGTCTTATCCCTTTAACATGAGTGACTGTCAACAGATCGTATGTATTGTGTGGAAGTAGTGTCTGGGCTGCAGAGTTGCTCGTATCTGTTAGACATGCAGGTATCACTTGCGGAACAAACCGTGCATCAGACCTTTTGGAATAATCATCAATTTAGAGGAGAAAAAATTATAGCGTTAAAGGTAGTCCTCTAGTTTTGGAAATGCCGGTAGCCATTGCCTTTTTCGAAACTATTATTTTTCTTCTCTTTGATAGCGATGGTTTAGCTAAGGGGTTCTGGGCGAAACAAAGGTTAAGACAGAAAGTGTCGGATTTGAACCTCCGACCAGCTAACGCTATTTGTAGCGACACAAAGTAGTATCAAATTCAGGCTGCCTGAGGCCATCACCATTACTTGGATCGCACTGGGCTGTAACCACCGTAATGTCACGCCAGAGTTCCACGTTCTTCTGTAATCGATTTTGATCGTCGAGAGCCTCGCCTATCGATCACCATGACATAGCAGCTTTTTCCTCCCACATCAACAACGGACTTGAACTTTCACTCGGCTTTGGGAACCGGGAACGGTTTGTTCACCTCGGCGCGGTACCTACAGTGATTTGCTACAGTCAGCGGTTCGAATCTCGGAGGCGGCCAGACATGTCGTTAGAGGGGAAGCCAGAGTTCCACGTCACGGTGATCAGTGACATCATCTGACCCTGGGGGTGGGTCGCTAAGAAGAGACTGGAGCAAGCCGTGGAGCAACTCAAAGACAAATTTGAGTTTCGCGTCCAGTGGGAACCGTTTCTTCTGCGACCCAGTACCCCGTCAGAGGGTGCGCCCAGCCCCAAGTACCCGGATGACAGCCCCAGGTAAACCTCAGACAACACACAACATTTTTGAGCGTTCAGTCGCCATTTGTTGAAAACGTTGGCAAAATGTCATTTGGCATCCAAAGAGGATGCCAGCATTTATGCTGTAGTGGGGCACTAGTGGCAAGTCCGTTTGCATGGTTCAAAGCGTCCGATGGGACATCATGTACACAAGCCTATTGCTAATACAGGTACATGTCTGTGGTGCATCAATGTTGACTGGTTTTCAGTGCAACACTGTGTCATGTTTACATATGTAGGCTACGTGTGGGCAGTAAGACAAACGTGCTGCGCAAAATCTAGGCTAGTTGTGAGGATCGTGAGGGTGAAAACCGAATGCAGGAGTCGATTTCAATATGCATCCTGAAAGATCTGTCGCTATTTCCTTACGAAGTGATTCGTCTCTTAGCCTTTGATGTACAAACCCATCCAATTATAGATCCCAAATCTGTCATCTATTCCAATATTGCTATACTATTTAATTTTATTGCTGCTGGCCAACAAGAAATGCTATAAGCCCTGATTTGGCTCTAACTCGTACAGAAATACAGTACGATTAAAGCAAAGCCAACTCCAAGGTAGTACACTTTAACCTCAGCATGAATCCAGGGTTCCACAAGTGCATCTGTGACTTAGGTCATGTTTGAAACTTGATTTTAACCGTAATTCATTATTTTGTACACTGCAGGTCTAAAGTGAGTAAACGTAATAAGTGGTGCATGCAAATGCAACAAACACAATTTGCACTGTTGTTATATTAAGTTAATCGTTACTCACAAGTTTCAACTTTTGACTTAATTTAAAAAATCCTTTTGCGGAATCGGCTCCCGGTGACTTCTGCGAATCCTGGATCTGTGTTAATGTGCTTGATGCTGGTAATGTTGTGGCCTAGAAGCCAGCTGGAAAGCCATAGGGTGAAATCTATATTTGCCGCCAAAAATACTCTACAACAACTATTACACGTAGATTGTTCTTCCCATAATCTTTTTGAACTATGCGTCTTATCAAGTTTTGAAGTTCATTAGTTTCTGAACTTAGCAACAATATTCATTAATTAATGAATCAGTTCCTCAGTCAAATGCTTTGGCTGTTGGAACAAACCATTGCTTAGATAATTTCTTCAGAGGCTATGATATGACAAGCCTACAATAGTCTTTTGGCAAATCACTCAATGAAATGAACCAACAATGATCAGATCCGGGACAGTTTTCATCATAATGTCGTACGTGTGCGATAATTATGACGGTACGACAATTGTGTAAGATCTCGTACGTCACGAATACGTCTCTTTCACAAAAATGCTTTGTGAAAACGGAAAACGTCGTAAATTATCGTTCATCATGCACGTTGTACGATAAAATTTACGACAAAAAATATCGAACGACCTTTGGTGAAAGTGGCCCCAGGTTGGCTCATTTTAGACCAATACGACTCTTCATCAGTGATGTTGTGAGTTCGATTCCAGTTCCGGCGGGGTTGCATTCTTCCCTACGCATGGGAGTTTGTCAGGTGCTTGGTGAGTCTCTGTGGTTATTCTGTGTATGAGTTTTATCAAAGCATATGGTTGAAAATACCAATCAAGTAAGTAAGACAGTTACGGATAGGTGGTCACGATTGTGAGAGGCAATGTTCACCTTTGCGGCTTGACTGACCTCCTTGCAGGGTGAGGATGTTGAAGGATGCTGGGAAAAGTGTTGGTATAGAGTTCAAGAAGAGGCCGTCAAAGATACCGAATACCTTGAAAGGTCACACCTTGTTACGGTACGCCAAGGAGCTGGACGGAGGGAAATACCAGAACCGAGTAGCGGAGGCAATTTATCAGGTATAAACGGAAACTTGCGATTTGAAGAAAGACTCCAAAAGTCCGAAATTGAGAAAATTTGACTTTGTCATTTGCTAGTTCCTTGTAGTCCAAAAAATATGTAATAAAAATAGGGATGATATAAGCACTTAGAGATATCGACGTTTTCATGATATAGGGTGTTTTAACGTATTCAAGCTAGCATTACTTTATAATGCAGCTAGACATTTAGACTGGCTTTTGGGGTTATTGTATTTTCTGCATTCGAAGAATTAATAAATATGTGGTTGAATTCCTAAAGATTAAATGAATAAATTCTAACGTCAACCTGAATAACCCATCCATCCTGTCACTAACCCTTTACTTTATTCGTCATAAGGCAACTTTTCTCATAAATAATATGTAAAAAATTACATATATATTTTTTTTTTACTTTTTCCTCTCAATTTTACTTAGGCTTATTTCACAGAAGGAATTTTCCTGGACACCGGAGCACTGGTGTCCATAGCTGCGCGCGTAGGTTTGAACAAAGCGGAGGTGAAAGCTCTGTTGAGCGACAAGAAAGCCATTGAGGTCACCCACGAGAGGGCAAAGGACTGGTCCAGACAGGGCGTCTCCGGTAAGAAACAGAGAAGGAGAAACTTGAATAAATTTCTACTCCTTTCTTCCATTGCTGTGATACTGATATTGGTTTCAAGTGATTTGGTGTAAGCTTCTACCAAGAGCAACAAATTTCATCAAGCAGATGGTCAGCTCAGGTTGCATCATTAGACTAATGTTGGTTTCCTTTACAGTCTTTATAGTCAAGCGAACAGGTTTTGTCTTATGCATGACAGTGGCTTGATTGTTTATTTGTGAGAGTCTCAATGTAGCTTTCAACATAACTTCATTCAGATCACGAAAGTGTATCCATAAAACTCTTTCATTCTAATGACCACATAAATTCAGTGCTGCCTCACTAAAAGGCCGTGCTGAGGTCACCGACCAATCACAATCACTGTGGTAGTTGCGTCTGACACCTCTGTGTATATTATGATCCCGTTCTGACATTGGGTGAGGTAGATAAACCTTTTTTTCATTAGACCTGTCCTGTCTGTTTGCAGGTGTGCCATGTATCTACATGAATGGACAGAGGGTGTTTTCGGGGGCTCAGGATGTAGACACATTCATCAAAGTCATCGAGAAAGTGGCAGAGAAATTCCCGCTGCAGAGCTCAGCTTCCCTATAAGCTCTCAGAAAATGACGGTCATATTTAGTACTTACAAGCGTTATAGAACCATACAAGCTCTTTACTAGGTGATGTAGTGTATCTGATCATTTCACCGAAGTTGTTAAGGTGTGAAAAAAAAGTGGGAAGAAACTAAATTATCTGATACAGTATTATATGTAATTTTATACTGAATGTCCTATATATTGAGAGATTAAAATGAGCGGTGGCCCTTGTTTCTTTGAAATTGAGACTCACTAGATAGCATGCTGTGCTGAAATAAGAATTTTCGGTAAATAACCGGTCATTGTGGAGTATTGTGTTTGCCATACATTGTTGTTGTTGTTGTTCTTGTTGTGAAACCCTTTTCTCAGAAAGCTGTATGACGTCACGCCTCAAACTGCCTGTACAAGGTGACTGGTATAGACTGATGAATGGTGCTTTCTGGGAATTGGGGATCACGTGGTGATAAAATATGTGACAGAAATGTAGCCAGAAGTATTGAAATAATTCATGTTTCAAATTCCCCAATGTTTGCTGCATCCAGCTATGTACGTAAATCTAACTCTGGTATAGAAAATGGCTGCGAGTTTTACCAATATGCTACATCAGTGTTCGCAAAGATAGTAATGATAAAGTCGCTACTGAATATTGTGCAATGCAAAAGAAAGTGTTCGCAGTTAAGTGGAATACTGATGCGAAATTTGATTGGTGCGTGGGCTACAATAAAATATGTAAGTACGGGTATACATGCATGTCGTTCTTGCCTCTGTCTTGTAAATGTGTTCTTTACTGAATAATTGTATTATTTCTTATGAATAAAACATGTTCAATGGTGGAAATTTTTTGTTTACACTTTTGCCATAAATGCTATCATTAAGGTGTCTAATGTATAATTTACCGCATTCATAGTGTATAGTGTATAGTAAACAAATCTCTTCCCTTGATGGTTAGCACCAGGTGGAAGCACAATGGAACTTAAAGCATCTTCCCCCGATGGTTAGCAGTTGGAAGCACAAGGGAACGAAGCATCTTCCCTCGATGTTTAGCACTTGGTGGAAGCACAACTGAACTTGATGGGAAGTGCGGTGGCATGATGGGTTGTCATGTCTTCCACCGTATGAAGTCTCAAGGACGTATTTTGGCAGCAATAAAAATACATATGTAATACAGGAGACGTTTTTATGTAAGAATACATCCCCACATGGGGTTAGTGCAGCCCAAAGACCCAGGTGATTCCCACCAGTGCGATCGCTGAGTTCAAACCCAGCTCACGCTGGCTTCCTCCCCGGTCAAGTGTGTGAAGGTCCGCCAGCAACCTTCGGGTGGTCGTGGATTTCCCCCAACTCTCCTCCCATCCTGTTGCTGGCCGCCGTCGCATAAGTGAAATGTTCTTTAGTACGCCGAAAAATACCAATCAAATAAGTAAGTAAAGATCCCTACATGTTGCTCTCATTGTTAATCGCGGAACAATCAGTTCTTTAATTCCCAATGCAAATATAAAAATTTATACTTAGTAGAGCATTATTTTTGTCCAGTTTGTGATATGCATTCATAACGTTTGTGAGAACTAATTTTATATTCTCAAACCGATTACAAATTCTAGCATGGTGATGAAGAATCACGCAAGCGATTCCGAGTTATTTGGCATGTCAGCGAAGCGTTCTGGAGCGGTCTAACGGATGTTATATGAATAAGGGAGGTAATTCAACAGTACGATTAGTACGATTCACTGTATACGTTGTTACTTCCCCTGATTTGAAAAAAATCAGCAACAGTTTGCGCGTCTCAAGGAGAAAATGTGGTACAATCAATCGGAGTTGGGCTTGCCGTGTCTGGGTGGTCAGCTTGCTAATCACAGCGCGATGACTCAGGAATCTGTCACCAATGAGGTCGCTGTGAGTTCAAGTCCAATTCATGCTGGCGTCCTCTCCGACCGTACGTCGGAACGTCTGCCAGCAAACTTGCGGATGGTCGTGGGTTTACCCGGGATGTGCCCGGTTTAAGTGAAATATTCTGGAGTACGGCGTAAAACACAAATCAAATAAAATAACTAAATAAATAAATATAGCGTGTAACGACATGCAATGACGTAAAGACTAGTCGGCATCATTCATCATACAGACATGCATGTATGACATATGTAGTGGTATTATTTACGTCAAAATATGCCCGTATACTGTGTTGTAGGCTGAGTTCATGAGTTCATTATAAAACGAAGAGAAGCTTTCGTACGCTTGAGGCATATGAATATTCATGCATATTAGGTAATATCCATAACCCAGATCGGCGTAATGACAGACGATAACTATGGTCATTTCTGAGCAACGGGCGTATAATAACTGATGGAGGGGTAGGACAACACTGTAACGGGCGGTAACAGACGATTACGTACGTGTATGTATATAGGCCTTCATCATTCCGTCGGCTTGATACGTTGGTCTTCAGATGGGTTCTTCGCACACACATACATTTACCCGGAAGGCAAGTTTTACTTCAGAAGTATGGAAGCCGCATAAGGCCATCATCCGACAATCTGTGTATGTATGCTTGGGTTTTATGTCGAAGTCAACAATATTTCACACCGAGGAGTTCTTGGAATGGATATATACATTGTGTCCTCTTGTCAGCAAAGCGAGTCCACAAATGTGCTGCCGCCACCAGAACATCATGCCGAAGACACGAGACATGACTTAGTCCCATTATACTGACAATGCGGGACCAGTCCCGTTTCCGTGCTCTAACCCCTCAGTGCTGAGCGCAAAGCGAAGCAACAACAAGTACCATGTTTTAAAGTCTTTGTTATGGCCCGACCCGGGATTGACTCCGTATGTTCCATCCTTCGCATCGTACAATCGCTTCACCGTAAAACATGTTCAACGTGACGACGGCACTAAGCTATGTCACCATGATACTGAGCCTTCGTTTCGTGCGATCATGCCATTGCCTGGTACCATCCTCCATCGCTCAGTGCTGTCGTGTTATAGGCTTAGCGTCGTGACATCTTGTCATCGCTTCGTCCTTTTCGCGTGTTTGAACGATTGCGCTGAAGCCTTCACCGGCTTTCATATGAACGAGTATTTGTGCCATCAGAACATACCACATGAAGTGCAGACGTAGACGTTCGTGGTTTAAAAAAATCCCCTCTAGTGCAATAATTATTACATTGCTGAACGGTATGCACTACCTATCTGTAATCAAAAATAAATATGTCATGAGTAGAAAGAGCTATCCATGGGTAGTGTAACAGTATTACACCATGGGTGGCAAATGCAATCCATAGTGTATTAACTAGTGCAATATTCAACGAGTACATTCTGTCCATTATGTAATACGTGTTACCTTAAGTTATGAGTAGGCCTGACCAATACATGATTTCTGAGCATTGCAAAGAGGTTTCCTTCACATGGAATTCACATGGTACGTCACTGAAATTGTGACTCGAACATCCGATGGGAGTCTCCGTGGCTTGCTGGGTTAGCGTTCTAGCGCAGTACAATGACCCAGGAGCTTCTGACAAATGCTGTCGCTGTGAGTTCCAGTTCAACTCACCCTTGCTTCCTCCCCAGTCGTACGTGGCAAGGCCTGCCAGCAAGTTACTCGCGGATGATCGTGGGTCCTCCGGGCTTTTCCCGGTTTCTTTCCACCATAATACCGAGCGCCGCTGTATAAGTGAAATATTCTTGAGCAAGGCGTAAAACACCAATCAATAAAAAAATAAATACGTCTTTCAGTGAGTCAGTAAGGACAGGGCGTTTGGAATATGTCAGTCAGCCAGGGCCGGGTTTCATGAAATATACTTAGTGCTAAGTAGCCCTTATCTAAGGGCTCTTGCTATCTCTACAACGTATGTTGTCACGCAAGTT
This sequence comes from Acanthopleura granulata, assembly GCA_016165875.1. Classification (NCBI taxonomy): domain Eukaryota; kingdom Metazoa; phylum Mollusca; class Polyplacophora; order Chitonida; family Chitonidae; genus Acanthopleura; species Acanthopleura granulata. The sequence goes on from JABBOT010000017.1 coordinate 4,760,946, forward strand.
AAGCGAACACTTAGCTAAGTGTGCTTTATGAAACTGGGACCTGATGTAGTTGGCAGCTCGCTGAATTAAACAAGGGATCAGTTAATCAAACATACACTCAGTGAGTAATGGTTGTCAACTGATTGTGACCAGTCATGGTTATCTCTCGGCAAGTTAGTTACTGAGTTATGTAGCTCACCCAATCAGTCAGTCAGTCCGCCAGGCACTCAGTTGGTGCATAAGTCGTTGAAATTGTGACTCGGCCACGCACTCAGTCAGTCAGTCAGTAGATTGCCGGTTCAGTCAGTCAAAAGTCAGTCATCACATCAAGGGCAGTTCATGAACTCAATATTACGATGATCGTTGTAATTGATCCATACTCGTTACAGCGCATGCGTCGCTCTCTAACTTCACTTTACATCACCGTGACACCCACGGGCACATATCGGTGCAGAAATCTTGAACAACGCCAAATTCATGTCAGGAAACACAAAAACCTTTCTTAAAAAAGAAAAACCCTTGATTGATGCATTTGTATCCCTTTATCTAATACACACCCGAAACAAATTTATTGATCAGTGTTAATTATAGGCCCACGAGATGATATCAGTGCATGGTAAAGTTAAGCCTCAACAAGCCCTTGTGATCGAGTTACATAGGCTCGAGAGGTCAAACTTGCCTATGGGTGATAGTGACGTGACGCGTGTGTGGGGAGCGGCACATGCGCTGTGAAGACTGTGAAATTGGTCATTCATTCAGTCATAGCCAGAATGTCTGGCTAATTAATGAATGGTTGATGACGATGAGGTCACGATATGTAGGTCATCAGCACCGTGACTCCTAATGCGCATGTCCAGTTTATCAAAAGTGTTACCTTAAAGGTTACCGGTAGGCGTGTACACTATACTTGTTATAGTGTTATACTTGTTATAATCGCTCACGCTGACTGCAGTTCTGGCCCTTCGTTCGCACTTTTCACACTTCTCACAAAGAGCTTATGGGGAAATCCCTGCGGACGTCAAAGTGTTTCAGTAACCAGGGCGTCGAAATTATAATATCAACCACTGATGCATTTATAGGCTTTGATTCACTCCACTTTGAGTCACGACTGAGTTCTGCGCGTCTGTATGTCTCGATCTTCAATGCATTCATCGACAGGGCTGGCGGAATGACTGGACATACACGGCATTCTCTGTGAACACTTGCTGTATATATGTAAGCATACACACACAGGCCAGTCGGACACCGAAGCCGATGTGGCCCCACCCTGTTTAGAAGAGTCTAACTCTCCATTCTGACAGCTGTCGGTCGTTGCGGGACGTACTGACGAACCTGAACTGCCGAATTCTTCTCTGTATATATAGGTGTTACTCCGCCTTGAAAAAAGGCAACATACGACAGCTGTTAGGTGGTAGAGAGCTACCGCACTTGTCTGTATACTCCAGCAAGCCTTATTACACCAGCCGTAGTGTTATAATCGAGCTGTAAGAAGCGCCGAGTTCAGTTTTTGTAAGCTGTTTTGTGCTCTCAGTTTGACAACGGCAGCTGCGCACACCGCCTGTTCGGATTACATCTTGGAGGTGAGTGGTCTAACTACGCGACCGAACAACTGTCCGCTCAGACAAATAGGACTGATCGTGAGTAAATTCACCTATCGTATGTCTGATCTGCTGTGACGCTGCAAAACACAAAGGTACACGGCGGGAAAACATCACTTTGGTGAGCTAAAACATTACACAAATCTTGGAGGTTGGCAATCAGATACAGTAATCAACCAAATCTTTCATTACAAACTCAGACGTAATTAATAGTGTACGTCAGCGTGACAGAACGTAAGGCCGGATTTTTCAAGAAATCGTAAAAATCCAAGTGTAAGAATTTGATAAAAGTGTTCAATGTTTATAACTATTTCACTGATATCTGAAGTTATATACAGTCTTCACCTTTTTGCGGCCGTGAGGTTTATGGGCGTAGAAAACCAAGCAGACTGCAGTACACTACAGCTTCTAGCTTCGGAGACTCTCTAAACCGGTAACCCGCAGGCAGTAGGCGTATATTACAATATTTAGCTCAAGAAAATCACAGGTTTTCATACCGGCGGTGTACAAGCGCTGTTTAGAAATACAGATAAGTTAACAAAAGTTTTCTTCAAACGTCGATATCACTTTGCTTTCTGTAAGCATTGCAGTGTTTCGGACTAGTACGTTTCAGCGTATATTTCATCCTGCAGCTACCGTATCGAAAGGTAGATAAATCCATTTGACTGATACTTGAATTTGATGTAAATTACGGTTATGTGGCACTCTTGCTAATATCATTCTAGCGTAATACATAATACCACAAAACTTCCATAAAGTGCTCAAAATTAGTATCATAAAGTTCCAAATCTGAATTTAAATTCGACTGTGCATGTGTGTGGCCGCCGTCGTATAAGTGAAATATTCTTGAGTACGACGTAAAACACCAGTCAAATAAATATAGAAGGAGATCCAATAGTCAGGAGTGATATATTCACATAATATACGATTCACATAATATTCACATCACATAATATATTCTTCTTGGTACGTTCAGAAAGCATCCCGTGCGATTACGACAATCCATATACCTTCAGAGATACCTATTCACAGAGAATTTCATCACCGACAAGTTTAAAGGTTAACAACAAAATGAAATACATTTGTGAGAAAACAAACATTTTCTTAAAACTAGTGCGATCGCTGTAGAGGTACAGGCATTTAAAGTTAAAGATGTTCTAATACGATATGTACTTTTGTTGTTGGTTACAGCTGTATGAAATTGTTAACAATCCACTTTACCCTGAACTGCATAATACCTTTAAGAAAACATGCTGTAAGAAAACATGTAGCTGTGCGATAGAATGTACTTTATCGTGAACTCATTCCAGACTTAGGCACACCATGAAGCAAATCCTGTATACATCTCTCCTCGGCCAGGCGAGATCTCCATACTCCCGTAATGTAAATTATCCCGCACAAAAACCAGTCAATTATACAAACGTTGCTTAATTACCACGTATTTATATAATCTCTTCTCCAGTGATCAGGTTTGTATAATCAAGAACCCCTGCAGCGTGTGAAACACCCGCAATAGGCTTCTGCTCGTCTGCCACCGTCACACAATATTGTAATTAGTTGCCATGGCAACCAGCTGTGCAAACAAACGGAAGCATTATATGCGCATGCTAAATTAGCATTTTGCACAGCTGTTGGCTTGCCCACGATGCTGGCTATGTCTATGACGTGGTAAATGTCATCACCTAATGCCCATAAACAGCCAACTACTTGGATGGCAATATATCGAATAGTCCCGCATATGACTTATACATATCTCGCCTTGTAGCATTTGTTAGATCCTGTGTGCTGTGTGATGATTTAATCAATGTCGCAAGTCATAACTGCAAAAAGTGTGTCAAGTATATTCCATCGAATGAATTCACTCGAAGTTTTTTAAAATTTTACAATGAGTACGCCTCTCTTGCAACAGTACACACGGACGAGGTCTTCCGAATGTCTGGGACTCGGCTTTATAATTGTGTCTAATTCCTCTTAGCCGGAAACTAGGGTCCGTAGGTTCATCGCGTTGAGTATGATCGCCACGTTGATGAACAGTGGCCATCACGGCGCAACCGAGACACATATTTTATTATCGACACCATACATACTAAAATGGTACACGATTTCATTTTATTCACCCACCTATAGAACATTCAATGCGTCATTTCGTCATCAGTAAGAACTGTTGATTGCTTCTCCCTGTGTGAATCCCTTTTAATTTTTATATTTTATATATTTTCTTAGTTCTTTGGTGGTTTGTGATATTTGTCGTTTTGGAAACTGGTCTTGCGATTATTAATCCGGAACGCCCATCTTGGTTGACAGCTATATATACATATATATGCAGTACGGACAACATTATTGTCCTGAGATTATTAAGACAACTTTTACGTCCGAATTCTTCAGGATTTCGGGGGAATAACCTCAGGACGACACGCAAATATATATATATATGTTGTCCTGAGATTATTCCGACAACTTTTACCCCCGAATTCTCCAGATTTCACACAGGACGGAACTTCGTACGTGCCACATCTACACCACTCGTTCGGAAAGACGCATAGATAGTTGTATTTCACAATTTCTCTTCTTAGTATATTAGGGCCTCCGTGGTTCAGTTGGTTAGCGCGCTGGCGCATCGCAATGACCCAGAAAGCCTCCTACCAATGCGGTCGCTGTGAGTTAAAGTCCAGCTCACGCTGGCTTCCTCTCCGGTCGTATGTGGGAAGATCTGCCAGCAGTTGGATAGTCGTGGGTTTCCCTTGGGCTTTGCCCGGTTTCCTCTCACCGTAATGCTGGCTACCGTCGTATAAGTGAAATATTCTTGAGTATGGCGTAAAACACCAATAAACAAATAAATAAATCTTACTATGATAGGCTCCAGGATCACAAAGCTATCTTTGACTCAGGTCAGACTTCGTCAGCATTAAATCAAACATTCTGAAGGTAATTCACAATTCTAGCGAGGTAAGCTGTCCTGAATTTAAAGATTGACTTCGAGTAGTATAGGGATTCATGACAAAAATGAAAACTAGCTTTTTCAGCAAAAATTTCAGAAAAACATCACAAGTTAAGACTATTAAGTCTAACTAAGTCTAAGACAGCTCTGTGGTCCTGGAGCCAGTTCATTAAACATATCATCGGATTCAACTTTCAGCAAGTCCGACAATTAGGCAATCTGACAATCAGCTTTTCTAGTAATCTATCAGTCAATCAATCAATAAATCACAATACTGAAGTTTCCATCCTCACTAAACCGTCATCTGTGTTCTTACATTCGGTCCTCGTCAATAAACGATTCATTTTCTTCCCTGCTCTCCGACGGATTCGGAACATCCAGTCTTTCAGTCAGTTAGTCAATTAGTTAATCAACTTTTGGAATATCTTTCCCTCTCCAAATTACTCTAGATTGTAATTAATCTATTCTCTCACAAATCATTTTGGCGTGACACGATTTGCCTGATATGTATTATTACTGTAGGCTATGTTTGCACCAATACCATACGTTACATCAACAGTGGCTCCCAAGGCCACGATCTGTTGAGCACTGGAATCATCTCCCGACATCTTCCACTTGTTATCTAAGTCTGTAAGTACAAGTAACTCTATCCGCACATTCCACGCACAACTGATCTCTACTTTTTTGCCGCACTATCGCTTCACTTATCACTCACTGATAACTTTGACGAAGGAAGCGCGTATGTCTATCTCCCATGTCATTCTGGGGCGTCTCAGGTTTCTTGCAGGTGGCGCTTTCCTCGTGCTAACCTCGCAAATCAAATTAATTATCCGGAAACCGGAAGTGAGACAGGCTGAGTTGCTGAAGCTATATAGACTTAGACCACCTGATATATGCCTTACACAATAATGAATGAACAGTTCCGACACAGTAATAAATGAACAATTCCGATTCCCGGGGATTTTTGTCTCTATAAGGAGAGTTGTAGGGTCGTTCTCTTGAATTGCAAATGTGTTTGCGGTTTCTTTGCTAACGAAGATCTAAGTAAAAGTTGAAGTGAATGCGATGAGTTCGAATGTACAAAGATATTCGAAAGACAATTCCGAATCGTCCCAGAGGCTGACTTCTGTCGTCTGTGTTGTCCATGGGTCCCCTCATTCCCTTGCAACTCTTAGTCAGGACGTTTGATAGATATGTGGGGAGGTGAGGTAACCAATAAGATTTCCTCCAATTTTTCTTCGCCTAAAAACTTGACGGTCACCAATGAAAGATTCTTGTGTGAGTACAGCGCAAATCACCAATCAAATAAATAAATAAACAGTTCGTCTTTGGCTGGGAGTTTGACTATTTTACATTAGTTTCTGTATAACACATGCATGTGCAATGACTGTTCCAGTTTCTATTTTACAGATGTGACTTGTCCCGGCTTACTCTAGGTCTTTGACATCAGCCGCGCCCCGCACGAGGCTGCCGGTTCACGTGGTGCTACAATGACGTCATGGCATTCCAGCGACCATCTTTATCGGTTGCTCCTAACAACCGCTATCATTACGTGTGGTATGTTACATTGAATGTATTGAGTGAAACTGGAATGTTGTTACTCATAAATAAAGCACATCAGCCGTAAAAAGTGTTCTGTACAATTCAGACTGAAGCGACGTTAATTGTTGGCAATGAAATGACCTGTTGTCTCCTCTAAGCAAATGTTTACGCGCCCTGGGTCGCTTATTTAACACAGCTAACAACATTGCCCTGGTGTGAAAGGTTTCTTTACCATAAAGTACGAATGTCCTCAACAAGTTCACGACCAAATGAACAAGTTCTAAAGCTTTTGCATTGAATAGTGTTATGGTTCACAATGTGTGAATAACGTTTTCTCCTGACGAAGGACAGAGCTTTGTGTTCAAGGCACTCCTCTCTCCAACGAAAACAACCTTAGCGTGACCTCCGTCTTGTAAATAAAAAGTATGGCGTTTAAAACTGGAATGAAGCAAAACACTAAAGTTTTATGGCAATAGATTCAGTGTTTTATGCTTGTTTATATGAAGAATTTAATCATTTGATCAACTTCAAATTGCCACACAACATTCTTTTTCATAGACCGTTTTTAACAGACTTGCCACATGCATTGCAATAAAAATGAGTTATTAATGTAACAAGTTAATGCATTTAGGTCATTTGTGTTGTAATTTTTTGTTTTGCGTTTGACATTTTCGATAGAATCATTCAAAAGATGTGTTTAGCGAGTTCTTAAGACTCTGCCACTGCACATGCGCCAGGGCGATTCTAAGAGCACTAGTCGCTATAAATCTATGGAGAATATTTTCAACCCTTTCTCATTCCCGTTTTCTTTTGTCAGTGCGAGAAAGAAAATACCACACCACCATTGTCATCACACGTAATTGGGTGGACCTTGTTATTTCGAGCGCTGTTGTCTCTTTTTTTTTTTTTTTTTTTTTGGCCATGTATACTTTCTAGGTTCCATCACATGGGTGCATTGTATGTCTTCGGCAAGTAGTTCTAGTGTTGTGAAATTGAAAAGAAGTAAACAAACAAAAACATAAAAAAAGACATAAACATATAGCTTGTCATAATATATTGCAACTTCGCGATGTATTTTCTACATCTGTCTATGTGCCCGCTCCAAAGAAAAGTTAAATGCTGTCTTTACCAACCAGGTATACACGCCGTTCCCCCGCCAACCAAACATGACGTCACCAGATGGAGCGTTGACGCCACCAATGAGGCTCTAGAGGAGGAACACCGCATACGTGCCCGAAGGGCGGCGATCGACACGACAAAGTACAAGTATATGTGGGTGACCCAGTGTGGCTATGGCGTCGACAAACCGGCAGATCTACCCGCGATAGAAGTGGCAGCGACATTGCTGTCCAGTGATGAGGCGCACCAAACGGTACTCCTTATATATTCCCATATAAAAACTAGAATATTTTTTTTCTGAAAAGTATTTGTATTTCTTTGGCAAATCAAATTGCAAAAAAAAAAAACCGAGCCATCTGGATTTTTATCAGCAAATGTTTACAAATACGCATCAGACAATTTTCAAACTTCGAAAGGTCTGTTTAGAGAGATAACTAGTGTAATTAATTAATTAATATTTGTTTATAATTTGAATACTTTTTTTTCTCCTCTTCTCAGAACATTTTCAGCAAAATGTTTTCGTTATGATAGCAGTTCTTGGCGAGGATGGCTGGGAAAGTTGTCTCCCTTTGCCTTACTTTCATGCCGTTATGTCTTGTGTTGCATTTATTTCATTAGGCCTATTGTTCAACGCCAAACGCATGGATTTTAAATCATGCCATGGTGACCACTGTTTAAAGCCACACCCTTGTGGTAAATCTTTATCGCCCTTCTTCCTTGAATTGCAGGCGGCAAAACTTATTTACCGGATGACTCGCTTTATGCCTCTGCGCATATTCGAACCCTTAGCCAAATTCGGAAGTGTTGGGGTGTTCTCCAATTCTGAGGTGATCGGTGATTTCCCAGAATTTCAGGGCACCAAGAACACCGAGAAATGTGGATGTGAGTAAACCCTGACTCATGATTCAAGACGTTATCCTTCAGCTTTAATTTGCTCCTTGATCAGAACTGATAATGCCGTGCATGGCAGTTGGCCTCCTTAAAATCCCTCCGTCTGATAATCTCTTTATTTGTGAACACTTTGAACGCCTGTCGCAAGATTGCTTAGTCATATACATGTCAGATGGAAGAGTCATAAAAGTTATTTGGAAATGTAGTCTGAAACATTTTTTTCGATTTTCTTTTCATGGAGGAAAAGATACTTGAAAATTATTTCTGTATGCAGGCTATTTCGGCCCACCTTTTGGTATATATGGTCTTTGTGTAATATTGCTATAAATGAGGGTGTAACATATGTTTAATAAATATTTTGGCACTAGAATTTGTCCTTTTAAGCTAACAAATGTATTCAACAAGGATTTGGGTCATATTTATATTTTTTACATGTCCATAAATATTATAATTCAATATAGTTAAATGCATTTGTTTGGATATAAACAACAAACTTGCAGTCAAATAAATTTATTAGACATGCATCACATCCTTATTAAAACATTATTAAGCAACGACGTTAAATGCCAAAAGTTGGTCCCAAATACCCACCATACAAAACTATTTTCAAATACCCTTTTCTCCTGGAAAAAATTTTAAAAAATATATTGAAGATCATATTTGCAAATAAGTTTGGACGCTATTTCATCTGATTTTCGCATCATTTCTATGTCTTCTGCTTTAAATCCGGTGAATGCAAGAACAGAGGAAAAGAAAATACATTTACGGTCATAATTTTTAGCTAAACAATTGGATTAATAAATTTTAAAGAGGGAGATAGATATCATGATATCAAGATATACTTTTTCAGTTTCGATTTAGATAAAGATACGGGGAATGTGGTTTGTAGGCCTCTCGGAAACTTATTCCACAGCGGTGGACCGGTAATTCTTACGATGTAAAACGATAGGTTTGATAAAAATAATGGCGATGGTAGGCAAGCTCAGAATTTGAGCGTAGCAGTGTGGACTGTTGTCACTAGATATGGCCGTCTCTTCATTACTTGATTGAAGAAGCGGAAAATGTACAGGCGTAGTTAATACAGTTTTTAATCCTACTAACCTGAGGCTGACTATCTTACAGCCTTTAATACACCTATCTTATCCCAAATATTTTGATGCACTGTTTTCACCTCGCCTGTTTGTATATGCACCATCACGGGCTTTGTGAAGAAGGGGCTTTGTATGCCTCTAGAAGACAAACACTTATTACTACGCCGAAGGTTTTAATGATTAATGGGATAAACTTGCAAGATGAATTCTTGTCTCTGTACTGTTTTAAACAGAATTATAGATCGATGTTTTTTCTTATGGTATCTGCTCTCGTGGCTTAATTTGTAAACAAGAGTTTTTCTCCGCAGGACGAAGATCGTGCTGCACCCCATGGCTTGTCCATTGTAGTGTAAATATCACAACTGATGTTATAACTGTAACTGAGAGCCAGGTGTCTGTCGTGCATGACTAAACACTGTAGACACTGTTGCGATGCTGAATAATGATGTTCAAAAATAATACAAAGAAAGAAAATGCTAAAGAAATAATACTAAGACATAATGCAAGCAAAACAATGGACAAATCCACGGTAAATGTCAAGCGTTGGGCAAACACCTGGCGAAAACCCCGCGATTCTGCTATCCGTCAAACAGTGAAAATCCTTGAAACATTCAGTAAATCCAAAGAAAACTGTTAGTCACATGTCACTGATTTTGTGATTGGACGTTAAACCATGTTTGCCATTATATGATTTGTAGCAGAATTCAGAAGTCAAAGGGAACAAATCGTATACGGCAAAGTTCGTCCAATATGTTCTCAACTAGTGGCATGGGCTAACCGTGTCCACTATAATACAGTGTACACCAGTCTACAACAGCGAATTAGCCCTCGACCAATGAGATACCGTATTCAAATCCTCTTTCCGCCTGTTTAACTGCAGCTTTAAATCTGGAGATTTATAGACTACCTGGCGGAGAGAGGGCATTTTCTCTGTGCTCTTCCCGGTTGCGTCCATCAGTAAAACTGGTCGCTGCCATGTACGTTATAAACTCCTGTCAAATAAATAAATGAAAACTAATATAAAAGTTTTCAGTTTACAAATCAATAACTTAATCAATCACACAACCGATGGATCATTAATTTCACTTTCGTTTTCTCTTGCCAGCCAGCTGTTCGGGAAGCTGTCGGTACACTTGCACCGGAGATGGCCGTAAGGTTGACGATCTGGTTGGGTATGGGGGATCCCGGGCGGTGATCAGGGAGGATAACCTACTGTGTCAGGGTTCCGACCCTTACCGGGGCACCCTTAACGTCCTCTGTCATGAGTTCGGCCACACCATTGACTTCAGGGCTCTAAATAACACGCACCACACCGTGGTGAGTTTTTGCATACCAGAATTTTCAGCATCGAAATTTATAACGTGAAAGCCAATTTCTGTCGGTGAAAGAACCATATCATTGATTATAACATTATTTGCCATGTAATAAGAGCTTTTAGACGTGACGTCAGGTTTGGCGGGCGAAACGCCAACCAAAATTACGTTCGGTTAAAATGAAGATATTGTTTCCTATTGTAGTTGTGGTGTCAAGTGGAAATTGTGCTTCTGTGTTGGTTGCAGTTATTCAGTGTTTCATTTGTTTTACTTCACTGAGTTGTCATTGTCCATTTCGTGTACCTCACCTTCTCTTACATCTTATCTTATGTGCTTAACATGCTTTGCTTGGACTTGCTCCCAAGTATCGATATCTCTTAATCTAATTAACTTCATAAACAAAATAGGCCATCGCATCGGAATTTGTTTTTAAATAGAAAATAGTATGCAACAGTATGCAGGTTATACACACACGTATATATGCTCTTTTTACCTGTTTTCAGATTAAAAACGCGTATAGTACCGTAGCCGACAAGTGGCTGTTGGGAACTTACGCCACCAGTAACCGACGAGAGTACTTTGCTGAGGCAGTGACTTCTTATTTCTTGACGTCTTTGACCTCTGAAAGCACTTCCGGTAAGTGTTTCCGGTGCATTGCTATTTGGCAGAGAGCTCCAGGAAATGCGAGGCTGGACCGGAAATGCTACCATTCCTCGCTGAAATTACTGTCCACTTTATGGCAAATTTACATCCATGGCATTTTGAAAGACATTTACTAAATATAGTGATACTAGATTCTGATTGGGTGTGATTGAATCTAGTCATAATGGCGGAGTGATATTTTCGCCTCAAAAACTGAAACGTCACAAACATCGAGGCCTGTTTAAATGACCTTTCTGCAGTTCAGTCGAGGAAATATGTGCACAAATTAAAACCAACAATCTGTCTTGACCACACCCTTGAGCAGAATCAGTTCACTGATGTTGATGACAGCAGCTACAGTACACTAGTGCAGGCCCGTCATTCTGTCAGCCTAAGTAAAGGCACAGATGCTGGATAATAAAATGTCACTACGGAGGCCAAAACAAACCTAACAGGTAGGAAAGAATAGCTAGTCAAAGATATGATAGAGTCGACACAGAAAGTATGAATTACAGAAATATGTTAAATTTTGGTATTCAGCATATAGCAACCTTCGAGTTTGCCCAAAAATCATATATCCATTCAAGTTGTCCATGTGTTGCTCTGTACATCCACATCTGACCAGTGGTCTGAGGGCAACCTAACTTGGACGAGATCGGAAGTCATTTCTCTGAAGTTTTGTTGTCGGTGGTCACTGGGATTTCGCCCTATGTTTTTAGCCATTTTTCGTGACGTCGCCCCAAATGTCACGGATTGTTATTCGCGCAACATTACTCAGGGTTTCCACACGATTTTGGTGTTAGTTATATGCATCGTCACCACCAGGTAAAGTTACGATTCATGCAGCGATTTCACCAGCAATAAATTATGTTTAGAAATACTTCATTTTGGTTTCCAAACAAAAAATGATGCTATTGCAGTTAAGGTATTACCATCAGAGGAAATCTGTGGAAATAGGCCTACTCTAGTATACGTGTGTTATCAGGCTGCACTAGCTAGCCTTTCCTAATCCAACATGTATTAGCAAATAAAGAAGGCTTGTTTAAAAGGATAGACGACCTTTTAGCAAAGTAGGCATCATCTAAAACTCCAATTTGTCCTCTGATTTCAAATATGGTTATCATTATGTTCTAAATGAAATACGATTAATAATTAAAGTCCTGAATTATCTCTTGACTTTTTGGACCATAGCGAACAGTTCCTTCACCGATCATTTTCCGGCTAAATATTTTCTGAAAAACCATTCCGCAATCTAATGGCAATATGGTGAATAAATACACTACTTGGTTTTAACACAGCCTAGGGAGTATGAATGGAAGATACCTCTCTGAAACACTGTTACAGTAGTTTTATTAAAGTCTGTTTTATTTCTTTCTGTAGGTGGTATGAACATTTGTGGACGAGGTCTTTGCACAGACGAGTGGTCGAGCAGGAACAATTTGAAAAGCAAAGACGAGGAGATATTTACTTTAATTGATGAGATATTTACAGATAATCGTGTGTACTTAGAGGGACGCATTGGTGTGTGCGACTGGAAATGATAGTTTGATCCAGGCTAATTAAGGTAGTTAATTTATAAAAGTAAATCACGAGAGCAAGAACCCAAACGAGCTTAAATGCAATTGACAAATTTACCTCAGAAGAACCAAAAAATGGAAATATTTTTGAAGATTCGCGATCTGAAAATTTAAATGAATATATGAGTTTAGTTTTCTAGAGAGGATTCGTACAAAGCGAAGGTTTTGATACTACACCCGCTCATTCCATTCCTGAAAATTTCCAATATTTTTATATAGGTCAGTATAAACGATGGTAACGCCATTACCAGAATTACGCTTGGTTTTTCAAGTGACTTTTGTAATAAACAATTCTTTTTACAAAGACACCATTTTTGTTTTGTGGTATCGGCAAGCCGTCAAAGTGTAACTTCTAAAATGTATGGATATATGTCATCACTGACTGGGTGAAAGGATAAGCGATAAGGGTCAGCAACGTTTGTGGGCCACGCTGCCTGTCGTGCGCGACATCTTGTCTGTTTCTTTCCACAGTTACATGGAAGAGGTTGTTGTGTCTGTAGATCACATAGTAACACCATCGCTTTACAGAATTCATTTCCTTAACAAATTCGCCAAAAACGTCATGTGGTAAAAACGGAAATGAATTTCAGACATTTTGTGAAAGTGGTTACTGATCTTTGATTGATAAGATTTATGTATTTGATTGGTGTTTTACACCATACTCAAGAATATTTCACTTATATTCAACCAGCATTATGGTGAGAGGTAAACCCACGACCATCCGCAGGTTTATGAACTGATCTTTAAAACGACGCAGGTCATATAATAACCATCCACCAAGCCTTCTAGACGCAAAATTGCCTTGTAACACGTATGCTATAGCAATTACTCTGTTCAAATTTGGAGGAGACGTAGCAGCCTTTGAGTAATTTCCTTTCATAATTCTACAAATGCTTGATCGAATATAATGGTGTAATTGGCTCATGCTAATGAGCTTGCGAGAATAACCCTTTATACGTTCTACCAGAGTCTCTATCAATCAGATTACTTTTACGGACCAAATTACTGTTCCATAATAGCAACGATATTTCCAACCTACTGGTCATCGGAAAGTCGACCTTTGAACTTGCCGACTGGATAAACACCTGACAAACACCTCTTGACAAATGGATGAATTTTTTGGATTTAATGCCACATTGGCAGTATTTCAGCCATATGATAGCGAGAACACATTCTAGCTTGACAAATTGGGCTTTTTTGTTTCTTTTATGGTGTATTCAGTGTCGCTATGTTTCAACCAATTTTTTTAACCTAGACGTCGACAGAGATATTCGTATGTAACGAGAGCAACATTCCAGTGCTTATACTAGCACTAGTTAAAAGGAATTTCCCTTTAGCCCAGTTGGTAGATCGCTGGACTTTAGTTGCGGATATCCCGAGTTCAAATCCCACAGAGTTAATCCTCCACCGTTACACGTCAACCAACAGGGCGTTCCGGGTCAATAATTGCAAAACCAGTTTCCAAAACGACAAATAACACAAACCACTCAAGAAGTAAGAGAGTACATAAGATGCATGGTTGCCCAAAATTTGAATTTGGAAGCAAATTCTGATTGAGACGTCTATACGAAGTTTTGAAGTTCTTGCATTAACTAAATCAGTCACGTTGACATAAAAAATATTCATTGAGTATATAGCTTGTATGAGCCAGAACAAGTTCTGTCGTTATTCGAATTCAACACAAAGAGGGAGAGCCTTTGTTCGACACAACAACAACAACATTTGCACCTACCTATCCAGCAGTGCAGTTTTGCGACAACTTACCACCAATTACAACCCTAGGCTTGCTTGTCAACCTGATGAACTTTTTACGCCTCTTTTTGACAGATCCAGTTACTAGAGAGCTGTACGTCCTTCTGTTTCGCGTGTCATCAGCCACGTTTGTTTACATATGAAGTTTACCGAGTGTTGTGCGCATACTCCAGTTCCATTGAATTGACAGCCCCTCATTTAAATATTCTGGCAGACTTTTCAGGTTTAAGTTTTTTAGTTATTTTTATCCATTCACTAACGTACAATGCTGGTGGTGGGGTTAACAAAAAGCTTGTAACTTGTACTTCCTGAGAAAAATACCTAATATTCATGTCATCTTGTAATAACGCTAAAATACGTAATAATTGGGCGACCATGTCCCTTTAAATGTAGGAACTATACTACGGCTCTGGCACTGTCATGTTATATGCAGAGGCACATACATTTACTTAAAAACATTTTGATTCCAAAGCACAGAAACGGATCAAGGAGGCATAGTTACTCTATTTTTAAAAACAGAAATTAAAACTAAAAGTAGAATAGACTTAATTTCAAATGATTTCTCCATTCCGTTGTAAAATCTTTCTTTTCTTTTCTCACATAGGGCATTCACCAGGAAAAAAATGAAAGGGCTAACTTGTATGAAAAGAAACGTTTCTAAAATAATGCCCATGATATCTAAAATAGAGAATCCAAAACTTTTGTGAAAATCCCACATCGAGTGCACACCCTTTCTCATTTTGATTGTGATTTGTTCATTTCTTTGATTGTTTTTACGCCATACTCAAGAATACGACGGCGACCAGCATTAAGGCGGAAGGAAACCGGGAAGTTTGGCTGTGAGCCGCTCTGTTTGTCGGTCACACGCCCTGCGTGGAAGACGACATGGATTAATTGCAGGAACTGGCGTTTGTTTCACTCACTGTATGTAAAAACCAGAAGACGAGGCATGGTAGCCAGATGCACTGACTGCATGGCGACCGCGCTGGTGGCTTTATTTCCTTCACTGACACTGTTTATACATTAACACAACCGGATGAGAAGATAAATATGTATATCTTTATATATAAGTAACGATATAAAGTATAATCAATGACAATGTAAAAACATGAATGAAGATCGGAAACTCTGATTTTGCTTGTCTTGTAAGAAAGGCGAACTAAACGTGAACCTATATATAAATAACGTGACAGCCACGTGGACTGATGGTAAACATATACACAACTTGTACCAAACTGACAAACACCGCCACATAATCAGATCATTTTCGTAAAGTATAAAGTTGATGTGTTAAATCTATTTGGGGGCCATTCCCGGGTTCGTCGGGATCAAGTCCACAGGAAACCCTCAGCCGTTTACAGATTGTACAGCTTCTTGTATTCTGAAACAAAACAAGTTTGATATCAGAGGGAAAGGGGAAACAGTTCTAGAAAACGACGGCATCTGAGAAGGTATGGTCTAGATCCAGTGTTTTTTAATTTCAGAAAAAGTTGAAACACTTGATGAATTCACTCGATGAATTATATAAGGTTGAGGCTATTGATCGTTTTTCTTTGTTCATCTTTAGCTAAACTCCAGCAGACATATTTAAGACTGGATCTCACACTTAGCTGAAATTGTACCCCCGCACAAAAGAATCAAAGGTCCGAATTTCATAGACTTGATGGATATATTTAAGAGTTTAATTTAAGACTCTTAATTTAAGAGTCCAATTTTAGACGAAAACCAGAAGTCGCTTTTCTGAAGCGGGCTCTATGAAACTGAAACTCCTCTTCACGGGCAACGTTGCGTGGGATTTAAATGAAGCCTGGAGTAACATTCTTGTGAATAGTAATTACTCGTGATAAGTACAAAATCTTTGGAGAGACAATTGATTGTTCTAAATTCATTGTTGGGGAAATTAGGCCTTAACGGTCTGGTCCAGCTTTCAATTTGGTCCTCGGCAGATCTGTAGTCGCCAGAATAATTAGGAGGCGGACAAATCCGCCCCCCCCACCTCCCCTACTACCCCTGGTCTGTCTATCTGGCTTTCTAACCCTTAAGCTATGAACAACCATCATGGAAAGGGATATAGAAGATTGTTAATGACTGCCTGGAACTATAGTTCACATTATATGGTGGTCAGGTTTGACAGGTAAAAAGAACACAATTTGGCCAGTCAATCACCTTTGGAATATTTGTCGTAAGTATAAAATATAGTCATTTCTCTCTTGTTATTTTAACTCGACTTCAATATTTTGGGTTCATTTCTGTTAGAATTTGTGGATTCCAAAGTCCATATGGAACCGATTCCTCTCATTTTGGGTCATCGATTTTACGATCCAGTGTAATAAAATAATACAAACAAAAGTGCAATTTAACTTCGGAAATAAAACCCTTAAACTAATTATGTCCTCTGGCGAGGATTATTTTAGAAACACAAGAAAACAGAGCACGATTTCTTCCCAATTACTATATGATGATTTACAGAATCATCAAAGTTAACTCAATCATATTTTATAGATGGCCTGCTTTCAGTCCCGCATTATGGTGTTAATATGGTTAAAAAAAGATGAAAAACTTTATTAGTTGCAGAAAACTATATCCGTCATGGATTTTATCATTTGGAAAAATAAAATTATTAGGGCCTACTGAAGAATTTATCAATTTATCTGTTCATGATAGATATTATAGATGTTGGTCAGCTATTATCCTATAGCCATAATTGATAGTCAGGCCTAATAACTGAACTTTGAGCTGGAGTTCAACGTTCTCCTTGTGTAAGAGTTGACACTGGCTGACACAGTTAATGCTTCTGTGTTAAATTTATTTATTTGGTTGGAGTTTTTACGCCTTACTCAAGAACATTTCACTTCCATGTACGGTCGGCAAGAAAGCCAGCGTGAAGTAGACATGAACCAACAGCGATCGCATTGGTGAGAGACACCTTGGTCATTATGCTGCACTAGTAAAAGCGTGACTGCTTTTTGGGTTTATATCTCACCTTCCCAGTCAAGAACATTATCTCCATTCACGTCAGCGTCCATGTAGTAGCCGTCTACAGTTTGCGCAGCTTCCTGTTCGCCCAGGCCCACGTTCTGCGCAATTCTCAAGAGTTCGGCACGAGAGACAGCTCCGTCGTGGTTAGAGTCTTCCAGATCGAACCACTCGGTGGCGCCCTCTATCGTGTAATCGGGCAAGGACATGTGGACGATGTATTCGGGGACAAACTCCAATACGCCGTCACCTTGACAACAACAGAAAGATAACTTTGATGTCATGCGGTTTATGGTTTATTGTTGCGGTATCTGTGTCTACTTTTATCGAAAGGGAATTTTTTGCCTAATTTTTACTTTGGAACATATTTATTTAATAAGAAAATTATCAGAACCCAAGCATCAAAGCCAACATTCAAAGCGTATGCAATTCGTAGACCATGAAGGGGCATTCCAATTCGATAACCTCAAGACTCATTTTCAACAGAAATTATCAGAAAAAACTGTAAAAATTGTAGGCCTGGGGGTAAATAAAACTGATACTAGGTAAGGGGGAATCAGTCAACAGCTGTCGAAGATGGGAGAGATCCAGTGAAATATTCTAGACATGACATTCAATTTAAATTCCGAACTCGTAGTCCATGAAGAATTTCTAAGTCGAATACAAATATGAATGTCTCACTCGCGCTTTCGTGAAAGCACAATGCTGGCGTAAGAAATATCAATGCTTACACCGCCCTTAGCCAATTCAAATATTCCCAAAATGTCGATGTCATCTCTCTCTTCCAAAAGACGGTAACAGTGATTTTCAACATACTTCAAGCATTGTGATACGTAGAAAAGTTAGCATTTTATGGAGCGAAAGTTTGAATTTCGTACAAAGAGACTCTTGGTATTCTTTATGCAGGCCTATGTACCAGTCTATAATACTCCATGAATAAAAGGCTCGTGATCTACAATTAGCGGCTTAGTGGTCTAATCGGTCAAGTTTTACTGGCACAGCATTGTCAGGGAAAAGAATGGTTCACCACAGTATTATCAGGGAAAAGAATGGTTCTTCACAGTATTGTCATGGAAAAGAATGGTTCTTCACAGTATTGGCAGGGAGAAGATCGCTTCCCCAAAGTGTTATCAGGGAAAAGAATGGTTCACCACAGTATTGTCAGGGAGAAGAATGGTTCACCACAGTATTGGCAGGGAGAAGAATGGTTTAACACAGTATTGTCAGGGAGAAGAATGTCTCATCACAGTGTTGTCAGGGAAACGAATGGTTCACCACAGTATTATCAGGGAAAAGAATGGTTCACCACAGTATTGTCAGGGAGAAGAATGGTTCACCACAGTATTATCAGGGAAAAGAATGGTTCATCACAGTGTTGTCAGGGAAAAGAATGGTTTAACACAGTATTATCAGGGAGAAGAATGGTTCATCACAGTATTGTCAGGGAAAAGAATGGTTCATCACAGTATTGTCAGGGAAAAGAATGGATCATCACAGTGTTGTCAGGGAAAAGAATGGTTTATCACAGTATTATCAGGGAGAAGAATGTTTCATCACAGTATTGTCAGGGAAAAGAATGGTTCATCACAGTATTGTCAGGGAAAAGAATGGATCATCACAGTATTGTCAGGGAAAAGAATGGCTCACCACAGTATGGCTGGATTCCGTGAAGTCTATACGCTCTTACCGTTTGTGTCTCTTCTCTCCATAAACTTCCTGACTTTGGCTTCGCTGACATCAGGACTGTACTTCTGTAAAAACGCCTTGGCCTCGTCGAATGTTGCTTTACAATCGTCATTAGGATCAAGAAACATCTGGAACCTTTTCTTCAGAGCTGAAATTTTTTTAAAAAAATTGTCAATTATGATGGTGATGACGGGCTGAAGTATTAATTGATCAAATGAGTATTTCTACGTATTTGATGATGATGACGGGCTGAAGTATTAATTGGTCAAATGAGTATTTCTACGTATTTGATTTACCGAATGATCGACTATTTCTTGTCGTGATGAGATGAAGTGCTGAAAATATATTAATTTTATGTCTCATGTACTTTACAAGAAATCAAAGATTCCGCGTCGCGTAAAGGAAAATGATTGGAAAACGTTCACGGCTGGTTCTGAATCAATTTTTCCTGTTGCTTGGCGATCGCAGACGGAAGACGAGTTGTCCGGTCATGGATGAAGGTTCCATTCTTTTCTCTTCGTAGCATTTGTAAAGCTCGTTAAAATCATTTGCAAGTCCTCCAGGCTTGCCAAGATTAGCAATGTCTCTTAGAAATCTCTACACAGAAAAATGAGAACGTCGTAAATAAGAGATGAGCGATCGAAAAGACTTCCACGTACACGGCTTTAATATGTAATAACGCCATAGAATAACTGATGCCAGATCGGCGACCGAAACAAAACCGAGTGGTGCACGCCTGGCGGCAAAAACCCACCCCAGCTATGTGTCCTCAATATTTGATCGTTTTTACACGTTTGCACATTACCTTGGTTCTGCCGACGCACGTCATTTCGCTGCACCCTAGGGCAAACCCAATAACAAATCATAAATCTATGACAGAAGGTGAATAAGTCGTTTGATTACTGAGGCTTTTTTTTGTTAATCGAAACAGCCTGAAAGGTGGTTAAAGCGCACTACATACCCGCATACCGTCCCCAAATAAAATGCCTGTGCTACGTATCAGAAAACGTTTGAGCTTGATCAGTGAAACGATTCGAAGATGCCGCTTGAAGCCTAGCCTAGACTGAAACAAGCCAGTAGCCCAATGGACGAATAACAGATGAACGGACAGGAGATTAGAAAAGTGCAATATTCTGATGAACGGTTTGGCCAGTTTTCTGACTGTTTGAATAATTGTAACATTGATATTTTTCACATCAACGGCTTTCTTTTATTAATGGTAGTTCAAAGCCTTACTCGAGAAGTTTTCACTTATAAAATGGTGTTCAGCGTTGTGGGTGGAGAAAACACGAGTGCTCGGGGTAAATTCCGACCATTAGCAGGCTACTGACGAACTTTCCAACATGTGACGTGCTGGTGAAAGATACTAGGTTTTCAAGGAACGTTAGATTATGCGCAAACGGCCTTACGATCGTAGTCAATGGCTCGTTGTCACCAAAACCCCAAAGGCCACCAAAACTGCGAAATCTACAAATTCCCTTCCCAAGACCGGAACTAAACCTCTGCCCTAGCGATTACGAGACAACCATTCGGTCACGACCCTCTCCTTTTTTTATCAGATATTGTAGATGTCATCGACTCAGCAGAAAATATTTTCTGTATTAATTACTACGAAATAAAGAAATGCAATCGTCGTATAACATATATACATAGGACTTTCAGAGAAATCAACTAAGGTACCCTCCATGAAAATATAGTAAACTTGGAAATTGTAGCGAGCGTACGAGCTTATATCTAAACCAATTATATACGATTCGCAAGGGGTAGAGGATTGCCTATGCACAAAGTTATGATAATTCTATCCCCGGATCTACGTTTGTATGATCCTGCGACGTGGTAATGCAGTAGAAGGGCATAACAGATAAACGATGCAGATCTTAGAAGTTTAAGCAAATGGATTATCACATCTTGGACCGTGAAAGCATTGTGGATATTACACGTTCCATCGGTTCCAAGAAGATAAATCAACGCCCTGGCATCGCCTTCCGGATTGGAGACATACATACGTAGACACTAATGCTTACATGGTGCCACTGACGGCGACATTACCAGATGCCCAGATGCAGTTCAGATACCCTGCCTAGTAAGTCAGGGTGGCAGGTTCATTACAACGGAACACAGTACCCGCTACTTTCCTTGATGATAGAACTGTTCGTGTCTCCAGAGAGAGAATGTGCCATAAATTTGTTTCGCTGTAGGAAGTTTTTCCACACCACATTAGTTGATTGAGGTGGCTACATGTAGCCCGGGCAACTCTAACTCATTTACAGTATGGTATCTGGATGTCCTGTGCGACTATAGGGCAATACGCCCACGCATGCAAACTCGCGAGAGAAAAACATTTTCTTCTCACCAAAAACAGAAAGGTTCAAATAGATTCTATAAAATCGTTATGAGTCCCTTACAAGGTTTAACATGTTGAACCAATATATAAAACGTTGTTTTTTAAATGAAACACTGATTGCACATCAAACTGAGTGAATGAAAAATGAAATCTTTGATTATTGTAAAAGTAAATTTTCATACGCTGTCGTCATCTGAACTCGTCAGCATCGTAAGCAAGAGAATTTCCATGCACTTACTGTATTCAAATCGCACAAACATATCTGATACAACACACGTCCCAAAGAGCGTTTTGCTTACAGCATTTATTTTGCTGCGTAGTTTCATCGTGGGCTGAATCAAGAAGACGGTATTAGCTCCGATCGCCTTTAGCACAGAGATACAACGTCTTTGTCTTGTTGTGTAGTCCCATATAGCACACTTCTTATACGGCCTATGATGATTAGATGGTCTTCCTATTCTGCGAAATATGCCACACTTTCTTTTTCACTTCTATGGGGATTACATGCAAACGTTTTTGTTATTCTGCGAAACATGCCACGCGTTCTCGGCGACTAGATGCACACTTTTTGGTTATTATCTGAAATACGCCTTCCTGTTTACTTCCATGGAGAATAGACGGAAACTGTTTGGTTTGTGAATATTTCTGCTTAGCTCCGTATGGTGATAAGATGTCACGCTTTTGTTTTCGTTATGCTTTGTGATCTGTCACAGTATCTTCTTCTATGTGGGGACTTTTTTTGTACTTTTTGACTTTTTGCACACTTTTTGTTCTTCTGGGTAACAGGCTACAGTTTATGTTTAACTTTAGGGTGATCAGATGCACACTTTTGTTTGGTGAACAGTTTACTCCACCGTGATCGTAACGCGGAAAAGACGTTATTTTCGGTGTTGATCGGAATGATTTATGTATATGGAGATTCTTACTGACCATATCAAGTGACCTACAAACCGGGACTCTGCTGGTGGACTAAGCATTACCGAGGCCTGGTCAATATGCACTGCTTGCATGTTATTGTGCATAAATGTGTTAAATGTGATAAAAACATGAGTTTTTAAAGAATTCTGAGTAATTCTAGAAAAGTGACGTTCAACAAATTTATATTTAACATCAGTGTAATTTTTTTTACCTAACTCTGCTTAGGACATAGTGCTAGGGGACGTGTAAGTCATTACTTCTCAAACATTTACATCAACAGAAACCCTAACTTGACAAGTGGCCGGATTTCATCGGTAAGGTGTGACTATTTGCCAACTATCACATGGTCTTCGCTGCTCTGGTTTCACTGTATGTGCTGTAGTCTAGTAATGTACAAAAATCGGACTTTACCCGGTATGAGTGTGACCTGATAGCGTTGAACTCTTGTGACCAAGTTTGATTGATTGACTGATCATTGTTGCTTAACGCCACCAAAGGATTTGAATATCGAAAAACTTGAATTCAGTTTAAGTAAGTTCAAATAAGTATAAAGTACCAAGGTATATAAAAAATACAGCACAGGGAGTAAAACTAGAGCAGCGACGACAGTGCAATAGTTGCCGGAAGCCCACACTAATTAGCTAAATCCGGCCGTTTGTCAAATCACCTCATTAAACTGCTCATGTGAATGCATTAATATTAACAACTTAAAAGATCCCTGGTGGTCTCGAGAAATTTGATGCACATTTCTTTTTCTCTGTTTCAAAGTTTGTCTCAAAGGAAAGCTGCTTTGTCCAGGGGAAGATAGAGCTGAGAAAAATGGGTAAGAACTTGAGGATAGGGTAGTATTACAGACAATTTCTTAACCAGCAGGCCTGAATGTGCAGGATATCCTTTCAACCTCAGAAATTCCACCAGGAAAGGTGGAATCATGCATTTCCCTTCAATCTATCCCTGGCCCACCACAAAGCACCCTTGTCGGATTAGTTACTAGCTCGCTGACACATCGTCCAAAGAAATCAAGCAAATATGTTGCTAATCTCCAGGTTGCCACATCGATGGTATTCCGCGGCCTCTGATCGGATTGCCCGGAAACGTACCAGACCCGCGCATATTTTCCCGATAACTTCGTCTAGCCATGTCGAAATGCTGGCATCTTCATCTGTCCAGCAAATGCTTGGTATTTCCTTCAATAATGTAGTGGCTTGTAAAGGTCCCGGTCGCTTTATTTGATTTGCACTGGCGGAAAAAAATGGCCGATACCAGTTGTCTCAACCTTAACTTCTCTAAACGAATTACCGTGTCTCAATACCTCGGAATAAACCCAGGCGACGTCTCCCTCGGTTATCGGGCGGAGACAGTTAGATCGCCCGACCCTCTTGGGCCTTTGAGAACTATAACACATCTATTAGTATGCCGTCGCTGTGTAGTCATTGTTCAAGAAAAAAAGAGAATCAACGAAGTCGCGAAACAGCCTCGATAGAGCCTGGTTAGGTAGACAAAAAAAAAAAAAAATTCCCGGATTGTTGCCGTTACCTATAGATTTCATTTAGTGTTTAAAACGTAACACATCTGTGTCTGTGGGCACTATTCAGAATATGTATAATTAATGAAGCTTACATTGTGCTTAGCGTTACCATTAAACAATTAATGGTCATTTCCTTATGGGCATAGGAACTACTCTGTTGCCAAGATTGCCAGATCCTAGACGACTGATCTTAGGGTGAGGTTTTAGGAGGAAGACAAAGCCAACAGATCCTATGTGTTTGAACGGCTCAGGGAGTAAGGAGGTAGCGCATCACACCATGCTAGCTACGCCTCAAACTTCCTGGCACCCTTGACTCCTGGGGTTTAAAGGCCAGGGGAAAGCAGATACATGGATTGAAAAGAAACAAGGCCGGTGAGAGCAATTTTTCAAGAACAATTGTAAAGAAAAAATGTTTGGCTCTGTTTGCGTAAGTCTCGGATTAATGCGCATTAATGCCATTGACGCGTCAAGGGTTATTTCAAGGATTACATTACAGCAATGTCAATGCCTTTTCCATTCACAAACAATGAAAGTTCCAGATCAGAGAAACTCCATCCGTGCATTCACGTCACATCTTTGATGACCTTTTGAGATGTCTATTGTTATCAAGTCATAGGCTGACACTTGGCGATTTAGCAGGAGTCTAGTCACAGTCAGGGTGACCGATGTATCACTCAGCTCTAGAGGCATTTCGTGGAGAGACGGGAGAGAAGGGAGAGACACAGGTACAATTATTCTCTTAATTTTCTCGTTTCCCCAGCTGGTCGATTCCCCAGCATAAAGTGGGCAGTGGGGCCGTCTAGATAAAGGTGAGCCGTTTCACACTAAGCTTTGGATCGTTATTGTGCAATTTACTGATGTCTTTAAGCAAATTCGATTCATGATTCGAACTGGTCAATAAATCTTTACAACGACGTGCTGTATCAAGGGGTCTAAGTGGTATAAACCTTAAAAATCCTGACTGCTGTGAAGATGCCAAGTGGCTATATATCAACCCCTCTATGGGACCGAACAAAATCCATATAACACAATCGTTACTGCCTTTTCATTAAGTCTCTTTCAGCGGGTTTCCTTACCAAATTTACATAAAATATTCCAGTGTTATTCCAAATATAAAGGTTAACTTCATTTTCAATCAAGATTTCTCTCAGATCTTTGAACGTCCCTCGAAAAGTAATTCAGTTTGGTATCCGTTTTTGCATTAATATTTGCACTTGATGAATCTACATTTTTGGTTCACTGGAATATGTCGGTGACCTTTGTCGGCGGAAAATTGCACAAAAGGAAAGGTTCAAAACAATTGCACGAGAGTTACCTGTTATCAAATGGTGTAATATCCATGACATACTAGTGTTAATATGACAAACATTTAAGAAAACTCCGGCGTAGTTTAAGATTTGATGTCACCTTCGGACTCACAGGATTCATGACACCTGGTTATGACATCATATGCCACATACGACAGAGCACAACACATAATTTAATTTATGTCGTCAAAATCTGATTAGACCTATTATAAATTAAAAGGAAAAATATACAACTGCACGATGTGGGTATAAACTGTTTTATGGATATAGGAAAGCACCATATTGGCAATCCGTGGTTTGGTTTTCTTTCAGGTATAAACTCTGTATAGACCGGACATGGACATACCATCCGGTCTATCAGGGGCCTTGTCATCTTGTGCGTGTAAAGTGTGTAGAGATCTAGGGGCGCAGCATCTTGGCTATCTATAGTCCTAGTGATCTTTTGAGTCTAAAATTATATATAATCTGTTGTTTTGACAACAGACAAAGTCTGAGGGCTTACAATTACAAATAATAATTTGTAATAACAACCCGTGCTTGAAAAACGGACGAAAGGGTAATAGGCAGTGAACATAACCATAGCGTGACATTCAAACACAACCAGGGGTCATTTTACGTCGTTAACTTATACTAAGTCATTCCACTCTGACATGTAGTTAAGTATGAAAATGGAAAAGAAAATACTGTGAAGACGGTAACAAGGAGCTAAAGATGCAACTGCGCTTCTTCACCAGATTTTTCTCGTAAGTTAAGCACCAGGCTCTACTCTGCGAATTAATACCTCGTTTTTCTTATAAAAAATGTACACAAATGTTGAAATTTCTTTATTTACAAACACGCTAACAGAGAATTCTAGGTAATTTAATGGTCAATGCAGCAGCACGCTTCATCTTAATGGCTCCATCAAATGTAACTCGAGCCTGTTTGAAGATCATGTAACGTTCATGTGGTTTTTAATCGACTGATTTGTCCTTTGCATCCTATTTATAACTCAGAAAGTTTTATCGAAGGTTGGAAAAACTTGGAAACGTTGTAATACATCAGAGTTCCTTCATAAGGATTAAATGGCTTTTAGGAAAATACTATTCCGCATGCCATTTTCACTCTGGGTTTTTTTTCTGACACACTGGTACATTGGACATTGTCGCTTCTCGTTATGTAAGCGCCTGTCGAGAGATCAAATCCATTCCATAGCCATTTTTTTCTCCTAATCTAAAGCTGGTAGAACTAAACATAGCAGAATAACCCACATATGGTTTGAAAAACTGGCGTTTGTCTTTTTAACTTTTAGCCAAGTACATGTCCATTACATGTACTCCGTGTTCTGCCCAGTTTACGATGCCTAGCCGATGCCGAGAGGGATGTCTTCGAGTAAGCAGTGATTGGAATCAGTCGTCTTCTAAAGGTACCGACATTTACATGCTTACATAGAAGCTAAGAGTTTCTACGAGTTTCACCTCTTTCATGTTACAGCTGATATCGACATAGGAAACAGTCTGTTTTAAAAAATATAAACAAAGATCCCAGATGTGGGTTTTTAACCCAGATTATCTGTCGTAATGTATTCATTGAAGCATCATCTGGAATGTTAATCTGATCCGATGAAAGGTTAGACTGTAACGAGTAGATTCAGTTCTTCTAAAACTGATTATTTGGGGAAAACTTTTCACCTTGGCAAGTCAGTGAAATATCCAAGAGATGTGACGTGTCTTGTTTACGGTATTACAGTTAAATTGCCTCTGTCATCGGCCAGAGCTACAGTTTAATATGCTATCCTGGATTATGGGAACAATCGGGTTTATCGTTCCTGTGTGAAACAGACAGCCTTTCCTACTTTAGTCTTTCTTTAAATGGCTCACATACTCGGTGGAAAGGTAAGATCCTAGCTATTGCACACGTAACAACTGCAAGGAGTTGCACAAAGACAATTCGTTTATGTCATCGCACTATTCGCTTTTGTCGTTCTTTGAAAGGGTTATACTTCACGGAACAATGTCAAACTGGGCTTAAATCATGGAAAACCTAGCCACGCTATCCGCAAAGAGCTGCTTTTCCAGCACATCAAACTGCCGCTCGCTCGTGGGATACGATAGATTCTGGCCTTAAATCCCGGCACTGAGAACAGATTATGGGGGACATTTTGCTCATGTAATCAGTCAGTTTGGGGTAAAAGAAGGTAAGAACCATCGGCGGCCACCTTCAATCGCGACCGTTCTGCCGTGATCCAATGATTGGAATATGGCGCTCCTCAGCTAGGTCTGGTCGGTTTAGCGCGATTAAGTGCGCACCTAGAAATGGTAATGGCGGCCGGAGGAACGTCTGTTATACGATTACGAGACAGGTACTGGTGCTAAACCACGGGACCAGAAGTCAGTTTGTGAAGTTAGGCCTCCTAAAGACGGGATCGTTATATGGAAGACAGTTAGTCTGAGAACCATTATCATGGACTGCTTGATTTATAGACATTCACTTGGTCAACTACCCTGTCTAGGTAAACAGCCGTTGACCACAGGCCAACAACGTATACCGAATGCACCAGTACACTAAAAACTGAATCGCTTTACCCTTTAAAACTTTTGCTTTCTGTAGCGGCACAATTTCTCAGTCAGCAGGTATAATGTAATACTTATTGGCTTACTGGTTAATTCTGAAAAATACTTCGCACTAATTCCAGATCCCACCATAATGCTGGCCGCCGTCGTATAAGTGAAATATTCTTGAGTACGGCGTAAAACACCAATCAAATAAATAAATAAAGATAGCCTGGCAGTAATTTTTGAGTCATTACGTTTATCGTTGTCAGTGTCAGTTTGCAAGGCATCGACTTTCCCAAAGAGATAGCGCTCCCTGATGTCATAGGAGATTATTTAAATAAAATTAATATCAGAATTAATTTTGAAACTACTTTTAGAATTGCTATTCGAAACAATATTCTTGAGTACGGCGTAAACACCAATGAAATAAATAAAAAAATAAATTCTAGATATATGACGTCCAATAAATTGCAATTAACTTCACTACATTCTTTTTTCACCTGCTACATATGGTTCAGCTGTAGTGCTACACGGGTGTGAGTTGCTACTGCTTAAGGAATCCCATGGACAGCTGAGGTAAATTGACAACTGGTCGGATTTCATTGGTAACGTGTGAGCTTTTCTAACAGTTACACCATAGTGGCTGCTCTGGTCTTACCCTTTATGTTATAGTCTTTTATTCCAGAAAACTCCAACAAACTCGGAAAATAATGGTCATGGCTATGTAAATGCATCCAACTGAAGACCACTTGACTTCTAAAATCTGGGCTTGACGTCTCTTGATAGTGAACCGGCAATTGAACATTCAGGTCGATTATGTTCACTGTCAGTATTAAACTTGAAAGGAAATTACAATTGTCTTTCACTCCAATGGACACTGCATGAACGAGGTTTACCTCAAAATAAAGCGACCTTGCTCCGGGTTTAGGGTTTAATCCCTTCAAATGTTTCCGTGGACATTGCAGTGTGTAACGAATGGCCCACGGGCGAATTCCTTCCAGTCATGCAGCTTGCTGATAAGGAGAAAACGAATTAAAGAATCACCGTGGATTAGACTCTCAACACTCCAACCACAGAAGAGGTCGGATGAGAAGCCGCCACGGCGTTCAGCCGCCTGATTGTCAAAGACTTACGATTTTCGAGCATGTAAAGGACATTTTCTCCATTACAGAGTTTTGAGGCAATGGTTTCGTTTGGTTTTTAATTTCGCTGGCGTTCAGCTTTCTTTTGTCTTTTCTCATGTATCAAAATTACATAGACTTTGATGGAAATGATGAGCTAAAATATGTAAGTATAAAATTTCCGTAGAGTAAAATAACCCCTGTTAGTTCATATAATGTAATGAATACATCTTCTGAATCTAGAAACAAGGATCCAGGACGTTCAGGATCAATAACCAACAAGGCCATTCTCTGACACAAATATTCAGAACATGCATAAAAGATGCAAAGAGATGCACTCAGCCGTTTCCAGTGATGTCAGGAACAACTCTAAAAACATTGCTGCTGATGAAAACTCCCGCCCCGGGGTAAGCGAAATTAGATGAAACTATAAAACAGAGGGCCTAAGGTCTTTGTCTACGTTTTGCCCTTGTCCACGAATAAGAGCAGTTTCATTGGGTTATATTCTTGCGTTAATTTAAAAGCAAGGTTAATTTGGGGCCATCAGTGGAGCAGCCGTCTGGAGCGGATGATAGGCCGTTGACCGTGAAGGCGGCTTGCAGCCAACAGGTCTGCCAATTACCTGCCGAATGGCGTCTGTTTTCTCAGGTCTCTGCCCCGTTTACTCCACGTCATCCAGGTAAAATATTCCACAGTTACGGCGCAAAACTCCAGTAAGATTAAATCAATAATCCTGCAATTGCTATTCCAATCTAGCACATTTAACAGCATATCCGTGGCAAATGCCGGATAATACATGATTTGAATTGCTTTGACAACTATAGATTAGCGGTGTAGAGCCCTAAAGCCAATGGTTCAAAGTAATTCGAGCCCAGTCCGATTTTTTCGTGACTTTGGTGTCGCTATCAATGGATATCAACACAGTATCCAGGCACTGCTTAAAATGCGTTGACACTATAACGAATTTCACTGACGTTACCAACAACACAACCTTTAACATCTGCTGAACAGTATAAATGCCCTTGTACCCATAACAATAACGACATTAGATGTAAAATACCTTTGACACGTAAATATTTTTATATTCTACTTCATATTATGATACAACGGTTTAAAGATCATCCAGAATGACGCGCAACTGATATTACAAAAAAGTTATCCCGCTTTTGAACAGCAATGTTTTTCAGAGCTCCGTTTAGCTTTGGCAAACACGAAAGTTCTTCAGATAAACTATCGATGACTGATTCAAATGTTTAAGGCACTTGACACAGATCGCAAACAACTGTGACGCAGAAAGGCGTCTCCGCTTTAAATTATTGATTAACTTTCCTTCAAATTACATTTTCAAAATACCCTGAACCAATTTCATTCATACAATAAAGAAGTTGGCAGTCTAAGTTTAGATATTGTTTCTCTCTGAATTCCGAGCAATACAAACTGATTATTCCTTCTCAATTTGGTAGAGCATCATAATACTATCTGACACCATTTCAGAGATGTCACCATAAGACAGGTCTACATGAGAAATGTTGCAACTGAATGCTCCAACGAAACAGATATTTCAGTCAAGGTACGGTCTGGGTGATAAAATTTATGCGCCTAAAACTTCAACAGTTTTCTTCCCCAAAGCGTATACCCGGATCGCCATCATTGTGGTTCCTTCCGTTACATTTTTATTCCCTTTTTACAGTCACCTCGATGTGGATCAAATACCACCTATGTGGTGTAAAGCCATAATCATTCATTCATGCCTATACTTAAGTTTCTCCACTGTCAATTTTCTGAGCTACACGTTGGCTTGCAAAAAAGAAGAGTCTGGTGACAAATGAACCGATGTCTTTATTTTGCGGCTGATTATTCTGATAAGGATCTCTGCTCACCATAAATACATCTACGTTTCCATAACATTGGCCAAAACAGTCCCAGTACACATCCCAGTAGGCAACAAGCTTATTATTCACGGGTATACAACGCCACGGTTGACGGCTGATTACCGGTAATTACGTATGCATTCCGATGTCATTGCTTTAGTCAGAACAACGTGAAAATTGCTCTAGCGTCCGTAGCAGGGATGAGTAGAAGAGAAAACTCGACATGTAGCATGTAGAGGGTACACAGCTGTGCGGCTAAGCAAGCTAGACGGACTCATTTACTGGATATTTATGCTTGTTAGAAAGCAATTACGTTATCGTATACAGTCTGGTTCTGGTAGCCATAGCCGATCGTCAAGAACGAATCTGCCTGTCGCCGCGGTCTGTCTACCAGGGCCAGCCAAGAAGGAGGTGATTTCAGCAGGCTTGCCGAGATGGCGTTCGTCTGGTGAGCTCAAAGTATTAAGCCCATTGAATGACACCTCGTCTCTTCTGCTAACTAGCTTCTTAATTATATTAGGACCGGACGAGGCTCTATGTTTCGAATGTGGCGTGCGTACGTAGAGACCCAGTCAACTGCGGTCATGCAATTAGGAGTTTAGTCGTAAACACCTTTCGGTAGACGAGAACGTTTATCAAAAGACGTACATGTTCTATTGTATAGCATGACTACAACCACGTTAATGTAAGACTATCAAAAGATTAAAACCTGGGTATATATCTCAAGATATATCTCGCCGTAATACTTTCTAGGTTCTTCCGCTTTTCTTCAACGACTCCGTGTTGGGGCTTTTCAAAGATATCGACTTCCTATACAGCTCATTCATAGATCATTTTGCCAGCTTAATTAGACCGTCCAACAGTCATTCTTTCGGCAGATAATCCCTTTCTCAATGCATCTTTGAAACCAATATATAGAGTATGTGCATTAACTGAAAGAAATCTGACAACACAGAGAGAAATCCAGAGTTCGTTGACTTCGCCATTCTGGTAAATAAATCCGTAATTAACACGGAACTATTGCATGTACTCACCCATAAGCCGAGGAAGTGTCCAGAAAAGCTGAAAATACCAAAAAAAAAAGCATGGTTTAATCCCAAGAGTGTCTGCTAACAAACCGAACTTTCTATAGATCAACTGAATTATCCTAATCAAATCCAACCAACATCTAAGCGCCTTAACTGACATTCATAAACTATATATATTCTCCTCGACTGGAAGTGAGAGTTACAAGAATCGGTCCCAGAGTTACCGGACCGGGAATAACGTCACAAAACATGGTCCTAGAAAAAAAATGTGGAAATATAGTCATTTTTCCGAAATAATAAAATTTTTTCATTGTTGTACTTGAATAAATAATCGTCATAAGCAGTTGGTGAAATATGAGAGTTTTCTTTTTGAGAGTGGAAGGTGTAACAACGTAATGTTACACCGTAAAATGACCAATGGCCGACGAGTTTAATAGGGATTAAACTTCAAACAAAGATGTTTAATAAATAGACACTTACATTTAAGGATTAAGCATAAGTGTCTAAAACATGTATATAGGCCTATACTATAATGCTATAATCTTGTTTAATATTTGATACATTATAAAGTTTATTAGTGAAACATCGAAATTTACAGTGTAGATTACGTACATTGATCAGTCCAAGGTCACAGTCAGCTTTTTTTTCAAGTCGAAACTATGACAGCCATCTGTTAGACACAAACGCTGTATCCATGCATTATTGTATCATAATCTGCCTGCACTTCTTGTGACTGGGCGTATAACGATTAGCTGTTAAAGGGGTCATCATCGTGATGTTTAACCCCAAACAAACAAACTTTGTAGTCTTGCAGATGTAGTTCCATGAAATGTAAATGTTACAGCGATATCAAGGATTAAATCAAATCGCATTTCGTTAATGGCTTACCCATAGTTTTTTTCTTTTTTTCATTTTGTGTGTCACGTAGCTGTATTAATATGGAAAACTTCCGCAACAGATGATACCAATTACACAACAACAGAAATTGCTTTGAGGTACAGAATACGTTATGTAGCCAGAAGGCAAACTGGACAAGATACACAGAAAAAGCACGCGACGTCACAAAAGAATGTTTATAGATTCTGTTAATAATGTTATTGAGAGATTTGGTTCCAGATAGTATAAAGTAAGCACGGAGATAGTATTGGTCGTCGAACACGGTAGTTATACTGTATCCCGGGGCGAAAATCTGTCACCAAAAGGCACACGTGATTGGACCACTAAATATGTCTCCCTTGTAGTAATTGACTGAGTGGGATTCAATGTCTTATTGAATTCGCCATAACGCACGACGGACCAATGGACCGGACCGGTTTCTTGCTTGTCCTTCCATTAGGTTAATATCAGCAGCTTATTTGTGCGGGGCACTTAAGGAATGGAAGCAGAAACGGGGCTTTCTTGGACGTGGACAGTGAGTTGACCGATATAATGTCTACAGAATAGCGCGGTGATAAGGCGGTCAAGTCTTTATCGGCGAGTGGACTGCGGATCTGTGAAGTTATTGTGACAAAACAGCAAGGCACTCTGGACGGATTGCAATTTACGGACAGGCCACATGACAACTCGAGCGGTCAGCAAATTGTCCTGTGTAGGAGAAGTTTGAATTCTGAATACATGAATACAGAGTAAAAACAGACTCCTCGCCTTCACCTCCAAACAGATAAAACATTAGCCAAAACCTACTTTGATGTGCGTTTCACCTATCAGTGTTATAAAGGCCTCTTTCTGATGAAAAATGCCGGTTTGTCTGTTACATTGTCAGTAAAGCGTTGAAGCAATGATCAGTCCCCGCCTCATCCCTACTATAAAAGTGTCCATATACACTTACTTGTCTAGCGTTTCTTCGTTTTTTCCTTTACTTTATTTATTCAATTATTTTCTTATATATAGGACAGGGTGACAATTAATAACTCATATTCATAAGTAAATACCAGAATAAAAAAGGCTACTTACAATGATCCCTGGAAGAAAGTACATACACAAGAGTCTGCCATCAGTATATTTCGCCTCATAGCAAACACTTCATCTTTTAATTTTCGTGGCCTCCGTGGCTCAGTCGGTTAGCTCACTATCGCAGCACAATGACCCAGAAAGCCTTCCACCAATGCCATCGCTGTGAGTTCAAGACCAGCTCATGCTGGCTTCCTCTCCGGCCTTACGTGGGAAGGTCTGCCAGCAACCTGCAGATGGTCGTGGGTTTCCCCCGGGCTCTGCCCGGTTTCCTCCCACCATAATGCTGGCCGCCGTCGTATAAGTGAATATTCTTGAGTACGGTGTAAAACACCAATCAAATACATAAATAAATAAATAAATATTTTAATTTTCGGGCCCGCCTCCACAAAACTACTGTAGACTAAGCTACCACGAAGATATATGTCAAAACATATATTATCTCGACAGATTTTACTATCAACACTCTGCACGCCTTGGTCATTCCAAAGTCATTTATAGGGACAGCGCTTCCATCCACAGCCATGGGCTTTCTAAGCGAAATGTCATTTTTGGCTATGGTATTGCTCCAGTGAACAGTTGCACTCAGAGAGTGTGTCAGATGGAGGTTCGTGTGTGTAATCAATCTGGATAGTGTCACGGTCTACAATGTGCGAATTCAATAATAATCACACAACAGGGCCGTCCATTACAGGATATACATCACGGAAATCCTTTCTCATCATGATAAATATCCCCTGTTGAGATGTCTTGCTCTTTTTTGTTGCGGCTGCTTGTGCGTCTTGTCTGTTTGTAAGTTTTTCTTGTTTGTTCGTTTTTGTCTTTTTTTTGTCATTGGTGTCGTCGCCTGTCATGAGAAATGGTCTGAGATACTGTTTCTGCATTGGTAGTGATACCCATATGAACATGCAGTCACAGTTAAGGATTAGCAAAGATAGTGTTTTGAATAGCAATTCTGAAAGTAGTTTCATAATTAATTCTGATACTAATTTTATTTAAATAATCTGCTTTGACATCAGGGAGCACTGACCATTTGGGAAAGCCGGTGCCTTGCATGCTGATAGTAACAACGATAAACGTAATGGCTCAAAAATTACTGCCAGGCTATACTTATTTATTTATTTGATTGGTGTTTTACGCCGTACTTAAAACTATTTCACTTATACGACGGCGGCAGCCCACGACCATCCGCAGGTTGCTGGCAGACCTTCCCACATACGACTGGAGAGGAAGCCAGCATGAGCTCGCCTTGAACTCACAGCGACCGCATTGGTAGGAGGCTTCGGGTCATTGTGCTGCGATAGCGCACTAACCGACAGAACCACGGAGGCCCGCATGCCAGGTTATAGATAGAAAATATCCTGATTATGATTTAACTGCAAACTTGTCAAGAAGTGCCCCCCCTCCCCCGAAATTGGATATTTTTTTGAATAAATGACTTCCTAGTTTTTTGTTGAATCTAAATTTAAAGAAATTAGGTGATGTACTTTTTCATTTACAGCCGGTTATGTACAAGACTGCACAGTTTATTCTAAAAAGATATCATTATTGTAAAAATTGTATTCAAAATTCTATTCTTTTATTTTACCTCCCCAAAATTTGAAGAAATCAGGGTAAATCCCGTCTTCAGTTGGTTGGCAAGTGGAAAGGGGATCACGTCCAACTCATTTACTCGTTTTTCCACGGAGAAATATCTTTTAAGATGCGTCGCATAACTTTAAACTTTCCTACATTACAAAAATTCGAGTCTGTAGGCTAAACCCGCTCTCCTACTAACTTTTAAAATTAACTTTGATGAACTTGCCCGCCACAGAAATACATCAGGATTACTCTTGCGACGGTGATGAATATTTGATTGTCATGTCTCGTACAAGGTAGTTAATCAGCAAAGTCGAGTGAGAAATCTATAACGCCTGCAGGTAAGCGGAAAGTCCCCGCCACAGCTACATATTTACCGTGTCCCTCTTGTCAGGACGTAAATACCTGTTTATATCGGTTCACGCTAATGACAAGCGCGTTCTGGGATGTAGTCAAGTCAAAATTGACCCCAAATTATCTCATTCTCTGTGACGGTCAGTGTAATTGAGCCGTCGTCTCTGGTGGTAAAATGCTAGGTCTCGCTGACCCCCAACCACCTGGTCTATTTCTTGTCAACTATTATTCAACAAACCTTACTATACTGTTCCAAAAATTACAGAGGGAATATTTCAATTCGAGCTGAGGTTTCTCTGAAGTGCAACTGTGTAAATGTCAATGAATGCGAAATACAGTGAAGTAGACCATGACGTGTAAGGATAATGATCCAAGCGCGCAAAAAGGTGAAAGGTGAATGTGTTTTGCATAACAACAAAGTGAATCTGATTGCCTAGCCACCATGGCGATGTATCTCTACAGTATGTGTCGTCATAACAGTTACGGTTGACATAACTTACATTTAGTTTCTTCAGACGGGTCTCTGGGCTTCATTTCGAAATTTGCATTCAAGCTTTGCAGTGAGTTCCCATACACTTCACTGATTTAATCGCGACCAAAACTTGTACGAGTATTCCCTGTTCCATATATACAATATCCCCCTTACACTAGTTGCTTCCCTCCCACCATAATGCTGACCGCCGTGGTGTAAGTGAAACATTCTTGAGTAAGGCGTAAAACACCAATCAGATAAAAAAATATATAAATACATTCGTGGCACGTTACATCGCAGAAATCAGCACGGTCTCATACGTCCACAGCAAGTTTTAGGAGCACAGAAGAGTACAAACCGTTGTCCAAGAAGTGAAATAAAAACTCACATCAAATCGAAACCTGTCGGAAAAATAACACACATGAACACAAAGACGGGAGGAATATCAATTGCCGGATATGAATTACTTCTCCTTTTTAGCAGTTTTAGCTTCCGACACCTTAGTGACTGACTACTGCCATAAAGCTATTTCTGGCGACTTAAAACGTCGCCACCGCGCTTACGTTTTGACCTAAGACAAAACCGAAGAACTCTGACCCAAGATTCTTGGGGAAATCGGATCCCTGGCTGTGGTACTAATGGTTGTTACAAAATTCAATCAGTCACTTTGTTATTTACACCAAATGCATGGTTCTTCCTCAATTTAAAAAGTTTTGGGGAGTCGTCCCCGTCATCTGGAGAAATGTTCGTAATCTGTCCGAAGTAATAAAGCGATTCAAGCAGACAGACTGTTAGACATAGCTAGCTGCGTTCAGAGTTGTGGTGGATTTTGATACAGTGATACACTTATAATTTGTCTTTTGTCGATGTATTAATTTAAGACACGCGCTAAATATTTACCAAGCAGTACCTCACTGATGATTGACATCGCAAAGCTCTGCCTATCTGTAAGTCAGCCTGCTGTGACAACATTTCTGCTCTATACAGTTTGGAAACTTTTTGTGAAGAAGTCTTCGGATTCATGCCGAGGGTATATTCTTCTCTCGCGTCTCCATTCATAATCTTGGTTTCGCAGTATTCGACTTTTTAATTAATTCATTGATTTCTTTATTATTAGCTTATTTTGTCTTTATCTCATTTATTTATTTGTTTCCTCATTTATTTATTTGTTTATTTGATGGTCTATGCGACATATTTTACAAGATTTCACTCAAATGCGAGCAGTACGCTGTAAGGTGACTAACGCCCAACGCCCAACACGTTTAATGGGGGAATAAACGTCAAATAAGCTTATTTAATAAATATACTTACACATTTATGTATGAAACATAAATGCCTAAAACATATACACATGTCTATACTATAATGCTTGCATCTCCAGGTGTTTAACGTCTGATTCATAAAAGTGTTTGTAAATTAAACATCGAAATTTACAAGTGTAGATATATTAATGGATGTAAGATATATTCGTTGATGTAAGATATATTAGTGGATTGAGAAGACCGATCGGTGACTCGGGGTAAACAACTGCTCTACGCTACTCAGTGGCAGCTGGGTCTCATCCGTCAAACACCTGCTAGTCTGATCCAGCGATGCGCGGTAAATAACTTCAAGAAAGTGGTTGGCTTACCTCGTAATCTTCCTCTACCCGCCTCCTCCGTGAGAAGGCCGAGGGACCCGCCCGTGTGTCCCTCTTGGCCGGCAGAGCCTCGATCACCGCTACACACACCACCACGAGACATAAGCTCTGGGTCACCGTAATCATGGCGAAGTATCCCCCGGGTCTGGCGCTAGTCAGAGGCTTGTTACGTAGTTCTGATCGCTCCTGACAAAAATGAAATAAAAGTATTAGAAGTCTGGGATTTTTACTCACTGTAGTAAAATTGAATCTTTATCAAGTTTACAATTTACCTTATCCAGCGTGACGGAGTTAAGGTGTAATCTGGACTGACCCTTGTTCTCTCGCAGAACGTAGGTACTACATTGCTTGTTATCCCATGAAACGTCATGAGAAATGCATTATTGAACCACGGACAACGCATGTTTGGTTCGAATTACTTTTAGGTGTGATAGTTTCCCGGAAGAAAGATTTTAAGAATATTCGGCTCTAAATTCCAAAGTAATAGCCAATCATTTAAAAACACCATAGTTTGCAGAGTCAAACAGGTACATCACCTAATTTCTGCAGAAACGATATTAAACGGTGGATCCTATCGGAATCCACAACGGGTGTTAGACAAACGGTTCCATTACCTA
Organism: Acanthopleura granulata; assembly: GCA_016165875.1. Lineage (NCBI taxonomy): Eukaryota > Metazoa > Mollusca > Polyplacophora > Chitonida > Chitonidae > Acanthopleura > Acanthopleura granulata. The sequence continues at coordinate 4,799,311 of JABBOT010000017.1, forward strand.
TGAGTAGCAGGTTTGTACACAAATAAGCACACAGAAGTTCACACAGATACGCTGTGATCATCGGCGAATCCATATCAGACATTTTGTCTTGAGATGACAATCGCACATCAGTGTGATCCGACAATGTCATTCAGGTGCCTGTAAGAACAACTAAGTGCTTAATACGATCTCGGGGTGCCTCCGTGACTCCGTCAGTTAGCGCTGCTATCGCAGCACAATAACCCGAAGCCTCCCACCAATGCGGTCGCTGTGAGTTCAAGACCAGCTCATGCTGGCTTCCTCTCCTGCCGTAAGTGGGAAGATCAGCCAGAAACCTGCGGATGGGTTTCCAGCGGGCTCTGCCCGGTTTCCTCCCACATTTCTAAGCGAAATATTCTTGAGTACGGCGTAAAACACCAATCAAATAAATAAATAAACTAATACGATCTCAGAGACAAAACAGTTTGTTCAAAATTCTCAGCAGAGCTTGACATGCGCGAACCTCTTGACAAAAAATCCGATACAGTGCAATCTGATATAAAGTCGATACTGGATTCAAGGAGCTATCGGAAAAGACAAAAACAATATCAGATCTCAAGAATGCCGCCATGACAATAACGCCATTCATGGCAAGCTTCACTCGTTTGAAAATGTAAACAAATGATTCAAAAACAAAATATGACTCAGACTATTGGATGGAATTTTAGGCCAACACCTGTTTAAGACAAGTCTCTTGAGACAATAAGGAGCTCGTCTAAACTACAAATATTCAGCATACCTATAAGGCAAGTCCTGCAGTTTTGTTTTACGTCTTCTGCACGCCTGGCTATTTGTTGATAAAAAGAGACCGGACGCTACAGAGTCTCAAGAGGCGGTCAGACAAGCGGGCCCTGGGAGGGAAGGGCCAGTTGGTTGAGCCCATCGACCGTAGCCCTTAAGCCCAGTCATAAACTCTAGGAACATTATGATTTGGCCAAGAATGCCCATCGATTGATAATAGAAGGTATCAATTAAACCGGGGTTCTCCTTGATTAGGCGAAGTCAAAGAATCCATAGCGAGTCGCCCTTAAACCGGAAATTGATCCGAATCTTTGGTCCTCCTGGTCAAATTGCCAAGTCCGCAGCTCGCCTTCCATGGCTTTAGGTATTTTAGGAATTTGTCAGCAAATTATCCTTCAATCGGAACTAAACCGACAAACACACGCGCCGGTTAGCGGGAAGAGGCGGGTGTCTTTATTTCTGTGCTCGGCAACATCTCGGTATGTTCCCCGCGAAGCCCGACAAGTGAGCTGCTCGAGAGCCGGTCGCGCCCCCCTTGTTCTAGAAACACTAGTCGAAGCGCCAGGATAGATGCAGACGGTTAACATGCAACCTATGGAGAGACCAAATTGCCTCTTGGCTCATGCCTTATTGAGGATATAACGACAGCCACCTTTTTTGTGCTATCTGTCCAATTTTCTTATATCAGATTTGAAAATTTGAAGTATGTTAATGTTCAACGCCGAACCTCCGAATTCCCCAAAATATGAAAAAGAAAAAGCATTGGTCTAGTTATCTACCTGTATAAATTGCAATCCCACCAGCATGGTGAAAATGAATCAATCTCGAATATTGGCAATACAACACCTAACAATTGTTTTGATTGCGAGGTAGTGACCGCACAACCTATTTTCCGCATTTTAAAAAACCCTTTGGGCCTATATTACATCATTATGATAAACAAAATAGCTCCCCCCCTAGCAAAAAAGTAAAATTAAACCGGTGGCAAATCTGTTAGAATCTCACAAAGTGAATCCCACAAGCAAATTTCACCACACAGTATGGCAATGTACCTAAACATTCCCGCGGGTACAAGACTACGGTCACATGCTTGATGGAAAGTCAAAAAGAGGCTATATTGCGTGGGTGACAAACGGGGACAAAGACAGACCTACATATGGCCGTTCATCCCGATACAATCATCAACAGCCAAACTATCCTTCATCTCCAGCGATCAACTTGCGATTAGTTTGTCCAAAATTACGACCTGTGCACGGCCCATAATGTCAACGACGCGAGCCAGCACAATCACTTTGAGCCGACGGTATCTTTTCTCTGAGCAGACGACATATCAACTTCCGCTGCAGGCTTTACTTGCCGACATCCCATGTTTCCCATTACCATATTTTACCTTTGTTTACAGTCGTTTCTGCAAGGACGAGCCCGTGAGAGGCGAATTGGTGAGATTCCGTAAGCATTACCTCCATTCAGTCAAATTCAAATGAGCCCTCGTGTGCGATAAAATTTAAATACAACTTCAATGCAACTGTAATTTTCCACAAAGAGACCAAAGTATAATCTAAAATCGGACTAACGGCAGCGTAAATCTGAACCCCTGAAGTTTCCTACGAAGCAATAAATCCGTGTCCAAATTCATGGTGCATCGAGCAGCTCAAGCGCAACACCATTTACAGCCGACGTGACGAACACACAAAGCAACTAACTGTGAACTTCTGCAACAATGTCGAGAATCAGAAATAAATGTTGAAAAGGTGAATTCTTGGAAGCGTAGATTCTCAATAACAACGCTCTGTTCTGGCTTCTTTGGAGCTAAAAATGTGCGAACAACTGATGTCTGTAACACCGACTACAAAGGCGTTTATTCTTAAAAGGCTTCAATAACTTGGTTAATTGCGGTTTTGTGTTCAACGCGCATTTTTTTTTGGCAACCCAGACTTGAATAAAATGCCGATGTACTGAATACATTCTTGACTCAGTGATTATTCATGCATATTTCAAATATCGTGCGATTTCGCACTTATGATTTGATTAAGAAGCAAGGCGTCGAAAGCGACATTCGTACACAAGGCGTCAGTCAAAATGGGCGTTTCGGGTCAACAATCGCTAGACCAGTTTCCAAAATCGACAAATGAGAACAAACCACTAAAAAAGTCTTAGAAAATAAATAGAATGTATATAAAAGTTAGGATGGATTCATGCAAAGGGAAGCAGTTAACAATTTTCAATGCTGACGAAAAGACGCAAGGAATGTTCTAGGTGAATGAATAAAATCAGTTTCCAAATCGTGTATAATTTTAGTGTATATGGTGTCGATAATCAACTATGTATCTCAGTTGCGCTTTCCTTGCTCAAATTCGAAGGGCGCTGTTTGATTATTGAAGTGGGCAATATCAAAGTTATATTTGAAGAAAACTGATTGATTGGAATTCAAGAATATTGCACTTATTACAATGTCAGTCGTTTGTATGGGTGCTGGAAACTGGAGTGATCGGAGTAATCCACAAGCCTTCAGCAAGTAATTCTCTTTTAAGATTCAATGTCGAAAAACTGTGAAGATAGCATTTGAACGGGACAAAAGGCTTGTAAACTTTTAACTTTTTAAATTCGCCAGTTGGGCCCAATGGCAGTTGGGGATATCCCCTGTCGAGTGAAAAACAGGAAATGATTTTTGTTCAACTAATACCTCACACCACCTCTTTTGATGAATATCATACAGGTAATCGGCCAGGTTGAAACAAGGGTCATCACACAAAAGGCTTACTTGTTGGCTAAAACCACAAGTTGGCGTGGAAGCTGTAATTGGTTTGGTCCATATTAATGAGCATATCACGGACAGTGAGAATTTATCACATGAAAAGAAAAGATTGGTTACTTTGTTAATTTGTCACTTATTTCTGTTCTAAACCACTTATTTCTGTTCTAAAGAAGAGAAAGATAATTATACAACACGTGACGTACTGTGTAGACGAATTGATGAGGGAAAACCGGGTAACCACGTTGTTAGATGTGTAGAGGACATTTTATAATTTCTTCCAAGACATTCGAAAATTGGATCTGTCTCCTGGACGACTCAAGTGTTTTTGCTGTTGGGATTTTTCACCTGAAATCTAAGCACAGCGTCTGTGCATGTGGTTTATTTATTTATGTGATTGGCGTTTTACGCCGTACTTAAAAATATTTCACTTATACGACGGCGGCCAGCATTATGGTGGGAGGAGAGCGGGCAGAGCGCGGAGGAAGCCCACGACCATGCGCAGGTTTCTGTGCCTGTGAGTGAGTCTTTCTGAAGGCAATCACGTGGTTCGAATGTGTACATCGACCGCAGAGCCGCTTTAAGAAATTCCTCGGCTGAAGTCTGGTCCCATTTTGTCGGTGTGTGTGTCAGCAAGCTTTCTCAGAATAGTCACAAACTGGTATAAGCAGAACACTCGGGAACAGCTCGTAGGTCACACTCGTTCAAGTAATGAAAGTATATACACAGAAAGAATGTTTTAAAATGTCCAATGTTAGACTTCTTATACGGCACACTGCAGCAACGCTTCGCCGTGCGAGTTATACTATTACAACACTAGGAGGCTTGGGACTTTTCGCACTGAGGGAAAACCCGCATGCTGATTTTGACTATGCAACGATCTAATGAAATTCTATACGTATAGAAATCCATCAAATAACTATGCCCTAGTCCACCGCTCTCACTTGTTATGGGGCTGTGGTAACGATAGCCAGTCGAAGACGAGATTTGCGCAGTAAGGCTCTTGAGAAACTTCTTGTCATAACTTTAACCATAAAAAGGACTGCCATAGCACAAGTTGAACATAGTTTAGTATACCATTAAACAACAATGAAATAAGTAACTGTTGTTTTGTCAATGAAATGTGTTGTCTATGTACACCAACCCAGTGATTTGTTTCCCACAGAAAACTTTCAGCCAATGACTGAAAGAACGACTTCCGAAGCGCAAAATTGATGTATAAGAAACGGTGACATAAAAATAAAAAATGCAATAAAAGAATAAACTCAATAATAAAAGAAAACTCATTTAACAAATCGCACATGACAGTTGCTATTGTTCTATTCGGCCTTATGTTGCAAACGGAACAGTTTAAAATTAGTTTAACAATGAAATGTATTTGTGTAGTTTTGCTGAAGCCAAGGTGTGCAGTGCCATAATGCATGCGCCGCTGTTATAACAATCCTGACTGACTTATAAATATGTGTTTCATGGGCTTGCTCAACAATATTTCTCTTGTACAGCGAAGAGGATGGTTTGGGGAAAACGAGCAGTGCCAAGAGAAAACCACCGGTTATCTCCAACGACCTGGCTAACCTACTCACGCAAAGCTGTTGCCCAACGGAACCGAATGCGACCATTTCAAACTTTTCTCGCTACTCCAGAGGTCATCTCTTACGGCCTTCATACTTGACTCCGGCATCTTTGGTTGGTAATTCGAGTTAATTTTCTACCAATTGTAAGGAGGCGAAGGAAATGTGACCAGTAATTAACAGCAGTCAATTATCACACTGCCCTTCGATGTTTAAGTTCAACTCACATCTGTTTACCTTTTGTATTTTAGCTTTGGTCGAACCGAAACAAATCCATGTCAATGAAACAATGGCATGTGCGACGACTTTAGCCTCCTATACTGGCAATGGAGAACTACTGATGATTCTTGAATATGTAGTAAAATAACAGAACGCTTGTAAGAGAAAATCGAGTTACCACTATCATCACCCGATGCTATCAATACTGATAACCAGCCAAGGCTATTCGGTGATAGCGCATGTCGTAAAACGTGGTAATTGAGTGAGAATCAAGTGTCATGTCCGACACTCGCATACCAGTCGTCAACCAAGATGGAGCGTCCCGTATAGAGAAGAACACTCAGATGATTTGGACATTATAATGGTTTTGCCCACTACTGTTTTTAATGTGGTTGATTGAATCAACTGAAATGTGTGGTCTACAAATCTTCAACCTTCAGTCTGCCCTAAGCAATGCTTCATTTTGAATATATTATAACACTGAGTTTTCTAAGTTTCTGCTCGCTACTATGTGTTCTCGTACAACACCCTTCTGTCTTGCATTACTTTGCAGAGTCTGGTAACTTCACCAAGAGTTTAAAATGACGGGGCAACAACAGACAGACATTCACACTGATGACACACTTGTGACTTGATTCCGCTCGTGAGCTTGTCCGATTTACAGATGAGGGAGTCGTAGCATCGCTAAATCTTAGTTCCTCCAAGTTCATTCGTAGATGTATGGCCTAAATTTACCGTTACTGCACCTAGTTGATGGCTATAATCAACTGAATTTATATGCCTCAGTGTAATGTAGACTTCTTATAGCAAGTGGCTGTAACTTGAGCGCATCAAGTAAAACATTACCGTGTACATGTGTGTTATGCGGCTATCAACACTTTTACCCGTCTTTCATTCTCGAGGACAGATGCGAGGTGTTGATCTTTCCTCCGTTTCGGCTTTTATCCTGGCCTTGGTGGCAACAAGAGGCCACGGAAAGTTTGTCAGTTACTTGACTAAGGCCAGTGGTTTACTCGGCTTTCCTCCACCTTTCCTCCCAATGAAATAAATAAATGAATAAATGCCCGTCAGTGCCTGACGTATGTGTTGAAGTTACCTTCGCGTCACGTACACTGTCAAGCAATATACATTTCGCACACGGGTATGATTAATGTGTCAATTTACAGGCAGGAAATTAATAAGTGAGCTATATTTCTGACCCAGGTTTAACCTATTGATTGCTCGATAATTAATTAAATTGCATAATTCCACATGTGCAGCTGTGACAGAGACGTCATTTCCAACTTAGACATAAGTAAGTCGTATCAATAAAATCTGGTAAAAGGCCCCTCCACATCGTGAGGACTACTCAGACAGATCTACTTCTTCTGAACATCATACAAAAAACCTCATTTTATCACAGTCCTGAAATGGCGTCCTGCTTTTATTGGTTTATTTATATATTTACGTATTGATTTGTTCATTGTCTAACGCCATACTCAAGAAGTTTTCACTTATATACTCTTGGGGTATCTGACGGGTCCAATGGGAGGCCCGTAAAACTCCGTCTCGCCTTTAACAAAGGGGTCGAAAGTCGTGTGCCCTTTTGTTCTTTCTTGAATTACGTCACACTTCTAGGTGTATGTGTTCTCCAAAAGCACTTAGGTAGTACACAAACACTGCAGCGTCACAGCGGAAAACGATGTGTTTCTCTGCGATTTGCACCCTTTTGTGTAGCCCGCCAGAGCCTGTCATTATTCTAAATATCTAACTATCCACATTTTACAGGCTTTTATGTGATTCTACTACATGGAATGATTCCAAACATTAATGGGGTTTGGGGTATGCTCATACGTGTTAAGTGATCTGTATATTTGCATTCTTGTGTAACGGTATTACCAAGCCCACAGTCGCGTCATAAGATCACCGAGGTCATAACAATATGACATCATTTCAGCCATGTCGAGGCGAGAACAGAGTACGAGATAAGGTATAAGCTTGTGATTAGATGGTCACTAAAGAATGCAAATGTATCAAACTTTTAACCAAGGCAACATAAAACAGCTACCGTGCAACTCTGAGCCACAAGGGACGGCCCATCAATAGCACAGTGCCGTACAGTTACCGTGCCGTGCAGCTGTGAGACACAAAGTACTGTCCATCAGCAGCACAGTGCCATACAGTTATCGTGCAGTTGTGAGCCACAAAGTACTGTCCATCAATAGCACAGTGCCGTGCAGCTGTGCGACACAAGGGACTGTCCATCAGCAGCATAGTGCCGTACATTTACCCTGAAGCTGCGAGACACACAATGGAGTGTCCATCAGTAGCACAGTACCTAACATTCACTATGCAGATCTGAGCCACAAGTCACTGTGTAGAAGCATCATAGTTCCGTACAGGTATGGAGGAATTCTGTGCAAATACGGTGGACTTCTACAAGACCGTACATAGTCTGGGAATATGCAGAGGCCATGTACTCTATCATTGTGTCACGCGCAGTAAACGTTTTCTGTATGAGGGTTTAATTTCATTAAATGATAACAGCAATGAAACGGAACGTCAAGAAATGTTCTATTGGCTGCTGATTAGGTATCAAACGCTTTTGTATCAAAGAAAGTTTTGAAACGACCATAAATAGGTATTATGATTGCTGTTCCGGAGACTACAAAGCAATTCGTTCGGAGCTGACATCGATACGAAGGCGTTGTACTTCAATATAGGTGAAACTTAATTACCTGCTTTCAAAAATATTGCAACTTTTTGTACTTTGATTGTCATAAAGCGGATTTGAAAACAAATGTATTGTTATTTGACAAAATTTAGACAAATGAAAAATCGTCATTCCTGTGTAAGAATAAAAAATCATCATCGGATGCAAACTACATCAGCAATATTCGGTGACTATTTTCAATTAGTTACAAGGTTTATGTACATCTCTTGTGGCTGATGCTCTGTGTCATTCCTATAACAGTTCACTAATTCGTGTCGTGTAAATCGTGTCTGGACACGGGAAAACATAATGAAATTTACATATTAATAAAAAAAGGATTCCGATCTGAGAAATTCAGCCCTTGACAATGTTATGTTATAAATGTGTGGCCCTCTGCGTAATTTCCGGGGAATAAGTTAAACAAGGAAATGAACCGACGACGATTTCTGATAGTCTGACCATGAAAGATTCGTGTTTCTGATATGTTATAATAGACCGTGTTCGTCTTTCAACAAATATCAACTCGTGTTTGGAAAACAGAGGAGGAGAGGAATGTTCGTTTGCAAGTTCAAGACATTTTCGACCCATTTCCTATTCACTGTGGCAGTCAGGACTATTGCTGAAGTAAACTTACAAGGAAACACATGACGTAAAGCATCTGTCATAAAGAAAATCGGTTATGACACACACAAAACTGGTTAATTGATACCTACTTAACACTATCGCCTGTTGTTTTTGAATAACCTGACCTGGACTCCGCTGAATGTATGCATATGATTCGTTTATCATATTGTAGGGCCAACTTCAAAAGAAAGTTACATCAAACCACTTCAGGCCAAGTAAGAAACCTCTCGGGCTGTGCATGAGTAGATTCACCACCTATACCTGAGGATGATTGTGGGCTTCTCCTTGCGCTCTGCATGGCTTTCTCTCACCATTCTGTTGCCTGCCGTCGCATAAGGGAAATATTCTTTGAGTACTGAGTAAAACAGTAATGAAATAAATAGCTACATCAGAAAGAACCGTTTTAAGAGAGGTTCGCCCCAGGGCCCCGGAGCTACAACTCTAACGTCAAACTACTTCTATCGTCTCAAAGGAAAGATTAAAATATGAAAACTTTCTGTTTACTTCTCAGAGTTGTGAAACACTGTAAAAGAGAGTGGCAAAATTCGTCTGCTGCAGTAACTCTCTATGAGCATAACCTTTTCGCAATAAATCTGACGCCACATGAGCTATAACCCCGCGAGCTATAACCACGTGACAGGAAAAATGAAAGAGTGTAACAGTTGATGTCTCTGGATTATATCGACTTTTGGTTCAAATCGCTTTGTTGGGTACTACATAGAGTTAAAATCATCACTGAAAACCGTTATATGGCATACATATTTTGAGGGAAATATTTTCTATAATTTATTGATGAGATCGCGCTCCTGTGACGGTGATAAATAAACATATATGTTGCCAAAACTTTGATGCTAAAATTGTTGCTGCGACGTGCAGCTATTATCAGTAAATAGCAGTCATCGCATTCTGGTCAATCTGACTCTACCTCAGTTTTCTCGCACAGGTATATTCCAGATCGAAAGGAAGACGGTTAACCATAATTGATTTAAAACGATGAATTTACTACACTTCGTTTCGATTTACCACGAATTATATTTATTTATTTATTTATTTATTTGATTGGTGTTTCACGCCGTACTCAAGAATACCACGACATTCACTATTAATAGAAAAGAGCTTTTGAAAGTTCATCCTTAAAAAAGGATACTGTTCAGCAATTGTTCCCCCAGTATGAACGATTAGCAAAGTGTGAGAAAAGGTGGAACTTACCTTGTAAAGAGAAGCTGCCGCGCTTGTGAGTTTGCTTCAGCCCGGTCTTGTAGTGACGGGTCCGTTCGTGGATGTCGAGCCCTTGGTATTGATCACGTACGTCGCCAGGGCAGGTCTGGGAGCTTCACACCGAATCACGTCAGCATTCGTGTGCTACACAAGTCTCTGAGAGCGCTGATACCACGGAGAGGCACGAGAGACGGCGCGAGCGGGGAATGCTACAGACCTATGGCCTTTCACAGAAGTTGTAGTTCGACCAAACTGTCTCATCCAATCAGAGAGGCTTTTACTCCGGTGTTGACTTCTGGCCCTTCATGAGGCTCTGTCGCCTGTCACTTTTTCTGGGCGGTTGCGGTTTTCATTTACCAAGAAAGCTTCTCTTGGCCTAATTGCATTGTTGGAGAAAAAATTTTCAAGAAGGTTTGATAAGATGGACTTGGACCGTACAAAAATATTTGATGGGAATTTTGTTTGGCAGTGAGCTGAGAATCGAATAATTTACACCGGTTAATCGCTTCCCGTATTAGTTTGAAGGTGATAACTGTCCAATGGCTCTGGCAGATTATGATAACACACACACACGCAGTAGGTCTGCCTAGCGCAGTGATCCCACTCAACTCTAACCTTTAACAGACTATCTACATTTGTATCGTTACCTTCAGTAGTAGGGTCTGTGTACAGGCATTACTTGGAGCCTTGTACAAGTTTGATGACGACATATACTGCATACACCATAGAGCAAGTGATTCGTGAGTGGTTGTCGGCGTCGCTGCAGTTTTCATTACAGGCACTACCTAGTGTATTATTGTAATCCTCCTCCTATCCTACCGTCTAGAGGTAAGAGCGTCCGCCTCGGGGCCGGGAGATCCAGGCTCAAGCCTGGGTCGGGTCATACCAAAGATTTTAAAAATAGTACTTGTTGCTGCCTCGCTTGGCGCTCAGCATTGAGCGGTTAGAGGAAGGAAACAGAAACAGTCAGCATAATGTGACTGCGTGGGATGTCATGTCTGGTGTCTTCGGCATGATGTTTTAGTGGCGGCAGCACTTTGGCGGCATGGACTCGCCCTGCCACAAGAAGACACACGATAAGTACAGTCATATGACTGAAACATTGTTAAGTACGACGATAAACCCCGAGCACTCACTCACTCCTCCTATCCTAACGAAGCGCCCCCTACTGAATTTTAATAGATTTGAGGTTGACCGCCGTTGAACCGAAACAGAAACTGTGCACTTTTGACCTCGACACGGCGACACCACGACACCGCGACACTGTGTCTCCACGACATCCTGGACATTATGGCAGGCAATATGTGATTTGAGTCGACCACGGACGGAATCCGGATTTCCACGTGGAAGGCTCACTTATGCTGCAATGGCGCTCTCACCCATGTGCTGGAGAAATACAGGTAACTGAGGGACTTTCCCAAGTGTGACAGACAAAGAATTGTGACACATCAAACACCATGGTTAAACGTTGAAAAGCCTCAAGCACGCGGCCACGCGAGCGTCATCCACCTTCATTGTCACTCTCGTCGTTGCTTTGTCACCAGTTATGTCTGATCAGATGTCAGCTATCATGTTGTGGTCACTGCTTTGGTCGCCATTTATGTGTGTTCAAATGTCAGCTATCGTGCTGTCGTCGCTGCCTTAGTCACCAGTTATGTGTGATCAAATGTCAGCTATCGTGCTGTCGTCACTGCCTTAGTCACCAGTTATGTGTGATCAAATGTCAGCTATCGTGCTGTCGTCGCTGCCTTAGTCACCAGTTATGTCAGCTATCGTGCTGTCGTCACTGCCTTAGTCACCAGTTATGTGTGATCAGATGTCAGTTATTCCGCTGTCGTCGCTGCCTTGGTCACCAGTTCCTTGTGATCAAACGTCAGTTAGTTAGCACGCTGTGGTCACTGCTCACATCAGATGTGAGTTAGACCTATAGATAGGTTGTTCCCGCTGTCGGTAAGCTGTATATTGAACGTACAATGTAGCGTATGTTTTCTGTAGTCCGTACAGTGTAGCGTATGTTTTCGTTGTCTGTAGAGTGTAGCTGTTTTGTTGTTGTTGTTGTCGCGGTAGAGTGCAGCGTACGTTTCTTAATGCCTCGACTCAGTGGGAAATATTAACAGTTACGTTTGTATGTTTGTCACTTACTACGTTATTGGTCTGCCAGGAACCTGCGGATGGTCATGGGTTTCCTACGGTCTCCGCCCGGTTTCCTCCCATCATAATGATGGCCGCCGTTGTATAAGTGAAATATTCTTGAGTACGGTGTAAAACACCAATCAAATAAATAAATCAAATAAATACTACGTTATTAATGTTTTATTGCTCATATCATACTCCTGAAACGTGCCGAGAATGCACAAATCAAACAAACAGCGATTAAACATATATTGATCCGTGTTTAAGAGGCTGTTGCTATAGACCTAATGAAGATGAAATCTTCGATCGTTTATTGTCCTTCAAGCTTGCTCTTTCCCTTAGCCTGAATGGTTAATACAAGGATGACATTTACTATACTTTGAATGGAATCACTGTCTGGCTCCCTCCTCGCATAAAACCGACTAAGGTTTTGAAAGTGAAATATTCTTAGGTACGTGGTAAAACGCCAAAGAATGAATGTATAAATAAAACAGACTCGTTTGAAAAGTAATTACTTTAAAAATAATAGATCACTGAGCTGTCTGGGAGAGCCTTAATCGCTATATGTCAAAATGCCGCCTCAAGGATTGATTCATTTGATTTATTTATTTGATTGGCGTTTTATGCCGTACTTACGAATATTTCACTTATACGACGGCGGCCAGTATTCTGGTGGGAGGAAACCGGACAGAGCCCTGCGGAAACCCAAAACCATCGGCAAGTTGCTGGCAGACCTTCCTGCGTGTGGCCGGAGAGGAAGCCAGCATGAGCTGGATTTCAGCTCACTGCGGCCGCATTGGTGGGAGGTTTCTGGGTCATTGCACTGCGCTAGCGCGCTAAAAGACTGAGCCACGGAGGCCCCCTTAAGGATTGAATCGCTGGATTTATTCGTCGAGAAATTTAGACTTTATCCAAAACTCATTTCACAAATACAAACTTTCGAATGTTTAACTCGGAAAAATAATTTGCATAAACGAAGGGAAGGAATGCAGGTGTCTGACACATCCCATGTATGAGATATCTACATCAAGGGATTTCCTTAGAAGAACGATTCAATAACAATCAAAAATTAAAGGATTTCTCTAGGCCTAGCTGTAAATATCGATCGACTTTGAAGTTATTTCCAGCATTAATATATAAGGTGCTCATTGCTAAATCTGTACTGACAACTTCTTCAGGCGCACTGGACATGATATAAAGTAAATCGTCCAATAAAACTAGTATAATGCCAAGAGAACAAACTTCGTTTCATTCGATTTTACACCGATGAACATTTTAACAGTTAACACGTCATCTCTAAGCCGGACAAACAAAACACACCGTTTATTTATGAACAAAATAACGTAGAAATGTAAATTATGAACCGTGGTCTAGGTTGGTTTAATAACCCACATTTGTTTTTACATTTGAATTCAGGACCTATACAGATCGAAATCGAGAGCTGCAATCTGAGAACTGAGACAGCAGTTGTACATGTACGTATAAAGCTCGGCATGCACGAGAGCTTAAGACGAAAGGCAACCCAAGTCGACGGTTGCGTCCGGTCGTAAGCGCTCGTGTATGTGAAATAACGGTTCGACTTGTTGTTCTAAATAACGATTCGATTCGGACTGGAGTAATATTTCAGTCCTTAGATGTATACCGTTTCAATCTAAAGTTGTGTGATCATTGGCCACTGAGACCAAACTCGCAGTTGCGTCTTCAGCTCTCGTGTATGCGAGAGTTGATGCTGCTTCTTTTTTTTTGGACGAGAAAAAAAACTATACTGGTATATGAATTTCGCTGGATGGTCATGAATTTATAACCAGTGGTAAAGTGTAATCCCGTATGTGTCTCCGAGACGATACAAGACATTCCTGTATTCAGATTGTGCTAACGTACCAATGGAGAAATGGTTGGTCTTAGTAAGTTATCATACAGGCATCTGCAGAAAAATACAGGAATATCTATTTTAGATTGCACGAGTTAACCGTTTGCACTTTGGCTATGGCTGAAGGGGGAAAAAAACCTTACGGAAATCATGTTGTGGTAATGAAGCCAAAACTGAAGCACTGACTTTCCCTCTCTCCGTCTATTTTTGGAACTGTCTTTGAATATTGGGTATGATATGTTGCTCAGCAAAAGGTCACGCCTGTGGTATATGATGAAATGATTGGACGAATACCTGTTACCACCTATCATTTATGTATAAGGCAAGTCTTATTAATAGCCGACTGAGTGAATAAAACTTCCCGACTTTTATGCCTGGTTAATAATGTATCATTGCGAGTTCTTCGATGTGACGCGGCGGGGGACCGTGCGTGGGCAAATGTGACATATGGGGCCGTTTCACCAGGTGAACAAGCGCGTTTTCTCCTGCTCCAATCTCCCCTAATTGGCCTGTGCTTCAGCCAGAGCAAGGAAGAATGTCTCGGCTATCGAATGTCGCCATAAGACTGAGGAATGTTTCAAAAAGCTAAGGAAAGAACCCGCTCGATTTTCGACAGTTCACCTGCTGCTATGACTCTGACTCAGAAAGTAGTTCGTTATTTAAAAGATAACAGAAGCAGTCTACAGAAATCCATAACGTTCACTGTGTTATTTGTTTACGAAACATAGATTGTATTAGCGTCCTGTTAGAAAATCTTTAGTCACGAGAGATTTCGCCCTTATAAATTGGACCCATCAAATCACCACCCCATTTCAAAGACGTATTGCCATTTGATGCAGTGTAATTTGCGTTAACAAGCTAGATGGTCTTTGATCCATCCCCAATACATTTCTTGGCAATATAGACATAAGTGACATGAGTCGAAGACGTAGAAAGGGACCAATCATTCCCCTTGACTGGACGGAAGATGCACCCCAAAACGGATGCAGGCATGGGAAGATATGAGCAACAGCTCTGACCTAAATATCAACCATGTTTCAAACGATCTATTTATTTATTTATTTATTTGATTGGTGTTTTGCACCGTATTCAAGAATATTTCACTCATACGACCATTATTATTATTATTATACAGCATTATGGTGGGAGGAAACCGGACAGTGCCCAGGGGAAAAGTCGAAAGGAAGACATACAAATAAGGCGACATGAAAACGAGTTTTGCGTATATGTCTCGTTTTCAACCATAACGTTCACAAACCAACCATATAATAGCTGACATCAAAGCGGCTCCAAATAAATTCTCAGACAAGACAAAGACAGCGTTCCTCTAGGGGAGTTTTGAGACCGAACTCTTTTGTCGATAAAGGTAGAAACAAAAGTGTCCTATTAAATATCTACGGCAACGGCATTTATATCAGGGCAAAGACATTTTAGCAACATGAAAGACAGCGAGATCGATATATTTACATAACTGTGTACTTTTAAAAGACAATGCAAGTCGTCACTTTTTTCTGAATTGGTATAGCCTTTGCTTTGTTTGTGTTAATTTACTGAACCAGTGTGTAGTATTCCGGCGTACGTCCACCAATGCTTGTCAATTCCCTGTTTTGTTTACGAAGGCAACGAGTTACACTTTGACATGTTAGCCTTTTGAATTCTTTTTAGCCATTACATTTATATTATTTATTTTATTACATATTACTATTATCAACTCTGTAACTGGACCTACATTGAGGCTTTTGAGATGGGAATCGATAAAATAAAATAAAATAAAATAATATAAATGTGACTCTTCAAAATTGTTAGGCAACTTTTGTTGACATTAATTTACTCAAAGTTTTCAGGGGACACTTCTTCCCATCACGAATTTTTTAAATTATCAAACGTTGAGATCCTAAATTTTCTCCATTGTTCCTCTGTTCTAAATAACTTTTTCAGAAACTTTTAGACGCTTATGGCGTAGGCTCAACGACATTTTCTTAACGTTTCTGACATGTCATATGGCACAGTAGGACTTTGTAACTTAAGCGATAAAAGAGATCTACCTCCAGCATTTCCACAGCTGGATCGTCGATGTGTTTCGCATACCGTGGGATGTAAGTTCACAAACGTTTACCTTCCTTTTTTTTTATTCTTTCGATACAGTGTTTTTATTATGAGACTAGCTTTATTTTAAATCTGTGATGAACAGCGATTCTTTTGGTCACGTCTAGCGGATTCAGTCAGTTCTGTCTCACGAGCATTACCTATTTCCGGTTAATTCAATTGTTCCATGTAATCTGTGCCAAACCACAGATAAGGCCCATCCCCACTGCGCGCGACAACTACAAATGCAACTACAACTACGACATGAAAACAGTCGCCGAGAAAATAGAACCAGTTCTGTTTTCGCTTGGCAACAAGGGTGTCGTCCTGATGTCATTGAGACATGACGTCGGCGGTGGAGTCGACAGTACGGATTAAAGAACCTTCCATTTTCTTAACGTTGCAGTTGCGGTCGCAGTTGTAGTTGTCGCCCGCAGTGGGGATGGGTCGTTAGTTTTGAGGCTTTGACGCCAGTGACGTCATCATAGACTACTGCACAATTACAACACCTGCTATTATAGTGACATTTCATACTGAGCGAAAGCCTAAATCTCCTTTGTCTTCTTTTCAGGGATCTTAAATGGATTTCATAGGACAGAATAATTTCTGTATATTACATGAAAACAAACTACTTCCCTCATACGTAAACGTCTTTTAATAAAAGCGGATTTCAAAACCTTACGTCTGGGATGTTAAATATGTTTTCACAAGCTAAGTTTGGATACGTGGGCAGAATTAATACGTGTGTTACCGCTTGAATGAACCAGTACCTTACTTTGATGGGACTTCGCTTTAGCGGAAACCAAAATTTGATATTTTAAGAATTACTTTCCAAACCCGTGTAGCCGAGAATAGATTCCATGAAATTGCAACTTGTAAATTCTTTGCTTACAAAATGCCAATGGTCAGTTCTATTCCTGATACAAGAGGAGAAATTCTGAAAAGTAATAGAATACTGTGAATCAAAATCAGGATCAAAGCATATTTTTGTTCAGCATTTTACATGCATGCTAATTCATTTGATTGGCTTTTACACCGAAGACATTATCGCCATACTCTTCATGCTTATTGATGTTATTACATGTTACACGGTACACTGAACTCTTCTTATCAGGCCACTTCGCATGGAAACATTTTTTTTTCTGACCAGGTGACTTGCTTTGCATATAAACAACAGTCCTGATATATCGTTTTCATGACAACCGCGAAAACTGCCTCATGCTAAAGATACCTGAAAGTGAAAAGCTATTTTTTTTTCACCCGGACGTTACGATTCCATAATTCAAAATCGAAGTATGTATGTATGTATGCTAGAGTTTTACGTCTTAGTCAATAATTTTTCACTCATATGACGATGAGCACTCCTTAGAATGTTTGTGTATATATACTGTGCCTTCTTGTGGCACAGGAGCACCATGCCGAAGAGACCAGACATGACACCCTACCCACTCACATTATACTGACACCAGATCGACCAGTCCTGTTTCCTTCCTCCAAACCCTTGGTGCCAAGCGCCAAGCGGCAAGCGCCAGGTGGCATTTGTATGGTATGGCCATTGGTATGGCCCGACCTGGGATTGATCCCGAATCTCCCGACCGCGAGGAGGGAGCTCTAACCATCAGGAAACCTAGGCGGTTTCCACGTTGGTGTAAGATTTCAGAGGAACTTGGCGTAAGGCTTCACTAACGAACGCTGTTGACTGCTTATGGCGCCACCTAGGTCTCAAAAGGCCAACGTTACCGAGCTAGGAACTGCGATTTTGTCCCCTCGAGACACCATGCCCCAGGATGATATTAATCCTTGACTTGAATTTAAATTAAATGCTAAAATCTTTCTTGCTATGAAGGTCTAGGGTAACTCTTAAGATTAAGTAAAACTAGTTAAGGTGAGTCACAGTGTAAGAGCAATAAACTGTTCTGAAGATAAGGTAAAGTTTGACTTAAGTCTAAGATAGCTTCGTGACAGTGGGACCTGCATGACCTCTGCCCAATTATGTCAAATATTTTTGATCTTGGAATAAGCCCTGCCCTGAATACTGCGATTCAGTCCCCAGTAGTTCATGCTCGTGTATTAGGCTTTATTTGATTGGTTGATTTATTACACCGTACTCAAGAATACGGGACAGGAGGTGAGGACCGGGGCAGGAGGTGAGGACCAGGGCAGGAAGTGAGGACCGGGGCAGGAATTGAGGACCAGGGCAGGAAGTGAGGACCGGGGCAGGAATTGAGGACCGGGGCAGGAGGTGGGGATCCGGGCAGGTGGGGACCGGGGCAGGAGGTGAGGTGGGGACCCGGGTAGGAGGTGGGGACCGGGGCAGGAGGTGAGGTGGGGACCCGGGTAGGAGGTGGGAACCGGGGCAGGAGGTGAGGACTGAGGCAGGATGTGGTGACCGGGGCAGGAGATGGTGACCCGGGCAGGAGGTGGGGACTGGGGCAGGAGGTGGGGACTACCAGAATATATTACTATTCATTTTGATTTTTGTACGATGACAGCGTTCTTTATGTAGGGTTTATGCTTGCAAAGAGAGTTAGATAGGAACATCAGCTTGAATCGAGCCAACCGCTGAAGGATTTTAACACATAACTCCATGGCTAAAGGGATCTGTACACATCGAACATCGGTCTGTGTTATCTCGGAATATATAATTCAACAACGGATTTCTTTCTTTCATAATAAGAGGTCAGATTTGTATTACCACTGTCGTTTCCAATTTTGTTTAAAGTATTTTGTCATTTACCGGATTTTTTTCCCGAATCCAATCCTTTATGAAAAGGTGTCTTCGCAATGACAGGTTTAAACAGATGAAGTGTGCGGAAATTAGAAACTTCCTCCACATGTCATCCCAAATATGTCAGCGGAAACGGGCCATATTCTAACCACAAGCCGGCAGCTCAGATCCATTATCCACCACATATTTGATTATTCCCAAAGCTTTTCTTCACGGATAGTTTCTAGCACCGACCCCAAGACAAGATGTTGTGGAAGTGGCCTTTGCGGTGCAATTTGACAATCTTTTGGTGTGTTCTATCTTGCAAGTCCAAACCGTTTTCGTAAAATGTTAAGATCATTCGATTCCTTTTTTTGCGTGGTATTTGGCCAAACCGGAAATAAATGGAATGTTATAGGATAGGCCTGTCGTTTACAACAGCTTTCAAATAGGATCATCAGTTCAGATTTATAACCTTTTTTAGATTTATGATTTTGTTAGTTCGAGAAAACATCATCAGTTTCAAAGACATATAGGTTAGACCCCACAGTCAGGATTGAACCCGGAGACCCCACAGTCAGGATTGAACCCGGAGACCCCACAGTCAGGATTGAACCCGGAGACCCCACAGTCAGGATTGAACCTGGATACTCTGTCGACACGGAATGATCGCCTGTTCTGAACTCCGTATGCGCTGTATAGGATATGTTTATCACTTGCATTTCTTATACCAGTTAATTGGTGCTTTAACTGTTTTGCCATCTCTTAGTTAGTAACGTATTAATGACGGAAAAACACACGAATTTCGGCTTAATTACGGGACAACTAGTCCCAGGCTGTATAACTCAGCCAAACAAACGTTTACTTAATGAAACTCATTTGAGTGAAAGGGCCCTCTCTTACGCAGCTGAGTCACTTGGTCGCATTCATCTCCCTCTGTCTCGGAGGCAGCTTTGTGTCAGGAGGTTTATGAAGTACCTGGAGAGGTGCGATGATTGTCTCTGATTTCTTCCACCCGTACGCTAAAACGCCGCTATATCAGCAAAATATTCTATTGCCTATCGCGTCTGCCATCTAACAATATGACGTACTGTATATGCAAATTAGACAATGCTGATGCCATGCATGCTTTCCTTAAAGAAATGCACGGTACAGCATGTGACAGGTACCAATTGTTTTCATGACGCTGTATATAAAGGAATCGTGAGTCAAGCAGACTCAGTGAAAGGTTTACGAAACTAGGCGAAAGGGTATATCAGGCATTATACATGTATGTTAATTTTCCTTCGCCACTGTACATGCTGTATATTTGTATTGCTCCTTGTAAGTCCTCTAATAGGGTCCCGTACGTACGGAAGGTCTGCCAGCAACCTGCAGATGGTCCTGGGTTTCCCCCGGGCTCTGCCCGGCTCCCTCCCACCATAATGTCGTATAAGTGAAATATTCTTGAACACCAATCAAATAAATATGTAAATCTAACTGGACCAGTTGATATATTGGAATCTGAAGTCATATAAGCAATAAATAGAAACAATGTAGCATGCATGGACAAACTCTAACCAGTATTCCCATCCCAGTAATTTGATGACTGACCAGTTGAACTAAGTGGTATACTACAAGGAACAGCTAGTATCTAGCTGTAACCGAATAGTATCAAACTGTAACCGAGCAGTATCAAGCAGTAACCGGGCAGTACCAAGCAGTAACCGAGAAGTACCAAGCAGTAACCGAGAAGTACCAAGCAGTAACCAGATGGTACTGTATGAGGAAAGGCCCAGTTTACTAGCAGCCTGTGAAGGTTTGCCGGCATAGAGGAACGTCAGGGCTTTTTTGCGATGATTAAAACCCCAGCAGACGTGGGCATTACATCCACATACCAAGGAAATGCCCCTTTCATGTGAAAAATCTATGACAATGATACATGTGTGGAAGTAATTGTGCCTCAGTGCATGTCCCCCTATCATCCGGCTTCTATTATCTAAATTAGCACTAGCAGCGTATCTGCTAGCAACTTGCATCAATGTCCCGAAATTTCCTGACACAGAGATGGCGTGCTGGACGCGCAGGAAAGGTCACGACATGATATATCGGTAATGAAACGTTTTGAACAAGGGTGTAAATCCGCGGGGGCAGGGAGAAGGGAGACGGTAGGGGGCCGGGGGGGCTGCATGCAAACCGTCAATTAAGGTGACAGTATACATGCGCTCGTGGCAGGACAAGGTACACCTCCAGGTGACAGTAGTTCAGGGATCGTGTCTCGAATACTTTAAAACAGAGTGTGCGTATTAAATAACATCTGCTTGAAACGCACGGCACGAAATCCACGCAGACTTTAATAACTAGCAGCAATCACAATTGCGATGCATGGTATATGGCTACTTGAGCGAAAAGCAAGAAAGAAACGAACATAATGTGGACTGTGAGATCGTCCGGCTCACGCTGGATTCCTCTACGGCGAAGGGAAGGTACGTGGGAAGGTCTGCCAGCCACCTGTAGATGATCGTGGGTTTCCTCCCGCCATAATGCTGGCCGCCGTCGTATAAGTGAAATATTCTTGAGTATGGCGTATAGCAGTAAGTAAATAAATAAATAAATAAACTAGTTTGTGTGTAGACATTAGCGAACCTCCCCAAGGAGCCTGCACACACCCGATACGAATATGACAATTATAACGGTTTGCGTTCAACACTCGGAAAAAAAACTTATGCTTCGCTAGAATACATGAGGTGAGGGTTCCCACCCGGCAGTGGCCGGAAAGGAAATTTGTAGATTCCATTGCTGTAACTGGTTAGCTGGTCTTCGTGACAATAAGCGGGTAATGACAGCTTGTAGGATAAATTGTAAATTACGCTTCTCGTGTGGTCGCTTGCGCAGTTTAGCTTTCGTTGAAGAGCACTTGTCTTCCACCAATGTGATACGCATACCTGTGCTTCACATGTGGGAAAGTTCGTCATTAACTTGCCCGAAGGTCCACGTCTTACGCTGGGCAGACCCGTCAGTATTTCCGTTCGCCCAAATGACACATACTGTCAGGTAACTAGATGCTTGGCCCACAACATATCCAAATATCACCAGGGGTTGACTCCCATTTTCTCAAAATAAATCAGCTGGAATGCAGGTACTAGAGTCCTATCGCCATAGAAACAGGGTGTGGGGGCCCTTGCTCATTGAATGATATTTTTCTCTGCTTAATTGTAGCCACAATTAATGGACTTTTTTCAACCATTATTTGTCATAGTTTATACCTGCAAAACTACCTGGCAGTACTTCAATACACTTCAGAGATTACAGCCAATCCCTACCCGTCCACATCATTTTCTGTGTGCCTGAATCTTGGATATAAAATCCAATTACTGTTTTTATACCCATAAAAGTGACAATAGGAAACCTCTCTGGTAACGTTACCAAAGGGGTTACGCTTTGTAACGCCGTGTAGGTTTCATAGAACTTGTCATTTATCACGTGATGCTTAGGAAAACTTCTGTTCTCAAAGACTGTTACCACGGTAACTGTTTTAAGCAAGGTAACAGTTTTAAGATCATAAGTACAACACTTGCCGATTTTCATTGATCTTAAAACCAGTTAAACGACAAATAAGAGAGCACAATCGGGTGCCGCTGGCGTGAAAGACTTTTTATACAAGAAGAAAATTTTATGTATACCTCGATTGAGGCGGTGAGGGGCAGGAGGCGGGGGGCGGTGAGGGGCGGGGGGCGCTTTCGTGTAACCCCGCTGGACTGTAAAATATGGTACCTATTCCTATACAATGACGACGCAGTGAGAGTACTACGTGACCAGTTTGCCCTCAAATAATCACAGAACGACAGCTGTGGCGACCGATAATGTGGTAATTAGCAATACTGTACAGTAATCAAGCGAAAACTGTGTCGTTTCTTGAATGATAATGTTACAGCAACCGATACTGTTGTTAAGACAACCGATGATGTAAAAACTTTCCTGCACATTGCAACAATATTGGTGAAAATTTAGCACACCATCAGTTAGAAATGAAGTTACTACATTAGGCCTATGAGTAAAAATTTACTCCAGAATCAGTCGGAAATGTTTCAATATTATCGGTCGATTTTACAACAGTATCGGTCATTGTAACACTAACAGTCAAAAAGTGACACAATATCGATTGGCTACTACAGTATTGGTACTTACTTATCATCGGTCGCGACAACAGCAATGAACTACAGATAACAACAACTTGGGCCCGATATACTTTTGGCGGGAAAGGTTGGCAGTTCCGTCATTGTGGATCAACATGTGAGTGTGTAATGCTCTAGTCAGGAGTTTATTAGATGCGTGGGCCAGGCCATAGTTTCGCGATTGCTTCTGGATACATATACCGTCATTACAGGTTGTACCAGAGCATTGTTTTACTATCGCTTTTGGATACTGACCTTTATTGCAGTTTATTTATTTATTTATTTCATTGGTGTTTTACGCCGTATTTCACCTATACGACGGCGGCCATCATTATGGTGGGATGAAATTAGGCAGAGCCGGGGGAAACCCACGACCATCCGTAGGTTGCTGACAGACCTTCACAAGAGCTAGACTTGAACTCACAGCGACCGCATTGGTGGGAGGCTCCTGGGTCATTGCAATTGCTGCGCTAATCGACTGAGCCATGGAGGCCTCCGACCTTTATTGTAAGTTTCACCAAGCTATAAAGGTCAAATTCGTGTGGCTTGTAAAAAATGATTGTTATAAGATAAATTGGAAATATAGTGTGACGATGCTGAAATTTCAAAATAAAAGCCTTCTGACCGGCTCTTGTAACAGTAACTAATTTTTGGTTCCTTAGCTGCAGTTGTGGTAGTTGTCTGATGAAATGGCTGACACACCACCATTCGCCTCTTTTTTCTATATCTGTACTGCATTCCAACTTACAAGATTACAAAGCTCTTTAATGATTTTATCCCTGGGAATTCACACCCAGTAGACCGAAGACAACGGCAAGCACAAGGAGCTACACAAGGTACAAGACAATAACAGTGATGTACGGTTTGCATCAAACGGCTGGGCTTTACGAGACGGCTACGTCATAAATGCTCCGAGACGCCTCCTATATTATTAATCAAATGACAAGGAAGTTCACGTCGGCTAGCGTTGAAACGCGAGATATAATTATGTGAGGGTTAATTGGATTAACCCTTAGATGACAGGAGAGGTTTGCGAAGCGGTGACACTCACCGAATCCCGACGGCATTCGTTTTCAGGCTAGGTGATAAGGACGT
Source organism: Acanthopleura granulata (assembly GCA_016165875.1). Classification (NCBI taxonomy): domain Eukaryota; kingdom Metazoa; phylum Mollusca; class Polyplacophora; order Chitonida; family Chitonidae; genus Acanthopleura; species Acanthopleura granulata. Next base: position 4,823,190 of record JABBOT010000017.1, read on the forward strand.
AAGAATAGAGATGTAACATCTGGACCTGGAACACTTTAATCACAGAAATATTGCTGAATGGATCCTTTGAGAAGGAGTAAAGTTTATACAGACAGCGCATGCCATAACAATGTTAATATCATTGTTGTACATTTTGACATATTTTGAAAGACAGTATCCACTTTTATGCATTAGATTTTGCAAATTCGTACTTTGTGAGAAATAGGCTCATTTCACCACGCAATATGTGTTTGACAATCTGTTACCAACGAGCACAGCGCTGGCCGACTATTGCCTGCTTTTCTGTTCTCATACTACTATTTAAACGCCTTTGAGGCCATATGTTCGATTCTGACGGCAGCCGTCTTGTCTTCTTAACTACTCATGTATTTTTGATACTACGATTTACGTTTTCGACCAAAGTTTTACTTGACTTACTTTACTTGTGTCTTCTTACGAGAATATTGCAAGACCTATTTGCAAAGATGTCCTGCCTGTGGTATTACAGGCCTAAGCTTTCCTTTCATATATAATCATAATGTGATTTTCGAAAGGGACAAGCAGAATCAACCGACAAAATTACCTGCTATTAAAATTTTCCAGTAACCATTGGAGTGAAGACGTTTGTACAGTAACAGATGTATGTGTGTCTGGGCGTAGACGCTATAACGTCGTAGAAACTAGACAAGACTAGACAATAGCTACAGCTTTATGTTGGGAAGTTTATCACTTTAATGCTGTGGTGTCCGCCTGTCATTCATTCTTTATCTCACAGATGGACCCAATGTCATACTTATATTCAAGAATGCTTCACTGATACGATGGCCCTCAGGGAGGGAAAATCGAAGTTTATCTTCGTATGGCACTAATTACGTTCGGGGCCTTGGCTTTGGGTGGGTCTAAAAACGCGTTTTTATTTTATCTATTTATTTAATTGGTGTTTTACGCCGTAATCAAGAACATTTCACTTATACGACGGCGGCCAGCATAGAGGGACGAAACCGGGCAAAGTCCGAGGGAAACCTACTACCTGCTGGCGCAGCTTGCCGTGTGTGGTAGGAGAGCAAGCCATGCACCATGAGTTGGATTTGAACTCACACTGACCACATTGGTATATAATAAAGTCCAGTAGCCTTTACTTGATTACTTACCCACTTGGCCAGCATTACAAACTTCTACAGTTCTCGTATTCATTCACTTTATTCCAATGTGTGCGGTGGGAAACTGTATTTATTGTTGATTTCATCAAGCTTCCGACTTTGGTAACCGCAAACCTTTCAGCCCTTCACACTTCTAAGGTTTCTCAGCAAATACCGTGGCGGTTCCAGGACATTATCACGTGCCACATTTCCCCGGATGAAGTATTGTCTCTGCGTAAAGCGGGTTGATGTGCTAGAACACGGAGTCTCCGGATATCCTCTCTGTTGACAGGGTGGCTCTAAAAAACAGCACTTCCAAGCTTTTCAACCGCAAGTCGATGAAACATAACGGTCATTCATTTTATAAATTATGTAATGAATCATGCAACTAGAAAGGCCGTGGAATGTCTTATCAAGATTGAGCGCCATATCTAGGGTTTATATGATCAGAGGCCAGTTATCGCCTAAAAATCAGGACCCACTTTCATAACACTTCGTAAATCAATTTCTAGTAACTTTTCTCGTAAATCACGTCACCTTATGGCGCTACAACTTAAAGGACAAAAGTCACGAAAAAAGTGACTTACGAAATTTTGTGAAAGTGGCCCCAGAGTGCTATATCTCGCATGACAACAAGCCTGTCGTATTGGTGAAAAGCAATATGAATGTCAAGCAAATTGAAACAAAATAAAGAACATAAAAGTTTATCATCTTCGCCTGGTCGTTACCCACGCGACACAGAGGCATGTTATATTTTCCCGTATACATGGGTTTGATTAGTTTATGCATCTTCTGAAAACACGGACGACTTTCAAAGCGCCCTCAATACCGGAGAAATACCAGAATTTGGCTTGGTGCAATCACAACAACAGAATCAAGCTATGAGAAGCAAAAGAACACACTTAATATCTTTATTTCTACATACAAAGAAACCACAAGCAACTTCTCAAAAGCTTAGCAGTTTGGTGAGGGGAGTGCATATATAACTTTCAAAAACAATATTGCACACAATTTGATCGGAGCTCCCAATTTTTGGCACTTGACGCATCAGCCAAATATATTGTACAAAAATTGCACTCAGGGCCAACATACAATAAATACAAAAATTGCCGTTTCCATGAATCGAGCATCCTTCGACTTCCCATTCAAGGAATACAAAAACAGACAAAAAAAGTACATAAATCGGGCGTACACACATTTGCAGTGGTGGTCAGTAATTTCATCATTTCCACCATAGTGATTTCACTGCTCATTGCCCGGTTTGAAGATTTCAATTGATCAGGAGTCACTGCGGATAGATGTTGATCAGTGGATCATATTTTCAATAAAATTCAAACCTCGTATCAGTATTGTGGTAAGTCGTGCTACTAGTTAAGCAGAAATCACGAGCCTTTTGATCATTTTCCGCGTAAAAACATTTTATAAAATATTTTATAAAATAAAATGATAAATAATCATATAAATGTGTGTTCATCCCTATTGTATCAGGTGTCGTTGTCTGAAGTCGGCCTGTCGCTCTTCGAGCTCGGCTGATACGCCACGCCGACCTCAGACAACTCAAGCTGGCTGATACATCATCGCGGATCACACACTGTCATGACGATCTCTATATATAACGCCCCATATACAAGTAAATACGCCCTTCGTTGACGGGATGCTGTGCAAATATCATTTGTTGGGCAACGATCAAGCAAATAATTATCATGTGTTTAGCAACAATAAAAGTAACAACTATGTGTTAAGCAACAATCAAACGAACAGTTATCACGTGTTAAGCAACAGCTAAACAAACAATTATCGCGTGCACCGATCACCACGCACGATGAGCTGATATTTGGCCAACCAGACATTCAGTCATGTACAATCATTCATTCGGGGACACCAAGAACATCACCTCTCAGGACCTCCGCAACTCTTTAACAAGGCCCATTTAAGGGTTTCCTATTCCTTGTTTTTTTTCTCTTGCATTACTGGACATTGTTGGCAGAAAAGTTGAGTTAGCAGGTAGTCTCTATCCCGGGGCCAAAACGTTCAGGGCCGGGATAAACGAATCGAACTAGAAATATACGCCAAATTGTTATAAACCGTGTTCTAGAATCGGAGCTCTACTGCGGAATGCCCCATCCTGCGCTGTTTCCTGCACGCAACCGCTGGTTCATTATTCCTGCCAATTTCTCGCGTTATTTTCGCCTGGTAACTACACCCGTGGGATATAAGAAAGCAATGTTTTCTGTTCAATTGTCTCAAACGCGAAAGGGCTGTTCGTAATTGTGTTATTGTTTAAAGAGAAGGGGAAATGCGGTGGTAGCGCCCTCTGGATATGGAATTTTCGCAGCCAATTTGACAAACGCATGTTACGCGATTTCGTGGCCTGAAAACCAGAGCGTCAATTACCAGCCTGGTACACTGACATCCGCTTGGCATTGGCAACCGCGCATATCCAAACCTCCAATGTGATCTTACACAGTTTGCCTGGCTGGAAAACTGCAACATAACATGGTCACGGGGAGTGATGCGGATATTGTGTAGTCCCCAGCTAATTTCATAAGCCTCAAAAACAATACTCGTACAAAAACAATACTTGCAATACTTGAAAACTTCGCCCGCACTGCTGTTGGCATGACTATATCCGGTGTATAACAGTGATTAGAGCGAAAGGGTTAGAGTTATGTGTACAGGTTTGTGTAAATGTAGTTTACGCCGAATTCTAGAATATTTCACTTATACGACGGCGGCCAGAATTATGGTTGGAGAAAACCGGGCAGAACCCGAGGGGAAATCCATGACCATCCGTAGGTTGCTGGTGAGCCTTCAGACCAAAGAGGAAGCCAACATGAGCTTGACTTGCCCTCACAGCAATCGCATTGGTGAGAGACACGTCGCGCTAGCGCGCTAAGCCACTTGGCCACGTGTGTATATCTAAACTGTAACTGTCGTCCTACAAACGAATAGTTTATCATCATTCTTCATCGCGACACAAATTATTTCCATTCCGATCGTGATTGCCTACTTCCCGACTCGGTAGACATCGCATTTGTTGGCCAAGCTTGGGGTGTGCTTGGACGCCATCCATACTGTCACTGGTGGATAGACAAATCCGAGTCTTGCGGAAATAATTTCAGAATACCAACTTACACTGGAGAGTAAGGCTCCCCAAGAGCTCGCCAGTACGAGACTCATAAAGGCATTTCTTTTTGAGAAACCACACTTAACGATCACCCTAAAAATCACTTTAACAGTTATTGGACACCGGGGCGATGTTCGGCGTCATGACATGAACACTTTGCGCAGGAGAGCTAAAAATGACAACTGTTCCGCTCTGTAGAATGAGGTCTGGGAGTTACTCAATTAGCTTAATTTTTGTTGGTTTGTTTTTTTCTTTCTTTTTTTTTTTTTTGTTTGTTTGTTTGTTTGTTTTGTTTTGTTTTTTGTTTTTTTTTGGGGGGGGGGGTATTTTTGATACAACCATTCAACGCTTTTGGTGCTCTATCGTTTGTTTGTTTACCGAAGGCACCGAACAGGGTACTCCAGAGAATTGCCTCTTGCGTTCATTTTGCTTCACATGTTAAATGACCTACACGTCGTAAGCAACACAGAATGTCCTGTGGTCGACTCCACAAGGCCATTTCTGACCAAGGTCAAAACTTAGAACTCTTCAGTGCTTACTATCTGACATCGGCAGTCCAAATTCAATTCAGACACTTCAGTCTGATGATAAAATTGATGATATCAAAATTTTAATTTCTAGAGCCCCCAAAATAAGCTCCAAATTGGCATTTGAAACATTGACTGAAGTCAGAAATGGCTTCGTGGAATGGGCCCCAGAAGTGAAAGACAGACATTCTGTGCTGTGACATTGCAGTGTATGTCTTTCAGTCTCACATAATAAAGGTGTCCCCTTGTAGCCTATCCCGTCCTAGCCAAAGGTCACTGGTTTATTCAGGGAACGCCAGCTAAAACGGACCGCTTTTATGTACCCTAATTCTTCTAATTTTTCGGACAGATACTAGTACCGGTACAAGTGAAAGCAACAAATTACGTTTTCTCCTGGTCTTTAATTTATTATTTATTTGATTGATGTGTTATGCCCTATTCAAGAATATTTCACTTATACGACGGAATGGTGGGAGGAAACCGGGCAGAGCCCGGGGATTTCCAACGACCATCCGCAGGTTGCTGGCGGACCATCCCACATCCTGATATGGATATGATATTCATTAGATGAGCTAACGATTTAAGAAAAAAGAAACTGTATTCCTGTCACAGTTGCATGTATATTGGCTGAAAAGGGGACACCAGATGTCCCAAAAATTTAGAGTAAGTGGAAAACTCTTGACTACCCTAATTCTTCAACCTTTTCAACCACATCTGCAACCAAGTTTTTGAAACATTCTGAAAGAACTATGGGTTGCGGAGAAATAATTTGCACAGTTTTTATGAAGCTCGCATCTATAATCACACAAACAAATCATTTATAACGTCATTTTCATGATCATTGTATGCAATCCACCGAATAAAGTGCTTTGTGCAAAAGCATAGAAACTCCGAATAAAGAAATGTAACGCATTGTTGACGTTCTCGATATTTCGACTAAGTTTTACTTATTCGGAGTTTCTACGCTTTTGCACTTTGCTAAGCTAGTTGGTGGATCCACAAAATAAAGTGCTTTAGTGGTTGGAAAGGCTTAAGAGTCACTGTTTATACTTCCTGCAAGTTCTCAGTAGATCAAAACTATCCTTAGTGGAAACCACAAAAAATTGCTTCAATATTATCATTACCAAGTCGGTATTCCCAGCGTTTAATCCAATGTATGATTAACTCATTGGTAATTTCGCTGAAATCCTAAATCGGCTTTTTTATTTGAAGACTGAACAAAAAAGACACACAACTTTATTTCATCTCTGCAGGACCTTTTATTCGGGCGCTAAACAAATTCAAGAAGACAAAGCAAACCATAAATTACTATACAAAAAAAAAGCAGCTAGTGTAAAGAAATATATATGGGCTAATAGCACAGCCTGTCATCTTCTGCAAATAAGTCAAACAGATGACGCCTACACACGAACACCTTAGGGCAGCGCACAAGCTCGGACTTCGACGCTTCTTTTAAAAGCTCCAAAGCAAAGGATATTCCGTTTTACCTGTCTTACACGTAAATCAGAAGCTAAAAACATGCGGAACGGCAGACTAAAGGAACTCACTGAAAGACAACCCGAGTCTTGTTAACAAACATATTCCCGTACACTGGTTTCTCTTACCTCTAGCTAACTCCCGCCTAACTCAATGCCCACATCATGGCAACATAGACCAATGAGAGGTTTGTGCTAAAATTAGATTCCTATCGGACTCACATTGCATCCCAGTTTGTATCCCACTTCAACTGATTAACATTATACTCAACACTACGTGTACTTTTTTTATTTCATCAACCTTTCACAATTCAGGGACTATTTCCTTTCCAGAAAGCTGAGAGGCTGTTCTTTTTTTCCCTCCATCCTCGGTCAAAAAGAGACCTTGTGACCTAGGGGAACCAAATTTTCAGAACATCCTTTGTAATAATATTTAATCCTCTTTCTGTTAAAGTGACGACAAACGAGTTGTCCTCTAAATCACTGAGTTGTGTTGCCCGTCTGCATTACTGAGTTGTGTCAAGAAATGCAGCTTTTCACTTCCATAACCAGGTATTTCAGAAAACTTTCAGTAAAACTTCTAATTCTCAGAACCCAGGTCACGGTATTATTTTGAAATAACAGGAAAATGGTCAAATTAGTACAGAGAGTATTACAAACATTGGTTTTGTGCGTAAGAAATAAACAAAGCTATGCATAATACTGTATGTTAAGATCAATGTTATGTGTTTATATTTGCTTTACTGATTATTTATTTATTTATTTGATTGGTCTTTTACGGTGTACGCCAGAATATTTCACACATACGACGGCAGCCAGCATTATGGTGGGAGGAAACCGTGGAGACCCCGGGCGAAACCCACAGTCATTCGCAGGTTACTGGCTGACCTTCCCACGTACGGCATTTCCTGATTAAAGGCTCACATTATACAGGTGTATAAATTATTGCAATTTTACTACACATGCGCCAGTCAAATCAAAATTGTTTTAAAATAAAAGATTTGAAAAGGGTGAACCTAACAAGCAGGATGGGAATACCCTTGAGGAGAAACTCCGGACGGCTACCCTAATTCTTCCACCTTTTCAACCATCTCTGCAACTAATATTTTAAAACATTCTGAGAGAACCATGGGGTGTGTTGAAATAATTTACCCAGTTTTATGAAACTCTAAAGGCCTTTAGTGGTTGAAAAGATTGAACATTTACAGTCTGAATCTGTCACATATAACTAGGCAAAGCACCAGACTTGTTTGCACTTCCAACTACAGTGACAAATTGGCTCATTATTAATTTGGCAGGCTCTGCTACAACTCATGTATTGCCTGTAGAAACTAAGCCTCTCCTGACCCGAATCCAGGAGTCAGTCCATCAGCAAGAATAACACCTTCTGGAAACTTGCTCAAAAGGGCGGCCCACAAAAGAATCACCATCTCGCTTTTGGCCACCACAAATTATTTTCTGCACGCTAAATTCAATAAAAAAAAACAGCAACAAAAAACACACACCTACGAAAAAGGAACCAACACAATTCATAACAAAGAAAAAAGGAATAAAAATAAAAAATAAATAAAAACCATGTACTACATTGCTAAGGAAATCATCTAGCCATGAAGAATTATTGTATAGCAATTGTGAAATTAAATACTTAAATGCTTAATAGTTCTTGGAATAAATCTGAACTTGGTAATTCATCTCGGTCATACTGTTCCAATGTTCTTTCACAAAAGCTGTTTACAGCCATCATTAAATTTCCCACTGTCCATCCACGTGCTCTCAACTTGGACTGAACCTCATTCAACTGAAAACAAAAGCACAGAATCAGTTTGTGTCTTCATTAGGTCAACAATGCATCCTTATACATTATTAGTTTTGTCACAATGAAGACTTACTGCCATGAGGATTGGGAGGGGGAGGGAGAGGTTTGGGGGGGGGGTAGGTACTGCAGTGACTGGACAAACAGCCTGCAGGAAACACATTCCCACAAACTGGGAATTGTCAAAATTACAAATGTAGATCCAAATGTTACCATGCACACTAGTGTGTGTGTGTTCCTGTGTGTGAAATGTACCTTCAAAATCTCCTCTTATTACCAACAGCAACATAATCCAAATTTTCAAGTTTCTGACAGACATGCATTGTCAAATAAGCCATTTGGAAGCACATTTTTCACATAAATGATAACAAGGAGTCTCAATTTCTGTTACACTGTATTCTGATGAACACTGGCATAAATCAGAAACTTACTACAAAACAGAAGAAAAGTTGCAAATGAGAAAACCTAATTCTAATGTCCGATTTATGAATCTACATTCAATGTACATCTGCTTTATTGGGCCGCCATTGATTAATTTATTTATTTGATTGGTGTTTTACGCCGTACTCAAGAATATTTCACTTATACGATGGCACCCAGCACTATGCCAGGAGGAAACCGCGCAGAGCCTGGGGGAAACCAATGATCATCTGTAGGTTGCTTGTGGACCTTGGGCCTCCAGTAAGAACTAATGGCTATTGCTTACCTGAAGTTACACTGTAGCCTTAGCACCTTCCCGGCCATACCCTACATCCAGAACGCGTAATACCTAATAACGACGATACTGTGGGCCTTACCTGTGTGACCTGCTGATTGCCAAAGGTGAAGTAGAGCAGTCTTGGGGCCCGGGCGTAGGAGGCCGCTGCCCACTGTATCATGGCCTTGAGCTGGGGGTCTCCACCTAATATACCACAACCCCAGTTCCCTGTCGCTATGGCACGCATCCTCTTCTTACACTCCTGCAACAGGATTTAGGATGCAGCTACTCATATAATCACGGCAGTAGAAAGAGCAGACATGGAATGGTTATGTCGATCTTTAACAGACACTAGGGTTGTTCTAGTGGACAACAAACATGGCCACACCATGGTAGTGACCATCAACAACAACTATTTGTCATATTATTATGTTAACCCAGTTATCATAGTTACTGAAATGAAGATGGCATCTTATTTATTTATTTATTTGATTGATGCCTTATGCCGTACTCAAGAATATTTCACTTATAGGAGAGTCGCCAGCACTATGGTGTGAGGAAACCGAGCAGAGACCGAGAAAAACCCAAGGCCATCAGCAGGTTACTGACACACCTTCCCAGGTATGGTCGCAAGGATAGCCACTATGAGCTGGACTTGGATACGACATGCACATGTAAGAAACGCTTAATTCATTCTACAGATCTCAACCTGAATTATGGCATCACCTCTGTCAGCTGTGACTTTTTCCCTTAAAACTGATGTTTTGTTCAAACACGAAGACAGGTTCAACTAGGAGGTCAAGTTGCCTGGTACAGAAATGGTATATGGTCAATGAGGACGGTTCATTCCACACGCAAACACAAACATTCTTTGCACAAAAATGACGGTACTAAATTTTGGCTATTTTTGTTACACGTACATGCATGTGATTTTTGTTCCATGTATGTGAAGTACATGAAAACATTCTACTGACACTGCTTTGCCCACACCTAACAGATCATGCTTACATGTATAACTCTGATCAGCCTCACAATCCTAAAACAGCACACTGAAGACTGCATTTACATGCATTTGGAGTGGCACATAGGAGAACGCATTGGTATACATGTACTAACCTGTGATTGTTTGGATCTGACAACGGCAGCAGCCTCTGTCACTGCTGAAGACAGGATACCAGTGGACAGAGGGTTAGCAAAGTCCTCCAACAACTGGTAGGGAACGTCACTGGCATCTACAAAGGGCTCCTCGGAAGACAAGGCAACAGCAGTTTTAACTACGTCACCCGCCAGAGAACAAGCAAATCTGTCCAGAACACCATCATCTATTTCTTCTAGCAGCACAATTCTGGATGCACTTGTGTCATTAGAAGCCTCAGATGCTGGCGCTGCTTCATCACAAAGGTACAGCCCATCCAGCTCAGCCTCTGACCGCGAATTTGTCCGCAGATATCTTGAGTTCGCATTCGCAATGCATGCGCCCTCGTGATTTGACCTCGGGGACAGTGACATAGAACTGCGACTATACGATTTTTTGCCCTTACTCGAAGACGTGGAACTGAAGGAAGCATTTCGGTCGGCGGAGGTAAGAATTAACTCCTCTTCAAAGGAGGCCAGAAGATTATCACGAAAACCAGAACAGCTACTTCGTCGGGAGCTGCCCTGATCACTGTAGAAGCTTCCTCGCCTCTCGCTGTGGAAGAGCTCCAGACTGGGGATATATGGGTTGCTCCTCTGTAGCAGTTCATCAAGCGAGGACAACATCTCGTCCTGAAACCCACGCTTCTGTCGACTCACTTCTTCGTTGGAATGCCAACGAGACATGTTGATGTTGAAGCCGTGGTGATACCCCCTGCCGCTTGGAGAACAGCTACGTTTTTCAAGTCCACCATTCATGAAGGCATGTATACTATTTGTTTTCTGACTAGGCTCACTGCTTCTTCTCGAATGTGACTTTAACAACCAGCCACGGTTAACTTCACGACAGGCATCACTTATGATATTATCAGTAAATGCCTGGGCATAGTTGAACATTTCTTCTTCCAGCGATCTATGGTCAACCTTCGGCACATGTTGGACATCAACCACGTCAGAAAAATCTATAGCTCTGGGTTTGGTATCATTGAAAGACTTGGTAATTTCATCTTTGGCACCTTCAAAACATGACGTCAACAAATGATCTGCCAGCGAGTTGTAATTCTCCAGTCCTGCAACACATGTTTGCCTTGACTGATGACTGGATTCTAATTCTTCACTCGACACGTTATCACAAGTTTTCAAAGCCTCTAAAAGTTTTGTCCTGGATTGGCGATCATTCCGTAAGTCCATCATAATCTCATGGACAATTTTCTCTGCCAGGATGAGTCCTAACTTAGCACACTTGGCATCCTCATGAATGACTTCATCCAGATGCTCTGTCTGGTGTTTGGCATCACCTCTCATGCTGTCAGCAATCTTAGGGGTAAACCTGTCGAAATCTTCACCGCTGGCACGCTCTCTGCACACATCACAATTGTGCTGTCTTTGAGCCAAGTCCTGAAAAGCCAGATTTAAAATAATCTTTGCTAAAGAATTTGCATAGTTGACTAGTGTAGCGGATGAGGCTTTCTCAGGGAGCAAGGCTTCATAATCCGTCTGATCCTCTTCAACGGGGTAAGGAGGCTGTTGGGAGCTTTGCACAGGTTGATTCTCAATACCTAATCTTGCTACAATGTTGTTGTTTTCACTCTCTTGACAGAACTGATCCACTTCTTTGGAAGCAATCTGAACAAGATCTTCTACAATGTTGGAAGAAAGTCTGTCCGTGGCCTCGTGTGATATAAGACTGAACGATCCTTGAACAGTGGTGGAATTTTCTGGAATGACTGACTGCAAATCTTTTGGTATCTCTCCTACGCCTGCCCTGACTGGGATTGGCTTGTTTGCTACAGTTGGCAATGGAATGCTGTTGAAAGTTTGTACACCCTGGAAAGTGTGGGCAGCTGCACTAGAGCCTTCTTGCAATAGCTTCTCTGCCAAGAGGTTGGCAAACTCCATCAACGAGGCGCTGCCAACTTCCTCCTTAATGGTGCCATGCCTTTGATCTTGTTTCTGGAAGGACTCATAATATTCCTCAAACTCTGAGCTAAATTCTGAACTGTTCTTGGTGCTTGAGCTACTTCTCCTTGAGGCTAAGTCACTTAAATTTGAACTCCTCCTTCGGCCTTCTGACAAGAAATCATCCAGACTGACCCCCAGTAGATCTGGGCATGCCTGGTGCTGCACTGGACTGCTACTTAGGTCTATTGTTTGACCAAACTCATTCAGCTCAAAACTTTTGTTACCATTCTTGTCGTCATCTGCGTAGTTCACCTCAGAGTGTTGGCTTCTTCGAATCTGTTGAAGGGCTGCAGCTTGTTTCACTGCTGTGGTTAGTACATCCTGACTCAACTCCACAGCAAGGTTCATCAACGGTGATGGAAGAGGCTGATTATCTGCAACTGAGCAGCAAACAAGACCGAAATGTGTGAAACGGGAAGAGTGGTAAGGATCAAAACAATACGTTTGTTTGATTGCTTTTTTTACACCATAATCAGGAATATGTCACTTGTCTGACACTTCTGGGCAGAGGCAATCTGGCATGATCTATAAGAATCACTGTAAGTGGTGATTAGCCTAACAAAACCTTTGGCATTTTTTCCAGCCGGAGGCTGTCACAGACATGCCTAGAGCCTGATGTCGTGTACATGACGTGTCACATGACCTCGCATCATTTGAGAATGTTGCAGTTGAGTAAACTTGCATTATGACATCATTCCGCTGAGATCAGATTGGAACTTTATAAAATAAAATGTTTCTTTTACGACGTCATGACGTCTGGGTGTGAAATATCAAAATGTGAATGGGCACATCAAACTGCCTTTAATATAATATGTAAAGTAAACCCACCATAAAGTTTGGGAAACTTTCCAGTACTTGTATTAAACCCATCACAAAGGTTGGCAAGCTTAATATTAAAGGTTAAATAAAGGTTTCATTCATTCATTCACGTTTTTTAGTATTTGTTTTATTTTTCTCAGATCAAACCACTGTGTGGTTGGCTGAATTTAGATACCGTGAAACTATCTTCAGATAAATGACTTGAGTTCTCTAAGATCAGAAGAAATGTGGGAGATTTGCCTGCTGCTTTCAGTGCAGTGAAATATCAAAATGTGATATTTCACTGCACTGAAAGTAGCACTTTTATCAGTGAAGGATTTTACTGATGTGTAAATAATACATATGCTTATTGTACATGTATGTGTGATGCTCAGTATAATGGAGGGAGTCACTGCAGATGACCAGGTAACTGATATCAGTAGCAGCTAAGCCACGTCCAGCCAGAGATCTCAAAGGTAAATTGTACAGGGGAGTTTGACCTATTAAAGAGTCTGCTTGTGGACACAGACATTTGTGAGTGAGTGAATGACTGACTGACTGACTGACTGACTGACTGACTGCTTGGGGTTTGTCATACTCAACAATGTTTCAGTCATATGATCATGAGGAGTCCGTCTAGTGTGTGCATATAGTGTGTCTTCTTGTGGCAGGGCGAGTCCATGCTGCCAAAATGCGGCCGTCACTGGAACATCATGTCAAAGACACCAGACGTGACACCCCACCCAGTCACATTATACTGACACCGGGCCGACCAGTCCTGTTTCCTTGCACTAACTTCTCAATGATGTTAGCAAGGAATTACATATTACACATATCAATAACATTTGCCCTAACAGTTTTGCTTTTTCCTCTTCAGAGACAAATAAGTTACATGTGTAACAACAACCCTTCACTGGTAAAGTACACAACATCTCTCTGTGCACGAGAATGCTCACCAGAAGACAATCTAACAGGTTCTCTCAGCACAATGACCTTCTACCTGGAGTGAGGTCCGGGAATGTTTTGAACAGTACCTAATATGGAACAACCCTACTTTGAGCCACATTTTTCTCCAAATGCAAACCCAACTGTTATCATGATACAAAGTAATATGTTTCAGGGTGCAGCTCAAAATCTCAATCCAATGAATGAATACGTTGGGAACACAGGGACAACCTTCTACTGATTAGATAATGCCCATGAGGTTTTCATGTAGGCATTTTATATCACTGATTACTCTGTCCAGACATCAAAGCCATAGTATTTGGAAATTTAGTGAAATGTTTATTGATCATTTGCTGTTTTGGTTATGAGAGTAGAAAAGTTTCCCAGGCACTCACGACAAGATGGGACGTCTTGCCCAAGGGAATCCATTGCAAGTCTGATGTCATCTCACAACTGATGAACCCAGGAGAGGTCCTTGGTAAAGGGAGTTAAGCCAAAAGCCACTCAGGGTTTGTGTTAACAGGTTTCTCCTGATATAACCACCAGAAAACAAGACTTTCACCTAGTCTCACCTTCATTGCTGACGTTCTCTGGCGCTGTGTGATAATCCTCTTCACTGGACGACTGGTCAAGCTTGTTAGCTGACCGGCTGGCTTTCAGCGTATTGTAGCGCTCCTCACACAGTTTAAACCCAACCAGAGCCTTGTTCAAGTCCCTCAACAGAAAGCCTTCTCTATACTGCCGTTCTTTGGTGCCAAGTTTGTAAGAAGCAGCATCTATGGCACAAAGGGCTGTCTGTAAGTTCCCAGACTGATCTCGCTACAAGAGACAACAGAAACAAAATTTGTTACTTCTGCACTACACAGTCATATTTAAAATGTATACAGCAATGCAGGAAAAACAAGACAGTACTTTTGTGTAGAGCATCTCTGTTTTCTATAGTTAACTTATCCCTTCAGGCCCCAATATGTTTGTGTACATGTACCTTAGGTTACATTAAAAAAACGACAAAAAAATGAATGGAGTTTACTGACTCAACATTCATCAACCAAGTTAAGTATGCAAAATTGCACTTTTAGATGCAGAAAAACGTCTAATATGATACTTTTGATGCCAACACTTAATTTTATTCTGCTAAGAAATGAATCCAAAAAGAACCCTAAGTATTCCTCTAAGGTGGATGAATCAATCATAATGAAGTAAAATGTGCCACTTGAAAAATGCTAAAGTTTAGGTGAAGAACAGTATATTGTTTTACTGAACTTGACCAAACATGTACTAAAAGTATATTTAAGCAACAAATACAAGTGTAGTATGAATGCTCATCAACATACACTAACTCTATGAAACCTCCTCTAATGTACAATGACTGGTGTGAAGTAAGTCTTCAGGAGAAATCCTTCCATTAAATTTGATTTATTTCTTTACTTGATTGTTTTTTTTATGTAACACTCCAGAATTTTTCACTTCTACATGTATGAATCGATAGAATCAAAGATTTCAGCGGACAGATTCACCCACATGTATACTGTACAGGAAAAATGGCCCTGAGATTTCCAGGGGCCATCAATGCAAGGATGGAAACAAGCTTATGTGCTGTGATGATACAGGAAAATGCTGACAAACAAAGCAACTGCACCATCATTTGGCTTGTCAGGTAATGGGCGGTCAAAATCAAAAAAGAATGTAAAAAATCGAATCAGAGGGAAATAGCACGTAGAAGCCTTGAATTACAGTACCTATCACCCAGAGTGATTTGTTTGTTAATGTACATCAGTGGATGGATAAGCTAGATGTGACAACGCAAAGTAAAGAAATACATTGTGACATTATAAGTTGGGAGTAGAGAGAACTCTACGCACACAGGCAACTGTGTGGCTGACTTTCTGGGCAGTAGAGTGTTGGTGGGGGGGGGGGGGGAATTCAAGTCTGGACAACAGTCAAATGTGACTTCTGGCACATGTCCGGCAGCCATCAGGCTAAGCTATGGCTGCCCCGCCGTCAGCAGCAGGGTAATAACCCCCAAAGTGGGTCGTTCTCAGACAGGTTCCCTGTCAGGGGTGAAACTTAAGAGGCGAGAATACGTCGGTCATAGATCAATAGCATAATCAACACGGCCTGATCACACGATCGCATTGCAGTTCGCTCGGGTCCTCTATAATCACCTCACATTTTGCCTTTTTAATTTGGTGCCTGACGCAAAAGGCCTTTTGAAATCAGTGGGCTAAAAATACTCGCTGACAGTTGTAGATTTTCACAACCGTCTTTTCTTGCTGCTGAAATCATGAGAGAAGAAAAAGAAAGCACAATACAATGCTGGGAAACACGACGGCTGAATAAAATGAAAATCTACTACAACTGTTGGAAAGAGGATTGATCGACGATGATTAAATTACTGGGCCGGGTGCTTATCCATTCAGTCTGCCCCACAAAATCAATCAGTAATCGGCAGCTCTTACTGGGCTTTCCTGTTAAAAGTACGTCTTCATTCGTCCCTCAACTACAAAGCCACACCAACTCGATCATCAGGTGCCAAGACAAATGGACAACGTATGACAGAGTCTGGGCGTACTGGTCACTTGTTTTGTTTTGTCTGTTGCCAAACTAATGAATCGGCTTCACAGTAATGTGACTGAAGAGCCTTACTAGACAGCAGAAAAGCAGCTACAGCTGTACATGCATGCAGTCAACATCTTTATCACTGAAAATCGTGTTTCTACAGAATGCATCCATAAAAGACTCTCTTATTGTATTATTCTTGTGCCTACTAAATGCACCCGTCAAAGGTTCTTGTATTATTCGTGTTTCTACTGAATGCAACGGTCAGAGATTCTGTCATTGCATTATTACAAAGTGTCAATCACCAAGCAAACACATGCTACACAACTCAAGGTATGCTGTTGCATTCTTCTTTCCTGAGTATGACAGGTAACAATTCAGCAAAGCAGTTTAAGGTGGTAAGCCACTTTTGTATAAAGCAAATGATATCAATACATGTACATGAATGTATCAATCAACAAGTCTTCCTTTCATGTCCATTTTTGCTTTTCACACTGACTATTTGATAAATAAGCGCGAACTTTAATACATGAATAATTAGATCCTGTCAAAATTGCACTGTATTAGGAAAAACGATTGTCTGGAATACCCTAAACACCCATGCATGATTGGCTACATTTTCATGGTGATATTTGATTATTAAGGCAAATTTTGAGGAGCACTTTATTTTACCTAAATTAGCCTGCAAAATTGCACATTATAAAGTGCATAATATATGCCTTAAAATGATACTTTTGAAGCCGACACTTAAGCTTTTCAAACTTCAGCAAAACCTCTTAAGAGGCTCCATGAGGTGGATGAATCAATTAGAATCAAGTAAATTTAAATGTGTCACTTAAAGGAAAAATGAGCTTTAGGTTCAACACCATTAGGTTCCACTGTGATCATCTGTCCAAACTTTGACCATTTTGACCAGTGGGTCTTGAAGGCAAAACAGGACGAGTGAACACTCCTCTTCCTCTCTAACACTTTCATGAGGCATGTGGGGAAGTGTAGCTCTGAGAGAAATACACTTCTTAACAGATTACACCACATTTTAAGACAGCACAAATGATCTGAAAGGCAATTTCGTGCTGATCCCAAATATGACGTTCATTATTTTTTGGCATTTTTATACAATGATTAAAACAGATATGTAGACTGAGGTGCTATGGTGGATATTTTGGACCATATTGACGAATAGTGACCTCAGAGATTCTTTTTAGCTATACAACATTCTGATTGCTATTTGCCTACATTCTAAGTGAATACATGTACATATGTAGTGCAACACCTGTATTTGCATTTAATGTTGAAACATAACAGTTACAACATGTTTTGTGGCAAAAAAAAAAAAAAGAATCTGTGATGTGTCTGTGCTTCAGTACTGTACAAAATGTCCACCACAGCACCTTAATCTTTATTTGTTTTAATTCATATAATAAAAAAAAAGATGGAAAATAATGAAGACCATATTTGGAATTGACATGAAATTGCCAATTCCAAATGATGGGTACTTTCTAAAAATGATCTGTGGTCTGTTCTTTCAACTGAATGACAGTGAAGTTACGTGCTTAGTCCACAGCAAGGTTAATTCCCCAGGCTGTAGTTGTACAAGTGTTCACACCTGTGCAGTCACCTCTAACCACGGTCATTGTTCTTTGGTGTGGACACTCAGCGTAAACTCATTAGACCAGGTGTAAAGAAAACGCCTGTTTTCCCTTTATGTCACCTGTAAGCTGCTCACACCGACACAGTATCTCACACTGATTCTTCTGGTATGTCTAGTTATATGATTTTTGCAGTGGGTCAATTCAAAGACTGTAAAACAGAAAGGGAAGTTATCATGGACAGAGAAACATTGTAGCATTGTTGTTTTTTTTTCATCGGAGAAGAGGGAATTTATTAGCCGTTTGTATCTGACTTCAAATTTACCCTGTAGTTTACCTATTAAATTCTTTTAGTCATGGTACAATATACCCTAATTCTTCAATCTTTACAACCACCAATGAAAGCAATATTTCAGTATTTTCTTGGAGAACTGTGATGTCTAGACAAATAATTCTCATAATTTTATGAATCCATATGGTGACATGAACAAATCAGTTTGGCTTCAGTTTTACAATAACCAGATGCATACATTAAGCTTTAAAAGCTGTTCAAGTGACTGAAAAGGCTGAAGATTTACATGAACAGTTAGAATAAAAGAAAGGTAAAATTGACAAGAAGCCAGATTTCACTGATTATGTTTGGCCGGCCATTTGTCTACCAACTTACTCCCATTTTTGCTTGCAGTTTCACAGGCTACGTCGCCAAGATATCACACGGCTGAGATAACGCTTATGCGGCGTTAAGCCAGATTCATTCATTCATTCACTGGCTTTGCTTTATCTCATGGGTGTGGCGCCTTCAATTCCAAGATCATGCGTGTTTGTACACATTACATCACAAATGGCAAACATGAGTGTAAAAAGGTAAACGTTCTTCAGTAAGGCACAATGATTATGTCATGTGTCTGGAAGGTTCTCAGGCTCCGGACAATTCAATCAATGAACTACATGGGAATTGCCCTTTTGACCAAAAACGTTCTTACAGAATTAACCTAATCATTGCCTGCTAACACTTTGATCAAAGACATTTGCCTTCCCCCCCTCCCTCCACTGTTGGTGATCTTTTTTGGTTTTAAACTTATAATCCTTAGGCCATTTTCTTGAAATGTAACTGAGTACACCTAAACACCTCTGTAGTGCTGAAGGTGTTTAGAATTAACATGGAGTTTATTTCATTACTGCTGAATGGATGTTCAGCGCCCTTGAAGGAAAATGGTCCATGCAGAAAATAGCACAAAACACACTGATGTAACAGGATTTAATCTGAAACAGGTGTGGCCCCATGCACCTATCATGTGCCCTTTGATATTAACTTTAATTAAATCTACCCTACACAGACAAAAAAGGAATGCCTTTTCCATAAATCTAAAGGCTTGCCTGGCATGGTATCTCAGGCATGTTGAGCTTATGTGGTGTGGTACTGGCATGATGACGTCATAAGAAATCCTTCTTCTCCACTCTCAAACTTTACTACAATGATGTGTCCCAGCTGCTGACTGATTCGTCATCGCACACTATACATACAAATATGTATGTAAACCCCATCAAACAATAGAAAAAAATATAATAGAAAAAAAATGCCTGAAAGCCCTGATATGCAGAGAACCACAGCTAAAGGTCCTTGAAACAGAAGGTAAAGAGACAGAAAGGCCAAAAACTGCATGTGAGTTTTGTTAGTCTTCACTGAAAGCAGTCCCACTGACTTTAGTTCGGAGATTTGTGGCGATATTTTGGAGTACGAGTGATGCGATAAATGTCAGAATTTTAAAATTACATCTACATAGACTAACACCCCCTCTATTTTCGTTTTCACTCTAGTCCAGTCCATTATTCTTGGGCAGTAACCCAAGTGGTCAGGTCAAATGAATACCTGACGTCTGATAATCAACTTCCACATTATTCCTTATTTCCGCCATTTCAATGACTAATCAAGCCCTCCACTGGCCCCAAAATTGGCCTAAATATAATTAGGAACAGTTATAATTAACTGTTAAATACATCCATGTAGGCCATCTTACATGATGTAATCCTTTTCGTTACAAATTCTACCACATGCTGTCAAGTTACTGACCGGTATGTAATATTTACCGTTATCACTCTCAAAATAGTGCAAGCGCGATCGATGATCTTTTGGGACATAAACCTAACAGGATAATTTATGAAAGCACTACTCCAAAGGTAATTAAAAGTTTTATTCAATGCATAATCACTGCGTATAAATCATAAGAAAACAACAGAAATTCATGAAAGGAAGCTAATATTTGACCATAGCATGCAGTCTAATTCATTAAACGCACAGACACTGAGTACTTCAATGAAACTATTTACGGAAATTTCTCCACATTTTTTTATGCCTCTATAATGGGCCTCTGGCAATTCTCACCATAAAAAAGGGAAGAAACTGAGCTTAACTGTCATTTGACAATGATCTCATTATAAGAAAGAAAGAATAATTGTGAACACTTCAATAATCACCGAACGGAAATATTTGGAACAAGTGGCACAGGAATAACATTGACACATCCTGCAATTTGTCAACTTTCAGCTGCTCTGTATGCCATAAAACAAGTTAAAAACGCCCAGAAAGGAAAATACAGTGTTCCTCCAGCCTTCTTTATTTCCTTGTCACCATTAGCAAGGTATAAATACTCTTCGCTCTCTGTGATTTTTTTTTCTTTTTTCTTTTCACCTTGCACAACATTGATGTAATGTCCCATTAAAGAACAGAGCAATCAGTCTGGCACATGCCAATTATTATTGTTACAAATAAAGTGTGTCTATGTGAAGACGAGAATGGCACGTCTGCAAGTCCTTGATCTTTCTTACCTTAACAGTATGTGTATGTCTATTAGACGTTATGGTGGCGTTAAGCCATAATCATTCATTCATTCATTCATTCATTTATTAGACGTTACCATGCATATCACCACAACACCCTGCACATTCAATAACCCTAAATGCACATGTAAACATTTGTTCAATTATCTATTTGATTAGTGTTTTACGCCGTATTCAAGAATATTTCACTTATACCACGGCAGCCAGCATTATGGTTGGAGGAAATCAGAGAGAGCCCAGCAGAAACCCACGACCATCCACAGGTTGCTGGCAGACCACCTGTATACATTAATATTCCTCACAGTTTTGGTTGCTGCACTGCTCATAGTCTTTGCGTGTCTTCCAACATTTCACCAAAGAAAACCTTCAGAATCGCACTCTGAGGCTTGGTGGTGTGTTCATGATCAACAGTGACTGCCTAGCAGAAGAACATCGCGAAAACAGCCAGGTCAGCCACATGTAGCTGTCTGCAGTTGTGTGTTCATAATCATCACTGATTGCCCAGCAGTAGCACATGGTGAAAGCAGCCAGGTCAGCCATCTGTAGCTGTCAGCAGCCACAGTATAGCACGTAGTGAAAGCAGCCAGGTCAGCCAAAGTATAGCACACAGTGAAAGAAGCCAGGTAAGCCACGGTATAGCACATGGAGAAAGCAGCCAGGTCAGCCACAGTATAGCACTACTGAAAGCAGCCAGGTCAGCCATGGTATAGCACATGGTGAAAGCAGCCAGGTCAGCCACGGTATAGCACATGGTGAAAGCAGCCAGGTCAGCCACAGTATGGCACATGGTGAAAGCAGCCAGGTCAGCCACGGTATAGCATATGGTGAAAGTAGCCAGGTCAGCCACAGTATGGCACATGGTGAAAGCAGCCAGGTCAGCCATGGTATAGCACATGGTGAAAGCAGCCAGGTCAGCCACGGTATAGCACATGGTGAAAGTAGCCAGGTCAGCCACAGTATAGCACATGATGAAAGCAGCCAGGTCAGCCACGGTATAGCACAAAGTGAAAGCAGCCATATAGCTGTCAGTAGTTCATCCCACAGTCCTTCAGTGTACGTTATTTTAATATGAATAAGTTATTTATACTGGTTCTGTGAAAGCAGAATGTAGTTGCAGCATTCACAGAAGGCACTTAGCACTGCTCAGGGGAAATCAGCACATTTCATGAAAAAGCTGACAAACTTTCCAGTGGAGAGACAAGCAAAAAGCTGTATTGAACCGGACAAGGGCTGGGGAAATTGGGAGGATGGTCGGGGGCTATTGGTGAGCTGAATTAGACCACCGCTCATTTTTCCACGAGAAATAGCCAACATATTTGTACATGTACAAGGCTGATCATGCGAGCAGAGTTTACAATCACATCTACAATTCAATAATCACCAAAAATCCTCTCAGGACGAGAGAGTTGTATGACACTTGAACAACTCCAGCAACCTGATCAGGAATGATTGATTAACTACTAACACTTGTTCACTTCGGCGTCCATTAACCCCGCCCAACGGCAAGGTTAATTACCAAAATGAACATGTTTGCCACCTGGTTACCCAGACTCATTGATCACGACCTTGAACTTTGTTATCCAGGTCACCTTTACAAAAAGATACCAACGACATTACCACGATCAAGGGAATGGCTTTGAAGTATATGTTCTTGAAGGGCAAACTGAAGTTCACAGTGATGTAGGTGCTCTTTTATCACTTGATGGTTTCAGTGAGAACAAAAGCGTCACATGAGAATGACGGGAATGAATGAATGCTTACTGTTTAACGCCCTACTCAAGAATATTTCACTTATACGAAGGGGGTGTCTCCATGGCGCAGGACGGATTTCCACCGTATCTTTTATCTGGTGCTGCCTCACGACTTGCCGAAGACACCCAACAAGTCCCCTCACCCAGTCACATTATACTGACACCGGACCGACCAGTCCACCCCCTATCCTCTTATTGCTGAGCGCCTAGCGAGGAAGCAGGATGCACCATTTTTTTTTTTTTTTGAAGTCTTCGGTATGACCC
The DNA here is from genome assembly GCA_016165875.1 of Acanthopleura granulata. Lineage (NCBI taxonomy): Eukaryota > Metazoa > Mollusca > Polyplacophora > Chitonida > Chitonidae > Acanthopleura > Acanthopleura granulata. The sequence continues at coordinate 4,845,787 of JABBOT010000017.1, forward strand.
GACCCAAGTTTGAACCCAGATCTCCCCGTCCAAAAGCAGACGCTCTACCCACTGTGCTATCCAGACGGGTACCTGACGGGAATGGACTCATGCAGCCATAGTGATCACAGACCAGCATCCACACCCTATAGGGTGGAGAAAGGATTCTGTCAGTACTGGGAATTGCGTTCATCACACCTGTGCCTTGCAGATTTGACTGAAGATGATAATGGCAATATTGAAACCCCAGCACTCTCAGCCCACGGTGCAGTTTTATATGTACTATTTACCTCCAACATGACAATGACCCTAATTTTGTCACAAGTTGATACACGGCACAAAACTTTAAAGTGGACACTGATCTGAGATTTGCCATGAAATTTGTGAAGCCATTCACACACCTATGTGCAATGCAGCATGACAAACCACTTTGAATAAAATGTCTGTAAAACTGTCAGAGTACACAACTGGACAACAACAGTCAAAATTCTGTCAAAAATGGACAAGACCCAAACTCTGGCCCCCACAATCGATTACGAAGCTGTCATAAACTTATGTCAGACTTATTTTTAACATGTGGTATTATTCCTGAATTACACTTGAACTTTACCACTAATTTACATTTCTGCCAGGAAAGTTTAAGGTTTGAAATCTTAATATTCAAAATAAGACTGCTTGAAGTCAAATCACAGTTCTGTTTTGAACCTAAGACTAAGCCTGATTGAAGTCTAGGACAGCTTCATAATTCTGGGGCCTTGTACAAAATGCTTCAGGTTTGTGAGAAATGACCTGTTTATAAATCTGAAAGCACCCAGCTTCAATAAACACTGAACTTGGGGTGTATGCACCTCTAAAGTGACAACTTGTACATGACAGTAAGAGGGAGGGTTTGATGGGAGTGAGTGACTGGGCAACTAGCGATGTGGTGGGCTAATAATCCACAAAAACGAATAAATGTGACCTCGAACCCCAAGCCTCTTCCTATTTGTGATTCCTTCACAAAAAAACACTGCACAAATCCCTGCTGATAAAAATGCCTGATCCGGGTTTTCCACATGTGGAATGTTCCCGCTCATTAGAGTCATAAATATATTAATGTTTGGCATGGTACTTGGAGAAACTGTCAAAAAATAAGAATAACTGCCTGGAAAAACCTTTTCAATATTACAGCCAAGCTGTAAAACATTTACCTGTAGATATCCAGATGGATTATTTCTGCCTATTAATATATCTAATTAGAGAAAGAGCAAATTACTATCTGATGATTATTATGCCTACATCTCTGTGAGGAGGCTAGCCATCATACACCACAGTGATAAAACACCTTTCATGTACCATGTCAATGCTTTCTTACCTCAACTTAATAAACTATTACTATGTTGGCAAAACCTAATGGCTCAGAACATGTGTAGGCACGGATTCTTGGAAATCAGTTGAAGATAACATTAGTAGGCCACAATAGACTCAATCATGAAGATATTATGGGCAGATACAAGTATTTTTGAAAAAAGTTTATTTAGACAGGAGTTATAGTATTAAAACATGAGACTTGGAATTCAGGTTACATAATACGTTAAAATACATACTTCCCTACCATTAACTCAATTCCGCCATGGAAAATGAGTGAGTAGGTACATGTACATTGGTAGGATTTCAGGTATATATTTATACATGCATGCATATTTGGTAATGGTAAAACAGAATATTTCTGATATCCTGGTGTGTAGGAGGGGGGATAACTCCAAGATTAGATATCCTCCACAAAATCAGTGGATTACTTGCCCTTGAATGGAGACTTAATCCTATTCTGAATTACATCACAGCAATAAAATGCACAGATTCAAATAAGATTTATTTCAACAGTAAATAAACAAATCTAACATTCTAAATTATAATGCCACAAGTGCTGTCTTTAATTTGAATTCTCGTACCTGAACAATGCCGCCCATGAGACTTATAAAAATCGAATAGGCGATTTTTGCAGTGATCCTCAAGCTTTTTAACCATGATTATTGGCAGCCAGCCAAGTTTATTGAGTTGAGGGAAAGGGCCTGCCAAGGTAATGCCACCAACCTTTGTCAAGCTGCTGGCAAACATTCCCATACATGATAAACACACTTGAACAACATAAGACTAGGCACAGCTTTTTCTCCTTTCTACCTTTGTATTTTAATAGAATAAATTGATGATTAGGGTTTAACGCCACATTGGCAGTATTTCAGTCATATCATGGCGATTTAGTAAGCGGAATGTGTATTTAACTGCACATATAAGCTTAGCACCAACCTCTGCCTGGTCCCTGTGATCCGCAGAGTAGACCAGAGAGCTTGCGTAGCCCTCATACTGAGTAAACTGCTCAAACCCCTTGATTAACACAGCCTCGTTATCCAGCATTCGCTCAGTGAACAACAAAGACGAGAGCAGTTCTGGACACATACTGAAGCGGATTTCCTCCTGCAACAAAAATGGACATAGGGACAATAGTGTGGACAATGGAAAGTCTTATCTGCTGGTGGTATTATAAAGTCACCTAGGCCATGTTTTCAGTCATATCAAAATATTTATTTATTTATTTCATCGGTGTTTCACATTGTACTCAAGAATATTTCACTTACACGATGGCGGCCAGCATTACTATGGGAAGAAACCAGGCAGAACCAGGGAGAAACCCACAACCATTCGCAGGTTGCTGGCAGACCTTCCCATGCACAGCCAGAGAGGAAGCCAGAGAGGAAGCCAGCATGAGCTGGACTTGAACTCATAGCGACCGCATTGGTGAGAGGCTTCTGGGTCATTACGCTGCGCAAGTGCACTAATCGAGCCACTGAGCTACTCTTGAAGATTTACTCATATCACAACAGCATCGTCTTATGGTAGGCCATGTCAGTGCATACACCAAAAATGTTTGGTGCTGCCTCACAGTGTGGAGGACACTGGACATGACGTCTCACCTTATCACAGTATAAATACAGACGCCTCGTCCGAAACAATCTGCATCTGCATAGTCATTTCGCATGACACGTACTGCATGCAGTCGTCAAACTGAAAATTGCATTTTCCCTGAAACATTCTCAGCGACCGCTAACCTTGAAAAGGAGATTTGTGGCAGTGTTAGGGTTTGAACACTTGATCATCTATCCGTAATTTACACACCAGCATGGAGATCAAAGCGCTAGAAGGAAGGGAGCACCCATGTGACAAAGTGGTACTAAGAATGTTCCACGGCAAATGCATTTTTCGGTCTGATGTCTGTATGGCATACCTCACACTCTATTAAACACGACTACTGACACCAGAACTGGGCCTGCATGTATACACTAAACTGAAATTCAAGGGAAACAACTCCACGGCACAAATACTTTGTGTAAACACACACAACAAATGGAAAAACTATTTTCCATGGTCCTTTTCTGGTAGTTCTTGAAGATCACTTTCAGAAGCATTTCAATCACATTATCATTGTCCTAGGACAGTCCCACATATCATTGTCATAGGACAGTCCCACATATCATCACAGAACAGTCCCACATATTATTATCATTGTCATAGGACAGTCCCACATATCATTGTCATAGGACAGTCCCCACATATCACTGTCACAGGACAGTCCCCACATATCATTGTCATAGGACAGTCCCCACATATCATAGTCATAGGACAGTCCCCACATATCACTGTCACAGGACAGTCCCCACATATCACTGTCATAGGACAGTCCCCACATATCACTGTCATAGGACAGTCCCAACATATCATTGTCATAGGACAGTCCCACATATCACTGTCATAGGACAGTCCCACATATCATTGTCATAGGAGAGTCCCACAGCTGTCACTTTGTGTAGCACTGATTTACTCAAACATATTGCAAACAACTAGCAGGACATCCCGTCACAATTTTCAGGATACATGTACAAATGCAAATGGCCAACCAGTAACTTGATCTGTGCCATATATACTGAAAGCTAACCTTACTTTTGTTTGTCACCTGAGTGGATTTTTTCAATGCTTCTTTAATTCAATATATTTTTTTTCTTTTATTGCAAAGAAGTTAATGCATGCATATTTTTTAAGGAAAGTTTTAAGTTTTTTTGTTACCCATGACTCATCGACAGGTTATCTGTTTGACAAAACTTCTAATTACATACTGCCTACAAAATACCTTTGAAGTCTTTACATTTTGTTCACTTATTTGATTGCAGCTTTGTGTGATACTTCAGAATATTCCAGTTCTAGTAACCAGCATTATGATGGCAGGAAACCTGACATATTATCGCTTTTTGATCAAATAGTCCACAAGTGCAAGTACAAGTACGTGTGACCTCAGAGAAACTCACCTGCGCTCTGCCGTGAAGCAGGACACCACCACCGATAAAGCTGTTTGAAAATGATATCTGAAACAAAAAAAAACCAAGATTTCACATTTCCAAGCAAAAGCATATGTTCTGGGGTTAAATACTAAACATTAAAAAATAAATAAATAAAAAATAGAAGATATGTATACAAATTTGCTTCCTTTAAAGTGAATAGTATTGTACATATGTATAAGTTTTCCATGAAATATTCCAAAAACTTCCCAGCCAACACTTTCAGCCACGATGATGTTCACCCGATCCGACATTCAAAAATTTCAAAATGGCAGCCACAAACTTCTGCAGTTTCTCTAGTCACTGAATATTTGCACTGTTATAATCTGTCACTTTCTTGTGGCCAATGAAGTTTGTGGTTTACTGTTCAATGGCAAGAAAGTATACTATTTTTAATGCCCACTTACAAACGAGGATATATATGTAATATTAAGTCACGTTGTTGGTTCCTTCCATGAAACGGCATTTCTGACAAATTATCTGGCTTGCTTGGCCATGATCGTTGTAGGCAATAGTGGTGTGTCTTCATTCTACTTTGCCAAAATGTGGACTATCACATAAATGTGGCATATGTGATTTCATACATTTCCCCATAACTTACTTGGAACATTCATGTATCCCTAGCAGGCCCACCTGGCTTTCTTTGGGCTTGAAAATGTTGGAGGAAAAGTGTTCCCACCACACTTACACTGACAGAGGTCCAGATTTGTTGAGAGAGGCATATGATATTGCCCAGAGAAAACCACTGACCTTTGGCATCCACCGAACAAATTCCCAACTGTCATGACAGGCAGTTACTTATTAATTTACATACTATGCAAATTCACCAAATTATCAAATGACTAAAATTTGTCTAGCAAGCAAATTTACAAACAAAATGTTCTTGGGTATGGTTTCCAGACTAATGAAACACCAATACAGAACAAAATGCAAACAACAATGTGTGGTATTCAAAACATGAGCAGGTAGATTAAGACGCCTCAGACGTCATCTCACCTGTAGTGTGTCGCATCCTGCCTTCTCTATGGCCCCAGTCTCATCCACCATAAGCTCACACAGCTCTGTGTCACACTCCAGCCAGCTCCCCAGCCAGGGGACGTCTTCCTTATTCATCACCTGGAAGGACATGCAAAATCACGTGAATTTTTCCAGTCACAATTCCGTTTCAGTGTTGTTTTTGATCCTGTTCTACATGGTGCCTGCATCAGACATTAGAATGACGTGTCACTGTAATATAATACCTGGGGAAAATCTATGAGCTGAGAACTGTGATTTCATCTGAGACAGCAGATTAGTCAATTCAGTAAAATGCCTTACTTTAGCTTCTTTCTTACATAAACAGTTCAACAGGCTATAGCTTGTGCACTGGATTTCAGCTGCATTTTAATTCGCATCCAAATGCCCTTAATCGAATGCATATTTAAAGGCACAGAATTTATAATTCATGGATTAAATCAGTGCACCTAAAAGACCACTGGCCTTTGTCAGAGAACTGATGACCTTTACCACCTGTGCTGTAAAACATTCTGTTGGCTGAAAAGTTAGCTCATTACGCATGTCATATTGGAGGAACCTTGTGCAAGAAACCTTGTAAATGACCATACAAGTGCTGACAAACTACCTGTGTCTGGCACCAAGGCCCTCAGAGCAGCAGAGGTGACCAATGTGCTGATACATGTAAGTGAGGCAGAACAGGCCCACGACATAACCACAGTAACCTCACATACACACACCAACATATAAACCTCTACATCAAGACAGCAAAACAGGGTAAATGTTCCCATGTGCTTCAAGACAAACTGTTAGATCTGGCAGATACAACAACTCGGCATGATATCATCCATTTACAACAAACAAGACAGTGCCATGTACAGTCATGGAATTTCTGTCCGTCATGACTATTGTGCATGAAGTCTGGCCCTCAAATGAACTGGCACAGTATTGTGATATATTGCAGGACCTTCGTGTTTTACATAAATATGTACACGTACACATATATCTGAAAATGTCAGCTGGTGAAAAGGTTATGTGTACGGGTCCAAACTGATTGTGACATTTAACATCTCAATGACACTGAATTCAGCCTAAACAGACCACCATGGACACATGTATAGTTATACTTAAGTTTCCTGGTACCAGCTCCTGCCTCCAGCTACCAGTGGGCTCAATGTGGAGTAATGGCCAAATATTGATTGGGTCGCACCAAAGAAACCCAGGCCAAGCAGAAGAAAAACATGACCAACAATGGGAACAGACTGTGTGGCCGAAAGTTAATAGCTAATCAATACGCAGACAGTGTGGAGGACCTGAAGGGTTCTGAGAGATGCAGCTGAGAGAGGTGATGGGAGGCAGGACAAATGTGGCACAACTACATGTCATGACCTCCAGAGTGCCAAATGGTGCAGCTGAGAGAGGTGATGGGAGGCTGAGTGAATGTGGCACAACTACATGTCATTACCTCCAGAGTGCCAAATGGTGCAGCTGAGAGAGGTGATGGAAGGCAGGACAAATGTGGCACAACTACATGTCATTACCTCCAGAGTGCCAAATGGTGCAGCTGAGAGAGGTGATGGGAGGCTGAGTGAATGTGGCACAACTACATGTCATTACCTCCAGAGTGTCAAATGGTGAAGCTGAGAGAGGTGATGGGAGGCTGAGTGAATGTGGCACAACTACATGTCATTACCTCCAGAGTGTCAAATGGTGCAGCTGAGAGAGGTGATGGGAGGCTGAGTGAATGTGGCACAACTACATGTCATTACCTCCAGAGTGTCAAATGGTGAAGCTGAGAGAGGTGATGGGAGGCTGAGTGAATGTGGCACAACTACATGTCATTACCTCCAGAGTGCCAAATGGTGCAGCTGAGAGAGGTGATGGGAGGCAGGACAAATGTGGCACAACTACATGTCATTACCTCCAGAGTGTCAAATGGTGCAGCTGAGAGAGGTGATGGGAGGCAGGACAAATGTGGCACAACTACATGTCATTACCTCCAGAGTGCCAAATGGTGCAGCTGAGAGAGGTGATGGGAGGCAGGACAAATGTGGCACAACTACATGTCATTACCTCCAGAGTGCCAAATGGTGCAGCGGAGAGAGGTGATGGGAGGCAGGACAAATGTGGCACAACTACATGTCATTACCTCCAGAGTGCCAAATGGTGCAGCTGAGAGAGGTGATGGGAGGCAGGACAAATGTGACACAACTATATGTCATTACCTCCAGAGTGCCAAATGGTGCAGCTGAGAGAGGTGATGGGAGGCTGAGTGAATGTGGCACAACTACATGTCATTACCTCCAGAGTGTCAAATGGTGCAGCTGAGAGAGGTGATGGGAGGCTGAGTGAATGTGGAACAACTACGTCATGACCTCAAGGGTGCAGCTGAGAGAAAACTTGCCCATAAATTTTCCAGTTTCAATATTACTCATGTGGACTGACTTTACACAACAGGACAGAAAATGACAGAAAAAGTTATTGTCAAAAAACTGTTCAACACATCTGTCCGCGAATGTGTGTCTACAAACTAAGCTATGATGAAATTTTGTCTCAGTAATGTTGTTACACACATTTTGAGATACAAAGTTATGACAACCCAGGTATTGAGTTTGCAAGACTGTCCCAGAACACTAAAAGGACCCCAATAACCTTGAAAAATTGGTCAAGGTCACTGACGATGAACGAGTTCTTCCCTGCACCCAAGGGAACAGAGGGTGTAAGTTAAGTAAATATGGTTATAGGCAATCAATCAGTAGAGTGTTCACAAAGATAAAATCAGACAGAAAGGCAGACAGACAGACGGGCACCAAGTTCTATGTAGATGTACTGATCAGATAAAACGGGTAAATAATGAACATCTGAGTTCCATGGACACTTAAATGCAGGAACTTACTTGTCTGGTGAAGGTTATGGAACCTCTTATTTCGCCACCAAGCTCTTGCAGTCGATCAAAGTAATGGAGAATTCCTCGGAGTTTCGCTTGCTGAGATGAACTGAAACAGAATTGGGACACAATGAATAATGGCAGCGAAAGACCACAGTATTTAATTATTCACAGCAGAGACAGAGAACATGTTGGATGCAGGTTGCAGCAAAACTCTGATGGGCTTCAAGCTAAACAGAGAAAACTGAGCACCGTTTATAACATGGTGTACATAAAGCTGCACAAATAACCGGATCATCACAAAATAACCCGGGATGTGTACACATATCTTATTCATGCCCTACAGTCCAATAATCCGCCCGGAATAACCGAGTCAAACAAGTACATCTACATGGAAAACAAAGCTTCTGTAGGAATTAGATAGGAGGAGATTGTGTATTAAATTACAGGTATATGTGCTTAGCCTTCTGTGTGGACATGAAACATAAACATTAACGACTAGCTGTAAGGGTACGATGTTGAACTACTCTCAAGAGGACACAGACCCGGGCAATACATGTAACCTTAACCACATTTACAAGATCAATATATGTCACAACATATAAATTGGCCTGTCCTTATGTACTGTATACAAAATGGAAAATCCTTGAACAGGATTTCATTGGTCTTGGGTTTTTAGTCTCCAATACACCTGTTCAACTGTTTTATTGCAAAAATCAACGATTTAAAGAATACATGTACATCTATGTTGTTTTTGTTTTATTTACAATGTGTAAAACACTGTGAGTTTTGAGCAAATGAAGTTGAATTCATGGGTGAAAACAAAATGACATCCCTCATTTAACCATTCTATTGTTCTCATTTAACCATTCTATTGTTCACTGACCTTGTCAGAAGTGAACAATTATGGATAATGATGTTAACTGCAAATTAATCAATCAATCACATTTACCATTGTATAAGTTTGTGAGTTAGTGTACTATGTGTTCTATCCTTGAGACAATGAACAAATAAATGCCAACGACCATCCTGAGAGAGAAAAAGCAAAAACAAGGAAACAACTGCATGTATTTTCAAAAGCATCAAAAACTCAAGCAGAAAAAAAAAATATATTTCCATCTGAACTTAGGCAAGCAAGAGGCAGTTTTGGATCACGGATTACAGGTATTTGCAGATTGACTTGTTTGTTACTTCAAGCTTTGAAGTCACTTTCTATCTTACTTCTGCTACTGGGACACAGCCATATAAAAAGAGAATCAGAGAACACGTGTCCCAGACGAGTCTGCGACAGAGTAATGTCCCTTTGTGGCATATGGTCAATCTGTCAATTTTAACATGAGGTGGTATCAAGAACATAAATGCAGAAAACTAATAAAACAGAATTAAACTGTCCATATGACATTCTTAAGTGGGTTTCGCTGTCTGATTTTGCAGAGATGTCATCATTCTGCTTGTACCTTTATCTAAACATAAACACTGCTATATGGGCAGGTAGCCCTACCATGTAGTATTGAAGTGGCATAACCACCTTAGTACTGATCTGTCACACTGTTATGGTGTAACTTGAACTCTGAAATGCCTCAGATTTGCACACATCAAACGGAATGTAAACTGCAACCAATCAGTACAAAATTGTGCTACAGAAACACCGTGTGGAAAACTACACGCATAGGCTTTTTGTGTCGCTCAATATAAGCTTAATACCACCCCAAGGGGAACTGACTCACATTGACATGGTGGAGCGTCCCGAGGGAAAACGAGATACACAACATGTTGGCTATGCAAATACATCTACTGGTAGCCAGCCCAGTGAACGCATACGTGTGTATAGGTATGATGCTGTATAGGTATGCCTGCACAGCTTCCCTACAGACATCAACATCATCAGTCATCAGTGCAGATTTATGTTATCCAAGCTTCCATTATCACTCCGTAACACGAGGATGCCATCTCGCTGTACATTATTGGATGACCTCCACCAAATCAAAAAGAACTTTTATAATCAGACAAGGCTACACTTTTCAGATGGCAATAAAACCAAATGGCCTGTGAAAACTGGAGCTGCATTTCGACAGATTTGTTTGGAAAGACATAAACTCCACAAAATATGGCGTAAATAGTAAAACGAAGTTGCATTTCCAAAGGGGTTATCCCGTACAAAGTTGGTGATTTTATGCGATGTGTCTTTTGTTTCAGGCCATAGGCAGTAGAATTGTCCACAGGCTATTCATACCTAATATATATAACAAGGTATGCAACATAAGAACATTCATTGGACATAAGCCCAAACTTTGCGTAACTGGACATAAAACATGGAAAAATATTCCAATCTCAACCAAACAACGTTTGTTCGAAAGCTGACATGCTAGGCTTTACGCTGATATATGAAATGACAAACAAACATGCTTTCTCTTGACTTCACAAAGCCAGAATACTGTAAGTTTGCAGGTTTTTTTCTTTAGTCGGACAAATCCGTTAACAGGGAAAGGAGCGTCAAGAGACAATTCTGGCTTGATTTCTCCGCAATGAAAGTCACTGGTGCCACCATATTTCTACTATCGACCAGGTAAATTAAAACTTATAAAGACTTTGACTGGTTGCAATCTATGAAAAGTTATACGGCTTCCTCTGCTCTTCACTTCTTATGTGCAGGACTGTCTTAATTATCTAACAGTAATGACTTTAAATATCAGGATGATAAGCATAAATAGCATCAAGACCATTCTGTCACCTAATGCCAGGGTAATAAAATGAGGTGACAGGAACACAACGAAAGGTGATCTCCCAGAATGGAATATCTGAATCTGGATTCCTAGAATTGTGCAGATTTGTGAATACACATTAATTCCTTTTGGGATTATTGCCCAGATTTCTGAATCCACGTTAATTCTTTTGGGGTGTACTGTATGGGGTGGACAGACATATAGACAGACAGACAGAGAGTCTGTATCCTTATCACCCTGAAGAAATGTCTATGCAACCCACAACGCCAAATCAAGATAAAATATAGACTCTCTTTGCCGATACTGTCCACATTTACAGTAAAGGCTTACAAAGCCTACGTGGTGTCATCGGTGAAAGATAGAAACACACGATCTTCCATTCGTTACTATTACAGCCCTATGACCAGAGTCGACACATGTACCATCATGCCTTACCTTAATTGCCCATGGACATTTGCACGCGTAGCTCATGCAGTGTGGCTGTGAGAGAATACTCAGACTCAGTCTGAGTCACGTCAGTCTGCCAGCAGGCAGCCCACTACACCGTAGCTCTGCTCTGTTTCCACAACTGAAGTACGCATGCAGAGTATTCAATTTTGCTCACCACAATTCAGAGACATTCAACACGGTCCATGGCTGACACCATTAAGACCAACCTCCAAGACAAGCAAAGCTGAGCTTTGGAACGCTATTGACTTTGCAAAGGCATGATGAATGTGATTGCCTGACGCCGGAGAGACGATCGCATCTAGGCGCTCTGCGATCAACTTTCATCTGCTGTATTACTGTATTGATTACTATCGCTCGCATCTTCACTGCAACACACTCTCGTTACAACACAAAAGAAGCCACAAAAACAGTTTTGACTAAGATAGCATGGTACTGAGTTCAGAACAATATTACGCCTCTAGCTTTAATGAGGTACCGAGTGCTGTACAATGGTGACTCGGGCCAGATCCAGAGTGACCACTGGTCTCCAGCATGTCCAGTGTTTTGCGTGTACTGTGTAACAAGCCCACAAATCGTCATGACAAAGGTCGACAATGAACAACAGAAACCTTACCCTACCCTAACTCTTCAACTTTTTCGCATATAAAATAGCAACTTTATGTATATTTTTAATTTGATTTGGGGTACAAAACTACACTGGTTGGATGGGTCAGTTTCAGGGCTTCACTGAAAGTGTAAATTTATTAGTCAGCACAGAATAATGCCTTTGGAATATGGTTGAATAAAAATCTTGCAAGCAGGCAAAAAGGTTGAAGAATTATAGTAAATGATCTCAAATTTCATCCATGACTAAGTTGTTTACATTTTCTGATTTTAAGAGTTCCATTAATTTTAGAAAGTTATTTTCAAGTTTCAACTCCTCATGTTCAGATCAGTAAGTCATGGGTATATTACTCCTCATGTTCAGATCAGTAAGTCATGGGTATATTACTCCTCAAGTTCAGATCAGTAAGTCATGGGTATATTACTCCTCATGTTCAGAGCAGTAAGTCATGGGTATATTACTCCTCATGTTCAGAGCAGTAAGTCATGGGTATATTACTCCTCATGTTCAGATCAGTAAGTCATGGGTATATTACTCCTCAAGTTCAGATCAGTAAGTCATGGGTATATTACTCCTCAAGTTCAGCTCAGTAAGTCATGGGTATATTACTCCTCATGTTCAGAGCAGTAAGTCATGGGTATATTACTCCTCATGTTCAAAGCAGTAAGTCATACATGACAATCTCCACCCTAGGACACAAAATATCTTGCTTCCTAATGATGAATAAATCATAAATGGAAGCACATGTAATACCTGACTCACAGAGAGACCCAATACAAGGCATTTATTGATCAAGGGATATATTACAGGTAATGTTACAGGTAATGTACACATCTAACCCATAACCACTTAGCAAGTAACATGTATGCTTCATTACAATCCAATTATTGATCAATCCACTGATCAGGACTGATTATTCTGTTCTTAGATATAAGATGTTACTTGTAATATTAAACAATCATGATCAACACCTGAAATGAATATCTGAAAGTGGGACCTTTAGAATCGAATAACTGAACATGATATCTTTAGAACCAAACACATAAAAATGACACCTTCAAAACTGAACACACACCTGAAACTGATGCCTACTGTTGCGAAATTGCACATGAAAGGGTCATCTGTAAAAAGAAATACCACACAATCATGGAAAATGTTTTTCCTTCATCTTACATGGTGACTCCACAACATCAGATGATACAACCCTTGTACGGAAATTTCCACAGATTGAAGATCTAAGCCTCTGCCAGAACAGAGAAAACTGACCCTCTATTTTCACAACCGTGTCAAGAATATATAGATCTACAAGTAAGTTATTGAAGAGCTGATAATTTTACCTGCGGAAATACCACTCAGGCTTACTTACCTTAACCTACCTGTGTCTGTAAAACCCTGTTCCAATTAAGCACATAATTTGTTCTCGTAAAATTTCGTGTAACTGTATGAAAATGGAGTGTGTTCTACTTAATGACAATCATAATCTTGTTCACATCCTTCTCATTTTTTCTGGAAGTACAGGCTGGTGATTCAACTTGACATGTGGGAAGGGAGCTCTTAAGGATTGTTATACCTGTACACGAATACCCTAAATGACCTAAAATTTCGTCCCTGAGTAAGTTGGTTATTTTTCCTGATTCTGAGAGTTCTATTGATTTTAGGAAGTTGTTTGGAGGTTTGTTTGGTAGGTGGGATGATACACTACTGCAAAAATGTGAGTTACCAGAAATATTATTTTAGAACATTTATTTGCCTCAAAATATGCACTTTCTTGGACGAAATTTTAGGTTATTTACAATATCATCAAAGTACATCAGCTCACCTGTTCAGCCGCCGATAAGAGTTGGACCCTTGTCTATCTTACCTGTCCAGGTTAGGTTTAGTGTACATGTATATCTAACCTGAACAAGTCCACAATAAATCAATCAAGTCTAATACCACAAGTGTCATACTCCACCGTCTGGTGACTTTTTATGCCATAAGAGGTAAATCTTCTGACCATTTACCTGTTCTTATACTATGAAAAGTGTTTTCAATTCTGAAACTTAAATGAGTCAGTGAAATTATATATGCTTTAAAACCATGCAGGTTTATAGCCATTGAGCATAAGCATATAAGCTCTAACTTAATCTGATGTCCCCATACACATTCTGATTCAACTGTACACTTAAGTTGGTAAAAGCTGTTGTTTGTTGCTACAGGTGCTAATCTCCGCATATTTTGCACCAAACCTAGGCTCTTGTACTAGCCAAAAAAAGATGTCAATGGTGTTATCAGGAGATCTACCGTGAGAAACAACCACCTGTTTCTTTTCTCTCGTAGATTACATTCTGCGAGAGGCAGTGCCTGTGTGTATGTGTTGATACAGGGGCAGTGCACTCCCCACCCCTCCCCAACCCCCACCTGAAGTACACCCTGACAACATTATAAACCTACCCTTCCCACACAGACCACACCACGGCCTATATCCACATCACACTGACCCCATTCCACACGGACAGAGCCAGGCACGGGTACCAGCACATAAATCCTCACAGGCTGAAACATGGTCAATACAATTTCAGCTTCATTGTAGTGCTATCTGACCTTTACGAACTCTGTTCAGGGTTGTTTATCAGTTCATACATCCCTCTATGCCTTTCCCAGTAGCTATCTAAATCAGCTCTGGCCTCTTGTGCAGATAGCCAGAACATCCATTAGCTCTACCCTCATATACTCTACACTACCCCTGAACATTCCGCCACAACTCAAGAGTTCTTTAACCTGTGCATACTTACATGTATCTCTCCACTGTCAATTTCATCAGATCAATGCCTTTTAAAGACACGGCCCCAAATGTTTCACACTATGACTTGCACAGCACATATATGTACAGCTAAGACAGGCAACAGCAGGAAGATGAAGGGGGATAACTACAACTCCTGCTAGTCCACACAGTTTTCACACAGTTATGTCCCCTGTATATTGTACATGGCAATCCCAATTCTGCCAAGTCACTCTGAGAGCTCAATTACACATCAGCAGTCTGATAGAGGGCCTGTACATTTTCTATTATCATAAATTTTTCTAGTTTTACATCATGTGCAAATAAAGAGGTCTAGAATATGAAATGAAATTCACCTATGTACGTTGATGGGCCAAAAACAAAGAAAAAATTCTCACCAAAAACTCTCAAAGAGACAGCCCATAAATCAGCAAAATTAAGCCTGGAAATACCTTCATCTGACCTGAAACTTTGCACAGGGGGTGAAAACGATTCGTCTTCTGGCCATGGCTTCATTGCCTACATTTTAAAACGCACAGAAGCAAAGGCAAGAAGAATATGCTGCTCTTGACAGGACTGCTCTGAATTACCTCCCTTGTCACATGACCCATATAGCAGATGTATATATAACGTAACCCTTTTGAGGCATGAAACTAAGCGAAGTGGGATCTCTCCTATTGAAGTAGGTCTAATCCAATATGTAGGTCTAGGTTATGTCCCGTGACTGCCATTTTCTAGGCACCAAAACAGAAAAAATCATGACATCAGCCACTGAGAGTTGCAGGAAATGTCTGGAGGGGTTTTCCAGCTTGGGTAGAATACATGTAGAGATACATGTCGGCTCTGGTTGACAGAGTTCACTGAAGCTGTCCGCTACACATGTACAGGCCAATATGTACTTCATTAGGGTATTTTAAAATGTCCTCCGAATGGATTAAAACATTATACGTAGCCTTGACCTTCCAAATAGATTTCTAAAATGAAGATCGGTCTCGAAGATAGAGTATCAACAAGCTTCTTCCACCTCGACTTTGCAAATCGCTATTAGACATGATCAGACGTCACAGCTTAACACTTGTAATGTGTCATTTACACCGCATAGTGACATAAAGGGAGGTAATACAGTGCAGCGCTTTTGGTAAAGGTAACCCAGTAATCCTTCCCCCACAGAATGGGCATGTCCCATAAAACAACCAATAACACTAGCACGTGCAAAAAGCATCAGGTTAATACAAAACATGTACGACATCCCTATGCCCCAGTCATTTCTGATAACAACTGACAGACCAATCTCGGCATTTACATTTCAATTCCCCACGGGTAATTGTTTTACCTGTCGTGCTAAGTTTGATCTACCTGAGAGTTTCACGAGTCTCATTTCCTCCCCTGTCAATCAATACCCATGTTAACGTTTCTCTTGATGCCGGCAGCAGGTAATTAGTAGCAGTCAGGTAATTCACACCTGACATTTAAGGAATCCCTATTAATTACTGCGATGACTGGAATAGTAATTTTTCTCGTCGAACGATTTTCAGGTAACACATCTGCCTCCAGTAATGATAGTAGCACAGTGACGGCAATTACTGATCAATCTGACTCCTATTATACCAAAAATGCATACAAATGCTACCAATTGTTTTCAATTTGATGAGGCTACAAAAAGCAATAACTAACTATTATATTACATGTATATGAGTATGCTTGGAATTTAATATCATATGATATGGGGGGGGGGGGCCTTAAAATTCCTCTTTGTGGAGGACGAGTCTCTGCCACCACTGGAACATCATGCTTGACAACCCCCCCCCGTCACATTATACTGCACCGGGCTGACCAGTACTGTTTCCTTGGTGAAATCTCTCTGTGTTGAACAGCAAGTGAGGCAGCAAGAAGTACCATTTTTTAAGGGCTCTGGTATGGCCCTACCTGGGACTAGTCCAAGAAGTACCATTTTTTAAGGGCTCTGGTATGGCCCTACCTGGGACTAGTCCAAGAAGTACCATTTTTTAAGGGCTCTGGTATGGCCCTACCTGGGACTAGTCCAAGAAGTACCATTTTTTAAGGGCTCTGGTATGGCCCTACCTGGGACTAGTCCAAGAAGTACCCTTTTTTAAGGGCTCTGGTATGGCCCTACCTGGGACTAGTCCAAGAAGTACCCACACTTTAACCACTGGGCCACCGAGGCATTTAATTCTCTATTACAAAAAGCTGACAGCTTTACCCAAGGACTTGGTTAAACCTAAACTTCCCTTTTCTTCAGCAGAGGCTAATCAACACAAATTCAATCTGTCTCTGCTAGTTGTCTAATGCCAGAGTCTTGACTATTTCCCTCATATATTGGCCATCGTTTTTTATTCGACGAGGAATCCGACCTCTGGAAAGTTACATGAAGAGATACATATACGGATGTGCACATCACTGGGTATGAATGACAAGTGCTCTTCAACACTGATTAAACTGCGGAAGTATGGCCACAGGAGAATCACAAACCGGTTATTGTCATCCAGGCCCCTCAAACAGAGAGAAACCATGGCTGAGTGGACACCTTGTGTGTGTCAACATCTTCTGAGAGGAAGATGTCTGTCAATGACCAGCTCTCTGTCTTTCTTTGACTTTGTACAACCTATGTAATACTGTGTCACAATGGATGTAAAAGCGATTCCTCACAGCCTCCTACACATTCTAGTTACAAGTGAACTCTGCTCAATACGTAACCTTAAAGTTCAAGTAAGTGCTTGGTCCTCCCACACCCACAACATCTTGATGACATACGCTAGAACATGGGACAAAAAGGCTCCACCTAGTCTGGAGCTTATACTGCATGTCACTAGTCAACTTCTCCGTCTTTCAAGTTCACCAAGATATGGCTGAGATACTGCCAACGTGGCATTAGAGTCACACTCATTCATTCATCTTTCAAGTTTATATTTCTGTATGTGTATCATTTATTCACTAGGTATTGCTGGAATTACACAAACATGTACATATACTTTCATTTGTTAACAAATCCCTGAAACATTGATATTTTCATTCTATACCCCATAGGTTCTTATCCCATTTCACTGAGGCTGTTTTGATGATGACAAGAACACTGAGATTGCTTACATTTGCACTTTTCGAAAAATACAGCCTGTCACTTTTCAAAGGGAATGCTGAACTGATAAATTCAATGCCTGTTTTTTTTTTTTCGATTATGTTTATGTTATCTGCACATGCATGTAATCACAAAATGCCAGCAGACCTGGACAGCCCTGAAGCTACACACACCTAGACAGACAAAAAAAACCCTGGCACAATCGCAGCAGGAATGACAATTAATCATGCAACATTTACAAGTGTGTTGCTCTTGATGAAAACCACAGGGAATGAAAATTATTCACTATCAATAACTGAAGATGAAACCTGTTTGATTTTCAGAGCAGAAACAAAACCTGACGATCAAGAATAAATATCATAGTGCATCAATCAGTGTAGAATTTATATATCAAAATGGGACTGCTTCTTGCTGAAAAATTTGGTCAGTGATATGCTTCATTTATACGCCTTGACCATGATGAGGTGGTTTTTTGTTCAGTGCTTTATCCAGCAAAACAAAATCTCTGCTTATTCTGGTGTGACTACTGCACTCCGCACGAATCTGCCTCGTGGGTATTACCTTCATCATGCTTCAGCTATCTATCACGTGTAATGGCCAACTCACAATTTCTTCTGTCCACATAGCTCCGTCTCCACATAATGTGGTTGATTTGTCTGGTAATTATCTCACATCTGCAGAAGGATTATTAATTCTCACCCACTTCCTCTGCTGTCTTCACTCTCAGCAGTTCTGTGTGTCTACAATGATGGGCAGGCCAAGGATGCAATATCCAGTTAATTGGATATTTAGGGATGGTTGTCGTTAACTTCTGACAGCAAACACTTCGTCGGAGGGGCACTTACGACAAGCTGAAAGACGGCCCGAGAAACTGGCTCCCAGGGGATTAATTGTTGTGGTCTCTCACATTATTGTAATGTTTCTAGAAAATCTATCATGAAATCATGCACTGGCTTTCCTTATTTATGAGTACAACACTAAGACAGTTATGTGGCACTTAAATATGGCTTGTCAAAGAGACCATGCCTTCAAGAGGGCCAAAAACACACACAGTTTATTGCTGGTCTAAAGTACTTCTTAAAAACATATATTTTTTTTAAAAATTCAACTCAAAACTAAAGTTCTGACAAAAAGAAGTAAAAATCAACAAATACTAGTCTACACATTAGGTGAATGCATTTGTACTTGTACTTTCACAAGCATCAGTATAGACTACAATGGGTACTGCAATGTATTGTACAAGTAGTGGTTACTGATTTCAGTATTTTTACTTAAAAGACTGACTGTTAAGGGCCACTTTAGCAAAATTCAGTGATATCAGCCAAGTCGGCAATATCACTGCCCAGCTTCACCTACACTGACAGGGCTCCGCAAAATCAGACATTGACAGAATGTTGCCAAAATCAATTATGGTCAGTCCGTAAATATCAGGAAGTGGCTAGGGCCAATGATATTACATAGCGTCCAGTCAGTATATGTGACCAAAGACAATAGCGATATTTTATTGAGTCAGAGGCCTCGAAATAGTAGGGGATCGAACCGATCGATCTCCTGCCGATCGCCTACATGGAATTTAGGCAGAACGATTTTTCGATCACCATGCCAAAATCCGGAAATCGAAAATTTTTGAGATAAGGAATGCCGAATATATGTATAGGTAGACTATTAAATTTTTTTTAGCTCAGTGTCCGTAACTGTTAACTTAATGAAGGCATAAAATTTGCTAATTAATTCAGGGTAAAGTTGTATATGTACACTGTATATGTACACGTGGCCCAACTGCTTTTCGATTGACTTCTCACAACATCAGTAGACCTACAGGTTATCACGCAGCTCAGGAGTTGGACATGATCACGTAGCTCAGGAGTTGGACATGATCACGTAGCTCAGGAGTTGGACATGATCACGTAGCTCAGGAGTTGGACATGATCACGTAGCTCAGGAGTTGGACATGATACATTTTTCTGTGGGACCTTTGTAGCCAGAGGAAACAGTGTGTTATATGAATGGGTGAAGAAATTGAGATTCAAAGCAGATTGGTAAGTATTGCCGAAAAAGCCTTCGCCATTACAAAAACCACAACAAGGTAACGTACGAGGTAAGAACACAGATTCGTACAAAGTCATTAAAGATTTCATTATAAAATTTCCTGGGTTGAGTTAGTTTTTTTGGTTCAACATCTAAATCATGTTGAATAGCACATTTATTAATGAACAGATCTTCCAGTCCTAATGTAAGCTTGCCACTGTGAGAAGCAGTATGACACTTGACACTGATCAAGTCTCATGTGTACATGTACAACACATGGAGTAAAGCAAATAGTCATTAAACAAACCAAACGGCTAAGGTGCGCAAGCAAACACGACCCACTGAAGCCACTAATCTTTTTTATTGCACTAAATCATAAAATACTTCTGTCAGACTATCCACCGAGATACAAAGGAAAATCTGTCCACCAAACAGCAGGAAGTCTGATTACTATTGAGGTTGCCGACAGTCCAGTCGTTAACTACGCAAGCACTAACAGAAAGGCTCTGCTAGTCTTTTGTGTTAATTCTGGGTGTCTGACAGTGTTAAATTCCCTAAAATCCCTCGAAACAGCCAGGGGCAATAAAATTATAGGATAATTATGTTTATCTGTGATTTTAACCCAGAAAGTACGAATGCGCAACATCTAGGGGTGCACAATATCGAAGGACACCCTAATTACACGTGCCGATTGGTTCAATCTTCACATGTCCGCTGATGTGGTAAGCTGATTGGTCGAAAAGATTCTAATGTGTGCGATTGTAAATTGAGTGATTCTGACAGTGCTGAAAATGAAAGCCAGAACAGTGATGAAGAAAGTGACCAACAGTGTAATGAGGAATTTAGTCTTTTCTTTTTTGTGAGTCTCCTGACTAATGTCATTACATACATGGAATAATCCCTGAAGTATGTAAGAACCTCATTTGGACTTTCAATTATTAAAAGCCAAACTTGAATGTTGTATAAACTTTCAATTTCTACTTTGAAACTGACCATTTTGATCATGATACGAAATTAAAACCTGACAAAGTCACAACATGGTTATTGTGTGAAGGACTCTCTTGTTCAAAGGTTGGTTTTAACAAATTATGAATCAATACATTCAACTGAGATTTGTTCTCAGGATTATGTTGGTTTTTACTTTGACTAAATGAAGGATGCACAGCTTTTCTCTTACATCACCATTAAAACGTGTTTGCTTTCATATTTTCTTACAAAGTTGTAACTCTCAGGTGATCGATTGGTCATCTTGCAAACTACTGGGGTGATCGAAAAATCAACCACCTAGAACGCAAATCAGGGGACCGATTTTCTGATCACCCCAAGCAGACGTTATTTCGAGGCCTGGAGTCAGCAAAATCCAATACACGTGGTTGTGAGAAAGGCTGATATCCAGCAGTGGTGAGGAGAGGTTTGTTAACAGGAGGGAGGCATATAATTACCCTTAAACACAACAGTACACTGAATATATTCATCACCACATTTGTTTACTGTCTTAAAATCACTCTGTCTGTGGCATACACTTAACTAATCTCTGCCAGGTTGCACTGCGAAATCTTTCACTGCCTGTAACAAGGCCAGATTTGAATGAATGAATGAATCCTTATTGTTTAATGCCCTACTCAAGAATATTTCACTTATACGAAGGCGGTGTCTCCTTGGTGCAGGATGGATTTCCACCGTATCTTTTATCTGGTGCTGCCTCACCGAGACGACTTGCCGAAGACACAACAAGCCCCCTCACCCAGTTACATTATACTGACACAGAAGCCCAGATTTGAAACTGCATGCAAATGTTCAAGTCTAAATTTTTCGTTTGATTCATATCTTTTCACTGTTCTTAACTACCATCCTCAAACAAATTCATTTCAATTTACATGTATAATATTTATACAAATATTGTCACAATTAATATGGATTTAGGCTTTAAGATAAAACTTAATAATTTTCATGTGTACTTCTAGACTGCTCATCTAAATGAAGTGTTAGATTTCGATTTAAAGCAAAGCCAGCTTTTGGACGCAGCCAGAGGAGATTCGCATTCAGACAGATCGTGCTATTCTTAAGACAGCCTTGCCCCTCCCTGTCGCTCACAACCTGCGAGGTCAGCGATAATTTACCTCCATGCAGGCTGCCTGAATCATCTAATCCAACACGGAAATTGACCTGCCAACTGTTCACAGAGAGATTTCCAATATGGTCTGATAAAGGTTGAAAACACGGCAGTGAGCGGCAGATTGATTTTCGCACTGGCTGCCCAGGTTGTTCAGGGATGTGAACACAAGCAGATGATTCCCCCAGCATTCAGCAGAGATCCGTTTAGTGCTCGGTTGATGTCCTCCGAGCAACAGATCCTCTGACAAGCCATTAACACTTAAACAACAAAATGCTCAGAGAAACCCAGAAAATCACTCCCTAGCATTACATCAGCCACAATTGACTAGAACCAGGTTCAAATCCCACCAATGCCCATTCTACTTTCAAACCTCCATTGCATGCAAGTTTTAAGATTCGACATCACTCGCTATTTCCATTTTCAAACAGCTTGAAAAAAAAACAGGGTTTCAAGAATTTGAAAAGATGTAAACATCACTGAAATGTTAAATGATACACATACACAAGTGCAGGTTTGTAGAAGGTTTGTTTTGAACTTGACTGTGCTAACGACATTTGTGTGTGCAAATACTCTGTCAAACCACAGAATAGAACAATGTTATTTGTACCGGAATTCTTCTAATTATTGAGACAGATACTGCTGAAAGCAAAATACATGTATTACATTTCTCAACCAGTTTTTTTTTTTTTTTTCGAAAAAGTAAAGTTCAGGATGTGTTGGTCAATATCAAACCATGCGAGGAAAAACAACTTTTTATCCCTGTTGCAATTCTATGCATGTTACCTTAAAAGAGCAGATCAGGTCTCCCAAAAACAAGGAGAATTAGGGTATGTAGGCCATGGAAATAAAAGCACATTTAAATGGCACCTGAGCACAAACAGGCTGTTTCACACACGCAGCTGAACCAGTTCCATGTTTACTTATTATGCCTGCTCAACACATGCTCGTATGAAACAAATACAGAATCTTTAAATTAGCATTCTACACCTCACACAGAAGACGAGGACACCTGCCTGGTGTCACGATCAATGACAACCCTGAAATTAACAGAGATTAGATGACTTTAATAGAACACCCATGCAATAAGCATCCATATCCAACCATCCGTGACCAAAGGGAGCTTAATATCCACAACAAGCAGAATCAAAGGGATCCAACTTTATACTCACCTGATGACCTGACCATGAAGACAAAAGAGGTTACATAAGTTATATTTACATACCTCGTCAAGTATTCGAAGAAATTCGTGAAGTTAATGAAGTTCAGCTTGGCTGTCTTGTCTCGCACTCGTTCAGGGAATAAACAGAGGAGAGCACAGGCCAGGATGGACGCCACAAGCTTCCGACTCAGTTCCACTGTTTTACCTGCAATTCATTTAATTAACGAATTGGTAATTAACAGGTTTTTTTTTCCTTTCTACTTTTTTGTCATGGCATTTAGTTTTATGGGCAGACGAAACTTGGCAGAACCCCAGAAGAAAGCACAGCACCCATCAGGTAACTGAAAAACCGCTCATTACAAATACATACGATGAAGTAGTCAACTGGCAGCAGCTAGATTTGAACCTCTGAGCTCAGTGGGCCAAATGGGCAGTATTTCACGTGTGGGGCCTAACTCATGAATCTAACTTCAGCTAAATCTTGCCCCAAAACCTACTGTGAAGTTTATACTCCTTTTTGATGATTAAGAGCAGATAATACTTCAGAATTGAAAAAAATATGTCAGAGGAATGGAAATGCACGCAAATGGGGTTCAATTCACTAAGTATAAATGAATGTAAATATGATAAATTTATTTAATACACCCCTATTTATTGATTAGTGTTATACAGCAAATCCAGTGGAAACTGGTTTCAAAAACCAGACCTTCCCAGTCCTGGAAGATCAGAGTTTACATGGCCATGGATGCTGATAACAGAGCATGTGCATGTGGGCCTGCAGGCATGTATTATATGTGACTGACTGACACTGATAGCAAAACTGACAGTAAAACTACTACATGTGAATGCAAAGATGGCACGGTAGAGATGCTTGTTGTTACACTGAGGCTACCATTCCAAATCCCCCTCCCCCCCCCCCCCCATCCGATGCTACACCAGTGTAGTGTGAAGAGGACCTCCCATACGCTGACCTCTCCTGACCTCTGGCACTGCACACATCAACATCAGTGTGAAGAGGACCTCCCATACGCTGACCTCTCCTGACCTCTGGCACTGCACACATCAACATCATCCCCCTCACCCCCCCCCTTTCCGATGCTACACCAGTGCAGTGTGAAGAGGACCTCCCATACGCTGACCTCTCCTGACCTCTGGCACTGCACACATCAACATCAGCGTGAAGAGGACCTCCCATACGCTGACCTCTCCTGACCTCTGGCACTGCACACATCAACATCATCCCCCTCACCCCCCCCCCTTCCGATGCTACACCAGTGCAGTGTGAAGAGGACCTCCCATACGCTGACCTCTCCTGACCTCTGGCACTGCACACATCAACATCATTAACATAACAAAGGCAAATGCACACAAACACCTGCTCTTTTACGCTTCACAGACATGTGCGCAATTTGCGTTATCTGAAATAATGGGGAAAGAAAAAAAAAAACAGAGAGAGAGAGATAGGTGTTTCAAGTACAATGCACCTGAAATGGGGATGACATGTACAGACATGCATATGATTATAATTAAAATTGGAAAAATATGCAAATTTGTTCGTTTTTAATTAATGCTCAAGAATGACAGAAGAATACCCATGTTCAATAATTAAAGCTGGTTAAATAAATAACTTAAGACCAGGTTTCATCACCTCATATAACGCTAGAATCCTGAATTCAGCACGTGAAGAATATCCTGTTTATTTAATAATATGGATCAGTGAGAGACTCAGTTATTTATATTTCGTTCTCGTTCGCTGCCTACAAACAACATAATAAAAAATTTAACATGGCATGACATGTTCTTCTATCCAACCATATACATGTCACGTCCATGTACCTTTGTTTTTGTAACACTGGATTACGTTGAACATGAAAGTCATGGGTTTATTGACAATTTTATTGTTTGAAAAAGAAGAGGAAAAACAACAGCGCCAAGAGTAAGGTATTACACACATAGAGCTGGTTACAACAGCACATTTTCATTTTTTTTTTTTTTTTTTTGCTCTTTATCATGTTTATCAATGCCATATTCAAGAATGTTTCGCTTGTACGGCGGCAGACAGCATAATGGTGGGAGGAAACTGTGCAGATCCCAGCGGGGAACCCACGCCCATCCGCACGTTGCTGGCGGGCCTTTCCACATACGGCCAGAGAGGAAGCCAGCATGAGCTGGGCTTGAACTCACAGTGATTGCATTGGTGTATCATGTTCATGAGAAACTGAAGACTCAAAGTATTTTACCATGACAAAGTGGTATGATGCTGCCCTGTGTGAATGTACCACACCTGTGCTGATCCTTGTGTCAACAGGCTAGAAAACAAAGATCTGCCCAGGTTCAGATCTAACAGCCTAATCTACCCCACACCTATGTGTATACCTACCAACATGTTGCTCCAGCATACTTAATCCCCCGTGTGGTATATGCTTCTCAATCTGAAGGGCCGTGTCTATCACAAAGGGTAAAGTGACCTTGACAACATGCGACCTTTCCTCCACATCCATGTTATCCTGCAGAAAGCGAAACAATCCATACATGATGCAGCTCTGTGGAGCTCTCCCGCCTTTCTCTGACAAGGGATTGGAGGCGTTGACCTCGTACATTTCCTGGTGGAACTGGGCGCATTTGTCAAGGTCACAGTCCTCCCGCAGAAAATGCTCCTTAAGCTGGCGCAGCAAGACCCGAACCCGGCACCAGTTGGCCTGGTCACTGGGAAACACAACACGTTTGACCTTCATCCTTTAAGGTCGCTCAAGGCCATTTAAGGTCAAGTCATGGCTGAGAGTTCTAAATTCTGAAAGAAAGAAGAAAGGGAAAGATGATTAATGTAAGTTATGAGAAACCCGCATTTCAGACAAAAAATTATTGCATCTACTCAACAAAGAAGATATCAGGAGATATCTACACCACTGATCATTTGACAACTGTTTAAAAACAACTGATGGACTGCAAGCTTTGAGATGGCACTACCTTGGACAATTACCATCAGTGCCATACTAAAAGGTTTTCCTGAGGAGTTTATATATTTATTTGACAGGAGTTTATGCCGTACTCAAGAATATTTCACTTTTGCTATCGGGACCAGAATTATGGTGGGAAGAAAACAGGCCAGGGAAAACCCACAACTATCCGCAGGTAGCTGAACCTTCCTACAAACGGTCGAACAGGGGGCCAGCCTGAGCTGGACTTGAACTCACAGTGACCACATTGGTGACAGGTTCCAGAGTCACTGTGTTGCGCTAGCACGCTAACCCCTTGGCCACAGTTTACTACACACATGTGTGACACACACTTCACGTGACAATTACCACCATGGCCATACCAGTGTTAAAAGTTTCCTGAGCTGTATCAACCAAGGTATGGCTGGACTTCCAGGACAACTCTATCACCATGGCCATACAAGTACTAGTTGTAGTTTTGCAGCTCTGAGCCAATCAACACACTGTCTTTGGTCATGTGACTAGTCCACTCGAGGTGAAAACAAAGTAAATTTAAACCAGTCAAGATAGGTCTTCAATAAGATTTTGCCATAAAGAATAAAGTCTTTTAGACAAGAAATTTTGGAAAAGTAATTAGAATTTGCCTCTCCTTGAAACATGACAGTTTCAGTGACCTGCACTTTTGTAAACTTTAGAAAAAGGCAAAAGTATCCCGATTCACAGTCAACTGACAATCACATTACATAATTTTTTTCTACAATCAGTTTTAGTAGGTCATACTGAAGAGGGAGCCTTTCTTAATTGTATTCTAGTTTTCATGTACACCACTCCCCTCACCCACACAAACACACACAAAAAAAGGGGAAAATAATTCATCTTTAAGAATATTTTAAAAATTGTTCTTTAAATTTTTTTTATTTTAAGGAACAATTACTTGGTAATTACAAGCTGGGTATTTTTTTTGGAGAGTGGTTGGGGCGAGAACCTCCTAAATCCATATTAATATGAATCCATAATAAAATGAAAAGGTGATCAATGTTAGCATCTACTCAGACCACTGAGGAGCTCTTGAAATTAAATATTCACAAATTCAAAAATATACTAAGAAATTTTTAAAATTTTCATTTGTTTAATGTTTGATACAAGTCACTGCACAATAATTTCATACCTGGCATGAGCCAGCTTGAAAATGGTAGCTAAGATTCCACTCAATAGCACTGGAAATCCACAAGGTGAGTAATGCAACTTTGCACCTTCCCCTCAAATTTAATGATTTTCATTTGGCTAAATTTTCTGACAGAAGTCTAAAATCAGCCTTATGATTCAGAAGACCAAAACATATATTATACTCTGAAAAACAAAGTTCTTATTAAAAGTACCAAACAGGATCCCAAACCTTTATAAAGGCAGAATGACAATGCCAGAGCTGCCCCTTAAGATCTCAAATTACATCAGACGTATCAGGGGTTTTTCTAGCCACTTCCTTGTTGTGGTAACCGCAACAAAAATATCCGAAAAATGAGTTTTAGACAAATTTTGTATCAAGTTTTCATGAGTTTTTGATACACTGGTAATGTAAAATTATTAATTTTTCTGATTTGTTTACAACTGAGATCCTAAAAGAAAATGGCTAGATATACCCCTGTGGATATATAATATCTTTCTCCTCTTCTATTTTTGTCAGTATGAAACATCAGCAGACTTAACCCTTCCTAATCTGGTCAACATGAATTGTCTTTCCATAAAAAGTGATATCACTTCACACAAATTATCAAAATTCAAATGCTCTAATATTCCACTCTAAGAACACACCAACAGGGCTTGAAAACAACAGCAAACAAAAAGAAAATATGTACCACCTGTCCTAGAGCCCATTTTCCTGTCTCGATCAATCTGTAATCCAAGCATGCTCAGGTAAGAACTGAGATACGTTACACTGATCTCATGATCTTGTTCTATAACCCAGTGAACAGGTGTGTCTGTGTGGGTAAGAAGGAAGCAGTCTGTGACCGGCTGTAACCCAAGGCACAGATCACTTTTCACGACAATGTACCTGTGTATGCACGTGCTTACACAATGCCACTTGCACGTGTGTTCAGGGCAGACAATAAGCTACCAAGTCATGTAATATGCCAAAAATAAGCCTTTCATAACAGTTCCATACATGCACAGTACCTTAAACCCCTGTACAATTACAGCTGTACTCCCCTATGTCCAGAGGTGCGTGCCAAGGATTGCCTCAAAACAAGTACTTACCTGTGGGCCATAGGTACATGGTCATGCTCAACTGATTCCACCCTCCCATACATCAGGTGGCCATGGGTTTAACAGCCACTTGGGCTAATACAAAGTTCACAGTCACAAGTTAGTCACAGAGAACACACACATACAACTTCTCTCATTAATTAAATTTTTCTGAAGTCATGAGATATATGTTTATGTACAAGGATACGATTAATACACCTTAATGGGGTTTTTTTCTTTGTATCTTTTTGAGTGGGGGGGGGAGGGGGTAATGAATTTTCACTGGCTGAGTTGGCCAACTTTACAGGCCTTTGCCAGTGATAAGTAATTTAATAGTGCACTGAAAACATGTCCAAACATGGCCTCTTCAGACAGACTTATTATTTAAGCAGCTTAATGATTCTGTCTGGTCAATGCACAGGCAGAACAGGTCTGGCATACAGATAAATACACCAGAGAATGTTTAGGTCGTGTTAACAACTGTCTATCTGTCTGTGGGGTTTAACAGTCCTCTCAAAATATGTAAATGTAAAATTGTACACATACAAAATGATGTACACTGCCCGGGGCATTGTAGGCCAACATGAAGGCTTCCCGATTCAGCAAATGCTAAAATATTTTTAAAAAATGTGAAAATGCAAAATTTTGTAGCACAAGTAATTTCACTATGTACATCTACATAGATAATAAAAAGTGCACATAACATTAAAAAAAAAAAAAAACAGGGCTGCAAAATTTCAGGGTTTACAATAAATATTACTCTATGTAAATATGCAAAATCTGAAATATTAAATTCTATTATAAATGACAAAATTACACAACCATTCAGTCAAACTGGGAGCTGAAATTCTCCTTGGATGGCACTGTTTACTCAGGCCATATACAATGTGAACTCTGTTGTGTGCAAGTATATGCATGCAGGCCAATGAACTATATGTATCATCATTCATAAAGGGAATAACTGAGCCACCCTACAGATCATATGAAGAAACAACGCTGTAGCCACAGCTTGTCTGTCCACAAGAACGGGACAGCAGTCAGTCACATAGCTTAATTCACTAGAGCAGCTTCTGACTTTTGAGTTCGTCACTTAACATAGCTCAGCAATGTACTGGAGTCACTTGGCTGATACAGCAGCTTCTGACTTTGAGCTCTTTACTCAATACAACTCAGCAATGTACTGAAGTCACTTGGCTGATACAGCAGCTTCTGACTTCTGAGTTCGTCACTTAACATAGCTCAGCAATGTACTGGAGTCACTTGGCTGATACAGCAGCTTCTGACTTTTGAGCTCTTTACTCAATACAACTCAGGAATGTACTGAAGTCACTTGGCTGATACAGCAGCTTCTGACTTCTGAGCTCTTCACTTAATACAACTCAGCAATGTATAGAAGTCACTTCACTGATACAGCTGCTTCTGACTTCTGAGCTATTTACTTAACACAACTTAGTAATGTACTAAGTCACTTGGCTGATACAGCAGCTTTTGAATTCTTGGCTCTTCACTTAACACAACTCAGTAAAGCTCTAAAGTTAGTTAGCTGATTCAGCAGCTCCTGAATTCTTGGCTCTTCACTTAATACAACTCTGTAATGTAGTGAAGTCACTTGGCTGATACAGCAGCTTCTGGCTTCTGAGCTCTTCACTTAATATTACTCTGTACTGTACTGAAGTCACTTGCTTGATCCAGCAGTTTCTGACTTCTGAGCTTTTCACTTAATACAACTCAGTCAGTTACTTAAATCACTTGACTGATGCAGCAGCTTCAGAGTTCTCAGTTCTACAATTCTCAGCTTCTTACAGTTCTTCCCTTAAAACAACTCTGTGAGGTACACCTACTTACAGTAAGACAGTCAACCCAGAAAATGTGGATTACATGTCCAGATAATCATCATCAAAGCAACATTAAACTTGAGCAAAGAAGTTAACAAACACAGATTGTACAAACATGTGACCCATGTACATAGTTAATACAATAACAGGAGATTTACCTTTAAATGTACAGGATGGCAGGCACTGTGTTCTGCTCCTCAAACATTCACTGCCAATCACCACAGCTCCCAAAGAACAGATATCACCCAGATAACTGTATAAGCGAAATGCCTGATGTGCCGAGAAGCTGTGTGGATTTGTTTAAGCTACATTAATGCCACCTTAACGTCCACCAGCATGTGTACAGTAAAGAGCACGCCGCTGTTCTGTATTATACCCGGATTACACAGCAAAACTCGCCCGCTGATCAAACTGGGTGATAAATGGATTATTAATTGAAAACTCAATACTTAATAAAGCTTACCGGCCCTCACTGACACTCAGTTGAAAGTTACCCAGATTCATGAGCTTCCTAACCCAATAGTGTTCTTCAGAATTTCCTAGTGAATGGAGCCCAAGGCAAACCAGCCCATGAATTGATGGACAGGCCAGTCAAATGGGCAGAGGGTGAATGGGAAAGAGAAAATCAGGAAGCCATGAGCCTGCCACAAAGCCCACCATTCATTTTGATCAAAGGTCAAGAGAGGGCTCGCAGATGCCAAACACAACAAAACATTTGGCAAGATTATAAATTGAGCCGTGTGGAAAATCGCCCAAATCTGCCAAATTGATAGCACAATTATGCAACAGTACAACTCGGGACACATTCACAACCAACACCTACTCAACATAATGCCTCAAGATAGGAAATGATTCCATTCATATGAATAATTGTCACCGACTGCAAGGTTTCACAACACATTTCAGCTCACCAACTGATCTGAATGTCAGATTTTTACAGATATATGCCTTTTATATATACAAGCTACACTTGAATCCACTCCAAGGCAGACTAGATGCACACTGGCCCAAAAAGTGTAATTTCAAGGAGCGACTTGCCTCAGGGTTTTCTGCGTGCGTGTGACATAGGCGCAAGCTGTCACGAATGTTCCTTCACATGTGATTTACAACGCATTGCATATATAGAGCATCGTTCTTCATTATGAAATGACCCTTTCACACAGATGACCAAAGACTGTTCCAACATCTTTTGTATGGTACAGGTACATGTATATGGGACCATCCAGTTAAACAATGCTTTAATGAGCATATGAGGCATGTCTAATAAACTTATTTGAATGTAAATGTGTTCTTTATACACAAACATATGTGTTAAAACCTAAATTATCACAATTTTTAGAAATATATTAAAAACTTAAAATGCATGTTACGTGAGATGAAAATTCAGGTTTGCAATATTACTCAGGAGGAAAGACCAAATTAGAGCAAAAATTACGTGTTATACACGTGTCACATTTTAATTCAAGACATTATTATATGAAGACCATATATGCCAAGAGACAAATAATTATTTTCAAGTGAGTGTGTCCATTTCACTTCAAACAAAAGAAAACAAAGCAAAAACTACTAAACATCATGTTTTTACACTGCACACATTTCATCTGATGTTAGTACATCGGTTTTATTTTCTATACCTTTGGCCTTATAACCGCCAATAACTTTAAATTGAACGAGCAAATACATGTACATGTAATTTGAGTCTGTCCTTATTTTTATTTATTCGATTTGTCTGTCCCCTCATTAACAAGGTAACTGACATACAGTAATTGTATTCAGTCACACCTCCATACCTGCCATTTGAGCAATAGATATGATGATCATCAAAAGTCAATTATATTCTGGTAAATGTAAAATAAATTTCAGGATGCAAAGCAAAACAAATTTGATTGCACATATCATTTTATTTGCTTTCTTCTGATTACAGCCCTGTGTTTTGGATGATTCCTATTGAGGCACACAACAATCGAGGCCCTGTATAGAACATTACATGATTGCCAGATGTCTTTCAGAATACCTGGAGTTAAATAGTGAACATGAAGAGTAACACTTAAGTGGAACTGGTGGGTCTTTATGACCATGCTTTCTGAGGGCTTATCCAGTGGACAGTGGTCAGTGATGTAGACCACAATAGCCATTACGACATCAGCTGGGGGAGAGCTGTCAGACTTGGGAGGCGAGTGCTAAGTCTGTATTTACATCTAGCTTTTTGTTGTAGTCCTGTTGCATGACACCTAAATCCAATCTCAAACATTCCTTTATGTCATGGGAGACATGACACACAAATGAATACCGCAATCGCAAAATCATAAAAATAGTAAACAGGTAAAATGATATATAACTGTTTCTATATTTATTTATTTGGTTGTTGGCTAACGCCATACTCAAGAAGTTTTCATTTACAAAATGGTTGTCAGAAACCAGAGTGCCCAGGGTAAAACCACTGACCTCTGGCAGATGATCTCGCCCACACAAAAGCTACAGATTATTTTCTGTAGTATTTGCATAAATGCCAATGATTTTAGACTTATTCATAGTTTAAAACATAAATCCTTTAAGGATGTTAATTACTCAAGTGCAGAGGAATCTGCTGGGATTTCTGGGAAATCTGTCTTCAGATTGCCTCCATATAAAAGAACTGTTCACCCCTTGGCCACATTCCTTGACATGTTCCTTACACAGAGCCCAGAGGCCCATATACCTAGCTACAGGGAAACTTCAACCAGACACGCCAGGCATAACTAGGGTACCCTATTCTGAATAGAACATCACTAGCTGTTTCATTTTATACACGACATGCAACATGAGCCGATTGGCTAAAAATCGTGTATGAGCATAACACTGGTGAGCAGGGTAAACCGGTCTCTTTGTGTACAGGAATGATCGCTTACCAATTCTCTTTGGCCCGGGTATCATGGTATAACAGGTCGGAAAAAATCTGTAAATCTGTTATCTGTATTTGTCCCTATTTTTACACAGTTCAACAACCAACCCGTTAAAATAACCCTTAGAACACATGAGATGTACAGAACATCACACTATATGCCCCATGTAATTAAAACCTTTACAACTGTGTTGAATTATCTGCAAGACAATGGCATGGACTAGTTCAATACCTGTTAAACTTTTTTCACATTTTCAATCTTACAACCCAGATTATGACACCAGCCTTGTGTATCCCCCTCTGCTACCCTCCCAACAGCTTGTGAAGTGTCTGACAACAGAGTGGGAAGTGTCTGACAACAGTTTGGGAAGTGTCAAATCAAGCCTTCAAAGTTTACTGGTTACGTCAGTTGCTAACATTTCTTTAGCTATTCAATGGTATATTTTCAGAAGCACAGGTGGAAGTGCCAGCTTTATGTATTTGATGGGTGTTTTAGTTGTCCTCGAGAATGTTTCAGTATATATGTGACGGTAGGTAGTATTTGTATTTTTGATTTTATTTTCATTATAAGGGTAAAAAAGTACATCAGGTAGCGGGCAGTGATATTTCTATAATAATCCCAAGGTGATAACCTCTTTGGAGTTTGGCAGAGTTAATGTGGGTGTAGGAAGTGCATCACATGATGCGTTATCGATGTTTTGATTGGTCGGCTGTGGGCGGCATTGTGTTTTAGAGGGCTGGCAGCATGGACTTTTGCCATTCGCTGACAACACGTTAGAGAGTCAAAAGGTTTGCCGATCAGCAGAAGACCAAGGTGCGGGTCGCAGGTTGGTGACTGTTGTAAATATAGCCAGTTATTTTGTGTTCTTCACTCACGTTATTTAGGTATGTTTCATTCAGAGTTGATTTCCTAGTTATTCGTGTGGCATACCGGTATCTATGTAGGTAAGCACAGATCAAGTTAATGTGTACCTGCAAGATGTTGACCCTTTTCATTTATTTACTTATTCATTTGATTGGTGTTTTACGCCGCACTCAAGAATATTTCACTTACACGACGGCAGCCTGCATTATGGTGGGAAGAAACCAGGCAGAGCCTGGAGGAAACCCACGACCATCCGCACGTTGCTAGCAGACCTTCCCACATACGGGCGGAGCATTAGCTGGACTTGAACTCACAGTAACCGCACCGGTGTGAGGCTTCATTGCGCTGTGCTAGTTCGTTAACCTATTGAGCCACGGAGGCCCCCCGCTGCAAATACACCAAAAAAAAAGTTGTTTGTCTAGGTGATTGGTGTGTATAAACGTAAAGCATTTTCTATGATCA
This sequence comes from Acanthopleura granulata, assembly GCA_016165875.1. Classification (NCBI taxonomy): domain Eukaryota; kingdom Metazoa; phylum Mollusca; class Polyplacophora; order Chitonida; family Chitonidae; genus Acanthopleura; species Acanthopleura granulata. The sequence goes on from JABBOT010000017.1 coordinate 4,880,171, forward strand.
AGAAACTCAATGTGATACGTGTCCACTCGTCATGTCAGGCTTATGTGCCTTATATATCTGTTTGGAAATAGAGTTTTTAGGCTGGCCTTGAGTACCCATCCAAACCTGCTGGAATAAAGGGTCCCTTCTACATTCATGGTGGTTGGGTTTGTTTCTTGGTCTAGACACTCGAACCCCATTACATATATACAGTGGCGACCAGTGTTATGTTGTGTGGAAACAGGGCTAGGGGGGTTGAAAGCAACAACCATCCGTAGCTGACTGGCACACCTTGACACTTACGACTAGAGAGAAAGCCAGCATGGACTGGACACAGGGAATTCACAGGGACTGCATTAGTGAGAGGCTCCTGTGTCAATGTGCTGTGCTAGCTCAATAACCACTCAGCATACCCTATATGGATACACGAGGATTGTTTCACATGATAATTTACAGACGTGTGTACTGTATGGGAAATACCAAGAGACCTGTATGCTTTAGTCTGTCACATCACCTTGGCTTATAATGTGCATTATTTTTTCAAATGTTCTTGCCAAGATATGGCTGAAACATTCTACTTTATTAGATTAATCTTAATTTACTGGTCGTTCTACATATTAGATAACTTGTCAATATATTCACTGTTTCATAAGAATAAGCCACTTCACGATCTCAAGCAGGGTTGCAAACACACATGCTCAACTTCGAAAAGTCTCATTTTCGAAAGGCACATAAGCAAATGAGCGTGGTGTGTTTTTGAGGATTAGAATAAGCAGAGCGGCGCTGCCTTTCTGCTATTTTGGGGGGGGGGGGCTTTATTTACTCCAGTTCCTCCTTTTTTTCTTGGACATATGTTTATGGAAAAGCAAGTGTTTTACGGAAAAGCTAATGCTGCGGTGTAAAAAACCTGAAAACAGCAAGAAATCAGCGGCAGTGTCCTCGCTCTAATGTTAAGCTTATATGCCTTTTGAAAATGAGGCTTTACATATCAAGAAGTAGTACATGTGCCTGATAACTTCGCTCCAGATTGTGAGGTGGCTAATTATTCTGAGCCTTTCACTGTTGTGATATATATGGTACAGGGCAAGACACTGCCGAAAAGAATTTTTCATATATTTGGCATTTGAAATTTCACTGCTTTCTTTGAGTAATTTTCATACACATATAAATGTGTTTTACACAAAACATCACATCATTCATAATCTGGTTTAAGGAATAAGGACACAATGATCACTTCTGTACGGATCTATACATTATACCTGCTGATTCATTAATTCAGCAGCCTACTCATGTTGGGGGAAAGTGAGACCTATGAGGGCAGTAGTAAGGATGAGGGTGATATCACGTGGTAGGGTCACGTCAATTCATTGAAAAATGTCCTTTTTTCAATGAACATCGGAAATGTGGGTCAGCGATGAACAATAGCTCAACCTATTCTTTACAAATTCCCCTATGAGGCTTCACATACATGACCCCCTTTACATATGACCACATGAGCACATGCTTGTTGCCACAATCGCTGAATGCCGACACAGCCCAGTAAAAAGTCAAAGCAAAAATCGTGTTAGACTAACCAGAGAGAAAAATAACAGAATCATGTCACATTACCAAGTCGTCAGTTGTGAGTAAAGGGGGGAAAAAAGAAAGTAAAAAATGAAAGATAACATTTAATCACACTATCTTCACTGCAAAAAAACACTGAAAAATCCTCCCCCGCACATGGGCAAAAACAGACGTTCTGAAACCAATAGAAGCTTCCAAGTAAGTTTTAAGACCATACCGATATCAGCGTTCCTCAAACCAAGGGGCTGTGTTTCAGCAGCAACATTTAAGCCACTGAAGATATTTCATTTGTCAAAGTTTGTTTTCCAGTTTCTTCTAAACCCCACATCCTGTTGTTTCGCTGCTTGACACCATGCACTGCGCACTAACTGGAGAGCTCCGATAGGGGAGGCTACCCACACACGTTTTCTTCGCTGCTCTCTGGCATATCGACATCGCTTTTGTCGTGAAACGTCTCAGAGCCAAAATGATACTTATAGATGAAGAAATTCTGCCTAATTCTCGGCATGTGCAAGTAGGTAGACGGCCCATGTAATAATATTCAGATTGTGTGTAAGAAAATTAATAAAACACTCAGTCTTATAGAGTAAATTCATAAAGTAGGCTCGGGAGAGGAGGGTTGAGGAGGGGGAGACTCTCTCTACTGCCACACGCACGTGTTTAACACGACTCGTCAAGATGTGAGTCCTCGAGCAGTCGTGATAGAGTTCAACAGAAATAGGAAAATTTAATGGAAAATAAAACGATAATAATAACTATAGGGCTGTCTGAATCGAAAATATTTGTGTATACTTGATAATGACAATGTTTAGATTACAAATAAACGAAATCACGAAAAGCATAAACGCTGTCATATTCAGTGTTGTGGAAAAGCTATTGGAGGTGTACGAAGTCAGTGGGTTACTATTTAGTTATCGCCAGCGGGCGTAAGCTCTGAAATGCTAAGTTAAGATAAATCAAATGAGTCCGAATTACCAACGCACTCAAAGAAAGACACAGTCGAGTCGAACTATGGTCAATATTAGTGGCCAAAAATAAGCCACGAACTTAAACTTTGGCCGTCTAAATATTGCTCATCTGAATACTCTAACTTACATGTCATATGTTTCTACAAATAGCAAGCCACATGCAATTACTTTTAATAATAGGTTATACAGTTGAGATCCTTAAGTGGCCTTTTCTACTTTAAAATTAGTTTCGACAACCCAAGTACTAATGCACCTACCGTGAAAGCTGGCCTGTATAGCATATGCTGAATAGCATTATACACGTAGACTACAAGCATGTAGCGGTATATGCAGTCATCTTTATCTTAAAGCTGCATGAACTGTAGGCCTATATATCATCTATATTCTGCATCAGAATGCAAAATTTCCCTTATAGCAGACTGAATCTTTATGCAACTACACGTATTTAGACTAACGTTTGAGGCAAAAATCATTAGAAAATCATTATTTCTCGGCAATTCCATGTTCGTGTCACTTAATAATAAATGATTGCAGAGTCTGACAGTGAAATGAAAATTGCCAGCGATGCATGTGTCTAGATTAAATTTTATTTTACACGATTAATGTTTATGTTGGGTATGCAGTGCAAAAGGATAATATATACTACATGTATATTAGTCTACCTTTATGCGTGCGTGCGTGTGCGCGTGTGCATGTGTGTGTTGTAGTGGTTGGGGTGGTGGGGGCTGTTTGTGTTGGGGGGGCATTCTTCCACACGGTTTTAGTTATTTAATGAGGCCTACTTGATCGGTTGGACAAAAAGTGTAACAGTAATTAGTAGTACTTTGAAAGAAACGTTAACATATACTTATGAATAGACAGACAGACAGACAGACAGACAGACGGACAACTGATCATCGAAGTAGAAAATCGATACTGCGATTTCGGTATCCTGATGTATAGTCTACCAAGTTTCGTTGGAATTGGACAAAACCTGTAGGAGGAGTAGTGTTTTGAAAGATATGTTAACATGGAAGACAAACGGACAGGCAAACGGACAACTTGCAAATACAGAATCTCTTCTGGTCAATCTTCGACCAGCACAACTAAAATGATACCAGTAATAGGATTCGAACCCCGACCCTTAAGTTTTCTTGATTTATTAAAATATGATTGCATGAACCAACAAGATACTTTGGTGTACCTTCTATCTCTCCAACCTGATATCAACACGCATAAATAATTTGGGTTCATGTAATCATATCTTTATTATAATGAAATTCCCTCGGGAAAACGCCTTAAAATAGCGAAAGCTGCTTTCTGTTGCACTTTTCCTAGAAGACTGATAAAATCAAAATTTTATGTTCTATATAGAGTGATTACAATTTAGGCTCAGACCGCTTTTCTCTATGAAAGAATTACACCTCACTCCTGAACTAACGATTTCCGATCTGTTGCAAAGGTTCCTTTCACTTACATAGGGCCTTCGACCGCGATGCTGGCATAATGGTGGGAGGAAACTGGGGGAAACACAAGAGAACCCGCAGTTTGCTGGCAGACCTTTCGTCAAGCGACAGGCGAGGAAGCCAGCATGAGCTGGACTTGGACTCTGGGCGACCGCATTGGTGAGAGGCTCCAGAGTTATTGTTTCGCTAACTGCCGGACCATGGAAGCCCCGAAACACATGAAGCCTTGTGCATGGTACTACATGTATATAAGCAACATGAGGGCGTAATCTGCAGCCTCGTTATAGATCTATACCTGCAAGTTTTGCACTCCATATTGGAGGAATTTCTTCTAAGGCCTCTGATGAACTTGAGACAACATGCCCCTGAACGTCGTCCTTCGCCAACGAAGACCACCACGCACAAGGAAGCGTGCGGATCAAGGAATTCGCTGTCCGTGACCAGGGTTGAACTCTCACTGTGCACAGATGCGGTGTTTTCTAAAAGAAATCCATGTCTTGCACCTGCAATGTTGCATGTCCACGACCTTGAAGTATTGCGCTTTTCAAGTGATCTGCATACCTACACAAATTTTCTAGTCGACCTGAAAATCATGTCTTACACTGAAGTCTCGGATGCAGTACGCGGCCATGGAATACTCAAACCCCAAGTGATTTGCTTGCTTGTGGTGGAAATCATTTTATGTCTGTGTCTCGGTGCGACTGGTCACCCTATACTTAGAAATTTTTACACCGCTGACGTCCTATTCCAAGACCCAGCTCATGCTGGCTTCTTTGGCCGTTTGTCGGAAGGTCCGCCATCAAGCTGGGGATGGTCGTGGGTTTCCTCCCTCCATATTGCCGGCCGTCGTCGTATGAGCGAGATATTTTTGAGTACGGGTATAAACACCAATGAAAGAAATAAATAAATATTCCAAGACTGAAGCATAAGAGGTACCCTCGTGTATGTAGTGAAGCATATGCCTTCCGTTCAAACAGTCGATATCAAAAGAAACAGTGCCTTGATAAGGCTAAAACAAAATGAAGAAAGGCATTCATCAATTTCTGCAAAGATCTTTATTTCAATTGAACTTCGTTGAATAATCCTCGCATTAACCGAGGGCTTCAAAGCATTCATACATCAAATATTCTGTGTGCATCACTATAACAAATTCAACTGGAAAGAAAGAGGCCTGCAGGCGAAACTGAAGGCCGATCGCATGGGAAACCATGCCGAACAGGTACTTTAACCTACGTGCATACACTGTTTAAGAATGGACATTAGAGGTAATAGCCAGATACACACAGCTAGTACATACCAAACACCACAAATAGGCGTGAAATGATTGGAAGCAGAGTTCTTCTCAACTGCACGTTCATCTGACTTATTGTACTTTCATAAAGGCTAACAGCATCTCAGCCCGTTTGTGGCTGGTGTGCCATAAGCAGATTTACAGTAGCACTAATGGACAATGTATTGCAGCGACGTAACCATATGGTGGGGATAGAACAGCGGCACTGTCCTAATCCGAGTGCCAAAAGCTGGTGATGCCACCCTCTATGAATGCGTATACAAGGGTGAAAGTTTGCCATGACTAAGTGTTACGATGCAGGGATCGTAAATTCTTGGTCTTATGGGGAAATTATATTATTAGTCACATTGTGTATTATTTAAGAGTGACAAAATTAACGACAGATATTCCTATCTAATCAGCATCATTCACTTGGAACTTTTTGTGTTCGATTTCTTTTATCTTGATATGCACTTCCCAGCTAAGTCCTCAGACAATCAAATAACTATATGAACACACATGAATATAGGAACAACTCTTGACATACAATTAATCCACAAGATACATTTATGTTATAGGTCAATGTAAGACAGAAAACGAAGTTTTACTTTGTGAAACATGCTTATTAGCTTACGGCGTTCATGTTTATCATAAAAGGTCAGGGATCCTGCCAAAGTAAGACACATTTTCTTTTTTTTTTTGCTTTCCGTGGAGCATCCGATTTTCAAATTAAATCTAATCAGGAACAGCAAATTTTAGTTGTAACACATAATACTACACAATGTATCATTCTTTCTTACATACGCCAACATCCATACTTGATCTGAAAATTGTCTGTCACAAATTTCAAAATTGTGTAGTTTCAGGAACAGTTCTTGAATGGATAAAAACCTTACTCATAGACTGATCTTCACATGTATTTACAATAAATACAGCACAGTTATCAATGTGTATGTACATACCTATTTACAGACATACTTTTGGAAAAGTAAAAATGAAATTAAGTACCAATACAATGGTAATTGGCAACAGCTTCCAATAACTGACATATTACCATTTAGTATCCATAGTTCTCCACCTAGAATGGATTGCTTTCTTAACACAGGGAGTGTATTACACTTTAAAAATGTCATTTTATCAAAGGCAATGAAGAGCAGACTATGTACTACATGTATGAACAACAAAACTACAGTGTTAACAAAAACACACTGCAGCCTCTGTTAACCTCGGACAAAGAGGGGAAAATCACAATGAGGAGTAAAAAGTGCATCACCTGGTATTTCTTTAAGCTGAAAAATAAAAAGCCAGCTATCAAAATGTGCAGGAATTTCAAGTTGTATTAAGCAAATATCATGTATTCATAACATTTGCTGGGCCACAATGATTTGGTACCTTGTACCAAGTGGGGGGGGGGGGGGAATGTCAGACAGCACACAATTCCACCCTGACTTCTTCACAGTTTTAGTAAAGTATTTACAATAGCATACAGATGATAGCATTAGATATCAAGAAGTATCATAAAGGCCCATGTGGCTGGGATATGGCAGACTTTTCACATATTTACAGTTCCTAAATATATACAGGATAATTCACTTCGAGACATTTCTGCTCCAGTCAGTAGTACTGTCGATCAGACCATGTGGTCCATTCACGTGTTGTGTCCAACAGGGATCATGCTGTTTTCAAGCAAAACAAGCATAATGTATGTACAAGCATGCTCCTAGCAGACTTTCTTCCCAGCCACAATCAGATTACTTCAGCAGTTCTCCTCCCACTGTGATTCTGTACTCCTCCAAGTCTGATGTTCACATTCCTCGTGGATTTTGAGATCAAATTATTCCTTATCACTGTCATCATCTCCACCAGAGTAAGCCGGGCTAGTAGGAGAGTACTTTGGTGTTGTGGGCGTGTACGTGGGGCTGGTTGGGGAATACTTCGGGCTGGTGGGGCTGTAGGTAGGGCTCGTGGGAGAGTATTTAGGGCTGGATGGGGAGTATGTTGGGCTTGTTGGGGAGTACTTCGGACTGGAGGGGGAGTAGGTGGGAGATGCAGGAGAGTACTGTGGAGAGCTGGGGGAATACTGCGGGGAAGATGGGGAATACTCTGGGGAGCTAGGGCTGTACTTGGGCGACGTAGGCGTGTAAGTGGGGGAAGTTGGAGAGTACTTCGGACTGCTGGGAGAGTAGGACGGGCTTGTTGGAGAGTAGTTCGGGCTGGTGGGACTGTACTTTGGTGAACTGGGCGAGTACTGTGGCGAGCTTGGAGAGTAAGAAGGACTTGTCGGGGAGTAGTTTGGACTTGTTGGGCTGTACTTGGGGCTACTTGGAGAGTAGCTTGGGCTACTGGGACTGTAGCTAGGGCTGGTTGGGGAGTAGCTGGGAGATGTTGGGCTGTAGCTAGGACTAGTCGGGCTGTACGACGGACTCGTGGGGCTGTAGGATGGGCTGGTTGGAGAATAGGATGGGGAGGACGGAGTGTAGTTGGGGGAGCTTGGAGAGTAGCTAGGACTGGTTGGGCTGTAGCTGGGGCTGGTGGGGGAGTACGAAGGGCTTGTTGGGGAATAAGAGGGGCTGGTTGGGGAGTAAGACGGACTGGTTGGTGAGTAAGATGGGCTTGTAGGACTGTACGACGGTGATGTGGGGCTGTAAGAGGGGCTGGTCGGGGAGTAGGACGGGGATGTTGGGGAGTAGCTTGGGCTTGTTGGGGAGTAAGACGGGCTGGTGGGAGAGTAAGATGGGCTCGTTGGGCTGTATGAAGGCGATGTAGGGCTGTACGAGGGGCTGGTTGGGGAGTAAGACGGGGACGTTGGGCTGTAGTTGGGAGAGGTCGGGGAGTACCCAGGACTGGTTGGGGAGTAAGACGGGCTTGTCGGAGAGTAGCTGGGGCTCTGTGGTGTCATTGCAGGTGAACTGGGAACATAAGAAGGTGATGCTGGTGAGTAACTAGGACTCATGGCACCCGCGATGGGGCTTGGAATGTACGGGCTGGAGGGTGATCCTGGCGATCCCGGCTGGGGAGACCATGCTGGTGAATAACCAGGACTGTACCCACTCTCGCTGGGAGCAGGGGAGAACCCGGCTGCCCCTGGGGTCATGCCGCTGCCCACACCTGGTGACCAGGCCCCGTAGCCTGGAGTGGCACCCGTGGACCAAGGCGTCATCTGTGGGGACATACCGCTGGTGGGACTCGCTCCAGAGGCAAAGAACATGCCAGTTGCTGAAAAGTAAATACAGAGATACAGTTATCTTGGAAGTTTAAGCCATTACTGTAACAACAGGTATCAATGAACTTTTCACAAAAAGGTATTACCTTTTCTATGAAGACAAATAAAACATCTGAAAAATTCTGAATTGCTAAGTAATTCATATACATCGAAACTGCGAGCCTCATTCGAAATTCCTAAGACTTCAGGAATTGTCACATTGATTAGTCAATTGTCAAAGGCAAGACAGAACTTGGACAGAACAGTGTCCAACCTATTAAAATCTCGACTAATGCTGAACTTTCTTTAATGATGCATGTAGCTGGATATGAAACCGTCCATGCGACAAAGCACTGACCTGGTCCCATCATGCCACCCACATTAGTGGGAATCTCCATCCCGTATTTGCATTTCTCCGCGTCCAGCATCAGGTCAAATGAGCCTGTCCCAATTCGAGCCAGCTGGCCCAACATGATGTTTTCTGACACACCCTTCATTGGATCACTCTCTGCATGGGATGCCGCCTCCATCAGAATGTCCACCTACAACATAAGAAGAAGAAACATTATTTACTGCAACCAGATTAGCTACTCATGTAACAAATGATGAAGCAAATAGATTGGCAACAGCCCTGTTCCACTGTATGAAGTATGTAAGTATGCAATACACACAATTCAATGGGTCTCACAGCTTTGTATGTGCTGAAGCTTTTCCCTGTTGGTTTTACTTTACAAAACCAGCCGATTGAACCAGTTGCAATTTAAACTGTTAAGTACTACATCGCCATATAAAGCTCTATACCAAGAAAAAACTGGAACACCTGAATGAATTAACATTATTTTATTGTGTTCCAGGAGAATGCTGGAAATGAACTTCTACGTTTTTAGGGGCATTTAGTAATATCCAACCCAAACTTACAGTTTCCTCAAACGAGCACCTGGCCAGAGCTCCGGTTTCCTGTCTGTTGATGCCGTGACGTGTGATGGCCATCAAATGACCCTTGGCCGTCATGGCGTCACAAAGCAAGGCCAAGTGACGGTAGTTGACGTAAGAACCATCAAAAGAGATAACGTGGTTCATCTCCTTCTCAATGGACTTGCGCACGGCTTCAATTCCCAGTGCCTGAAACAAAGCATCCATGCGGATACCAGTTAGAAATGTTGGACAGGCGACCTGCACACTCGGGACTTGATTAACATGCACTTTACCACTGTAATACCATTGCTGGATTCTTTTCCACATTAACAAATCTACTTTTAGACTAAGTTGATTGTATTTGTTTATTTATTTGGTGTTTTGAGCTGTACTCAAGAATATTTCACTTATACGATGGCGGCCGGCATTATTGTGGGAGGAAACCATGCAGAGCCTGCGGGAAACCCACAACCATCCGCAGGTTGCTGGCAGACCTTCCCATGTACAGCCGGAGAGGAGGTTAGCATGAGCTGGACTTGAACTCACAGCGACCGCATTCGTTGGAGGCTTCTAGGTCATTACGCTGCATTGTGCTAGCGCCTCCAAGTTGATTGTAACTATCATGACAACCCATATTAAAGAGCTAGGTTGATTTGTGGATGAGGGGCCTGGAACAGGATTTCTGATCAGGATTTCTCTGCTTTTTGAAACTAAACCTTTACATTTTCACTGAATTAAGAATGTTGTAGAATGGCTGGGAATTAAACAGGTACATGTCCCCATATTTAAGGTCATGTGTTGTTTCCCCCAAATAATCACTCAAGGCGAAGACCACCAAGACATACACAGAGCATCATTGACTCACAGAGAAAATTTCCACAATATCATTGGAGGTTGATCTGACAGGGTCCACATCCTTCTCACTGATAACTTTCATCAGGCTGGTTCCATCAGTTTCCAGAATCCATTCTGCAATGGCCTTGAACTGGCCGTCGTCTGTGATCACGATTCGCTTCTTGTCATCTGTGGTGGGCAAGTGCATGTACACCTGAGGAAACACAAATGTACACGAGGAAATATAAATGTACATCTGAGGAAACACAAATGTACACAACTGATTTGAATCCCCCTCGCAGACACCGAGAACAATACTGGATGAGTTTACATCAAACTTAAACTATTTCGCCTAACTTTTATGCAGTACCTTACTTGCTTGATTTGTGTTTTAAGAATACTCCTCACAAAAACCCTTTGTCAGCTTCACAGGTGGAGAAATGTGAGAAAATTCTCCCAGCAAACTTGTTGCCTTACAATCTGATCAACTAATTTCGCTTGCACATCAGTCATCAAAATTTAGGTTCTACACTACAATTTGTACAGTAATCAGGTGTATATTCTATCTTCTCGCCATGTTCAACCTGCCTAGAATGTTGAATACAAAGCCTTGGAAAACCAGACGCACATAAATCCAAGCTTAAGTACCTTGGAAATCTGTTCAATTCCCTGTAGTGTCATGTCTGTCAAGATATTGGCCTCAATACATCTCAGGAATACATCATCTTCCATCTTATCTGCCATTTCTTCTTCTGTCTGAAAAGAAGATTCCGAAAATGTCAGGCAAGCAAAAAGAAAATTTCTGAAACTTTCGAAATTATGGACAGATGCGAAAAAAAAAAAAAGACTCCATCAAATAAGCCGATCTTAAAATATAAGCAAAATAACCAGTTTGGTGTCCAACATAGAGCACAACACTGACTCTGTAATAATTACTTACATCTTGAAACTTGCCCTCATCAGAATTCATAATGCGTATTCTCAGAACCAGTTTTTCTGCATTGTCGTCATTGAAAATGCAGTTCAGGTCATCCCCAAATCCTGCAAACAATACACCAAACAGATTTATTGATGAATTTTTCTCTTGAGGCATCAATAAGGCACACTGCCAGTTTTAAGGACTGCTCTCAGATCTGGTGCCGCAATTGGTTTCACTATCAATCAAACGGTAATTCCGTTATAATCACAGAGCAGTGACACACTATGGACGTTTTCTCTAATCTAAAAAACAGGTTTTGTTAAGTTCAATAATTGGTACTAAAAGATATCAGGATGAAGAAATTAATGAAACTTCATTCTATGTTCTTTAAATTTCCATATGACCTGGCAGAGAGATTTCAAGATCTCGAACTGAAATTCTTTGTGTAAAAGATTCTCTGTAACATTATGTCTGAGGTTAAAACCGTATCTAATGGGAAAATTAAAACCAAATACAGTGTGAGTGCAAGCGTATCCAGGATATGACCTGCTGTGATTTTCTCCGAGATTTGCTCCATGGTAAGTTTCTTGTCCGTCATACGCTTGCGGTCCAGCTCTATTCTCAGTAGCCATGACGATATCCTGGAGACATCAAAGTCAGGCATCTCATAGTAGACATTGACCCACTCTTGGTCTTCAGCTATCACTGTATTCTGAGGATCAGGGTCGTAGTAAATAGCGGTGTTGGCAGTGACCTTCCTCAAGGTCGTGTGCTCCAGACGACACAACACATCCTACAAAAGGTTCATTATATAACCTCATCAATAAAGGTGAAAGTATTCCAGCACCACTTAGCCATAGAAGTTAACACTGTCATTTACTCTCTTGAAACATTTCCCAGTTTTCGATGTAAATGCTTATGGGGGGCTTTGCAATTTGCTTAAACCCAAGCAATGTTCAATTTTGGAACACAGAATATTTCAAAGAAAGCAGTGCAAAGCACCCTTAGTATTAACACATTGTTCTGTGCACAAAAAGAAAGAAACCGTGGTTTTATCCTCCGAGCGAGGACGTCCAGGAAGTCTTCACCTTCGTCTGCTTCCTTTACATTCACATTATGTTACCACCATTATTTCTCTTACCTTAGCTTTCTCCGCATCCCTGGCAGAGGCTCCTGTCAGGAACACAGTTAGGGATGGAGTCTTTGGTTTCTTGGAGATATTGATGATCTCCTTTAGACGCGGCACACCCAGGGTGACGTTTTTGGCAGACACACCAGCATAGTGGAAAGTGTTCAGGGTCATCTGTGTGGCAGGCTCTCCTAGCGACTGAGCGCCCAACGCACCCACCATCTCACCTGGATGCACCTGCACAAGACAATAATTATTCAGGTTGCGTCACACTGAACAGCCATTTTAACAACTGTAATGTGACAATCTACTCATTTACTCATTTGTTGTAACCCCTTATTCAAGATTACCTGCACTTGTCCCATGACGCTCAGCTTTCGGTATGGAGGAACCTGGAGCACCCAGGGTAATCAACAGACGTCCTTCCCCATGAGTGACATAAAGGTAGCACACCATACTGTAGTCTTAATTAGGACCTGTCGAGTCCTGTCTACCAGTTAAGTGTCATTAAGGCCTCAAAAATTCTCTGCCCGAGGTCGGGTTTGAACCCACAACCATTATAAGTATCAGAATCACACTGTCATGACGCACCACAAGCTAACATTTCCTGTGCATGGTGACCACATAGACAGAACGGTGTAACGACTGTGTACTGCTCCCAAACCAGATGATCTCCTGGCTATAATAACCAGATTCTATCTCAAAGCAAATAAAGCCTCTCCCTGGCTAGTAATCCAGTGTCCATCTGATTCATGAGTCAGTTTCTCATCTATTACACTACCTGTGACTGGTGGAACCTGCTCTCCACTTCTCCCAGCAGCCACTCAAAAGCCTCGTGAGACAGCCGGTGTTCTTCAGCCACCCGTTTAGCACAAAGGGTGGAGCGGACCAGACACTTCATCAGCAAGGTGGCATTCTCATTGGCCTGTTTACTCAGTCTGTCCTCGCCAGCCACGATGACGAGACGGCGACACAGATCCCGCACACCTGTCACCACACAGCAAAATGACGTTGTTACCATTCAATGATAAAACTCTTAATTCAACCGGTAAACCACAGAAAACTACAATTACACTGAATATGCATTCTTTGACTGGGCACAAAAAGGAATCGTATTAGAGTGACATTATCAGCTAATGGACAGACTTGGGACAAATAAGGTACCAGAGCTGCACATCTGGGAGCCTTTCAGGCATGTCAATAAATGTACTGCAAAGTTGTACTAGGCTGCTCTCAGATCTGGTGCTGTCATTGGTTTCACTATCAATCAAACGGTTATTATTCCATTATAATCATGGAGCAAAGAACGAGATATATTTCACATGAAGATATGAGCCTACAAGTACATACCTTCAATGACCTTTAATGGATGAAGGTCAGCTGGTTTCCTAGAATCCAATCTGAAAATTTTCTGTGCATTCCAGATCAATCTCTTCAAGTTGCAGGGCAAGACAACCTGCAAAAACAATATCAGCCCTTTGCAATACTCTTACATTTGCTTGGAACATTTATAGCCTTTCTCAGAAACAGCAACCAACAGACCTCAAGTACATGTAAATTAATAAGGTGTTTCATTTTGAAACATGCACACCTTTGCAACTTCCTGCAAAGAACTGATATACAATTACACATTTATACACTACAGATCATTTGGTTAGCGCAGCACAATGACCCAAAGCCTCCCACCAATGCGGTCGCTGTGAGTACAAGACCAGCTCATGCTGGCTTCCTCTCCGGAGGTACATGGGAAGGTCTGTCAGCAACCTGCGGATGACCATGGGTTTCCCTGGGGCTCTGTTCGGTTTCATCCCACCATGATGCTGGCCGCCATCGTATAAGTGAAATATTCTTGAGTACAATGTAAAACACTTATGAAATAAATAAATAAATAAGTACACACCACAACTGCCTCCATTTAATGAATGGCCCATGTTAAAAAGAGGTTAAAAAAATGACCAACTGAATTGAAAAGTTTACAGGTGTTATTCTACACACTCAGTAAATGAGTACCATACAGGACACCAGTGATTAAGATCAGCTGTGAAGTCTGAAAGGTGTCTGCTGGGCCCATCCCCAACTGCTCACCTTACTGTCCCCCCGGGGGAACACCTGTCTGAGGATTTCCCGGTCCTCTTTCAGCTGTTCCCACTCCCTCTCTACCTCTGCCAACACAGTTGCATCACCTGCCAAGTCCTTGATGACATCCTCTGCCAACCAGCGCTTCAGTTCCCTGTAGGTAATACACGTATAATACTCACCTCAATGAATTTAATACATATACATTATTACTCAACTCACTACAGGTACAAATTCCTCATATCTATATTCCAAAAAGCCTTGGTTACACTAACCATGGCTAACCCGAACTACTTTTTTCTACAGAATCCAGTCAACCTTACCGATGTGTGAAACTAGCACTGAGAGCCAAATTTTGTCAAAAACCTGACAAAATTCTTAACATAGAGAACTTGATCATGAAACCTTAGGGTGGTGCACATCAGCGATGACTTCCAGCAATACTAAAGTGCACAGGTGTAAGGAATGCTACACATCAAAGACAGACATTACCTGCGTGCTAAATCTCATCACTCCAACGGGACGACTTGACATATGAACATTACAAATAGGATATTCATCTAATAAAGGATGGGTACTCAATTCAACTTGCAGTCGACTTGCCTTTCGTTTGTGGTGTCAAATTTGAACCTCCTTTCGAAGGCATTATCCGAAGGCTTCAGACTGGGCATTTCCTGAAACTCGACAGCTGTTCCATCTAGCCCGTCCTCCCCGTATCGAAGCTGAATCAGCTGTTCGATCTGATTCCTGACCGTCCCGTCATACTTCACCATCACACTCTCCATAGCCTTGATCAGACGACGCTGGATGTAACCTGTACAGTGTAACACACCTTTCATGTAGCTCTGTGTAACTGTCGACATGGGATTTTACCATAAAACAACTTGTTCTAAAGAACCCGTACAACACGACACGATGCAGCTATGTTTCACTGTCGTCACGGGATTTACTATGCACGGACTTATGCTGGAAAGGTTGAAAATTTTGTCTACGTGTCAATACCAAGGCAACTTATTTATCAAATTATTCAAATGTCACCAGAGAAGTCAGGCACCACAAGAAACTAACTTACAAACAAGGGAATATCTCTACCTGTACCCTTTTTAAAGTCAATAGTAATGCACATGACCTGCACAGGATAAGTACACTCTTTAAATAGCCGTTGCTTGATCTTTTCAAATTTGTAGAATATAGCAGAACGCTATATTCATACAATGGGTACACTTCACTAGTCGCCTCTGTTGGATAGTTGTGAGTTTTGCACAAGAAGCCATAGTTACCCGTCTCGGCAGTTTTGACAGCTGTATCAATCAGACCCTCTCTGCCGCCCATAGCGTGGAAGTAAAATTCGGATGGGGTCAACCCGGCCAGGTACGAGTTCTCTACAAAGCCTCTGGACTCTGGACCATAATCATCCTTGATGAAATGTGGCAGGGTGCGATGCCGGAAGCCGAAGGGGATTCGCTTACCCTCAACGTTCTGCTGGCCTACACAGGCAATGACCTGTCAACATACAAACACACGTCTGACCAACAGGAAATATCGGGAGAGATTTACTTGCAAGTCAGTAAGTCAGTACAAGTAAGGGCAAGGAATTGAAAAATTCAAAGTAAAATACATGAGCTAAAGCTTTACTGACTAGCATTCGATTTAAATTATTATAGAATGTATTTGCTCTCAGATCTGGTGCCGCCATTGGTTTCACTTTCAATCAAACGGTAATTCCACTATAATCATAGAGCTAACATTACAAATCATCATGAATTACTGTTCCCATGGAAACTCTGGTTGATTTTCATGTCTCACATGTTATTTCATTTCATTTCTATCACCATAAATAATTAAATAATAATGTAAATATACATTTGAGAAATATGGCAGGAATTAAGTTCATAAGAGCTTGCTCTATCCCACCGAAACGATAATACTAATTGTTTACACAGGGAAACTTTACCTGTCAGTGATTACATTACAATTTGTTATCTATATAGCAACAAACCACAGCAGGATGCTGTGACAGCAGAGTGTGCTTACCTGTGAGATATTAATCTTTGACCCCTTGGAACCTGCCACCACCATAGATTTGAAGTTGTTGAACTCCGACAAAGACTTCTGAGCTTTACTACCCGTTTTGTCCCGAGCATCGTTCAGAATACGATTGACCTGTGGACCAATCACTCATAACACGCATCAGGTGTCACGGTAGTCTGGATCTGTTCAGCTGTGTCTATACCCTCCATAGAAAAACATGTACTAATCTGCTCCACACATTCACTATTAACTTAGAATATTACAGAAAAATACTGGGTGTAACTTAAAAGCAGAAAGTGTTTGCAAATGTCAGCATTTATCTCGTCTCACAAAAATTTCACCATAACTTTACTGATGGCCAGAATCAAGGACACATGACGAACACAAAAACATAAGGAGACAATTCCATCTTACCTGATTTTCAAAGGTCTGTCGCAGTGTGTTACCAGGTGTAGGCTCCAGCTCGTCGTTATGGGCCTTCTCAATTACCTCTATCACATCCACCTGAACCACAACCATATTCACAGGTGAGACTCTCAGGGTGAAATTTAAAGCACGAGACAGCAATCATCTTACATAATCAGGATATGCGCTTGATATATAGGAGACAAATTAAACTGATTTGAACGACAGATTTGTTTCAAAGTGCTGGCATGAACACAGGGCTTTACTTTAGACAGGAATCCAGGAATTGGATTCTTGTCAGGACAAAATCTGAGGGACTCTACTTGGATTCCCACACCAAAAGTAAAATTAAAATTCCTTGTTTTATTTTAATAAAACCATGCATTGTTTCAGATCAATGAACATGGAATACCCAAAATCTGATTGCTTTTACATACTTTCAAATATTTAACCGGATTAATTTCTTGCGATACTAGCTTTGGCCAAGTATCCGGCAAAGATAATCTATGGGAATCCATTTAGTTTCTGGAAAAAAGCAATGGCAATAATGCCCTGGAAAATGACGTTCCCTATTACATGCTATTTATATCTTTACATTTACATTGCATTACAGCTGCAAGACATTTCAGTTTATCAGGTCTTGCTAGAAAACCCAGCCTTCCCACATTGAAACTCCCAGACGCATCATCCCAAGGGAGACAACTCTGGCAGTAACAGGTAATCTCACCTTGGCCTTCTTGATTGTGTCCTGGATGTCCACGTAGGTCTGTGGGTCAGCAATGGTGTCTCCAATCCCAATGCTGTGACCCTCCAGAAGAAGCCAGTTATTGACCACTGTCTGAATGTTACCATAGAGTTCGCCGGCCATTTCATACCCCAGCTCCAGAAAGGTGATGTGGACGAGGCCACCTGTAGAGGCTCCCAGGGTCTTCTTACACAGGATACCACTGATCAGCGTGCCGTCCTCAATCAGCACCTGGCACACAAACGTTCTCGTCAAAGTCATACAAGTTGCTCTACTTACTACCTAAGTTTACTACCACGACAGTGTTGGATCCAGGAATTTTTCAAGGGACCTTAATCCAGCATATCAAGGCAAAACAGATCTAAACAGCACCATTCGTGAGCACCAGATCTGCTCAGACGTTTCGGATAAAAACACACTACTCTCATATGAAACAGTAGTCCGGTAGACCAATAGTCCGCCCATTAATCTGTAATTCGCGATTATATTGTTAACTGCCTTTTGTAAATTACTTGCATGAAATTTGAGGTACCAACTTAATAGTAAATTCATTTGTGTGTTTTACAATAAAATCATTTGGTTTTTTTCAAATTTTGGCCCATTTTATTTTTTAGAAGGGTTCCATTTTAACGGACACAACCAGACCCTGTGTCTATCCCTGTATGAGGGATGTATCCCTGTATGCATGTAATACTTCACAAAATTATCACAAATAATCTCAAGAAAAGTATCACATTGAGCCATCAGTGATCAGGTGTAACATGGCCATCTTTTTTCAGATGTTTACATGCTAGGATGGCAAGAGAGATTGTGAAAACCCATATTTCTTCTTCCACTTGCTAGGGTTGTAGGTTTAGAGAACCACTGACCTTTGTGTCGCCTGGTGAGATCCACTTGTACGGCCCTCGATCCTCCTCGTCTGGATGGGTACTGTGCGTGCGGATCAGGTTCACACGACCAGGAATGATGAGCGAGAACAGCTGTTTACCTGTCCACAGGGGCTTGGGCTTCAGGATGGCAGGTTTGGGCATGCGGCCATCCCAGATTGGCAGAAACATCAACAGGTTCATCATCTCTGCCTGCAAAATTACAAGGGCAATTCTATCATTACAAAAACCTGACAAACTGCAATAAAGAAGCTCCAATAGGGTAACCCCAGATATGACACCATTCCAGATGAGCACTTGCGCTAGTACAACCTGAAACTGGGGGACGTGAAGCCCACTTTCAAAATTACAACTTCACAATAGTCCAGAATACTAGAAGCGTATTCGACTTGGCATTATCTTTGGTCCAAAACAAGACGTGTAAAAATCTAAAACTTTTCTGTCAAGCCCAGAAAAGCCCCTGAATGCCAGCCATACCTCTAATGAATGACAAACGCTGTCAGAGAGCTGCAGAGGACAGACTCCCAAATAAGAACCCGTCACAGTTCACTTACCCTGTTGAGAAAGACGTCCCTCTTGGTCATTTTGCGGACAGCACAGAGTGTGTCCTGTACAATACCCATGACCGGTCTGTTGGCCTGAGGGGTGATGATCATCCGGGGGACAGCAGCAAGCTCCCAGATCTCCGCCTTGGTCTCCAGGGACTGGGGTAGATGAAGGTTCATCTCATCTCCGTCAAAATCAGCATTGTATGGGGTGGTAACACTGTAACAAGAAGTATAAAAACAGTTACCATATGGAGGAAGGCTTTAACTCAGCAATCAGCCCTTTCATAACTGGGACATACGATCGTTCTAAAAAGCAAATCTTGTACTTTCACTTACATGTGCTCTAACAATATTTGTGGTACAACTCAAAGAAAAGCCTCTCATACCTTTCTTCATTACTATTACAATCTCTTAGGTTTCAATCCAGCTTTTCCAGTTCTCAGGTTTCAAGTTTTTGGTTGCAGCATGATTTCTGGCCAATTCCCCAGTGTATGGATGCAAAATTCATTTCATATTAATATTTGTTACAAGATATTCTGTGAGCCATCAGGAAAAAATTAGAGTGATACAATGTGTTCTCACAAATATCAAAATCAATCTTTCATCATGTGGCAAAAAAACATCTTGTAACAACTTCAGGCAAATTTCCCACCTGAAATTCTCCCTCCTCCAAAGTTTGATATCTCAGTACATATAAATGAAGTAAGGTTTGTCTGGAAGGCTGGATGATATTCTACTGGCATAATGTTAACGCCAAAAAATGTCAGTGAGGTGTTCCCTGGCACTGTGGTTTATTCACACATCACAATAGTTAGACTTTTCTTACCACAAAGAGGTGGATGAAGTAGGTTACAGAAAAAAACGACAAACCTGAGGTTAAGGCGGAATGTGGACCAGGGCAGTACCTTCACTCTGTGACACATCATACTCATTTTGTGGAGAGTTGGTTGACGGTTGAAAATGATGTTATCTCCATTCTGCATGTGTCGCTCAACCTGTTTGCAGAACATACAACAGCAGTACAGTTTGTCATTCAACACAGAACTGCACAAGCATCATGCACATGAAGATATCAACTGTGGTTGGAGTTACTGGATATTGCTCTCAGATCTGGTGCCGCGATTGGTTTCACCATCAATCAAACGGTAATTCCATTATAATCACAGAGCCATTTGTAAGAAAGCAGCACTGACCAAAATTACAACTAAATTCAATTTTATAATATTTCATAACATCAGCGCAAAATTTAGTTATTACGCTTATTGAACCTACAGGAAACAGATGGGCTCATCTTCATAATTGTGTTGGCAAAACTGTGTAAATATCACAAAGCTCTCCTGCTTAGTAACTGCACTATCGTCAGAAACTTGTCATTTATTCCATTTATGATTGTCATTCTAGAGACTTGCTGGTGCCAAGAAATAAACCTCTAGGCTTTTCAGAAACTGACAAATGTAGTTCAGAATCAACTGGATTTTGTGAACACCAACAAGTGGCTTACTACATGTAGCCGTTCGAACAGAGGAACATTTGCAGAGAGTGCACTAACCTTGTAGCCTATCTGGAGATGAAGATCACTGGCTTTGGGGTGAAATCTCAAGTCTACTCTCTCCCCGTTATCACGGATGATGTACTTAGCACCAGGGTACTGATTAGCTCCCCTTCTGACCAGATCATGCAGTCTGAAAGAAAAATCAAACAAATATTTACAACATCTGAAAGCTGAAAAAGTCCTGCATTCAACACAGATAATCCAGGAACTATAGACATCAAAAGATCTTCACAAACAGTTTTCAGGCTGAGCAATGTACTTCAGTGTACTTCTTCCTGGAAAAAAAACTACAAATTAAACACAAGGGTACACTATAAACAAGTTCTTTTTTCTTTTTCGGGGTCAATAAAAGTGTTTGATCAATCACTCTTTCCTATTCAAGCCATCTTATGATATGCAGATCAAAACCATCTGATTGCTGATTAACTTACGTGTCAATGTTGAAAGGTGTAACAATCTCTGGGAATGTCATGTTCTGTGCGATGGACCTGGGCACGCCCACCTGGTCAATCCTCAGATTAGGGTCAGGTGTGATGACAGTACGGGCAGAAAAATCCACACGCTTACCCATCAAATTACCTCGCACTCTCCCTTCTTTACCTTTCAGCCTCTGCTTCACAGATTTGAGGGGTCGACCAGACTTTTGAACAGCCTGTCAAAAGCAAGAAATATATGAATGTATAAAGTATTGTTTCTACATGTGACAAGCTATGCAGTTATACACCATGAAATCAAAGGAGAGTTATCCAATTCTGGAATCATAAGGACATTATTATGGATGGCAAAAAAATAAAAACTTGAAGCAATCCTCTTGACTCAATCCTCCTGTGCTCGGATTTTACAAGATACCTTTCAAGAATCAATGCCATCAGAGAAAAAAATTAGAGATTTGGTGAATCACAACATCTCATTCCATACAAATCTTCATCATTTGGCAGGACAATACAGTATGTAAAATTGATACATCACCTTTGAGTGTAACATTTAGTGAAGACTGGGCAATTTCGCAAGCAGATACATTGTCACCTACCAACCACCATGCTTTCCCAACAAACTCCAATGAATTGTTTACTTACAAGGCTAAAACACTGGAAAATTGAGTTTAAAAGTGGACTTGTCTTTATGACCATCTGACCTTTGGCAGTCCCGGTAATTCATTATCCACCAGCGTGGCCACATGGTACTGCAGCATCTTGGTGTCCTCAGATATGATGTGTGCCGCAGCTCCGTTCTGTTCGTTTCGTCTCAACTGATTGTTGGCTTTAACAATGTCTGCCAGTTTGTGTGTCAAATCATCCTACAACATCGCAAATAAACATGCCAAATTCTGAACACTCTGAGGTTGATTTAACACTCCAGAATTTCAGGTGGGTAGAGAATGATAGTGATGTATTTTATGACCAAGACATGAATAAAAAATTGATTTTTTTAACTTTGTGCTGAGCTAGAAATGCAACTGGTGTCCATTCTCATTTTAAAAATTCCACATCAACATCCACGGGGTAAGCATTTGAACCTATATTAAAGAGATACTGTAACCTACATGAAATTTACCTTCATTACAGGTTACTGGTGAAGATGTGGTCTGTGAATGACAACTTACGCATAACTGTGCTTGGCTTCTGAATATGAAAACCACTGACCTGATTTCGTGCAGAGCCATGCATGACTACAGCTGGCCTGACTGCCAAAGGCGGCACAGGGAACACCGTGACTATCATCCAATCAGGTCTCGAGAAACGTGGGTCCATTCCAATGATAATACAGTCCTCGTCAGAGATTCTCTTGAATATCTCCAGCACTCGATCAGCCGTCAGGGATATTTTCCTCTCTTGAGAGTCTTCATTGACGTGTTTCCACTCGGCTGTCAAGTCCAAGCCCGCTTTACGGATCTGGGGTTGAAATCTACCACAACCCCCATGTCCCTGACAAAAACACAAACCAAAGTCAATATTTAACTGGCGATTTCTCTGGGGTTCTATATATTTCACATCATGGCACTAACTGAATGATTCAGGGGTGTTTATACATGTACAAATGAACAGGCCTCCAGACAAATCCTACACCCCATGCAGCTGGAATAAACAAATCAGCCCACGATATTCTATTTCCTAATCCTTTTCAGATATAAGCTTGATCATGCTTGAGATGCAAAATTCAAACGGAGATTCATTATCATTGATCTGATCTGTGGATTTTGTAAGAATAAGGGACTGACCCACCTTTTTTGACTCCGCATTTTCTTCTGTGGACTCTCCCAGTTTTGTGTCCATCTCGTCTCCCCCTTCACACATACGCTTACTCTTACAGAGGTCATACACGTGGGCAAGGCGCTTGCGGGGATGGCCCTTTGATTTTGACACAATGTCTTTGATTTTAGGACTGGTCTGAAAAAAAAAAAGCACGTGATCACAAAATCTGTAGAGGTAGAAAGAGGAACTAAACACACATTTATTTATTTATTTATTTATTTATTTGATTGGTGTTAAGCTCATTTCTAGAGTAGTCTCCATATATTCAGATCTCTCTATTATCACTATTATGCACACTAGGTCACGAAAAGGTTATCAAACATGCAAAGCATCACTTACTGGATCAACAAGGAGCTTTGAGCAGAAGAAACACACACATCGAAGGACTTTAACGGTCTTCGTAAGAAATCCGACGTGGAAAACAGGCTTTGCCAGTTCGACATGTCCAAAGTGACCAGGGCATTCGGACATGTTCCCAGCACACGTCTGGCATCGTGACAGTCTGTCAACCACACCCTGTCGGGGGTCCATCAGGCCCCCCAGTTTGGGGCGACCGCCTTCTGTCGTCTCAGAATATTTAATTCCGCCATCCGTAACGGACATACGGCGCTGAAAGGTGACAGTTTCATCGATCAGTCAGTGTATGTGATACACTTAAAACAACAATTGTTACTATAAAAAGAGACACTTCAAATGTCATTCCACAAAACACAAATGCAAGTTAAGGAGTCTTCTACTTCTCGCATGTCTTCAATATCAGCCCCTTGTACTCACTGACAACTCTGGGTTTTCCCAGCAAAGACGTGTTGCACAACCAAAGCTCAATGCATACAAGAAATCTGTAGCACTACATTTCAAATGTACCATCAGAAAAAAATTAGAGTGTTTAACAGTACATTTCACTAACAATCAACACGTTATTTTTTCATCATATGGCACAACAACTCAAAACTTTTCTGTAATTTTAATATGGGTCGGCTTTGGAAAATCAAGCCATGTTGTATACAACGCTGTCATGGGTCATGTGCTACATATTCAACATATACAACTCGAATTTTTTTCTGTAATTTTAATGTGGGTTTGCATTGGATAATTAAGCCATGTTGTATACAGCACTGCCATAGGTATTACATATTCTTGCCTTCAAAGTTTGTCAATGCTATGCATTTTGCATGGGTGCCTTGACTTCCTGTATCATGGGCCTGCAAGCATGTTTCATGTACATGTATGGACTAGTAAGCTGGTTTGCATAACCAGGAGTAGTGGAACATAAACCCAGACCCACAATGCTGTTTTAGAAATCAGAAAACCAGGAAGTCAAGGATGGTTATCAGTATTTGTGTATAGTCTTGTCTTCTGCACTGGGACATTACTATAAATAAATGTACATAAACTGAACACAAAGTGATTTTGAACAGACAGAAGTAAATACTTGTTTACATTTCCTCAATATTTAGGAATGGACAAACTCGCAAGAGTGATCAAAGAGGTCTTACGCTCTAATAAGTGCTATCAGAGTTCTGGAGAAATCTTGCAACAATCAGAGGTTTTGGCTAACCCAGGGGTAAACAGATTTGAGAAGGCCTATCACTTTGCATAGGAACCATTTGATTATGAGCCCACTGGAAACCCATGACTATCTGCTGACTTTTCTTCCAATATTACTTTTTAACTAGTCAGAACACTGGTGTAAAAGTGAAAAATCAAGATCTGTTATACCTGGTTGGACAATGGTGTGGCTCTTTTGAACTTTCTGTGGAACACGAATTTCATCTCATGTGGACCTGTGTTGCCATTTTATACGTTGATTTAAAGATCGTTTTGCTCCACATAGCAAGATATTTCAGTTCAGCGATTAAAAACTGAGGAAGGCAATGTTTGGAAATTGTTGAAAATAAGCTTGAAATATTTAATTTAAATGAACTATCTGTATTAGGTTTATAAAATACATCCACAATACAGCTTTTTTCATGCAGATCAATTTGTTTTCAGGATGCCAAACCCAGTGGACTGTTGCAGGAAAACTGGTATTTCCCGTCTTTGTATTTCTATTTCAGATATCCCACCAAATCAGAATGCTGATTTTTGTGTTTGTCTTCACAATATTCTTTATTATTTCGTTTGCACGGTGCTCGCCCGCCGACATATCAAGTCGTTCACTTTTAAGAAGATCAGAGATTTCGCCTCTTACAAGAACAGTAACAGGTTAGTCCTTTAAGTTGCCGTTGGTTGTCGTTTTTCCTCCACATTTCATAGATTTTTGCAAGCCTTTACCTCTATGCTTATGCAACATGTTTGTCTACATTCGAGCATGCGCTCACATAGAGTTCCGGCTCACCGTACCACTGCGTTGTCGTCTCAAAGAGACCGATCGTTTCCATTTAGAGACATGAACAGTCAAATTTAAGTACTACAAAATGGGTAATCCACAAGGTAATAATCACTGATAACAAAAGGCGGGTAACGTACTATTTCATCTGGGCTTAGAATACCAAACTGGACCCGTTTTATAGTCATCAACGGTGCACTTGAATCCCCCGTGTACGCCATCTTGCTGGCTTCTTCGGTGTCTCCGTTCGATGAACAGAAAACGGGGGTTTCGCGGTCCCGTTCCTACAATTTGCTGAATTTTCTGGAATTTAATACTAGCGGAATTATTTATCCACCCAACAACACAACCCAAGACAGGTATATCCCAGGGATAACCTTTTGACTGGGAAAGCCTTGTCTCCGTTTTTCTCAGCCTTTTCCGCCTCCCCTGGCCAAGGGAAGCTCCTACTGCCACGGCGATGTGTGTCGCCTTATATACGATTTCCAACTTGGGGTGTCCCTTAGCAAAATCATGGGGTGCCCAGTCAAGTGACACAACACGCTAACTGCACAAAGAATGGTGACGTCACGAATCGTGGTTGTGCTAAAAATAGCTCCATGAACTCAAGCCAGGGGTTATGCTAGACCTGTGTGCTCCAAGATAACCATTTACACAAGCTCGCGGCAGCGTTTGAATTTCATTTACATTAGGCTTTGAGTTAATTATTTAGTACATAAATATTGTCAGTAGCTAATCCGAGAATGGGCGACAAACTCATTTAAAAATAACAGAATTGAGTCGATTTTAGCCACGCAAAATAATCTTGAATTGCAGCATGGGGCTACACTCTTTAAATTCATACAGTTTTAGTGCCGTTTACTGGATACTTTTAAGATCGACTGGTAAAATTTCTACCCGTAACTCAAATTTGGAAGGTATATCCATGGAGGTAAAATATCAATCTGTAACCAGATTATAACAGAAAAAAAACTGTATGATTTTCCCAAATGGAGCACGTGTTCGCACAGCTGTAATACAGCTCCAGGTCTCTTCAGCGCCTACATGTATATAACCAAGACAGTACTGGCTGAAATTGAACTGGCTGTTAGTCAGTAACAATCGTACGCCATCGAGATGGACTACGTTTAATCATGGATCCATTATTTCTTTATTTATTTGATTGGTGTTTTATGCCGTACTCAAGAATCATGGGTCCATGGTTTAATAAACGTAGGCCTGCTGGCGTACGTGTATGTATAGGTATGTTTATATATTAATTATTGTTCACTTACGAAGTACCATATTTTGGCTTTTTAAACACTGACAGCGTGTTCCTATTTACCTGACAGCGCGCATCCTACAACCGTTGAAAAAAATGATCAAATACTACCGCTCTTAGAAATACAATACTTGCTATATTTTCCTCATCCGACCATGTAGACTCCGTGGCGCAACGGTAGCGCGTCTGACTCCAGATCAGAAGGTTGCGTGTTCGAATCACGTCGGGGTCACGTCAATTTTTCTTCCTTTTGATTTTCCCATATTGCATGTCATTTTGACTTACTGGAATGCCGTTTCGATGTGCTACTAAGTAAGAAAAAGAAAAAAATATATGAATGCTGGCTTGAAAATACCACTTTTTCTTAGGCCAATGACATTTAATCTCTTTCTTTGTCATAAAATCTGGAAAACTGGTTGTGCCAAAGTGCTGCCACCACTGGAACATGCCAAAGGCACCAGACATGACACTCCGCACACTCAAATTATCCTGACACCCAGCCAACCAGTCCTGTTTCTGTCCTCTGAATTCTCAAAGCTAAGCATTAAATGAGGCAGTAGGAAGTACCATATTTAAAGTCTTTGGTATTACCCGACCCAGGCTAGAATCTGAATCTCCCAACCTCAAGGCAGACGCTCTAACCATTATACCACCAAGGCGGTCTGGAATCGATTGTGAAAGGCCTTAACAAAAGTTATGTTCGTCTGGTAGTACTCTAACTCTTCTAATTTTTGTAACATCTTGTCTGCTCATTTTGTCTGCAATATCTGAAATTTTTATAGGAATGCACAGATTCTCAGTGCTTACACAGTTCGTCCTTCTCATGAACAACATACAAAGCTATCCATGCCTTTGAAATCTTTCTGACCCATCCCCTCCCCCCCATTCACCCAGAAGAAATTACTTGAACAGAAAAACAATTTCAGCTTTCAACAGCACTAACATCAGTCCTAAAAATTACAAGAATTAGGGTAACCAACCCATTACCTAAAGTAAATCACATCAGTATTATCTGACTAGAAGTATGTCGCCTTCAATCATATGAACAACATCCTACCATACACAAACATTTGTTATGACCACTTTACCAGTTGGTAATCAGTTATATTATTTTTTTGAGTGGGTTTTAACGTCACCCACAAGAATTTTTTACTTTAAACATTGTGGTTGTGGTAAGGTTTATCGTTGCAAGAAACTGGAGTGTCAGAATAAACTGCCATCCAGGTTTCTGGCAAACCTCTTGAATTAGAGGCAAGGAAAACCCACAACTACCCACAGGTTCTGATTTACGGCTGAAGATAGGCCAGCCAAACTGGACATAACTGCATTTTGTTGAACACCCAATGACCACATTGGTGAGAGGCCACTGAGTCATATTTTTTTTTTTTTTTTTTTCACCAATGAGATTCTATGCTCGTATCAATGCACCTCATGCTGTTTGGGTTGTTACAGGTACCTGGTGATGGTTGGTAGCTCACCTCTCTGACACTCTGGTTTTCCCCAGAAACAAACTAGAGGGTCTTTTAGCATTGACAATAGTAAATCCGTTAGCCACTGCACTTCTTCCAAACAAAAAAGAAAACGATACCATGGCGAGTGTCCGAGAATTACGGGGCTAAATGCCTGGACCAACCACATTTTCAAACCTGAAAGAATCACACCCTATATCACATGATCAATTAATACATCCATTTATTGTCAAAGGTTGTCTTCTGTTGGCTGTTTCAAGTCCGGAGTTGTCGACAGCTAATTATATACCGGTATCCAGACTACATGGCTTCAGCTGAGTGTCTTTCGATGGTCTGTTTGAGTCATCCATGGTGAATGACAAATACAAGCATGGCTTGGGTGTTGGATTAGTCTTTCAGTTCTCTTCTTTAGGCCTTCTCATCCGTAGATTTCATCTGCATATTTGGGACGTTCTTGATCTCAGTACATCTTGCAAGTGACATCAGAGCAACCAAGTATAAACACACAGGCAACTCTTTTAACTTGTGAAATCAGATATGATTTGAGTTTTATGTCGGCGGCAGTTTGTTACTAGTACTCAGGTCAAATGTAGCAAATTCATTCGTTTGTTTCATGTTACTCAAGAATGTTTCACTTTATACTATGGCGGTCAGACTTGCACTGGGAGAAAACCGCGCAGAGTCTGGGGAAGCGCATGATTATCCACATGTTGCTGGCAGATTATTCCATCTGTGAAACTGACAGGAGTCAGTTGTTTTCTAAGTAAGACATCAGACTGTTATTAAATATGGTAGATTGTTGTGTCATGTGGCAGGCCATGGGAAAGCTATCCTTCGTACTATGAACACATTCGAAGACAGATTCAACACAACTCTTGACAGTTAAACAAACTATGAATTCAAGTCAACTAGAACTTTTTATTTCAGGTAAACCTGGTGAGATTGAGGTTGCCAAGTAGCTGGAGGTTATCCTCCTGTGGCAATCTATGTAGCTTCAGTTAAATTAGTGGTCTTCCTCTGCCAGACACAAAATTTCATTTAAGCTGTAATATTTATTTCACTGGTGTCAGGTTACTGGCAGATCTTCTCACCTATGTCCAGAGAGGAAGACAGCCAGAACTGGATTTGAACTCACAGCGACCGCATTGGTGAGAGGCTTATGACTAACTATGCCTCATTAGCACGCCAACCACTCAACCATGGACTGAAAGCTTCTAAACAGTAAGTAAGGATAGAGGGTGTATCTGGCTTTTCACTGCAGTCCTTGGTATGCCCATTTTTCACATTCAGTGTTCACTATTTAATTTTGAGGCTCAAATTAGGTCAACACATTCCTTATCTGGAATGCAGATAATTACATTCCAATCATATGTAGCAGTTACATGGGTCATACAAGCTTGACTTGAAACCTTGACTTTAAACATTCACTGTTAAGTTTCTGACTGTTACTATAAAAGAGGAGACAGCTATTACACAACAGCTGGAAGAGTCCTGACTTGCTAACAATTTTGGTACTGGTCACTTCAGGAAAATAGAAATCGTCTATGAAGAACATCCCTCTGTTGGACTGCCAAGCTCCCTGCAGCACAGTCTTTACACTGAGCGTCAAATGTTCCTACATCCCAGGTCTCCAAACTGCACCACATACACCAAAAAGTCTTGCAACACTGAAGATGCTCACTTCCCTGACAAGGGGAGCTAACTGTCACGTTGGTGAATCCACAGCCATGGTCTGTTCATTCGTACCTACATCTGTTTCTTGTTGGGTGGTTGTGGGATCATTGGACTTGTCCACACCTGATGACATTCCCAAAGTGGACTGAGTTCCAAAATCTGATGTGAAAATCACAGAATGAAGACAATAAATGCAACTGCGAGATTAAATTAAAAGGTGACAGGATTTTAACTGCATGTGGCAGTACAACGCCTAGATCATAAAGCCGAAGCAAAGTGGATTAAGGAAACAGGTGCTGAATGAGGGAATTATGTCACGATAAAATGATTCAACGGGCAATTGTAACAGATTGTTGCTCTAATCTTAAATAGCGTCGGCTTTCACAAAGTCCCTGAATTGAAATAAAAACAACAACAACAAATATCATCAAGAAATAAAATCAATTACATGTATTTCACATGTAAATCTTACCTAAGTTTACATCATCAAACTGTACCTCTCCTTTTTCTGACACAAATGCCCTCTTCATAGAGAGTTGTTTGACAGTTTTCCCAGCATACTTCAAGGTTTTTGCTTCTCCAGCGGCAGGAGATTGAGAATCTGTCAGACAGCAAAACCAAAATGGAAAATGACATTGCAGCACACTGACAAATGGTTCACTCATTAAATACAGATTCTGCACTCAAATTCAACTGCTTGAAACTTCAATACACATTTACATGAAATGCAGTAATGGTGCTGAATTCTTGTCACTAAGCTCTGCTTACTTTGTTT
Organism: Acanthopleura granulata; assembly: GCA_016165875.1. Classification (NCBI taxonomy): domain Eukaryota; kingdom Metazoa; phylum Mollusca; class Polyplacophora; order Chitonida; family Chitonidae; genus Acanthopleura; species Acanthopleura granulata. The sequence goes on from JABBOT010000017.1 coordinate 4,910,399, forward strand.
CGTAATAGTGCTACTGTATCCAACTGTTTCCCCGAGTGGAAGGATGGTGAAAAGGAACCATGAATCACTGATTTAATATTCTGGTCTCAAGACATTCTCAACTGAGACTCTCACAATGATGTGGGACATTTTGAAAATATGAAGATTAAGGGAGACAACTCTGTTTGAACAATGATATAATATTCACTGAAGGAACTACTTTCTGCCTTCATTCGTCATGCAAACTTCGACTGTAAAAAATACAGCATCACAGCTTGATTTTTCTGAACTATTTGATGCGTTGTGTCACTTGCTGAAGTACAGTTATTTTTTATCTCTATTGAGAAAAAAATATCAAAATGCTCCAATCTAGTTTGCTGAGTAAAGCGCCGGAACTACCTACACATAAAATATACGCGGCCTTAGCACTTCCTCAAATTTTGGGGGAATAGTGTGTATCTATTCCACAGTTTGACCTTGGAGAATCTCACAGTAGGCAAGTCTTGCTGTGTCCAGAATGAGCCTAAAGACTGCCTTACATTTAAGTCAGACATAGCAGTTTTGTAGGTTAAAATTACGTCCTGCTGCAAGAATTTTTATTACTTTTACTGTCTTTCAAAAAAAAAAAAAAAAAAAAATGAAAATTTGCATCTAATGTATGTATATCTGCATGCTTGGGTTTGACATCATACTTAACAGTTTTTGAGTCATATAGTCCTTAGAATGTATATATACTGTGTCTTCTTGTGTCAGGGTGAGTCTAACATTACGCTGAAGACACCAGACATGACACCCCACCCAGTCACATTATACTGACACTGGACCTACCACTCCTGTTTCCTTCCTTTAATCTCTCAGTGCTGAGCACCAAGCGAGGTATCAACAAGTAACATTTTCAAAGTTTTTGCTACGACCCGACCCGGGAATTGATCCTGGATCTCCCGAACAAAATTCGCATTTTAGTTCAACACTTCAGTTGAAGAATAATCAATGTACCACAAGTTAAAACTATTACATACATGTAAGTCTACAGCTTGGTGAACCTGGGCCAAGCTTCCCAAAATTATAAATAAGCCACAACCTCTCCAACCCCCCTACCCCCACTCCACATTCCCACCAAAAAAAAAAAAACAAAAAAAAAAAAACCACATACCTGTCGTTTCTTCGAAGAGCAGCAGTGTTCCCACAGCCTCCTGATATTCACCCACAAATACACACCTGTCAAGTTGCAGGAGCGGGCTATCTGTGTCTACACCCTAAAACAGCAAAAATTCTGACAAGTTGATTTCTTACATTTACTGATTGCTCTCAAAACCATAATAAGAAGAAAAGTCAACAAAAAGTATAACCTAAGTTAGTTCAGAAGAGGGGTGAATACAGACTGAGATCAGCATAGGCATTTTTTATGACGTGCTTGGTAACTCTATGAATCACTTTTTAATATGGAATTGTTACGAGGCCATGGAATATGCCACCAGACAGACGATGTCACGTCATACGTACCCCACGCTCTTTAGTATTAGGAGCAAGACACTTCTTTGTGTGCCAAGTACGGTCCCCTTTATTATTACAATCGAAGGCCACGCATTGAGTCCACCTGCTTCAGACTTTACGTGTATTCCACTACCACTTTCTCTTTGAAAATGGCTGTAAAGTATGTCACAATTTTGTTATCAGAAGGAAAACAGTTGATTTAACGCTACTTCTACATGGATTGGAATGGCACTGGGAACAGGTGATGTCACAGTCCCAAACTGACCAATCTATCCAATGAAGTTTTGTCTCCAAAATCCAATTAAGAATGTGCATAAAATGCATGGAAAATTGCTCTTTCTGAAGTGAAAAGGTTGAGGAACTAGGGTATGAGTTTCACTATCTTAATTTTTGTGTCAAATATAGTAAACTATTGAATTAATATCTGCTGATACGGACTGGAAATGTGGTGAAAGCGTGAAGTTGTAAGTTTGTTCATGCTTTGGCCCCACACAAAAAAAGAACTTGTCCATATCAGCCAGTATTCATTCAGTTTTATAACCTATGATTATGAGTGGGAAAAATATGCAGAACCAGGAGAAAAGTATCTTTCCTCAGCAGGTACCTGTTAAATATCCGCATATTAATCTAGGGTCATAGGTCACAAGAGATTTGCCTCCGTGGAGAGTCCACAGGTCGATTTCATCAAAACTTGTGTTGTACAGAAGAGCTTTATCATTCAAGTAGAGGAAATTGGATAAAGCCTAAAAAAAGACCTGAAATTAATTGTGATCTGGAGGTAAGAGAGTGAACTTCAATTCCCTTTATCAAAAAACATGAAGTTTCGACTAATCGCACATTAACACACTCAGGCTGATAACAAACAAATTAGGTCATTTCTGAGCATGTTAAACCATGCACATGTTGCATTCTCTAACTTTGAGCCTCTCTGCTCCTACATAATTCCAAGCATCAAATCTGCTGTCTATAGGCTGATTTTAATTCTGATTTCTGAGATTTAAAGCAAAACCCAAAAATGTTAGAATATAATGGCAATCAGTTTTATAGGTGGAGAAAACAAATTACCCACCACCCACCTTCAGCATACGGTTATAGTTAAGATGAGGTTGATGGGCATGTCGCTTTCAAAGTGGCATGTGACGTCAGTTCATTCATTCTTCCCTGAATGAGTCTTGTTGAACACTGACTGCAGCACAGAGGATCCCCTTTTCAAATGTTGTCCACGTAACAAAACCATGTGACAAACACACATGCGCACTGAATCCTTACTTAATTCATCTTTCTTAACCACGTCTAAAAAACACATTTTGACACAACAAACCGAATGGTATAGTGGTATAGTCGTTTGCCTACAGATCCAACACTGATGTGTGCCAGGAGTTCAAATCCAGCGACTGTCTCCAGAAACTTCAAGATACCCCATACAGGATCTCTACATACACCTATGTGTGATCTGCACAACAAACACATGACAATATCATGTAAGACTCCGGTACTGACTAGAACTTTGCTTTTGTACACTTTTTTGTTTCGTACAATAAAAAATTCCATTTCTTAACCAATAAAAACACAGCACCGGCACACGACCGTGGGAAAATAATGGCATCATACAGAAGCAACATGCCTATCAACCTGACCTCTGCGAATCCCCAGCATACAACTGTAAAACTGTCTCACATGTGAAATATACATACACTTCTGCATGCAGATCAAGCACAACATATACATTACAAGGGAAAGGCAAGTGAACTGAAATTCATGTACATGTAAGATGACCTAAGCAGCCCTGCAAGCACTGTGACAGCTTCCTTGCCAGCAAGGCCAGGGGAACACTAGAGGCAGAGATATGTGGACAAAGATTTTCTGTTTAAGGCTGGGGCATAGCGATTGTAGGACGAGCATGATGACTTGCCTTAACCAGCCCCATCCATACAGCTGATAAATATGGGTATGGATAGTGCAGTAATCATTTAAACCTTACCAGAATGTTACACTTTGAGGGATCTGAAGACGTAATCATATCTTGATCAATGACCCCAGACAATTCCACCAACACTAGTGACTCCTTGAGAACAAAAAGAGAAATAAAATAATAACATGACAGTTTGTTAAGTACTTGCCAGAAAAATTGAAAGTGGTGTAATACTAAGATCTCTGACACTTGATTCTTTCTTTCCTGCCATCGCCCACGTCACTTTAGCCCCCACATTTTTACTCATTGTTTCACTGGTCAGAAATTGTCACAATCATGACAATAGGTGACATTAATATAAAATAGAAAAAATAACAAAGGAAACGTGCTCTGCCAGTCAACTCCATCCAAGCTTCCAAAATATTTGGATGGAAAACAAGGAATCAAGTGTCATTAGCCTAATATCTTTCTTCTGATTCTTGAGAAGAGCACTACTAATGATACATGTATACAATCCAGGGTCTTGTCTTTTTTTTTTTTTTCAACACAAGCCAATGTAGTTCAGCTTGGATTCTACTGATCATAATATCGCCGAGACAGGTGATAAAAATGTTAGTTACGTACATTTAGTTACTGATGTACAGGTGTGTCTCGTAGTCAGAGGAGAGTTGGCAGAATAATTTCGTAGAGTGGATTGAAAATGTGAAATGTCCACAACTGAACAATGTGAGATTATGAGAGATATGTAAAATGTGTTATATAGAAATGACAATGTAAAAACAACATCAAGTGCAAAGAGAAGGTGAAAATGGGGGTGGGGAGGAACCCACTTTTTGGTATGATGTAAAGAAGAGTCATAAACCTGTTGGAAAAACTCCAACTTTGTCAACAAAGCATGTCACAAAACTGAAGCTGCTTAGCATGGGCCATTGCACCAACATTCCGGTTAAAGTCCGAGAAAAATCATGACAATCCTGTACCAGCTATCTATGGACACACAGCAGCCTGTGCAAAAATGAGCCAAATTTAAATAAATGCCAGTGAATAGTCAAATAAAACCTACATACCTCAAGAATGGAATAGGAAGAACATATAGAGATGTAAACTGTGGCTCAAAATTTACAATTCAGTGCATACTGTGTTGACAAAGTCACTGTTAACATCAAAGGAATCTCAAAATGGGACGTAGGTTAGCACGCTAGCGCAGCATAATGACCCATAAGCCTCCCACCAATGCTGGAAGGTCTGCCAGCAACCTGCGGATGGTTGTGGGTTTCCCCCGGGCTCTGCTCAGCTTCGTGACCAATGATACTGGTTAGTTGAAGGTCAAGGCTGTTTGCCATAGGGGGAGATAATTTGTACAAACTAAACATAAAAATTTAGGGATTGCCTCTGCCAAATATACACTGACAGCCGCTTCAACATAGCGAAGTAGAAAATTAATTGCTTGCCCGAGAACCTCATTCTGTTTATTACTGACATACAAAGTTAGTAAGGGTCTCTTCTGTAAGATGTGCGCGTCATTCTCAGGTGTTCTTTCTCACAATGAATATGTATCACTTCATTTGTTGAGCCAGTGGCACAGAGACATACTTCATGACATTCGCTCGCGTATGCATTACTTTTATCAATCTAATGACATCAAATTGAAAAAATTTCACATTTCGCATTTATACGAAAACGTGTCTGTAAATTATGCTTCAGTCGGTACCCATGGGACCAAAATGGCAAACCCTACGGATCAGCTGCGGTGATTTGTCTCTGGTCATGTATTCATTACACGATTGTGCACAATGTTTACATGGATATAAGCAGTACGGGTAACTCTCGGGCTTTCAAACTTTACACCCGTGTGGTCTACTGTTTGTGCAAGTCCATTTTAACGCATATCTGGATACGTTAAAAGTTTGTTGTTGTTGCATTCCCGCTTGTAAACACACTTTCTGTGACGTCATTGACCTTTCTAGTGAAAAAGTGACATCATAAATATTATAATGCTGAAGAGAATGGCGATGAAAACGTTAGTTCTATACGTTTGGTTACTGATGTAGTCCCCTAGCTGTGTGTTTCGTACCAAGAAGGGAGTTGGCGTATCGCTCTAGTACAACTTAAACATGGGTTGGAAACTAGCCACCCAAAACAGTCGTTGTTGTTGTAGTGGTATCAAATCGGACGAAAACAAACTCTCTCTTAACAGTAAACTTTAAAGTACATTTCCAATGAAGTGTGCTCTTCCGAAAACAGGTTAGATTCAGGCGTAAGCACACCTTTCTTACATCCCCAAACCTATCATTTAATTGCCTTATTGAATACCGACCTCCTCTTCCCATTCGTCGTCATCTTTGCCACCCGCCATGCTGTGAGGTCAAGGCCATGGCGTCTTCTCTGAATGTCAAGGTCATGTACAGGTCCATTGCACAAAGACGTACATAAACATGTATTGAAAATATTTCTGAAACTAAATGTTTGCAAAATATTCTTGGTGATTTTTTTGTCTGTAGATAAAGAGCTGTTGTTATCTGAATTTATTCTCTCGTCAAAGACAGAACAGAAAGTTGTCAACGTCTAACACATGACGGAACAATGTTGGCCTATGTAATCATCCAGATGTCGTACAGGTACAAAATATACAACTTTTGATTAATTTGCTAGAAACATACATCGTAATGCCCTTAAACCTGGTAGAGTAGGCAATAACCCATGATCAGCATAGACGCCTTCCCGATGTTGTTATCTGGATTTAGCCTTTCTTGAAAGGATCGCCACGATATGGCTGAGATATTGCCGATGTGTTAAGCCATAATCATTCATTCATTCATTCTTGAAAGGAAAATAGATTACATGGCTAGGTGTCGATGTCTATATGTAATACGGTATACAACACATGAAAGATACAACGCAATGCTCTTATATTCGATAAAGACAACAACCCGTGATTATTTTAGCATTGTCTCTACTACACACCTAGCTGTTGTTATCTGGATTTAGTCTTAGGAGAGAAAAGTGCATGTACACAATGCTATATATAGGCTTCGACGTCAACTATATGAGGTACAGATCGATACTGCTCTCAACCTTTGTTTTAATGTACGTATGCTTGGGTGTTGCGTCGTACTTAACAATTTTTCAGTCACATGATGACGAGGAGTCCTTAGAATGTTTACATAGGCCTACTGTGTTTTCTTGTACAGGACAAGTCTATGCCGCCAAAGCGCTGCCGCCACTGGAACGTCATGCCAAAGACACCAGACATGACATCTCACCCAGTCACATTATACTAACACCGGGCCGACGAGTGCTCTTTCGTTGTTTTAACTTCTCAATGCCGAGCGCCAAGCCAGGAAACAACAAGTACCATTTTTAAAATCTTTGGTATGACCCGATCCCGGCTTAAACCCGTATCTCCCGATCTCGTGTTAATCACCAGACCACCTATAGGCGGTATCTTTGTTTTAAAGTAGACAATAGCCCACAATTAGTTAAGCGTTGTCGCTAGAGACCCTTATTATCTGGACTTTCTGAAGAGAGAAATTACACGGCAAGAAGCCGATGTCTACAGATATGAAACAATGCAACACCGATAATCAACACTGATAAAGTATAGGCCTATAATAAGCCTAATTAGTTTAACATTGTCTCAACAGACAATTTGTTATCTGACAATATAATCTACATGTATTTTCAAAGAGAGAAAAGTACATGCACAGTAAAGTAACGCTGTTATTTTTTTCGTTACATTATAGGCCTATACACACAATATATATTTATTTATTTGATTGGTGTTTTACGCCATAGGCCTACTGCAGAATATTTCACTTATACGACGGCGGCCTGCATTACGGTGGAATGAAACCGGACAGAGCCCGGGGCAACCCATCACCATTCGCACATTGCTGGGAGACCTTCCCGGCCGGAGAGGAAGCCAGCATTCCCTGGATTCACAGGGACCGCATTGGTGGGAGGCTTCGAGATCATTACGCTGCGCTAGCGCGCTAGCCAACTGAGACATGCAGGCCCCTTGATTTTACATTAAACACGCTATATATGGTTGGTTTATCTATACTAAAATATATAAATTTTAATAACACATAACTTTGGAACTGTGTGTATGCATGTCCTAACTTACGGCAATGATCGTGGTAGGGTGATGATAACGAACAAGAACGATTTGGTAACATGCAGGATAAGCAAGTACAAACCCCAGCGAAGTAAGGACTAATACTCGGAGAAATCAATTCATCATTAATAAATTGGCGAATAACACAATTCCGCTTGAATTGGACTTTAAGTTACGATTTATTTATTTGGACTCGAACTCACAACGACCGCATTGGCGTGAGGCTTGTTGGTTATTGCGATGCGCTAGCGCGCTAACAGATTAAGCCACGGAGGCCCTTACATACACAGCATGACATCTATACTGCCTTATGTATCAACTATACGTTGTACCAAGCACACATTATTCCATCCAGCCCCAGAATCTTCTTTAGACTTAAGTCAGAGTTAGCCTTAACTTCAAAGCAGTTTATACTGCGCGTAAATTGTGACTTCCCTCAGAAATGTAGATTTTAATACAAACGGTGGCCGCCGGCTATCGCAACGGATTTGAGAGTTATCGCGTAATCGAACAGACCACATTTTTAGAAAGTACGCACCATTTGAAAGACAATTTCGCGCTGATTCCATGCAAATGTATAGTCTTCATTATCTTATGACATGTTTTTTACAGTGATTTAAACGGACGTAAAGATTGAGGTGGTATGGAGATCTTTTTGCACCTTATTAAAGCACAGTGACGTCACCGATTATTGTCAGCTGCTACACATACTCTGATTGCTAAATGTATACGTTCTATTATATGCGTGAATATATATGCTGGTGAGCGCTAGTGCAGCGAAATGACCCAGACGCCCCCACCCACCCACCAATGTGGTCGCTGTGAGTTCAAGTCAAGTTCATGCTGCATGGCTTACTCTCCGGTCGTACATGGGAAGGCCTGCCAGCAACCTGCGGGTGTTTGGGAGTAACGACAGAAACTGCACAGATCATACAGTAAGGATAAGTCAATAATACTTTTTCGGTGTTTTCTCAACTTTGATAGCGTCATTTTAAATAAAATTATAGATGTGGACTAAAATATGTTACTTACAAATATAAACACTCTATGCTGGCTAGTCATTTTTGCACTTTTTAGTGTTTGCAATACTATATGGTTAAAGAGTTAGTTTGCTGTCTGAACCTCTGTGTTTTACAATATAAAAGGCTATAGGTGAAACGATGAAGATTAATGATACTGTGTCTCAATTGCTATCCTAAATTGTGCAAAAGAATGCAGTGTAGTATTTTACAACCGATATTGTGCTTTATCTTTTCGAAAAAAAAAATTTCTGTCCTTTTCACATTGCCTGAGGCTATTATGGTTGTTATTAATAATCAATGCTTTATATAGGCCGTCGTTAATAGAGGACTCGGCAAGGAATCGAATAATACTGTGGATATTTATGGCGAAATCAGGAACAATAGCTCTCAAAGTACTGACCCCTGTGGCACACCAACCAAGACTGATGTGAAAACTCCCGGGAATGTAAGTATCAGAATTTTCTGGTGGCGACTGTTTATATAGTTTTGGAAACAGTTATAATAACATTTCATTAAATATTGCCATCAAACATACATTACAAAGAGTTACACAAGAATTTCCAGTTGTTGACAAATATGAATGTATCTGGTATAGGTTCCATGGCATGTTGGGGGCACAAGACATGGCACACTCCCCAAACAACGCATGTTGACTTTACCGTATACGGGCATGATCCGATCAGTACGTCGCACCTACACATTCGTAATCTAAACGCCTGCCAGCAACCTGTCGATCTATGATCGTGGGTTTTCCCCGAACTATATGTCCGGCTTCCTGCCACCATAACGCCAGTCGGCGTCGTATAATTGAAATATTCTTGAGAACGGCGTAAAAAACGAATCAAATAAATAAGTAAATCGTAACCTAAAGTCCAATCCAAGCGGAACTGTGTTATACGCCAATTTATTAAGCATAAGGTGTCTTGCAGAAGAATTGACTTCTCTCAAAGTATTCGTCATTACTTCACTGGGACGTACTTGCTTATCGTGCTTGTTGCCAGATTGTTGTTATTGGCCATCATCGCATTAGCACTTTCAATGCCGTAAGTTAAGACATGCATACACACAGTTCCAATGTTATGCGATATTAAAATTTTTATATTTTAGTATAGATAAACCAACCATATATAGTGTGTTTAATGTAAAATCAAGGGGCCTGCATGTCTCAATTGGTTAGCGCGCTAGCGTAGCGACCCAGAAGCCTCCCACCAATGTGGAAGCTGTTCAAGTCCAGCTCATGCTAGCTTCCTCTCCGGCCGTGTGTGGGAGGGTCTGCCAGCAATGTGCGAAAGGTAGTGGATTTCCCTGGGGCTCTGCCCGGTTTCTTCCCACCATAACGCTGGCTGCTGTCGTATAACTGAAGTATTCTTGAATACGGCCAATGAAATAAATAAATAAATAATGTAAAACCCTGAAGTCTACATTCTTATTCACTCTATTCGCCCACGTACCGAACACAGTTGGAGCGCAACTCCGAACTGCTGGCACACCCAGAGCAATGCGGGTCAAATCCCGGCCTTCTCCCACTCTCATTGTTCGTGGGGCCGTGGTGACATCACATGCCGTTGGCGGCGGCATGGACCGTTTGCGCTGGTCACACGTATTCAACCTGAATAATGTTAAGTCCGTGCATCCGTACAGGTGGAGAAGTTCGTCAGCAACTTACCAAGGGTTGACGGTTTACCCGGGGCACTCGGGTTTCCTTCACTTCTAGAAGTGACTGGCACTGCGCAAGTGTAAACTTCTTGGGTATGAAGTTGAAAACAGCAATCAATGAATCAAGCAAACTAAAACGAAGTATACACATACCTCGGATCACCACTTCCAGTGTTAAAGGTTTTCTTGGTTTTCTTCTAACTCGGTAGATAATTTTCCGGTTACGAGGCACATCCTCCAATAAGTATGTCTATTATATCATGTAGTGCAGCTGTGTAATATGTAACACCCAATAAGAGTACAAACGCAAGCTGTACGTGTCATAGCGATGGATTTTATTTCTTCTAAAATTGCGTCTATAATAAATTTCACAGAGATACAACGGCTTTTATGTACCGGATCACAGGCTTTCATTTGAAATAATTCCAACATAACATATCTGCATAGCAGACGAATGCAGCTTTCAAAAATTCCCCCCCAATCATAAACCTGACATCGGCAGATATCTGCCTACTGTTTATCCAGGTACCGCTAAGAAAGATATATATGTATATGAAAAAGGACAAAGCAAATGGATTTTTTATATAAAAAAAACTGCATTGGTCGTCGACAAGGTGTTGTACTTTCACCTCACCCTTATCCGTAACATTCCCACCCCATATACATGTAGTTCAAACATTTGCAGTATAAAAATGGAGTTATTTATGCATCGTTTATATATAGAACAGATTATCTTCCAAACAAGATGTATGAATTTACACACTTCACAATAAAATGACAGTCTGGATTTTATGAAATGAACATATCTACATAAAAGGATAAATGTAATTAAGGTGTCTGAAATGCAGAAAGCATAAATTAATTAATGAAGAACACGACAGTTTAAAAGAAAAAACACATCTATACAACCTATACCTTAAAAAAGAGCTTCACTTATGGTTAAATAAAAAAATCTCAATTTTCTGGCGGAAGTGCTTGTTATTTGCGTATTTAATAGTTAAACATCCAAGATTGAAAAGCCTTTTTAGGCCGCCATTTTAACAGATTGCTTAACAGACGCATGAAGGTCAAGTAAGTGGGAACGGGGATTTCTGGCTTTGACGGGGGCAATTTGTGAAAGGACAGGTTGCGCTCTCTGCCTTCACAACATCGCAATTCAGACACGTTTTGGCAGCCTATAGCCACGCATGTACGCATGATGTGACCCTCTAGTGCATCTAAAACTCTTCCTTTTAGAGTTGGCTTTAACAGAACATGAAATCCACAATTATCACGATGTACGAACATATTCAGCTGAGACTAGAAATGCACGTTAATTAAACGGCAGGAGTAAAACCTTAAGCACAGTGACGTCACAAATGAATACTGAAGAGGGGGAAAGGAGGATTTTCATTGGACAAGCCTAAAACATGGCGGGACTTTCTATATGCCCCGAATAGGTTGATTTTTAAGAAAAATGACGATGTTTAAAACAGTTTGTCTCTTTTAAGAAACCTTTAAAAAATGTAAAAGAAAAAAAATAGTATTCCACACAGTTTGTATAGCTCTTTCATTTAAGGCGCAGGTTGTATAAATGTGTTCTTTTCTTTCACAACAGTCTTCAAAACAGACGTATGAGGAGTACCTTCACATCCAAGCTAATTAGGTCCGTAACCTTATTCACGCGCCATATGAATGCAATATGGTAACTTACATCTGAATCATAATATAAATACAAGCCGTAAACACGTAGGGAACTCAGTAAAGACCAACTGAAAAACTGTACATGTAACAAAACGTTAGCAATAGAAGTTTAAACCCGAACACAGCTAAAGCACATATTTCCGAAAATTTGACACCACACGTGTATTTGGTACCGTATCACACAACATTTAATACCATGTACTGGATAACAGCATGATAATTATGTAGAGTGGATATTGAAAATGTGAAATTGAACAGTCCATAACTGAATAATGTGAAATTATGTGAACTATGTGAAATGTGTTATATAGAAATGACAATATAAAATCAACATCAAATGAGAAGAGATGGTGAAAAAGTGACCGTCATCAAACAGATGACACCAGACGACAAAGTTTAGAGAATGCGGTCTGGTTACCATGACCAGACAAATGACACCAGATGGCAAAGTTTAGAGAATGGGGTCTGGGTACTGTCACCAGACAACTGATACCAGACGGCAAAGTTTAGAGAATGTAGTCCGTTTACCGTCACCAGACAAATGAGACCAGACGGCTAAGTTTAGAGAATGGGGTTTGGTTAGCGTCACCAGACAAAGAGCATAAGACAGCAAGGTTTAGAATACTCTATAGGATCATTCATCACCAAACAGATGACATTAATCAGGATCAGGGTTAAAGCATGGGATCTGATCCTCATCACAGTCAGACAGACTACATCCGACAGCAACAATTACAGTTTGAGATCTCATGGTCACCACCATTCAGGCATCTTAACAGATCAGAAAAAAAACCAAAAAAAAAAAAAAAACGTTCGGAACATTTGATGTGATTATAGAGAAAAGGCAAGCGAAATTAGATAAGGCTAGTGATGATATGAATTCAGTCAGAGCAAAACCCAGACTGCACACCATATCTGTAGCGAACAGGAAACATGAGCAGAGCAATGTATGTTAAGTAATCCGAGTCAACTGCAATTCTTCAACCTTTTCACATGTTCTTTCACAAAGTTCCTTATCCACGCAAAAAAGGACATTATTCCGTGCTGGCTAATAAATATATACCTTTTGTGAAGCTTTGAAATTGGCCAACCCAATCAATGTCGATTTGCTTCCAAAATGTAAACAATAAGTTATGTAAACTGCACTGAAAGTTGACCACTCATGCATGAAAAGGTTGAGGACTTAGGGCATTATAGAACGAATGTTGATCAGCGCGGGAGTGAGTAGGGAGATCCCATCCAGAGTAACAGCACTGCAGACAACACACAAGCAAAAAACAGACACAAATCAGACAACACATCTGTACCATTACGAACTGGTACAGCAATGACAGGTTTTCAGCAAATATGTTGTTCCAACAGATCAAATCAGATGTCAAATGCAAGTTTGGTTCAAAGAAGATGGTAGCCAGGTACGTGCCCTCAATTAAACCTACACACGACAAATGACTGATCAAAACGACACACCGCCTCATGTACCAAATTTGTATCCGATTCAAGGCAAAAATTGTGCAAGGGTCAGATTTGAACTCCTTATACACCTGTTGTAATAGTTTTAAACATCTCCATGTTGCAGTTGTACATAACCTAAATGCATCACAAAACTCGTCTACATAACAATAGTGAATGCTTGTACAGAACTATAGACACTATAAAGCACAAATCTCGTAAGATAAAGAACGAACTGTTCTCAGTTTTCAGAGAGGCATGCACTGTAAGAGTGTGTCTTTAACATAAAATTAAGTTCCAACTTGAAAATAAGGCTGATGTAAAGTTGAATTTCACTGTTTTGTGAAACTACATTGATCCATCAACTAAAGGCTAGCGAAAAAAAAAAACAACAATTTATTTGCAGGAGAAAGACAAGCGGAGAACAAATACTGCCATTTTGTAGGCAAAGACAACTTCCTAAACTAACTGAAAGCTGTGACCAATGATCCAAACTCATAAAAGAACATGTTTTTCAAAGACTCTCAAATTTTCCAGCATTTCGAAGGACCATTCAGTTTACGTGAAAACCTTCATGTAGAATCAATGGATCATTCTTAGAATTATTGCCCATTTTAGAATGGAACTCCAATAGATTATTTATCGGATCATTTCAAGTATAATCCAATATGATATTTCACACTGAAAATTAGAGTGTGTTCAAGGACTTAATATTCCAAAAGGAAACTCTATTTGAAGGATTCTCTATGTCTTGAAAATCCACCTAAAAAGTTTAAGACTTTTCCAAGAACCAGTGGGAACCCTTTTAACCACCGACCACTGCCTGCACCTTACGCTATATATTCGAAAGGTCATATGAAGGTCATAATCAGAAAATTGACCTTTGATTCCATTTTTAACCTGAATGTCGGTGGAAGTTTGGATCATTTCTAGGATAATATGGCATTATGACAACCAATGCTCCAACTCTACAGAGCCTCAATCAACAGTGCACAATCAGGGTAAAAAAATACACACATTTCTATAAAGAAAACAATGGTAGGAAATTATATACGCATTATCACAAGCACAAGGTACTTTGTTAGGCTGAGCTTTCAAGAATATGCAATTGATCAGCCACCAATCTGCCCAAAACAATCTCGAATTGGATCTCCTCGTACCAGCTGATACAACTGAATACACAGCCAAAAGATTCTATATTTGAGATATTTTTTTTAGTTTACTCACTAATGACATGACAAAAGGTTCCTCAATACAAAGGATTACAGATTAGAAAAGCCATTCTATCCACCTTTTTCTGACTTCTGATGAGTTTTTCTGGTTGGACAAGATGTATGATTGTTTTTTACAACTGGACGAAACACGCCTCTTCCTAAACATAAGGGATTCCCCACACATTACAACAAGTTCTTGCTCCACTCATCTCCATACGTTTTCACACAAGAAAACCTTCAGATTTTGTACTTTGTTTTCACTTAAATGCTTGGTTATGTATTTGCCCTCAGACACCTATCATAATATAATGATCTGACTTACTATTAACAACTTGAACTCCTTTCCGTCTGCTCATGTTTACCAATCTCACAGGTCATTAGTGGACCCACAATCCTCAGCCATGTAGAAGTGGTACCACTAATCTATGACCACAGGGGGCAGATTGAATTGTCTGCCAAGAACAGTTCTGTAATGAGGTAGTGCTGTATAAAATGATCTCAATGCATGCCATCATAGTTACATTTTTGGGATAGCTATAATCAAATATCAGGTACTACCAGGTCAAGGCCTACTATGTAAAAAGTGTTTCGGGCAGATTGGCGGCATTCAAATAGCATCAAGGCAAGCAGACAATAAAAACATACTTCTTGACTCTTCTGTGTAAAATCCACCGGGATAAGATGCAGAATGTTAACAAATGTACAAGAAAATATGCATCAAAAAGTGCACATTGCATCTATCACAAATCAACACTTCATAAACAAGATAAAAGCCAAGCATACACTCATCCCAAATACTTCTGCTTTTCACCGGGTATACATATATATATATATGTTTATGTATTTAACATAGCAAACTCTAAAACAACAGGTACTCACGCATACATCTAAACGTGCACAGAGCAATACTACACAACATGATGAACAAGCAGAAGAAACTAGTTCGCTGTGGTAGATTTACAGTGAACATTAGCGTAAACTCGTACAAGAAGTCAAACACATAGAGTTTCGTCCTGTCTTACACTCCGGCCACACAGTAAGTGATTGACACGTCTTCAAAATAGGATGTCAGCAATTTGTTCATTTATTTATTTATTTATTTGATAGGTGTTTTACACTGTACTCAAGAATATTTCACTTATACGATGGTGCCCATCATTATGGTGGGAGGAAACCGGGCAGAGCCCGGGTGAAACCCACGACCATCCGCAGGTTGCTGGCAGACCTTCCCACGTACGGCCAGAGAGGAAGCCAGCATAAGCTGGGCTTGAACTCATGTCAGCAATTTGACTGAAGGGTCAACAGACTGATGGACCAATTGACAGAGTAACTTCTTCAGCTGTTAGATGGAGGTAAAAAGAAGCCATGGAAACTGACAGAAACAGTCTTTACCAAATCATACAAATCTGGTATTGAGCAGCACCTGAATAGTGTCTGCAAATAATACAACAAACCGTTGTACAGGTAGCTGGCAGACACCATGCTTTTCCACTGTCAAATGGCAGAACAACACGAAAACATACCTGCTACTGCCAGGACATCCGACTGCCAAACAGTACCGCCTCTTGCAAATTATACAACAGGATGTTGTAACAGGCCACTGTGACGTGTTGGATAATCATTCCGGCATATTGCATATCAAGGTGACAGGAGGTCATTTATCATAGTGACAGTCGACAGAACATCATGTTGGACCAGGTTGCACCAGCCAGTCCGGCAGCTGGTGGTAAAACGACGTCAATATCCTGACAGTAGGCCAAGCACCTTATCATGTGGGCAAGTAGGTCTCCATGTAAGACTGTGTTAACTACAGCGATACTGATAGAAGGCCAGGTCATACTGTCACAGGTCAGACAGTCTGATTAAAGGCCAGCTAAAACGCCAGGCATGAAAAAGGCCAGAACCTGCCACATTACAACAAGGCCAATAAACAATAAGGCAGATAAACAGGCCAGTTAGCAGACAAACCTGTCAGGTAACATGTGACTCAACAAAAAGGTCAGCTAACAGCAAAATCTGCCAGATAAAGCATAGGCTAATTAACAAGACAGCCTGCCACACAACGAGCAGACCAATTGACGAGAGAGCCTGTCATAAAGAAAAGGACAATCAACAAGAGAGCCTGTCAGATAACGAACCGACCAACTGACAAGAGAGCCTGTCACATAACGAACAGACCAACTGACAAGAGAGCCTGTCAGATAACAAACAGACCAACTGACAAGAGATCCTGTCACATAACGAACAGACCAACTGACAACAGAGCCTGTCAGATAACGAACAGACCAATTGAGAAGACAGCCTGTCAGATAACAAACAGATCAACTGACAAGAGAGCCTGGCAAATAATGAACAGACCAACTGACAAGAGAGCCTGCCAGATAACATGGCAACAGGTGGACAATACGGTGAACAATCAGACTTTATGGTAACAAAGAATACAACTGTTATAACTATCAGATAACAGGGTGAAAGGCCAAATAACACGACAACAGGTCAGATAACATGGCAGTGGGTCAGATAACATCGCAATGGGTCAGATAAAATGGCAATGGGTCAGATAACATGGGGATGGGTCAGATAACATAGGAGTAGCCAGCTAACAAGGCAATATATCAGATAAAATGGGGATTGGCCATTTAAGACGATGATAAGATATGGATGGGCCACACAACATGGCAACAGGTCATACAGCATGGTGACAGGCCAGATAACATGAGAATATATGTACACGTTAGTAAAAAGAACCATGGTAAAAGGTGAGAAAAAAGTGATGATATTAAAGTTAGATATCATGATGATAGAGTCTGTAAAAGTTTCGTAAGTAACAGTCTGAGGTTGCTAGTATGTTTAACAGCAATCAACAATTTCAACTACAACAATCAAATACATTTCAACAATCATATAACGCGTTAAGTAAAAAGGACGACAATGCTTTGAATATCACAGCTGTAGTAGTATTTATATCGACTCCTCTTCCCTTTCCTTCCAACCATAGAGCTTTTTACATTAAATCATCCATTTTTTAACATAAGTGTATCATAAAGTGATCATGTACATATACACGGATGTGGCATTACTCAATGTCAAGCTGTACAATGATATGGTGATGGTAGAACTCTTTAAACAATCAGACACTGAATAAAGGATTCCCCTGATTGGCAGGCCGACACTTGTCATGACCAGCAATAAACATCCTGATTTCGTTGAACGAGCTACATGCAACCAGTTCTTAGTACATACTGTGTAACAGGTGTCCCTACAGCTACATGTAAGCACATCCCAAAACATTTTAAGGAGACAGAATAGAGGAGTTTTGAGATCAAACTTTTATAGCTAAAGATATGAAAAGCCCTACCGTACCAAGTGACCTGTCAAAAATGTTAGGCAACTATTTCTGATTACATTTACTATAACACGGGTGTCTAAGAAAAGTTAAAAAAAAAAATTAATTCGACTAGATGTACAATAGGGAAAATTGAGGAGCTGGGAGTCTTGTAATGAGAGGTTGTTTTTATCTCATTAACATGGCAAGACAGGTGATCAGTAAATTAAAATCAACAAAATTGTCTGACATTTTTGGCAAGTCACAAGACACAGTTGAACTCTTTTTACCTTCTACAACAAAAGAGTTTGAACTCCAAACTCCTTGACTGGGTTGAATAACCAGATAAAATTAGCTCGGGAACTGCAGCTATGAATACAAAAGTTTTCATAACATCAGCCACTGATTAAAAAATGATGGCTAATTACTGGCAGCTGTGCAATACTGCCAGTTGCCTCATACGGTGAACACGAGCATGAATTTGTTAACAAAAACTTAACGAAAAAGAACGATACAAACTCTGAGATGACAAGAAAATCCGAGGGATCTGAGGCCACTTTCACAAAATTTCGTAAGTCAGTTTTTCGTTACTTTTCCGGGAGAAGACATTGTCTTGGTTATAGCACCAAAAGGGGACACGATTTACGAGAAACTGATTTAAAGTTTTGTGAAAGAGGGCCTATCTTATGACACAAGAGTAATACAGCACTGGCCTCTTTGTTACCCATAAGGAATGGTCACTGGCAGAGGGCTTTTTATCATTTAAATTTTGACTCTAAGCGATTCTTTTCTGTACACTGGTAATTTCACACCAGCCACAGCACAACTTATGAATCACATTACAAACTGTATACTAAGTAATTACACAACAGTTCATAAACAAGATAAAAGCTATATATATATATAAAATATAGACACACAATTACACACCAAGGTAACACAATGAAACATGATCTTGTACATGTACAGAGCAGCTAGTCAGAGGACTGCTAAAAACAAGACGGAAAATTCTGCCAAGGTACATGTACTTGTAGGTTTGCAATTCGATGCACCAACTTTCACTGGGTGCTTTTTGTACTAAATACATTGGCTAAACAATTTACTCACAGAATGTCACTACACATTATAAGTTAAAGCTCCAGTTACTTTTTTCTTTCAATTGGTCTAAAACAGGAAAGAAACCTCAAAACAGAAAAGAAAACTCCAAAAAATTCACCGGGTACCTTTTACATTAAATATAATATAATAGTTAGGTAATATTTTCACCAAGTTGACCAGTTTTTCTTTTTCCAAAGCAACATGTGTGGATGACAAAATGAAAAACAAACATGTGTACTGATAACTACTGGTACCTTAAACCAAAGCAGAAAGTAAATCTGTGTATACATACATACAAATAAATAAATCATCGGGTGTCTTTTAAACACAGCTTTAGCACTTCACTGATATAAATTTAAAAAAATTTTCAATCCATGTCAATGAGGTTGTTTTCCATTCATTCCTAAGCAACATTTCTGAACATACAGTGTAGGCTGCACTTTACAGAGCACAAGGCCATATGCATATATCTTCTATAAGGAAAACACCGGTATAACTTTTCATATTTCAATTAACACACGAACCTTATTCAAGTTAGCTTAAACAGGAAGTATTTCATGCTAAAACATGGGCCTAAAATTATTTTCAATAAGTGGAAGTGTTGAAAAATACTGATGAAAACACACTTGCGACAGACTGAACATATATCAAGCATGCAGCTTTTCGAAACAAATACAAGTTGGCTTGTATGGTGGAAGACGTTTCTAAGATTTCACACAGGAAATATTACAATGTTGAAAAAAATGCCATCAGACACATACACAGAAACCAAAGTGCAAGCACAGCAGCGCATCTATAGGCTGTACAATCAACAAATCTGCGGAAGGAAAATCTGTATTGATGGCTGACAAAGGAACACTCTAGCATACACATTACACACCGGCATACACGTCCCACACCAGTATACATATGGCACATGAGCATACACATCCCACACTACCATCACTAGCATACACATCCCATACTACCATACACATCCCACACTACCATCACTAGCATACACATCACACACTACCATCACTAGCATACACATCCCACACTACCATCACTAGCATACACATCCCACACTACCATCACTAGCATACACATCCCACACTACCATCACTAGCATACACATCACACAGGATTTACACATTGCACTGAAGTACACACATCACACACTTCACCCTATTAAAGGAACAGAAACATTCTCCTACCAGCAAGTTAAATGTCTCAACATTTAGATGCAGCTCTACATGAAATCTGACTGGTCCATCAGTCAACAAGGTAACAACATTACCTGTACAAATATGCCACATCTACGTGCAACACATCTGAGGTATTTCTTCTTGTACAAAATAAAAAGTTAAACTCTTTGACACTGACATTTCATTTCAGTTGCATACTTCCAAAGCTAACACAGAATATACATGTTCCTGCCTGTGTGAAATCCTCAACAAATTCATCCAATATAGTATAACTACTTGTACAGATGCAATCTGAACATGTTGTTCAGGTAGGTGCACATATGAACTTACATATTAAATAACCTCTCCAGGTTTGATAACAGTCCTCTCATATGCAAAAATATATGCACTGTGGTTGGATTTGTTGCAGATTTAGGGTGGTCAAAAATTCACCTTCATTGAATTCTACCCATCAGAAGAAAAAAAATCTTGCACAAAGAAATGACCGCTTTTTTCTGAAACTTTCCATGAAATTTCGAGACTTTTCCACAGTACTTGACATTATCGCTATAAAAACCAGTAAGAACATGTAGCTGGGTTGTATGGAAATTCTGTGCTAGAATTTGTGATCTCATCAAATTCCAAGAGATATATCTATTGCTTTAGCCAAAGTGTAAACCAGTTTTACTTAATCTGATACAACGTAGTACAATTGGATTTGTAAAGAAAGTTTTTGAACTGTCCCTGAAACTTTTACCACACTAAACAAAAATGGTGCTGCATATATGCCATACAAAAGATCTCTGCGTTTGCCGTACAGGAACTATGCCATACTGAAAAGCATTTCAGTAATTTTAAAACTGCTTCCTTAAAAGGTCAAACTATTCTCCAAGCAAGCGTGAAAAGTGTACAATGTACGAGCAATGTGACCAACATTTACGTATTCCTGTGCACATGTTCAACATTCATCTGATGAGCTCATGTCTGATCACTGCACGTATGCAGTAACAGAAAGCTTTCACATGCAACTCCACCTGTGCATATGATTATAACCTGCGTACAATAAGCCCTGAAACACTAGCCACGGGTTAAAAATGTGCACTGAGTATCTATATATGGGACACACTGGGTGGGTGCACATGTACTTGAAGTTTCACAAATAATTTATGACGACTTCATACCAAATATTGTTCATGAAGTCTACATGTATGCGCAACTATGTATACATGTACACAGACCCATACAGTGAATTCTTTTCTGAATCAGGAAGAACCTATTTGCCGTGCAACTTCACGTAAGTATTTCCGTATATGTATATTCGCATTGTATTTTCAAAGCTAACTTTGCATCAATTTGCTTTTTTTCAGTTACCCTAAATAACCCAAAATCTCACCCCTCAAAAATACATTTTCAGAGGCAAAATTATGGTCATAAAAATGTTACTTTTGGTAGTAAAACTGACATTTTTACCAGTGGGATATCATCCCACCTTTCAGACAAACTTCAAAACACCTGTTAGAATCAAGAAAAAAAAAGCAACTGTCATTGATGAAATTTTAGGTTATTCAGGTTGAATAAAATGTTAACCTCACGATTTTCAGGTAAAACAGTTCTACAACAGGCAAAATAACACCACATGTGCCCTAGTTGTTTGAAAATAGATTCATACACTTTCTAGTTTCTGCACCAAAAGACATACTAAGTTATCTCCCTTAGTACAGTATGACAAATTCACTGCTCCAATGAAAGTGGTGCGGAAATTCTTAACAATGCAAGCTTGTTAAAGCAATCAGCAGTTTCTTCTCCATATGATACATGTCTGAAGTGGAGATACAGAAAAGCAAAGCTAAGGGTGTGATTTCTTATCCAAGTTACAGTAATTAGACATTCATGGATATGTCACACCTGTTTGATTTGTAATTCAATCTCAATTCTAAGTGCTTGAGAGGTTTCTAGACCACAATTTAGGTGCATATAAATGTAAGCCAATCACATGAGAGGACTACATGCTTGCATACAAATTTTGAGCCACATTTTCTTTTCATTTAGAAATTAATTCTTTTCAATTGTACTATACATGCAACCAGAAGAGATCTGGTCAGAAATGGCAAATCATAATCAGTTAATGCTACTGTCAGGATAAAAATAAACCAAGATTTATAGATGTATCAACCAAACCTTCACTCAAATTGTAAACACTGTGTAAAAAGTTGAGGTACTGATAATAATTAAGGCAGTTCCTTGGTAACAGATTTCTGAACATTGGTCATATAATTATATCACAAAAAAAAGTATTTAAAATAGTTGTAAGTTTCCAAATATTATCAAACAAATCTATCTTATTTGTCTTTCCTTTTCGTTTTTTTTCCTTTAGTTTTTTTTTTTGTTTTGTTTTTTGCCAGGAGGTCAGTTCTCAGAATAACAATATATGTTTGCGATTTCAAATCTCAAATTCATATGAAGAACAATTTTGTTGTGTTCAAGTATAACAATTGGTACACAGGTCAAACCTTATTGATGGCTTTTTGAGGATATGGCTTGAAAGGTTAGGCCAGTTCTACACAATGCATGAGGCTGTACTCACATGTAACACTGCTGGCTTTATTGTTGGCGTTACCTTTGATGGTAGTAATTGGTATACAATGAAATATACACCTTATAAAACAGGCTATTTGGAACGGTGACCAGACAGGTGGGTTGCTAGATACAAGCCTTGCCTGGGGTGAATTGAAATGAGATGTAATTCTCAGACAAGCACATAGGCGAGCTACTTATCCCAGATGATGTTTTTCTCGACTTTCTCGTCATAGAAGTTCACGAACAGGGACACACAGACCGACGAGGTCAAACTCATTCGCTGCGGGGCTTTGGCGTACTTTGACCAATCGTCGATGTCACTGTTGTAAAGCCAGACCTCGTCTTCTGTGGCACTGTGGTGCTCGTGTCCAAGGGAAAGAATCTGACCCTCGAAGTTGATGTAATGACCAACTGACCTGCCACTCAACGTTGATGACAGCATTGTCCACTGATTCGACTGAAAGTCAAAGCTTTCAATGGGAATCTGACCTTGCAACGGTACCCCTTGTCTTGGTAGTCCGCCCAATACAAATATTTTGCCCTTTGACACGACCATGTCATGTAATCGTCTTGCATAGAACATCCCTGGTTTGGTTTCCCACGTGCGTGCCTCTGGGTTGTAACAGAGGAATCGATTGGTGGCCTGTCTGTCCTGGCCCGACACGCCCCCAGTGAGGTAGATTTTGTCTCTGAAGGACACGGCGGCGAGCGAGTGAGTCGGTGTCGGCAGCGGTAACGAGTCTTCCCATGTGTTTGTCAGCACATTGTACATTTCCACGGAATCGAGGATTGCAAACTGCTCTGTGGAGCCGCCAAACACGTACAAAAATTTCTTGAATGTCACCACGGCAAAGTCCAACCTGAGACATCTCATTGGTCGAAGTTCGTGCGCGTTGAGGTGGCGAGGATCGAATCTAAAGAGGGAACTCATCAGGGTTCCCCCGCCATAGTCTACCACGCGACAAATGTAAGCAAAATTGTCCACGACGCTCACTCGGCAGTCGCGGCTGCCGTTCACATCGGAAAACAAGCGATGGAAACGACTCGTTGAGGTGTTATAGGCTGTGACTTGAAAAGCTATATGAGATAATCCGTGGTGAAACAAGACTAGACTGGGAGAATCAGTTCTCATCGTTGAGATTTCTTCGATGACAGGATGTCCTGTTTTGCAGTCCATGTGATAACGGAATCCTTTGTTCAGATGTCTGGCCCCAGTAGGACAGCATCGTATAACTTCTGATTGTTGTACATGAGCTAGTTCAATTTCTGACATGAGAGGGAAGCGTACATGACTCAGCACTTTTTCACCGTCTGCCATCATGCGAGTGCGGTTACCCTGGAACCAAACCTCCAAGCACTTGAACAGTTTGAATTCTGAACTTGCCCTCATGGAGTCACTGGCAAGGTACTTCGATAAACTATCTGCACTCAGCTTCAGAAATGCCTGCGACTGACTAAATTCCTGAAAGTTGGACAAGATCATGTTGTCCCAGTGCAACTGTATGCTTTCCAGAGAGTAGGTGTCCGCAATGCTCAGAAACTCCTCCGCATTTTCAAACGTCATCAGGGAGTTGACATACTTGCTGCAAGCATCCAGCGCGCTGGAGACCTGAAGATGACTTGCTGTGTTTATGATTTCTGTTAAGTTATCATAGTGAAGTGTCAACTCTCCGCTGTAAATGAACTGGAGAATTTGCTGCAAGCCATCAGCTGTCACACCTTTCAGATCCACACTGTCCTGTCGACTCTCCTGCATCAGCCCCCGAAACATCACACGAAAGTACTCACTGGTGGCAGCCAGCAACACCTTGTGAACCTAAGGAGAGAGAGAATGACCACTTCAATATACACAGCCTACTCTGAAACCAGGGGACACTTTCACTGAAGGTAGGACGATATTTTTTGTCGTAAAGTTTATTGTACAACGTGATGTACAATAATTTACAACACAGCCTGTTTTCAGTAAGCATTTTTGTGACACAGAGGTACACGCGATGTACAATATCTTACCTAACTATCGTTTCGTCAAAATTGATGACACTGGCCCCTGGTGTCAAGGTGTTTAGCCTAATATATGAAGCTTTTCAGAGTGATGACAATGACACAAAATGAGGTCATCCAATGTGTGTCAAAGGAGTCGAATGCATCAGATCCAAACTGCTTCATTTAAACAACATGGAAGTGGGTAAAATACAACAAAACAATCATCCAACGTCTGGATAATGTGAATATTTAAATGATAAATATTTGTAAGGATAAGCTCAATTTCAGGTCATCTTTTCTATTGGGAACAATTACAAAAAGAGTGAGTAACCAAGAATTTTTATCCCTGGAAAACGTTTGCAGTGTAAATGCCATTTGTACAGACTGATGACAGCAGGGTTTTTCAACATAACTGGGGACACAGCTATGATTCCATACCCATGCATGGGGAAAAACTCCTTTTTTCCATCTTAAGTTTAACCCCTGAAACAGGCATTTGCTTTTTGAGATTTTGGAAAAAGTTAAACATATGCCATGTGTAAGAAATAAGTACTCATCGTTTTTCACCGCAAAAATATCAACCGGGCTCTGCCTGGTTTCCTCCTACCATAATGCTGACTGTATTTGTATAAGTGAAATATTCCTGAGTATGGTGTAAAGCACCAATCAACTAAAGAAATCAAATTGATCCATTCTGCTGGTGAACAAAATTTAGCCATCCAATAAGTGCCATTTTGTTGTCCTTTAGCCTCATAGTTTGACTCTGCATAAACTCACCTTGAAAACACGTCCTTCTGCCGTAACAGAGAAATCACATAACTCCTCATTCTTCCTCAGCTCGCCAAGACTCTTTACGACGGAGTCTCCATATCCCTCTGACTTCACTTGTTGTCCATTGCTCATTGTGGACAGCTAGATCAGCCTGCACAAAGTAGCAAACACAGTGTTCATGTATTTATTTCATTACAGGTTTACACCAAAAGACTATTTCAAAGCATTCAGCTGCATGGGCAGATGAAAGAGGGTAGATCCTGGAGGAAACCAACCACTCTCAACCAGGTTTCTAGGAAACCTACCGACATAAAGCCACATCCAAATCCTTCCAGAGTTGGGTATTAAGCATACTCATTGGTCTGGGGACGGTTACCTGCAGCAAGGGAGGCCCTCTAGACGACTGAGCAATCGAGGGCCAGTGCACAATGCTACAGTAATGACCTTTATTAAGATAACATATATGATGGCTTCTCTCATAGACATGGGAATAGCATGATTTTCAAAAGGAAAAACTAATGTTACTGGGAAATGACATAAACAACCAATAACAAAATTTACATGATGGAGACAGTGTCAAAATCAATCTATACACAGATTTGAGGAGTTTGTTGCAACAACAACAACAACACTGCATGAAAATAATAGGCCACTGAAAGAATCCTTTCCACATTTTTCTTCTCTTGATTCATCCTGTGTTCTCGGTCACTTTGTAACGTACATCTTCCAGGAGTTTCAGGTCATGTTGCCAAACTTGCAGCACAAAGCCAAAGGTGTGCTGTCTGTACTTGTAGAAGTGTATACTTGAACAAGTTCAGAAATCCAATCCTGTCACAGTACACATGTACTTCTCCTTACAATATTTGGAAATTTTAACAGCCAAATATTTTTCCGATAACCTTTACAGAAATCTAGCGGTGCATGAATATCATTGGTGTATATCTAGGTGTACGCAGTTTTAAAACAGTGTCATGATCTAAACTTCTACCTCTGTATACAAATACATACAGTACCATCCATTAGGATCTGTCTGTCTCCTACCGTCACGTGGGTTTCTGTACATGCACGTGGCAAAATGAATCTCGTACCAATCTGATTTCCAATACCCGAAGCACTAATGATATCTACTGAGCAGTAAGTTTGGAGGTACACAAGGGGGATTCTTTGAAGCCCTCTATAAGGGGAGGCAAGTCTGTAGTTCTAAACTCACCAGAGCCCTCTACATGCATCCGTACATCGATATGCTGTTAACATGCCCTGTTAAACACTATGTTTAACATGCGAATAGTCTTGACATGCAGAATATTCTTCAAAAAATGAACTTTATAGAGAGAAAGAAAAAATGGCCTTACACACCTCGGAAAAAACTAAGTTCACAGTGTCCAGGGCAAACAAAACTTGCGTAATTAACCATATGAATTTACGAAAAGTCTCCCCCCAAAAAAGCTTGATGGCAAAAGTATTGCAGGAAAGAAATGTCCAGAAATATTGAAGGCAAAAGTTATGAAATATTCATAAAACTTACAGGTTTCCAGTACTACATGTATATCATCTTACCTTCTACACAAACCTCAAAACACCTTTCTACAATCAGGAGTAATTTAGTGAGGGGGAAATTTCAGATACACTTCAGGATTTCTCACAAGAAACAAATACATGCTTAATCATTCATTAGAAAGGTGTTCTCACTGCAAGTCAAGACTTTCACTGTAGGACGTATTTGACTGCACGCACGTATATGCTTTAGCTTGTACAGATCTGTACAAAACAGTTTCCTGCCATGTCGCATTTACTACAAGAGGGGTAGTTTTAATTTTGACATTGTTAATTAGCCTTACTTGGATAGCCTTACCCAAACATATCTTGCCTTGTTGCCTTTTGTAAGACTCTGTTGTGTATCAATGACAATTTCAACTTGTTACTACAACCAGAGTCTCTGATGAGACTCTACTAGTGGGGCTAAATTTATCATGGAGTCGATTACAAAATTATACCTGTATAATGAACAATGGAAAATCAGAATTGAAAATCAATACTATGAAATATATATCTTGATTCACTTGTACACGATTTTACTGAAACTGGACAAAACTGTAACAGTAACTAGTAACTAGAACAGGCTGACAGACAATTTGGGTGGAAAACTGATACTACAATTTATGTATCTTGATGTAGTCTACACTGAAACCAAGTTTTGCAGAAATGATTAAAAAACTGTAGGAGGAGTAGCGTTTTGAAAGATATATGTATATTAACATATACTAGATAAACAGACAGACAGACGGACAACCGATCATGAGAATGGAAAATTGATTTTATCAGTTATGTATCTTGATGAAGTCTACACTTGAGTTAAGTTTCATTAAAATCTGACAAAAACTGCAGGAGAAGTAGCGTTTTGAATATGTTAACAAATTCTGAATAAGCAGGCAGACAGCAGGACAAGTTACCGATTATCAAAATGGAAAATCAATACTAGTATTTATGTATCTTGATGGAATATACCCTTCAACAAAGTTTCCTTGAAATCGGACTAAAACTGTAGGAGGAGTAGCCTTTTAAAAGATACATATGTTAACATATACTGGATAAACAGACAGACGGACAACCAATCAGTGGAATGGAAAATCGATATTAACTATTATGTATCTTGATGTAGTCTACACTTCAACAAAGTTTCATTGAAATCGAACAAAAACTGTAGGAGGTATAGCGTTTTGAAAGATTCATGTCTATTAACATATACTGGATAGACAGACAGACAACTGATCATCAGAATGGACAATCAATACTACAAACTATGTACCCTGATGTAGTCTACACTTCAACAAAGTTTCATTGAAATCAGACAAAAGCTGTAGGAGGAGTAGCGATTTGAAAGATACAAGTATGTTAACATATGTTAACAGACATAAACAGACAGACTGATCGATCATCAGAATGGAAAATCAATACTGTGAATTATATATCTCGATGTAATCTACACTTCATTTAAGTTTCACTGAAATCGGAAAAAAGCTGTAGGAGAAGTAACATTTTGAAAATGTTGACATATTCTGGATAAACAGACAGACGAATGGACGACCGCTTATATAAAAATGGAAAATCGATACCACGAATTATGTACCTTGATGTAGTCTACACTTCAACAAAGTTTCATTGAAATCAGACAAAAGCTCCAGGAGGAGTAGTGATTTGAAAGATACATGTATGTTAACATGGATAAACAGACAGACTGACAATTGATCATCAGAATGGAAAATCAATATTGCGAATTATGTATCTCCATGTAGTCTACACTTCAACAAAGTTTCGTTGAAATCAGGCAAAAACTGTAGGAGGGGTAGTGTTTTGAATGAAATGTTAACAGACGCCACACAAAGAGACGGACGGACATGAGACAATTTTCTAACACATAACTTCATCTATCAGTCAGCAGAACTTCTGTTACCATGACGCTGACAGAACTACTTCTGGTTTGACATACCTTCATAACCAGTATATCCTTCTGTCTTACTTGTACAACTCAGAAGTCGTTAATGCAAATTAATACAAGTTGTGCAAATGGTGATTAAAGTAGAATAAAAAAAAAAAACACAACACACAAGGTAAGTTTCATCAGAAACCCTCTAAAAACTGTACCTATGCAATGTCAAATAATTTAATATTTAAAACTTTCCTCTCAGCCTTAAACTATATGACTTGAAATGGTTTAAGTAAAACATATACAGTATGTACAAGTAAGTGCTAAAAGTATAGCAATTAGTTCAGATTATACATAGACCAATCTCCTAGAAGGCACACGTGTGCAGTACAAGAACACATGAAGTCTGTCATCATACATGTAAAAATTTCAAAGGGCCTACAGATACATTCTGACAGGTACACATGCACATGTAACATACATGTATTTATTCATTTATTTATTTGATTGGTGTTTTACGCCGGCAAGAATATTTCACATATATGACGGCGACCAGCATTATGGAGGGAGGAAGCTGAGCAGAGCGTGAGGGAAACCCACGACCATCCGCAGGCTGCTGGCAGACCTTCCCACTTACGGCCAGAGAGGAAGCCAGCAAGAGCTGGACTTGAACTCACAGCGACCGCATTGGTGTGAAGCTTCGGGTCATTGTTTTATTTATTTGATTGGTGTTTTACGCCGTACTCAAGAATATTTCACATATGTGACGGCGGCCAGCATTATGGAGGGAGGAAGCTGAGCAGAGCGTGAGGGAAACCCACGACCATCCGCAGGCTGCTGGCAGACCTTCCCACTTACGGCCAGAGAGGAAGCCAGCAAGAGCTGGACTTGAACTCACAGCGACCGCATTGGTGTGAGGCTTTGGGTCATTGTTTTATTTATTTGATTGGTGTTTTACGCCGTACTCAAGAATATTTCACATATGTGACGGCGGCCAGCATTATGGAGGGAGGAAGCTGAGCAGAGCGTGAGGGAAACCCACGACCATCCGCAGGCTGCTGGCAGACCTTCCCACTTACGGCCAGAGAGGAAGCCAGCAAGAGCTGGACTTGAACTCAGAGCGACTGCATTGGTGTGAGGCTTCGGGTCATTGTGTGTTACGATAGCACGCTAACTGAGTGAGCCAAGGAGACCCCGAACATGTAACATTAAAATGTTGGATTTGGACACAACACATACATATAGAATTCATTCACAGACGGT
The DNA here is from genome assembly GCA_016165875.1 of Acanthopleura granulata. Taxonomy (NCBI): domain Eukaryota; kingdom Metazoa; phylum Mollusca; class Polyplacophora; order Chitonida; family Chitonidae; genus Acanthopleura; species Acanthopleura granulata. The sequence goes on from JABBOT010000017.1 coordinate 4,940,532, forward strand.
TGCGCTTTGATAGATTCTTTGGCATTCCCTTCAGAACTTTATCAAAAGATAGTAATTCATTTTGTTTTGTTTTTAGGGTATTGAGGTTTACTGAGGACAAGGGGTATCACCACTTAAATTCTCATCCCAAAAAGTGTGATTTGGACCGGTTTCCGACAAATCCTTGCAATGCTATACATCCTGCATACAAAGCTGGTGTACACTGTATATCAATTTCTCGACATATGCTGTGTATCTCTTTCAATATCTCACATTTTTAGTATTCAGACCTTTATTATCTTCATTTAAGTGGATTTAAGTAGATTTGCTTTGAAGGGAATCCACCCGGATCTGCTCCAAATTTAGTACCACAAATCAATGGCTCCACATGAAGGATTTGAGGAATCCAAGAAATAACTATTTGACTTTTATTGCAGGAATTCCGAGCAGATTCGCATAGTTTTGCTTTTACACTGTGGTGAGAATCGGATGCCTAGGCTCCCTTCCACAGCAAAGCCCTGATATTTGTATCTTTTCGTCAGGGTGGTTGTGAACTGGTGAAAGCATAAACAAACTGTCTCTGCATGTACTAAGCTTAATTTTCACCCACAAAAGCAAAATGAGAATGCAGTCAGAAAAGATGAACACATTCATGAAGGAGTGCCAAATACTTTACACACTGATTTTGTGATGATGAGCTTATCATGTACCAGTAGTTAACATGTGTGTTAGTTTTTGTCTGCCCTACATCATACATGTATTTTGGCCCACCTGCCATCCAAAAATAAAGCTATGTAGTACTATTTCGTGGCATAATATGGCCAGTAAACAGGTCATCACAAGACATTTATCTCACCATATTTGAAAGTAAGTTAACATACTACATATAGTTACTTGTCAAAATCCCTCCTTGAATTGCTAATTCAAGAACATTTGACACTCTTATCTAAAATCCCTGTGGAAAAAAACAACATAAAGCAACAAGTTTTAAACGTTCTTCAAAAATGTTTTGAATACACAGTAATGTAAATGTATAAAGATATAAAACAATTAACACCTAGTTAAGTATATGCAAGAATGGTTCCAATAAGGCAGAGAGCTGCTTCGATTGCTCATGGCCGGCATTCCTTTGCTGGTCTATAAACAGTTCATCGTGGACATGTTGAAAGCATTGTAACGGTAGGCAGTCATGCAAAATTCAGTCCATTTCGCCCATTTTATGTGTCTGTTTGACATTTGAGACTTTACATGGGCTCAAGGATTGTTTCCAGTGGAAAACTCTGTGAAACACAGAAAAAAAAAAAACTGAGCTCTATACTGTGCTGTCGCCAAAGTCGGTAATGTTAAAAGAATGGCACGAATGACCATGTACTTTTGTTTATCTACCGTGTGCAGATTCTGCACATGCTCAATTAAGCGCAACTCGAAACTGCTATCTAGCTTATTTTATCCATCTCTTCACACAGTATTAAACAAAAAAGGACCACCAGTGCAGCTTACTGTCAAAATATGATACCATCTGCTATTAAACCAAAACATATAACCAAAGAGTTTAAAGGCAGGTGAAATTTCTTAGGCACATGATATACCTGGCTTGAAAGACAGGGTCCATATTTCGCACTCCTGGAACTGTTTTGTTTCCTTCACCCATAAGCCTACTTAGCCAGAACAGTGTTCAGTGCGACTGCAGATGAAGTACAATACATGACAGCAAAAAGAGAGTACGGGCAGTAATTTTTAAATGCAGTCTGAAATTTTCCAGGCCTTTTTTTTAGAGTTATTAAGGTTTCCATAAATAACTCTACAAATCAATCAGCTGGATCCCACAGGTAAGGACATACCCACTTTCAGACAACAATACTAAACTCATCTCCTGGCAATTTTCTTTACAGAGGTAATAAAGCTTCTTGTGACACACATGACATGTATGAGAATTACGAAGTATCTGCAACGATATGTGCGTGCGGGAAGTTTAGTTGCACTGTAGTCTGAGATATGATATTGGAGATGAACTTCCACTGGATCAACCAAAACCATGAACAAATCTAGGATCCACATTTAGACATAAAAACAGAGATAGGTAAGTAATGATGTACATGTAGCCATTAAGTATGTCGATGCCTGTTCAGCATGTATACTGTACATGTAGCTTAGTACTAGGTGGACTGACCTATACTGCAGCCCTGGATTCAAACTGCGCACAGCTTTATTGTATATAGCCAAAGGGATGTTGTATGGGATAAAACAATAGAAAACAGTTGGTCTGTCCTTGGCTGAGGTGTAATAACACAGGCCCTCCCCGCTTACCCCGGAATCGGGTCGCCTACTAAAAATACCCAACACTGTTCCAATGCACAAGGAAGGCAGGAAAAATCTATAATTTGCCGACCATGGCTTCTCGATTCACCCGGTCAATGCAGTACCACTGACCCCAGCCGGGCAAGTTAATGATTTAAGCTTGAACTGAACACGGAATCAATCGAGACTGGACCGAAAGCTAATCGATCCGGGCTAAAACCTATATTACAAATTTGGACATTTACGTCGACACAATTGATGATGGCTTCTTTGCGAATGATACTACCGGAATATCTACACAGTTCATCAAGCAGTTGTTTGCCAGATCGATAAAAGTAACTTTTCGCTCGGTAAAGGTTTTCCGTGGTATTTTGAGACAGCGTTTCATGAATATTACGGTAAAGCCGGGTTCATCGAGAGGACACGTCTTCCCACATAAACACAGCGCATCGGCCTCGCGATGGCCTACTTCGGCACGCGGCGAGCTGCAAGCCGTGCACCGAGTCGTCTGCAAGATTTCTAGCTGGCCTAAACAGTACCTAAGCATCCAAAAATCGAATGTCAGATTAAATGTACACAAGGACGATTTATCTATCTTGCTGTTTTCCAGAAAGACACCATTCAAACACAGACAACTCACGCTGGAAAAATGGGACAAACGAAAAAATAACTGGGTCACGCTCGGTTCGCCTTGTGCCGGCATGAGTTGCGTCTACGTCTCTCAACGACAACAAACCAGTAAAGTTGATCGTGGATATTTATGTCACTGCAATCCACAACAGTGCAGACACCGACAAATTAAATCTGCAAAAATAACAACTCACCCGAAATAATCCAGCCAAGAGTACAGCTGATAAATTTGACGACTGCCATGTTTTAGTTTCTTATGTCGTGAACCCTATTCCCAGGGTGCCCCATTGTAATGGCTGACTAGGGACGCTATTGAGCATGGAAACGAGAAGGCATGGAACTGATAGCAAGCACATAAGTACAAGGTTTGTATTGGTATTGACCAATACTACCTCATTGACAGAAGAGTCACTACACGGCTTTGGCGTTCTCATTCATCATTTTTTTTTAATTAGTTCCAAATCATTGACTTAATAAATGTAAAATGCCATGCACTCAGCACAGAGCAAGTCATCAAATCTGATCAGTAAAAAGGCCGTCGTCTCTTTATCCTGTGAACTGTAAAGCTTCCGGAGTACTGAAAGTAGATACCGGTGTTTCCGATGTTGATGGTAATGCTGATTTATATCATGCTCACTTTTATGCCAGCTTCATATTTACTTGGAAGAAAAAATGAATAAATATAATTTATTTAGATGCTAAATAAATAAATACAGGTAAAAAGATTGAAGAAAATATCCTCGTGCACATCCATGTACAATTCAATTTGACTATACAGGCTTAAAAGATCACATTAAAATAAAGGATAAACTGCATTGCATAAGATTTAAGTTCATATACTTTCTAGTATAATCAAATAGCAGTTCGAAATAACTATTTTGCTAAATTCTGTTTGCTAAATTTGCATACCAGACAATATATAGAAATACCACAAGTCGTGGCGATTCATCAACCTCGCTTAACAATAACAAAGGGCCTCCGTGGCTCAGTCGGTTAGCGCGCTAGCGCAGGGCAATGACCCGAAGCTTCCCACCAATGCGGTCGCTGTGAGTTCAAGTCCAGCTCATGCTGTCTTCCTCTCCGGCCGAACGTGGGAAAGTCTGCCAGCAACCTGCGGATGGTCGTGGGTTTCCCCTGGGCTCTGCCCGGTTTCCTCCCACCACAATGCTTGCCACCATCGTATAAGTGAAATATAATAACAAATGAGACTGGCTTATAGGCCTACATGTTCAGATTTTAAACAAACCCAGTAGTTCCATGTTCGAGAGAGAAAGTTGTCAGTCACAACAGAGATGTCTGCCCAACCATCTCATATGAACCACGTGCGCGGACCAAATAGTATTTGTATAATGTTACTTTATCATTATGCGTAGCACACTGCCCAAGTTAATGCAATCTGTCAAAACGTTCTCAAGGTGTTGTCCAGAGAATGTTCATCGACTGGAAAACAAAGACAGCTGATGAATGGTCGTGCACGGCGGCCATAATTGTTTATGCATTCACAAGAAAACAAAGATAGCTGATGTATGGCTGTGCACGGCGGCCAAAAATTGTTTATGCATTTACAAGAAATGAAAGACAGCTGATGCATGGTCGTGCACGGCGGCCATAATTGTTTATGCATTCACAAGAAAACAAAGATAGCTGATGTATGGCTGTGCACGGCGGCCAAAATTGTTTATGCACTTACAAGCCCAGCCGTCTTCTCATTCACTTCATATACTCTACATATTCTACTGTTCAAATGTCTAGGCAATCGGTCACAAATTTTCAAGTTATTGTCCGGAGAAAGTTAAATGAGCAGGAAATGAAGATGGCTTATGCATTGTTTTACGCACAATGCAAAGTTTCAAATAAGACAATCTCTGAACAGTTACCTCACTGACCTTGTAAGTTACTTTTTTAAGGCATTTTTTCAAAGAGTTCTTCAGTTATCGACTGGACAAAGTTTAAGGACCGTGTCAACAAAGATGATCGCAGATGAAATCCAATCGTTTACTTGCAGCCATTCCCTTATACAGTAATGCTGTGCAACTCCCCATATCCGAAAGCTATCCGCCAAAACTCTCTGACGTCCGGACAAATGCAATGACCAAGAACCAAAGTTGGCCGCGATGATAGTAATTTTATTTTAGGACACACATACAGGTGATAACAATCACAACTGTCCTCTTTGAGATGTTATGCTATACTGTCCATATCTGGGGGTAAACGGCATATATAGAGTTTTCAAGTTAAATGCCCGGATGCTGCATAACCACGTGCTCGCGTCAAGGTTTCACGAGCGCATTGATTTTCCTAACTATTTAATTAGTAAATTTGTTATCTTCAACCCCCAAAATATATATTCCCAGACTTTCGCATCTCTGCATCACATCAAAGAATCAACATAGCATGACCACCATTTTTATGAACTGTAGCTCCTGGAAGTGACGTAATAGCATTTTGTCACCTCCAGTTTTATCCAAAGCAGACAAAATTCTGAAAACAAAAGGACAGAAAATCAATTGTTTATTTATTTATCTGAGACCTTAATATCAGATAAAGGCAGGGAACATGCATTTAGCTTATATATATATATATATATATATATATATATATATATATATATATATATATATATAATATATATGATGACGCCACAAACCAGCAATGCACTACAATATATATATATAGATATATATTGTAGTGCATTGCTGGTTTGTGGCGTCATCATTGACGAATTTACAAATGCATGTGCAATTTTTCAAATACTGGACACAGCACTTCCTCGCGTCCTCGGCAATACACCCAGCAAGTGTTTAGGCTACCGTTAAAGTGTTGTGCGGAAAGCCAAAGAACTGGACTGGTATTGAGAGCTTCATAGGCAAAGGTTTAGGATACCGATAAAGTGTTGCGGGGAATGTCAAAGGGCTCGGAGGATATACAGAGATTCATTCCTTCAATCTCACTTGCAATACACAGTCAGGTCTATGATTGAGAAGTACATATACAGGCTTCAAGTGCATTGTAGGCTGGCTTCCTCTCTGGCCGCAGGTGGGAAAGTCTGTCAGCAACCAGTAGATGGTCGTGGGTTTCCCCCGGGCTCTGCCCGGCTTCCTCCTGCCATAATGCTGACCGGCGTGGTATAAATGAAGTATCAATGAAACAAACAAACAAATACATACAGGCCGACTACACGACACCTGACGGAAACCCCTATAAATTATACTTTTGAAATATACCAAGCCTACATATCATGTTACAATTAGTATCACAGTGACAGATTTGTGCATGTCTTTACAAATCAGACACTAACCTGATTCTGTCAGATCTGAAATGTCCACCTCTCCATACATGAAGGACCACCCAAGACAGGTGTACTGGGTTATCGTCAACTGTTACAACTTATATCCAACCCGCCACACATACTGCCACTGATGTTTAGGCCTATATAGGTTAGATAAGTATATTTAACGAGATAATTCTCCCTTTTTGACTACCTCTGATCTGATTAGGCCTACCTTCAGAAAACTGCTTGGCGATGGCCGAGTTATAAGTGACCTGATTCAATCCTATGCTGGTTACATCAGCAGATTACATCAGATTAAGATCAACTCATAGCAGGGGACAATTAAAACGTGTAAGTCATATATCATGCCGTGACAGACCTCTTTCAAGTGGAGTGGCTTTCCAAGTGGGGAACTCAGCCATCTAAGTTGACCGTTGAACTTTGGAGACCATTTAATGTGCATGCAAACCATGAAATAACTCTTACCCGTTTCGGCTTAATTAAGCAAATAATTAAAACTACATAGGTAATCTTTGAGTGTGACAGAGATAAGCTCATAGAAAGTGGCACATCGATGACCGTCTACACAGAGTAAGATTCAAAATCTTGTGGAACATTGGCCTGTGTGTGTGTGTGTGTGTGTGTGTTTTTTTTTAATAGGCCTACTAATTGATAAGACGCAGGATTCTGAATAATAGGCCTGCACGTGTCTTCAATACACATTTTCATACCGCAACATGTATTGCCCTACAATAAAGCGCTCGGCTCCATTTTCAATTGGCAGACATATATTTCAAAACTGTTCGTAATACTTTTTTAACTGAAATAAGTAAACCTAGTCTAATACAAAAAAAGTCACTGACCGTCTTTGGGAAGGCGGTCAAGTAGCGGAAGACGGTGAGCATGGAAGTCCGACTGCTTTCCTGTGAAGCAGCACCTTGCCGTTGAGAGCATTTATCTATATACACTGCTTATGTTTTTTTTTGTCAGTCTTCACATAACTTTTGTTTCTAGTCGGCAACGTTGACTAGGCCTTAGGCTAGTCTGTATAAGCTTGGGTTGGCATGATATACAGCTTTGTAAACTTTGTGCCCGTTTTACAACTTTCCAAGCCGGAGTTCGGGAGCAAGGAAAGAATCCGGGTCAGTCGTCATGCATTGACGTCATTTTTCGTAATGCGGTCAGAGCGGCAAAGGTCGATTTTCATTGGATAATAATCGTGTTGATCTGACTTTTTTCATCGCCCGCCATTTATCTGAAGTGTGGTAACAGGTCGTGTGTCATTCAGAAAGAACCCCAGTCAAGTCAGGGGCGTGCTCCATACTCTTGAACGTAGTAGACAGCCGTGCAAAGGGCGTGGTGATAAGCATGGGGTAACTGGCCGAGCTATTGACGACATGAGTTACAGCTAACGGGTCTTATCCTGTTCTACTTTTCTTAGAAAAGATACAATCCATGAACTTAGACCCATGATCCCTAAGGTTTACTTCTATCTCAATCCAGTAGTATGCTAACAATAGTGTTGATGGAATTTCATGGCTGTATTTGGTCGAAGTTACTTTGTTTTCTAATGTGAAAAAATTACATGCTTTAAGTTGCTAACATTAACGTTTCTCAGACTACCGGTGATGTACTTTTGTGCATATTCTGTACGAATTTCCAATTAGGACGTGTTCATCTCGGCCGTTTGCAGTACTTTGTTGTATCAAATTAGGACCCAGAAAAGTGTGTGCACGAACGGCATACATGCCAAGGCGAAACCCACAAGGCCGAACGTGAGTTCCAAGTTATAGGTGGTGAAAACTGACTAACATGAGAAGGGGAAGGGCGATTTAGTCTCTACAGGCATTCAGTTGGTAAGATCAGGCGGCGCGCGGCACGTGTCGAACAAATGTAAGAAACTACGCATGTACGCAAGTAAGACGAACCTCTGGTGCCAACCATGCAGTTTTAGAATAAGAAGGGTTGTGGTCTTACCCACATGTGCATTGAAAAGTATTTGTGCTATAAAATAACTGTGTCTTCGTAATACAAAGAGGACCTCCGTGGTCGAAATGATCATCGCGACAGCAGCAAATGACGTCGCTGTGAGTTCACGCCCAACTGATACTGGCTTTCTCTCCAGCCGTGAGCTTTCGTGGCTTTCCCCCGGGCTCGGCTAGGTTTTCTCTCATCATAATGCTGGCCACCTTCATATAATTGAAATCTTTTTGGGTACGACGTATGAAAGACCAATAAATAAATAAATAAATAAACCAAATAGATGACAGGCCTATGCTTTGTGTAATGGTGTATTACATTTATTTTAAAACTGGACATTTTACGCATTAACTTGAAGCATTAATAAAACTGTTTACTCTTACTGTTTAATGATTTTTCAGGTGAATAAGTACTTTTTTCTGATTAGTGATTAAAAAACGTAATGGCCCAATGCTATAAAAGCATAAAAAAGTAATGTCTTAACCTGCCATTCGAAACTGTCCTAAAAAAGAACTTCAGCTTGGAGCACCCCTCGATTGGTAGCGGCCCCCTTTATAAACATTGCTCGGTAAAGTAGGAGTGAAATGTAAGGTTACACGCGGAGAAGTACAGTTTGTATATAATGCGATATGGAGAATAAATATCAGGATAAGGTTATTGTGTACTGTATGGAAAGGATGTATAGGCCTAGATAAAAGAAATATGATTCGTGTTACCTTCGCTATGGTCATAAAGTGAGCGTTTTTATTGTGATTTCTTTCTGCTGCTTGGGGAAAGCGGAGTCTTTGGTATGTGATTAGTCATTAAGTCGCGAACAGTTGTTGTGAACAACTCTAGATTCAAATGTTGAAAACGTAATGTCTGACAATCGATATTTGGCACACACCATTTGAATGGACAACTATATGAAAATTTCAGCATCAAACAGGCGCAATAGCATTAAACCTGCAAGAAATGAAAGAGTGCGTGCTTGAAATGTACAATCTCAGACAGAATAACGGCATCATCTAGGTGTCTTTGACATACCGGGCTGCTGAAGTTGTTGCTGTTTTAATGTCACGGTGGGGCCTTCGTGGCCGAGGGGTTTGGCGCGCCTCTCCCCAATGCGGTTGCTGTGAGTTCAAGTTCTACTCATGCTGGCTTCCTCTGAAGGCTGTACGTGAGAAGGTCTGCCAGCAACCTGCGGATGTTCACGGTTTTCCTCCGGGCTCTGCCGGGTTATCTCCCACAATAATGCTGTCCGCCGTCGTATAAGTGAAATACCCTTGAGTACGGTGTATAACACCAATCAAATAAATAAATAAATAATCCCATGGTATTTTAGGCCCTAACGTCAGACAAATAATTGAAAATAATGCCATTTCGTACCCAGCTTTGTAAAAAGGCCTGAATTGCAAGGATGTATAATTCGCCCGAAAATAGTATTATGAACTTTACTATACCTTTGCAAAAGTCAATGCTTCTATTTCACTTGAAAATCTGGGAATTCGAAGAGAAAAGATCACTGCCATAGAGTCCTATAACGTTATTTCATTTCTTAAAGTGAAAGACAGTGCAGTTAAATTTGCCAAGAAGGCTGGATAATATTATGTTTATTTCGGTAAAGCGACATTTGACCGCACTCCATCGTCTAGCATGAAACGCCTAGCCATGCTGTCTCGGCTGTAACGTAATTGTTCCAAGCGCGGAGCACTTTTGTCACTTAAGTATATCTGTAAATTTATGGCCTAAAATGATCTAGAAACTTTCTCCCGCCACAATACAATGGTCTGGAAAAACTTTTCCGTGTTCACATTTCTTCTTCATAATTAAAATATAGTACATTAAAACAGTGTTCTGTCCCTATGTTATTACAATGACAGACAACTCAGAACATTTACGTCACAGCTCATGAACAGCTGATATCTCCTAGCTCTCTGACTGGTCACTTTCTCATAAGCTTAAAAGCATGGGCACTTCCAGATCCCAGACAGCAGCAATATACTCCTCACATCAAACAGAGCTAATGCAGCAATTCAGTTTTTTGCATTCAAGAGAGACCTTTATAATCTTTCACTTTAATATTAAAAGCCTATCAAAAAACCTCTGATGATAACTTCTGTTGATGATGCGGTCAGATATGGTGATTAATGGAAAGGCGTATGATAACTTGTGTGTTTCTGATAATTTCTGCAATGGTGAATGATAATTTATGAGTTTCTGGTAAGAACGGTAACGGTTAATGATAATTTCTGATTTTCTCGTTAGTACAGTAACGGTTAATGATAATTTATGAGTTTTTGCTGAGTACGGTAACGGTTAATGACAATTTATGAGTTCCTGGTAATTACGGCAACGGCTAATGATAATTTATGAGTTTCTGGTTAGTACGGTAACGGTTATTGATAATTTCTGATTTTCTCGTTAGTGCAGTAACGGTTAAAGATAATTTATGAGTTTTTGTTGAGTACGGTAACGGTTAATGATAATTTATAAGTTCCTGGTAATTTTTGCCATGGCGAATGATAAGTTATGAGTTTCTGGTAAGTGCGTTAACGGTTAATAATAATTCTATGAATTTGTGGTCATCACGGCAATGTTTAATTATAATCTCTGAGAGTACAACATCATAATTAAGTACTGGTGTATGATAATTACTCTGTGGATAAATTGAATTGCTATAAAGTAAAAGACAATTCATGACTGAGGCACTGTTCATTAAAATGATTACAAAATTCTCTCTTGAATGCAAAAACCTGTTTGAATTTTTATGAATTCCTTGCTGAATTAGCTTCGTTTGAAGCGTGAAGTATGTTGCTACCGACAGGGGATCTGAAGGCGCCCATGCTTTTAAGTTTATGAGGGATTGACCAATCAGAGAGCTACGATATATCAGCTGTCTATAAGCTGTGACGTAAATCTTAGAACTTGACTGTCAATGTAACATGTAATAACATAAGGACCGGACGCTGTTTTAATGTTATATAATTCAACTATAACAAGTAGATGTGTGAAGAACACTGCAAAGTATTTCCAGACCATTGTGTTATGGTAGGAGTAAGTTTCTCGACCATTTCATGTTGTAAATTTACGTAAATACTTACATTTCAACGACAACCCTAGCAGCTTACCATCGTCTCAGGTGACAATATACTTCACCGAAATAAACATAATATTTGGCCAACCTTTTTGGCAAACTTAACCTTGAACATGCATTTTCTTTCACGTTAATGACAATGTGTGTGTGTGTGGGGGGGGGGGACTTTCCGATCATTAGCGCAATTAACGGTTAACATTAAAGTGAGGATTCTAAAGATTATTGCAACAGTTAATGATACTTTTTGAGGGTACAAAATAATAATAACTGCAGTGGTAAAGTTCATGTTAATTTGTGAGTGCAACCTGATAATTACTGCATGCATTGGTTAATGGTGATGTTGAGCGATATCGATGATTACCGCAACTGCTCATGATAATGTGATCATTACCGCAATGGCTATAATTAATGGTAATAATCACAGTGTTACTGTGAGTCTCTCGGTTTTTTTTTCATGAGAAATGACGTTGTCACGTTCAGTGTAATAAATCTCACGGAAAGATATTTCATAATATTGTTGTATTGTGTTTTCATCTCGAATCAATCATGACAAAGTATACACGTCAGCAAATTTGTCAGCAAAAGTTGTATTTTGAGTTTCTCACTTCTTTGCTTCTATTTGGGTTGATTTTGATTATTCCAATTATTACATATGGCTCTAACGACAAAAATGGGTTTTGCAAAGATGTCTCTGACATGATCAATAATTCTGAAGACAGTTGTAACAATGTGAAGCAAGAGTTTGGGGGATTTTGCAAAGATGGTATTTTGAGTGAGTCTGTAAATGCGGTCACAATATCATTGTAATGGCGAGTATTTTTATGGTAATATATTACTGTGGAGGATAGGCTTCAGATAGCGGCTTCATACGGGAGATATTGTGACGCTAATATGCTAAGTGAATGAGTACTTGCGACATTTGCGCATTGGCGACGACGTATATTGAAGTCGTTCCTCTATTTTCAACATTTTTTTTTATAACGACGTGAGACTTGTGAGATATTCATCAAAAGCAATTTTGAAATAAACATTTATACTGAACAATCACTCCAAAAATGACCGAACAATCTTCGTGTGGTTCACATGCCTTTAAGCAATCCATCGTTTTATCAACGACATAACCAGGTTCAAATTCTGTTTCAAGTGACCATTCATGGGATGAAGCAAAGAAAAAGAAACTACTCTAGCCTGGACTACCTTCCAGTCATAACAGCTTAACATCTATACATGAATTAGACGATAACCTCATATAAATATTTCAGTAGTCAGTATAAGTCAAACTGTACCTCTGTTTTTAGGGTTTTATTGAGGTTGGCAAAAAGAACAAATTGCCTTGGAGAATATACATGCATTTAATTGTTAGATTGGGTGTTTAGCGCTAAATGCTGAACTATTTCCCTACAACTCGCTGCTCAGAGCCACTGAAGTTCTATGTTCACATACCGGCATGGCTTGCCGGCAAGCCGCTCTCATGGGTTCGCTTGGTTACCCTGCATTTAATTTGTTCAGTGTCTTCTAATTGGTTGTTGCTTATATTAAAGTCGGTGGTAACTGGTAAAGTCGTATTCTAAAGATGCCGTACAGCCAAAGAATCCCGGATAGCGGAGAGTTACATATCCCGTAGTTAAAGAGTTCAGTTACTTTCGCTTACAGGCGGGGAGTTAATCGGAGTACCATGAATAAACCACTGGCCTGTGTCAATTTACTGACATACATTTCCACACGTGATGGCGTTCGGCCTTAATAACTCATTCCCACAATTAAGTGACGCATAATTCTACAACCGGTAATTAAGTCCTATGTGTGTCGTAGAATATCGATAGAATATAAAGCAAAAGATGTTCAACAAACATCATGTTAAAATTTTACATATCTTTACAAGCGTTGTTGACTGCCCGTTGCTATCAATAGAACAGTAAACGAATTGAAATATCGAAAGCTTTTCTGTTCCATCCAGGATTTTTTTTCAGAAATTTTACGACGGCGAACAGATTTATAAGATGTGAAAAACAGAAGTGTTCGCTAACCTGGCTTCCACTAACCTGCCTACGGAAAATAACTTCCCATGCACGTGAGGCACACATTTTCAAAAGTGGAGGCAAACAGATTCCTTCTTTCGAGGTCATGAATAACCCGCCTATAACCTTTCCCCTCCCCACAGCACATTGGCTGATTAACTGATCGACTGATTTATTTGATTGTTGTTTAACACCAGAATGTTTTCAACTTATAGAATGGCAATCAGTTTATGAGTTGAGGTAAAGTACCCGGGGTAAACCACTGCCCTTTGTCAAGTTACTTACAATCTTTCCCATGGACAGATATGCACGCCATATTGCTGGAAGAAAGGCAGTCTTCAACGGCCGTTAGACTGTGCCAATGGACTTATGTACAGCTATCAAGCTGGTGAGAGATTCCTAGGTCACTGCGCTGCGCTTGCAGCGACTAACCCCTCGGCCATGGATGTTCCCCTTTGATCAGTGAGGTATGCATTAATCCAATCTAGCTTATTCCACACATAAACCAATGAAACAAATGTTCTGAAAATATCGCTACATTATGCCCTATGGGTTCCTTCCAATGGCTTAACTGGAAAATACCGATCATGTCACCCAATACAACATCCAATATCCAATATATAGAAAACATTGCTTTGTTATCCATGAATTCTTCATAACATCAGGAAACCGTAAGTCAGAGCCAGTAATCGAGCGTACGTGTACGTCAACGTGGACGTGAACGTGAACGTGGTTCAAGAACAATTCTGCGCGTAGTCCGGGGTCCACAATAATCAGAGCTCTCGTGTTTATAAACATTTAACTTTGATGAGCTGTGAAGGAACTCTCCGCTCATTCCAGGAAACATCCATTCCCCTTCTCCAAGACTCACAACACCCTCGTATCGCAGGACCCCTATCGTTAGGTCTTTCAGGAAGGGAGGGACCGGGTGAACTAAAAACCTGAACTTGTACAATCACAACTATAACAAAAGAGTATGCCATGTCTCTTACATCCCGGACCCTTAAATGAGAAGCACGGTGATACTTAGCTGAACATTTAACAGAATGAAACAATACAATTATATCATATTAAAACAATACACATTTCACATCTCAAATTTACGGTCAGATTCTCAGAAGTGCCCATAGTGTCAAACATTGCAACACAAATCATCTCAGAAATAAAGCAATGAAAGTCTTACAAACTAATCAGATCAACTCTATCCTGAAGAAAATGTATCTCAGACGATTCGAGCGCTAGAAAGTAAAAGTCTCTCAGTCAGTAAGATTTACAACGGAGTGCAGTCACAAAAACTGTCCAACACTGTTGAGATGGGAAGCAGCTACCTTTCCACGGATTCCAAAAGGCATAATTTGTGCACTGGCCGGATGAGGGTAGCCGACTTCGTTTTCAATTCCACGGACCTTACATAATTATCCTGTCCAGGAAATGTTCTCTGGATCCTCCCTATCGGCCACCGTAGTCGAGGGGTAGTCACGTCCATGACCAGGACGACATCTCCAACACTTAAATTAGGGGAACTATCCATTTCTGATGTAATCTAAGTGTAGGTAGGTACTCGCGTACCCACCTTTTCCAAAAGACGTCCGCAAGAAACTAAACTTGCTTCAACCGTCTCCTGTAGACGGCAGGGGAAGCGTAGGACCTGTTGTATGAACAAAAGATGATTCGGGGTTAGTGGTTCACAGTCTTTGGGATCATCTGATACTGCTGTGATTGGTTGGCTGTTTACAATGTTCTCTATCTCACAAAACAAGGCTCTCAGCCCTTCATCATCTAAGCTATGTCCTTTACAAAATATAGCATTTAACATCTTGCGAAACGTTCTTATCTGCCGTTCCCATACGCCTCCCATATGGGGTGCTGTTGGTAGGTTAAATTCCCACTGAATTTCCTTTTGTCGCATGTGCTCAGATATTTGCTCGTTATTCCACTTCCCGATGGCTTCTCGCAGCTCTTTCTCCGCTCCGACGAATTTAGACCCATTGTCTGAACGCATATTGACAGGTCCGCCACATCTGCACTCAAAGCGCTTGAATGCATTGATAAAAGAGTCAGTGTCCAATGAGTCGGCCTTCTGAACATGTATAGCTCGTGTAGACAGGCAAGTAAAAATACAATCGTACCGTTTCAACTCACTTCGTCCACCTCCTGCCATAAATGGACCGAAATAATCTACGCAAACATAGGTGAAAGGGGAATGCCCCGATGAAACACGGTCCTTAGTCAGATCGGCCATCCTTTGTGCACATGGCCTCGCTTGCTGACGTTGACAATGTACATAGTCTTTCAACACTTTCCTAACAGCCACTCTGCCACGAATGATCCAGCACTTTTCTCTGATTCTTGCTAGAACATGTCCGCTTGCTTCTTGCAGGCTTCTGGCTATCAGAGTAGCCACATGGCCCTTTGGAATAATTATCTGGAACTTTCCTTCTTGGTCGAATACAGTTGAATGCAGGCGACCCCCAATACACATGACTCCATGAGAGGTGAGCACAGGCTCCAGCTTGAGTAATGGGCTAAATGGTTTCAATGGCTTTCCGCTTTCCAAGGTTTTTAACCATGTCTTCCCTGAAACTTCGGCGTTGTATTGCTCCGATGATCGTCCTTTCCGCGTTCTCTATTTCTTTCACAGTTAATGGTCCTTTTACAACTGCAGAATGATTAGTCTTTGTCTTTCTTTGCATATGTAGCTTGAAACGCCTGAGCCATGCCGCAGCTTTCTTGAGTATAAACCAAGATGAATATTTTTCTTCCAACTTGTCTACAGGCCCATATATGTCATCCACTGTGAAAAGCACTTTGGCGTCCCTTTTGACTTCGGTATCTGTATCAGGTAAGTGTACATCGACATCATTGCTCGGCCAGGTAGACTTATCTTTGTCAACTATCGTTGTCAGCGTCGAGGCCCCGGGACGCATCATCTGCGGGATTAAACTTAGAGTTCACACGACGCCATTGAACTACCAACGAGCCGTCCAGAATGAGTGTTATCCTCTTGGCGACAAATGTGTGGAAACGCTTGTTCTCATATCTCAGGTACTGTAAAACTACAGTTAGTCCAGAATGTTGACTCATGGATTTCCATCTTTAGTTCTCTTCGAAGGGCTCGGTCTAGTTTCGCAGATATAACCGCCGCTGATAATTCCAAACCAGGAACAGTTATCTGCTTTATGGGGGTAAGTCTTGATTTGCCAACGAGAAGACTACAATGAACTTGTCCATCCCCGTTCACTGCTCTAAGGTAAGACACAGCGCCATACCCCTCCATACATGCATAAGAGAAGTGGTCCAACTCCTACCTTCCCAAAATCACTTGGTAAGATGCAACGTTTGACCTTGAACTTCTCCAGTTTCGGCACATCTGCAATCCATTTGGACCATGCTTTCTCACTTCCAGGTGTTAGAGGCTTATCCCAACCTTTTTTCAACCTTAATTCTTCTTGGTTTGAAGAATGAATGGGCACATAAGTCCAAGAGGGTCATAAAAGGAACTTATTATCAAACCACGATAAGTAACTGGCTTCTTTTTACATTGAACTCTGATCTCCAGTTCGTCTGTCTCTCTATTCCACTGAACTCTCAATGCTCTTTCGGTTGGAAGTGCGCTCTTTTCCAAGTTTAGATCTTGGACTGCTTTAGCCTTCTTCTCCACGGGGATAGAAATAAGGACATGGCGACTGTTACTCATTCACTTAATGAGATCGAAACCTCCCCTTTAAAGCAAATCACACAACTCACTGACCGATTTCACTGCCTTTACCTCAATATCAACTGACTTCAGACAATCGTCTACATAGAAATTGTCAGTTACTGTCTCAACCTATTCTTGACCAAACTCGTCTTGATTATCTTCCGCTGTACGCCTCAGCGCAAATGTTGCGCAGCTTGGGCACCACACACCACCAAAAAGGTGAACAGTCATTCGGTAGACGTCCGAACCTCCACTGACGTCGTCATTCCACCAAACAAAACGGAGAACGTCTCTGTCTTCCGTATTGACCTTAATTTGGTGAAACATTGCTGTAACATCTGCCATCACCGCCACCTTTTCTTCACGGAAACGCAACAATACTCCAAGCAGTTTGTTAGTTAAATCTGACCCCTGAAAAAGTTCCTCGTTCAAGGAAGTCCCACAGTATTTTGCTGGGCAATCAAACACAACTCTTAACTTTCTTGGTTTGTTCTCGTTAATAACAGCATGATGAGGAAGGTACTATGTTTTGCTGAGTCGTCTCGGTGAGGCAGCACCAGATAAAAGATACGGTGGAAATCCGTCCTGCACCAAGGAGACACCACCTTGGTACAAGTGAAATATTCTTGAGTAGAGCGTTAAACAATAAGTATTCATTCATTCATTCTTTTGAACAATTCTGGGTTTTTTTTAAGACGTCTTCCAAGGTTCTCAAGGCGACTTTCAGCAACTGGGTAGTTGTTGGGAAGAACAGGTGGAGACTGTTTAAAGGGAATCCTCATCTCATAATGCCCATCAATTACCTTGGTTGTTTTGTTCCAAATGTCAGCAACTCTCTGGTAAATTCTTGACATCTGAGTCAATTCGCGTGACAACGACTCACTGGCTTTGAGCTTCAGAATTTCTCTATCTGCGGAAGTAACTCTGGATCAGTTTTTATGAAATTTGAAACTGTAGTATAACTTTCTCAACTCCCCAAAGGTCCATTTAATGTCCATCCAAACATGGTACCTGTGGCGTAGGGTTAGTCTGCCTTGCCGCGTTTTACATCAATTGGAGCCAAATCCTACGGCACGTCTTGTCCAATCAACATCATTACCTTTGTATTGTCTACCACAGGTAATTTTATTCAATCGTTAATCGAACCTTTCTCAAACCGGCCGAAGTGACCTCGCAAGAGGAGCTAAACACTTGCACTTGACTTGTCTTTGGCTTCACATCGACATGATCCGGGTGCAGACTATTATGGATGTCTCTGTTCATCTTTTCAGGCCCCACATGAAGCAGCTTCGAGTGTCTTTTATTGCACCCACGAACTGGACACGTATATGACTTCTCATATTCATTTGCCATGTGCTTAGGTGAAAAGCAATTGAAACACAATCTTTTACCTCTTGTAAAGTCAAGGCGCTCTTCCGGATTCATCGCCTTACACTGTTCACACCTGTACAATCCATGCTCACCTGAACACATATGGCAGTGGAGGGATTTTCTTGACTTCTCATCAGTCCAGTCTCTGTCAGCTGCACTAATACTGAAATTAACACTCTCTGGCCTTGAATCAATCTTGTCTTGATGTCTTGCCCTGTTAACGTTGAACTTGCTACGGTTAGGTTGAGCCCCAAATACCGGATCACTAGCTTCTTCAAGCGATATTTTTATAAAGTCCATCAACTGAACAATGTGTGGATACTGGCCAGTCTTTCTAAGTTCTTTTACAGCCTCTCTCCTCCAGCTACCCTGTAGATAGAATGGCAGCCTGTTTACTATTTTAGACATACTGATGTGGTTATCAACTTCACTGATTCGACCAATTGCTTTTAAAGCGAGAACACAACCTTTTACGTCGTCCGAATATGAAGGCTTCAGTTGAGGACCATCAGTAATTCTCTTCGTCCAGACTTGTGCAGATGTGGTATGATTTCCAAACCTTGGAGCCAACAACCTTCTGGCCTCTGTGTACCCCACACTGGGAGTCATCACTGAGCAGCACTCAATGACCTCTCGGGCAATTCCCGTACAGTACTGCAGCAGCCTATTTAGCTTCATGCTCTCTGGAACTGACGTCATATCTACGTTGTCAAATGTCGTAATAAATGTCCAATATTTCAACGGATCTGCGTCAAAATGCATCATGTCTGACTTGGGTAGTTGCATCAACTGCACCATCTGTTGTTATAACGATAATGGCCTTTGTTCATTTGAGATTTCACTTTGATTTACTGGGGCTGAGTGGGGAACAAATGACGAATATTCATGGGGCTTAGTTTGTCCATCAAACGTCTCATTCATGTGATATTGTGTGGACTCACTTACCAGTGCTGGTTTATTGGTTATAGATGACAATGGCGACCACTCCTCTGCTCTGGGATTTAACTTGGACATACTATCACCAGTGGAGTGGATCACAAATATCTGTGATTTAGCAGGTCCACCTTTGCTGCTTGTCTTGGATCTGTTATCAAATTCATCATAAACACTCTCTTGTGATTCTAGAGCATTTATCTCTGCCTCAATTTCTAACTTTTCTTCCATCTGATTTAGTTCCGTTTGTTTACGTTTTAATTCATAATGCTTCTCAAGACTTTGAAGCCTAGCCTTAGCTACTACCTTTGCTGCCATTACTTTAACCTTGGAACTTGCTACAGATGATCTTGAGCGGTTACTTTTACTTGAGCCTGCTTGGCTTAAAGAATCACCAGGATCGGCGCCTTCTAATAAAAAGTCTGATAAACTGTCCATTTCTCTAATGTTTGCACTTTCCAATTTCTCCATTATGAGAAAAATTGTTCTTGAACTTTGTGTAGTGGACAAGTTCAGACTAGCACGTTTATTCAGAACACACGAGGCACTTTATTACAGCTCCATATCCAATATATAGGAACCATTGCTTTGTTATCCATGAATTCTTCATAACATCAGCAAATCATAGGTCAGAGCCAATACCATTGATCGTCACAGTGATCGAGCCTGCGTGTACGTGAACGTCATCGTGGACGTGAACGTGGACGTGGTTCAAGAACAATTCTGCGCGTAGTAAGTGGTCCACAATAATCAGAGCTCTCGTGTTTATAAACATTTAACCTTAATGAACTTTGCAGGAACTCTCCGCTCATTCCAAGAAATACCCATCCCTCTTCTCTAAAACTCGTAACACCATCGTATCGCAGGACCCCTATTGTTGGGTCTTTCAGGAAGGAAGGGACCGGGTGAAACAAAAACCTGAACTTGTACAATCTATCACAACTATGACAAAAGAGTATGCCATGTCTCTTACAGTACTTATTTCAATATAACTTTACAAAAAATTATAAACTGTCACTGCATGCCCAAACTGAATTTTTTCTTGCGCAGTGCAATAGTCAACTTAAGATGTACTACGCCAACATTAATTGAAAACGTGTGGGTAACGGTAAATAATACATTGAGTGAAACTGGCTCAAAATTTTAAAATAAAACACATAAAATTAGGAACAAAAACTTCATAGCTCATCATCAGACTAGATCAGTGTGTCCTGTGTCACAGTTTGCTAAACAGTAGTCAAAGTTTCAAGTAAAAATTTAAAGGATGTGGAAAAAAGTCTGCGACATACATGTACAGTGAGATCTTTAGCAGATCCAATAAACGCAATCTATAGTTTGACAAAAAATGCATGAATCATTAACTTAAACCTGTCAGATACAATATTATAATAAAAATTTATACGCCAGTTTTCAATGAAATGGGTGAAAGTAGAAGAAGAAAAAATGCGTATAACTTGAAAATGTATCCAGTGCAACTGTCCTGCATCATGCTATAACAAAAACATGTAAAGAGTTTCAGTTAAAAATCTCTAAGAGTATCGCAAAGGAGTGCGGGGCAGGAAAATACAAACAGACAAACAGACGCACAGGGTGACAGGAAAGGGAAAATCTATAGACAGGCCCCCACCACCACCGGTTACCGCCCAAAGGGCACTGATCTTCAATAAATAAATCGCCGATACTTTGTAAACTGAGTAGGCAGCTTTTAACCTGAAGAGTGATATATATCACAAGCTGCAATATCCTATCGGTCCCCTATATATATATACGGCCTTTGATAATTATAATCTGCGAGGACACACTGTCGCCTATCGTTGAAAAGTGTATTCCAAGTGAATTCAGGCATAAATGTTCAAACCATTCTCGTCTCATCTCAATGCACAGGGAATGTCACTTGACAAACAGCTCTGACTTTAATTTGTTTATTTATTTGATTGTTGTGTAACGTCGCACTTAAGAATGTTTCGCTTATACCTTGGCGGCAGGGATTAAGGGTGGAGGAAACCGGAATTCCCGACGAAAACCAATGACCTTCTGCAAGTTACTGACGAACGTGCCCACGTAAAACACAGAGATATGCACACTATACTGGTGGAAGACAAGTGGTTTACAGCGAAAGTTAGACAGCGCAAGCGATCATACGAGCGTCGTCGACCACTTGTCACTAGGGACAGTTAGATCGGGAGCAATGTACGATTTCTCTGTCCATGGCCGGCACTGGACTCGTACCGTGTGTGTCCTTGTCACATACGGCCACGACCCGCTCCTTGACTTTAATTTAGCACACTTTTGAATAGCCCAGATTAGGAACATGGCAGCATATGTTTTGTCCACCATGCTTATCTCGCGGCTGGATATTTTTCCTATCTTACTACATGACGTTTCCTTCATAAGAACATTCGTTTGTTAGAATGCTGTCATTATGATCAACTGAATGGGTTGAGTTTTGAAAATAACTTCAGATATAACAGAAAGTATGGAAAAATTGGAAAACACTCAAGTTCTCAAGGTTATTATACAAACAGGTCCACAGAGATACCTCTCACTATAGAGAGTACTGCAAAAATGGCGTACGCATGTCAAGTGACACGCATCTACTTAATGATTGCACACGATTAAACAAAAGCTTCGCCCACATATTAACATACGTTCATTGTAAACATGTACTGTAAGAACAAAGGGGTGATTATTGCTCGCTCAAAAACCCGTGAACTTAAAGAAGTCCTCGCCGAGAAAAAAAACCCATGCATTTTATGACACATTTTTTTATGTGTCGTAAGAATTCAATAAATATTTCCTTAAACTGATGTCAGTCTAATGGCCCAACCGTCTCACAGCATCAATGTTGAGTCGTATATGTATACGGCCTGTGAATGACACGGGCTTTATTGCCTTTATGTACAGACGAATATGATGTTCTCGGGTACAAGGAAATGTAGAGTTTTATCTAACTCTGCAGTAAATGAAGTGCAAGGCCAATTTTCTCATACTGGGAAAACATTGTTTAAGGCAGTTACATCTGGAGATTTATGTAGCATGAATGTAATCTGCTGTCGTATGTATACTGTGCTATTACAAGTCCAGCACGACACTGGCGTGGGGAAGGGTGGGGGTGGGGGGAGGCGGGGACGAGGGCGGGGGAAGATCAGTATTCTCGAATACCTAAGCTTAGACTTTGATCGAACCTGTGGATGGTGGGTGAGTTTACCCCGGGCTCTGCCTTGTTTCCTCCCACCATTAATGCTGGTGGCCTTCGTATAAGTGAAATATTCTTGAGTACGCCGTAAAACACCAATAAAATAAATATATAAATAAATAAATAAATAGACTTTGATCGACTCATCTCGGTGAGTTTCTCCAAGAGCCGCTCGGTATCTCATTACCCATAACCGGAAGCAGCATGGTATCATGCGTAGTTAGTCAAATACGGCGTCTCAGTCTCTACACAGGCACAACTGCTGTAGTTGGATAGCATTTCGACCATCATTGTTTGAATAACGGCATAGTAAATTAATCACCATCAAATGAACGCGTAAGTCTCCAACTTCATTTGTAATTGGTTAACGCTAGTTTTGTGGAAAACTGCGGTGCCATCGTCGGGCCTGTATATAGAACTATATATATAAGTGTATGGGTTCGATCTTACATGCCCCACGCTGCCTGCGACACACACGTGTAGGCCTATAACAGGCGCTGGCTGCGGATGCACATCCGGCCGTCCAACACCTACACAACCTGTGATAACTGAGACAGGTGAATACAATGAATCGCTAGTCACTCACCTGTCTGACGTCGCTTTGAAGTGTTCTAATTACGCAATATCTGGCGAAGTTGGACAGGTGGGTGTATAAACCTTCTGTCCAGAGGTTCACATACGACAGTACCGTCTCGAGCAGCCAGACCGACTCGCACACCTCACATGACGACACGTGCTCTAACACTCCAGGCCGGCGGACAGTGGCTGTCGTTGAGGTCCGCGCGATTGCGTGTCCTTAAAAGTGTGTGTTTAAATCTGCACCCGATAACCCCGAGGAATGTCCCGCTTCAGTCACCTGCCCAACGGGGGCAGGTGGGGTCACGGTGCCCCGCGCGGGACAGTCTAGCTCCAGGGCGAGTTGACCCCACGGGCTCATGACACCCTTTGTTGTGTGCTCGTCCTTCCCCGTCTGTCTGTACTAAGGCATCAAGAGCAAAGCGGCTGAGGAGCGTACCCCTATATACACGCCTGGATCCGCAGACAAGAAGCCGCTAGAGGCTCAAAACCGCAAAACGTCATACATTAAAAAAAATCCTCCTACTCGAATGCCAGAAGTCAACTGAATGACGCTATGTTTCGTTCGTCTTGAGAGCATACAGTCCAATGGCTCCAACGTTCATCGTAACATGACACTTTATGCAACAGCTTGGGAATTTTCAATAAAAGAAATGAGGGAAATCTACCATTAGTTATCCCAAATATTACTGAGAGCTTGCTCAAAGAACACAGGCCTCTCATGGCTACATGAAGACTCAGAACATGTTCTAAAAGTCATCTTCCACAGTAGCAGGATGCCCCCCCCCCCCAAATTCTAACTACATTCTTGCTATATAGTCATATTTTTCAACAAGCTGCGTGAATATAGCTCTATTTAACGTTTTGCTGTCAATACAGGCTGTAAAAAAACACGCTCATTTTGCTTCTCCACTATAACATGCAAACATTAAAACATTAAAAAATTGCAAAAAGTTCACGAAGCGAGCAATGCATGCAGCTAGTCGCTTCTTTCGCCAATATTCCATTTAAACAGTTCACTCTTAGGAAAAAATCGCTGGCTGGTCTCATTATAGGTGTATTACCCTGTACAAATTTTAAAATGGCGCTGCTGAAATACAGCATAGGCCACATAAGGTATCTCTTTCAGCTGTTTATCCAGAATTTACTTCAAACTTTTATTTATTTATTGACTTGATTGGTGTTTTACGCCGTATATCTAAGAATATTTCACTTATACGACGGCGGCCAGCATTATGGTTGGGCAGAAACCCGGCGGAAACCCACGACCATCCGCAGGTTGCTGGCACACCTTCCCACGTTCGGCCGGAGAGAAATCCAGCATGAGCTGGGTTGAACTCACAGCGATCGCATTGGTGGGAGGCTTCGGGTCATTGCGCTGCGTCAGCACGCTAACCGACTGAGCCACGGAGGTCCCTTCAAACTTTTAGAAAAGCATCATAATTCCAGTTTCATTCCTGGTGTTTTTGCCTGTATCAAAACCATATTCCGGATTATAGCCCATAATGTTTTTGTTGCAATATTTCATTATATTTTATACAGTCTGAAAAGTAATTAAAATAAGTTTGATTTTTTTTTGGGGGGGGGGGGCTATGTTTGAGGTTTTAGAAGGTTTAGCTCCCCCCTCCCACCCTCCCACTTCCCACCCATCCTCCCACTTCCCACCCACTCACTTCCCACCCACCCTCCCACTTCCCACCCACTCACTTCCCACCCACTATGTTCATATGCACCCTAGATATACCATGAAGAAATTGGTCACTGAACCAGCTAATCCTGGAGAAAGTGTCGGTTTGCGGTTGTAACCAGACAGGGTTCCCCAGAAGAGGGATTGGCTATTGGATTGTCAAAATGACAGTCAGCCACGTTTTGCAGCTGGAACAGGCGACATTGAGTTCAAGGATTGTGATTGGAGCTCTTTCGGCTAGTTTTCTTTGCTTGTAAGCCACATGTGACTCGGCTACAGAGAACAACTGCACGCGCTGTAGCACATTTAGTCTCACAAATTTGCGTGATTGGGAACAGATGGGCGCCAGAGACATTTGTCCCGTCCAAGATGATTGCATCACGTATATACGACTTAACAAAACTTCCGTTGTGCAGAGATTCATGTCTTGCCATGTCAGGGAGGATACAAATATCAAAGAAGAGACTGACATGAAATCTGGGTATTATAAGCACGAATGGACAGTCACACAAACAGACGTAGCCGTGCGATATAACAAAGACGACCACTGGCTTATACAGTGAGTCAAGTAGTCAGCTTGAAAAGAGAAAAATGTGGACGCATTATAGAAAAACCAACAAAAACAAGCAAAAAAAAAAAAACAGGTGATTGGTTTTTTGAACGAACAACTATCGGTCAGATCGGCAAAAGGCCAGTCAGCCAAACAAATCGATAACGGCGGTCTGCCTGCAACCTGCGTATGGTCGTGGGTATCCTCCCACCATAATAATGGCCACCATCGTATACGTGAAATATTCGTCAGTAAGGTGTGACACACCAATCAAATAAATTAAAAAGATAAATAATTTTAAAAGTAGATAAATGAGTCGACAACGGCTATACCGACACGGACAGTCTGGTAAAGTATGGGTCAGATCGACGAAAGGACAGTCAGACAAACAAGAACAAACAGCTTACCGACAGGAACAGTTGGGTAAACCATTGGAGAGATCCACAAAAGGACAGTTAGACAAACAAATGGGACACAGCTTACCGACACGGACAGATGGATAAACTATCGGTCACAGCGACAAAGGGACAGTCAGATAGACAGTCTTGTATATACCTGTCAATTTTCAAGTGGTATGTCAATTGGCGACTGGGACCAAATTCGTACGATCAGAGTATCCGGAAAGACGATGTCGCATCACTCGTACACATAAAATTAGGGGAAGCACGATTCGTATGACGGTCGCTTTTTAAAATTCATGTGGAAGACTTTATCTAAGCATATACAGTTGGTCTGCTGTTGTCTGTTCTTTTGAAGCTGCCAGTACGTGTGTGACATTGCGATAATGAATCAATGCTGAGTTCCAAGCAAGCTATACTCAAATATATATGAGGTGACATTGTTGCCTTCAACAGCCGAGTGGAATATGCTATCATGCTGTATAATAGCAGCACGAGTAGATCGCTGTATGAACAAAAGTATGTTTCATTCTTCATAGTATTTATTTATTTATTTATTTAATTTGTGTTTTACGCCGTATTCAAGGATATTTCACTTATACGACGGCGACCAGCATTATGGTTGGAGGAAACTGGGCAGAAAACCAGGGGGAGATCCACGACCATCCGCAGGTTGCTGGTAGATCTTCCACCGTACGGCCACACGTCAAGCCAGCATAAACTGGACTTGAACTCACAACGACCACATTGGTGGGAGGCTTCTGGGTCATTACGCTGCCATTCTTCACAGTAGTCAAACAATGAAGTCCATATCAGTTTATTCGGTTTACAATACACTGTGTGCAGATGAATTCGTACTGGCGATTGTGAATGTCTGCGAATTCTCTCTTTAAACGAATAAGCGTTTTAAAACTGTAATGAAAGGCTAAATCTATCATTGTGTCAGCAGTGGAGGAGGGCCAGCGTTTATGTTTGGTTAACACTTTCTAAAATTTAACACTTTACCAAATGCTCCTAGAAACTGTTGCAATAGCGTTACCGCATATCCCGAATACTCACATTTAAGTCTTGTGTTCCTGCATAACAAAGACTGCAAAATCTTGTAATCTAACATTATGTTATAACTTGCAAACAATTATAAAATTATATTTTAAAATGTTGGCACTCACATTTTACAAACTACATCATTTAACATGTCGTATCATTTTAAACAATTACAAAATGTTCATATTCAGGGGGCACAGCCATTACTACTGACTACTATAATAAGTTATGTACAGTGTAGAACGATCCAACGAGTTTAATGGGTGATTAAATTTTAAGCAAGCGTGTTTAATAAATATACACCTATATTTAAGTATTAAACATAAGCGTCTAAAACATGTGTATAGCCCTACAGTATTATGCTATAATCTCCAAGTGTTTAATATCTGATACATAAAAGTGTTTATAAGTTAAACATCGAAATTTACACTATATTTTTCTCCTCTACCACACTAATTGTCCCTTGTTTCAAATGTTAAGCCCGATAGAGCAATTTCGAGTTTGAATTCTTTTCTCGCAGAAGGTAAAAAGAGTTCAACTATGTCATGTGTCTTGTCAAAAATGTCAGGCAATTTCATTAATTTTAATTTACCGCTCATCTTGCCGTGTTACGGAGGTACAGGCGACCTCTCCTTCAGTCTAGGGCTTCTTATATTAAAAAACTTCCAGCTCTTCAATTTTCCCTATCGCAGGTCTAGTCTAAGTTACTTTGTTTGAAACTTTCCTTAGACGCCCATATTATAGTAAATGTAATCAGACATAGTTGCCTAAAATTTCTGACAGGTCACATGGTACCGTAGGGCTTTTCTTACCTTCAGCGATAAAAGAGTTCGATCTTGAAACTCCCCTATTTTTTGTGCGATCGATTCGTGCGGTTTTCAGCACACTGTCTTTAACCTCTGGATATATACACAATATTTTGTTTTAGTCTAAAACAAAGAAAGGCACTGTATATCCTTTACAGAAACAATGGGGTAGATCTACAAGAAATACTGCACAAATACAAGCACCTATAGTAGGTTTTCAATACATTATAAAAGACTATAGGGAGAGTAAAACTAGAGCATCGAGGACAGTGTGATATAGTTTGCAATTGACCACAGATTACCGGTGAAATTTGGCCTCTTGTTAATTCTCCTCAGTTCGGGTTTTATTGGGACCTTTCAAGTAAGTGTTTAAGAAGTAGCACCCTTACAGAAATAGGTAAAAAGAAAAACTGAGGCCAGGTTAAAGACAATTTATTAGACGTTACTTATTAGACGTTACTTATTCAAAATGCTGTGATGTCATCGCAAATAATAGATGTACGCAATAGCATGAAAAAACATTGGCCTGTCATCGAATGACGCACATTTATTTCAGCTGTAGCTTTCGATACTATTGGTTTATATCATATACCTATGCATGTTACCCGCCTGATACAGAACCCCCTGATATTTTTTCATATCACCATCCTCTGAAAACATGGACTACTTTCAATGTTTACGTTCAAACCGCCCTCTACCGGGAAAACCCCTGAACTAACATCGGAATTTGGTGTGGTGTAACTACAACTAGAGCATTAAGTTGTGAAGAAATTCATTTACTATATTTATTTTCACATACAAAGAAACGACAAGCACACTCGAAGCTTGGCTGATACGGCAGGCCGACCTCAGACAACTCTAGCTGATACATCATCGAGGATTCACACACTGCTATGATAATCTCTATATATCTGACCTTTGTAAAGCTTTGGCTGCATGTTAAAAATTATAACACGAGGCTATGCTGTAGTTTCACTGCACTTTCCTTACGTAAATACGCAAATGACTTTAAATTTATTGTAAGAGTTAGTGTAGTTTTCATCTACGAAAAGAAGCACAGTACTCCAACTGCCAACCGAGTTTGTGTTTAGTCTATTGTCGGAACCCATCTGAGAAAGGTGGTTGATGAAGCCGCGCTTAATTTACATAACCTGGCTAAGTTAAGAAGATAAGGTGTCTTCAAAGTATGTGCTGCGTGCATTAACGTTTACACAAAATGTTAAAAATAGTCTTTCGCCAAGTTTGGACAAACAAGGAATATTTTTGGAACAAATAAGACATGGAAGTAAATATCCAGTTTTGTCAAGTCATCGCGCTCTAGCGCATGCGTGTTTACTTTGTGTCCGCCATTTCTTCTGTCTTCGAGTTTGATGGCGGTATTTTGTTGTACTTTAACGAAACTTTAGCTTGGCCAATAAAGTTCCCAACTGTCATAACACAGCATAATATCATAGTGCCACGATTTCTATCATCGCACCACGGCATCATATCACAGTGCCGTGACGCCTTATCATCATACCACGGCATTATATCACAGTGCCATGTCATCTTATCATCACACCACGGCATTATATCACAGTGCTGTGACGCATTATCATCATACCACGGCATCATATCAGAGTGTCATGTCGTCTTATCATCATACCACGGCATTATATCAGAGTGCCATGACGCCTTATCATCATACCACGGCATCATATCATAATGCCGTGACGCATTATCATCATACCACGGCATTATATCAGAGTGTCATGACGCCTTATCACCAAACCGCGGCATTATATCAGAGTGCCATGACGCTTTATCATCATACCACGGCATCTTATCACAGTGCCATGTCGTTTTATCATCACACCACGGCATTATATCAGAGTGCCATGACGCCTTATCATCATACCACGGCATTATATCAGAGTGTCATGACGCCTTATCATCAAACCACGGCATTATATCAGAGTGCCATGACGCTTTATCATCATACCACGGCATCTTATCACAGTGCCGTGTCGTTTTATCATCATATCGAAACATTATATCATAGTTACATGTCGTCTTATCACCATACCAAGGCATCATATCATGAGTGCCATGATGTCTTATCAACATACCTAGGCATCATATCAAAGTGACATGATGTCTTTTCATCCCACCACGACATCCCCTGCCGTAGTTCCATGGAGCCTTTTTATCACACCGCGGCATGCCGTATCATAGTTCCATGGTGCCTTTGTATCACACCACGTCATCCTATCATTGCTCCATGACGTCTTTCTACCACGGCATCTCCCATCACAGTTCCATGGTGTCTTTTTATCACACCGCGGCATCCCCTACCGTAGTTCCATGGTGCCTTTTTATCACACCGCGGCATGCCGTATCATAGCTCCATGGTGCCTTTTTATCACACCGGGGCATGTCTTGTCATAGTTCCATGGTGTCTTTTTATCACACCGCGGCATGCCGTATCATAGTTCCATGGTCACACCACGGCATCCTATCATTGCTCCATGACGTCTTTCTACCACGGTATCTCCCATCACAGTGTCTTTTTATCACACCACGGCATCATAAACAGAGTAACATCTACTGAAGTGTAACACTATGAATAAAATTACTCTCTGATACTATTTAATATATTAAAGTAAAAGGCAGCTCATTGCAATGTTTAAGTATAATTTGTGAGACCACAACATCATAATTACGCTACTGGTGTATGGTAATTAATCTGTGGATAAATAAAATTGCTATTAAGTAAAAGACAATTCATGACTGAGGCACCATTCATTAAAAAGATTATAAAATTCTCTCTTGATTGCAAAAACCTGTTTGAATTAGTATGAATTCCCTGTTGATTATCTTCGTTGGAAGCGTGGAGTATTTTGCTGCCGACTGGGTATCTGAAGGCGTCCATGCTTTTAAGCTTATGATAGAGTGACCAATCAGAGAGCTAGGAGATATCAGCTGATATAAAAGCTGTGACGTAAATCTTTTGACTGTCAATGTAATCTATAACAACACAGGGACAGGACACTGTTTTAATGCCATATGTTTTAATTATAATAAGTACATGTATGAACAACAATGCAAAATATTTCCAGACCATTGTGCTGTGGTAGGAGTAGGTTTCTTGATCAATTTATGTTTTAGATTTACATATATACTTAAGTTACAAACAGAACCCTAGCAGCTTACTACAGTCGAAGGTGACAAGAGTGTTTCGCACTCGGAAGAATTAGAATGGATTGGCCCAGGCAGAATGGCTGCGATTCATGCTAGCCGATTGAGCACGGTCAAATGTCTGTTTCCCGTGTCGTAGTAACCGTCAGAAAAAAAACTTTACCGAAATAAACATAATATTGTCCAATCTTTCCGACAAACTTAACTTAGAACATGCGCTGTCTTTCATTTTAAACCGCCACCGCGCGTCACTCACTGTTTAATGCATTAAATCAATGTCTGAGAGCAATGGTTTTCTAATTCTGCTTGTCGCACACGACGTTATCCATCTAGATTATAGCGTCACAAGATGACGTCACTGACGACAAAACCTATTCGGTTCACGTGCATCCTATCATATCAATCCTTGTCGCCTGGTCAGAGATGACCCGAATTAAGCCATAGAAAACTCGTCTAACTTTCTAACCGCACCCCCCCCCCTTCCCCCGCGGCCCGCAAAGCCCAGCCCTCCACTCGCAACCACTCCGGGAATAATTGATCCAAAGGGGTAAGTACAGATATTTCCAAATGTGAGTTAATGAGCGTTAACCATTTTATAGGCATTTGATGGCATGGTTTTCTTGGAGGCTACCTGTGTTCATTTGATTGATATTGCGTACAAGATTCATTTCCAGCAGGGTTAATTTCATATATTATAGGTTTCTTTAATGTTTTGGCAAACTCACATATGTTATGTACGGTCATCATGTACGAGGGAGTGCGCTCAGTCAATGGAACAGCCAATACGGACAGACCCCGGTCAGGCTTATATGGAAATAAGATTTTATGGGTTTTATGTAGGCCTGTATGACAACAAACTGCCTCTAGTGCGATGGCGTAATACACACACCCTATCCCCAGTACACCGGTCACACTGGCTAACACGGTCGGCTGATGATGGAATTTGAATAAATCCCAGACGAGATCAAGTCAACAGTTTCTGCCGCTCATTAACTATGCACATTTCGCTTGTCAATTATCCGACTTGGCTTATGCTATAAAGCGACTGTCATCTGACACAATCGGACAGATCGCATCTTAACTTCACGGCGGTCTGACATATATATGGCTTTATACCAGCGTTATCTCAGCAGAGATGGGATATCTGGGTGACTTCCTCACATCCCACAATACAGGGCCCACAGGCCATGGAATGAAATTCAGCGTCTCCTGGGCCATTTAATTAATATTTTATTACCTTCAATTACGCTCCGAAGCTGACACCGTTAATAAAATTGGGACAAACAGAGCCGTAAATACGCTGTAAAGTGACGTTAAGCAGCGGCCGTCACACCTGTTCAGCCTCTGTAAGAAGTTAGATTTCACTGCCACATTACAGGTGCAGAATAGTAATAAAAGGAGGAATTAACCCTTTTATTTTTTTCACATATGATATCAAACGTATCAACCGTGTCTTTAGGTATATAAGATAAAAAGATGGATACATACATTTTTTGTCATTTACTTTTGCGGGTACTTGTGCCTTGTTGTCACAACTACGGGACGCAGTGGTTAAAATGTTGTTCCTTTGTCATTTGGTACTAATTAAATCGATTTCTAAAATGAACACCTCCTTATATTTTAGTGACAGTCGCTGTAGATAACCAGGCATGGAATTAGAGACCCCAGTAAAGCCCTTAATTTCCAGGCTTTGTCATACAGTATTGCGTAATTAAAAATGTGGATCACAAAGAAAAAAGATAAATAAAAGAAAAATAAAAGAAAATAAAAAAATATAACTCAACGTTTTTTAGCTGTTTTATTATTATATTACTGAATCCAATTAGCATAAGACTCCTGTATTTGTCTGTCAAGAAAAAGTGACATTTCATAAAATAATAATGAGAGAGAATGGGCAATATTGTTTCGCTAAGTAGGATGGAGCGACAGAGGGACAGGATGGAGCAAAGAAACGATGGGTGGCGCGATGGAGCAATGAAAAATGCATGGAACTATGGAGCTATGAAATGATGCCCGGAGCTATGGACTAATGAGAAATGCGATGAGCCATTGAACTATGTGACGATCTATGGAGGGATGGGGCAATGAAACGATCCATGGAGCGATGGAGCAATGAAAAATGCATGGAGCGATGGAACTAATGAAACGATCCATGGAGTGATGGGGCAATGAAACGATGCATGGAGCCATGTGGCAATGTGTCGATACGTGCAGCGAAGTGATGGGTGGTGCATGGGGCGATGGAAGCAATGTTGCAATGCATGAAGCAAATTGATGGGCAATGCAGGAAACGATGGGGGCAATGTGGCGATTCATGGGTCGATGAGCCGATGCGCTGGTGCACGGAGATGTGGGGGCAATGTGATGGAGCAAGAGACCAAGGTGATGCGTGATGCATCCATGTGATGCGACGGGCATTGTGGCCATGCTCGGAGAGAAGTCATGGGTGATGCAAGGAGCAATGGAGCGATTTAGCGGTGCATGCAGCCAAGAGATGGGTGTTGCGTGGAGAAATGGGGCAATGAGGCAATTTGGTGATGAATTAAGCACTGCATGCCATGATCAACATACTTTTTTCGAAAAATAAGACACCAGAGATACATGTATAAAACGTGATTGTATGTCTTTAACCGGTGGGTGTCAAGAACGGGTAAACAAAAGCTTAAACGCACTGTATATGAAATGGTCTGAAAATATGAAAGATATTATCAACACCATTACACACGTGTGGAAAACGGACTGAATGCCTTATGTAAAACAGACTACTGACGTCATTATTGCTGGATGGAACACTGACATTTCATTTTCAGGCTAATAAAGCAGTTTTTCTCCTTTATGGGTTCACTCGAAACCGCAGCTGTATTACGGTAAATTGTATTATTAACCTTTTCAGGATTCGCAGAAAGAACTGAAATTTTAAAAAAGGCTTACTCGATCCTGGCATGGACAGGGGCGCGTATAGTTATCATAACAATGTCTAATTACGCCCTCAAATGGACATTTTATTCCAGATCTCTTATTTTTTTTTATGAACAAACCAATAATAACTGTCTCTATATAGGCGCTGGGTTGTGAATTCGAATATGTAAGGCAATACAGAGATTATTACTACCACTGACTGTTTCTGACATTTTATAACTGTTATCCACCTTGTTGAAATCATAATTAAGTAAACAATTCAAAAGAAAAGACAACAAAAAATATAACCAAAGTTATTTCGGTCCATGCAAACCTAAACGGACATACGCCTACTTTTTATGAGGTGTTTGGTAACTCTAGAAATCATCTTTTAATCTGGAATTCTTACGAGGCCATGCGATAGAAACAGGAGTCAAGCCCGATGTTGTGTCATCCGTACCGCATGCTCTTCAGTATTAAAGGTGAGACACTCCTTTGTCATGCGGAGTACGGTCCACCTTATTATCTCATCCTAAGGCCACACATTGTGGTCTCCTGGTTGAGACCTTGGAGAATAATCCCAAATGTTTCCTCTACCACATTCTCATTGAAAATGGCCTTAAAGAATATTAGAACTGCCTCGTGATCATAAGGAAAACAGCTGAGTTAACACTACTTCAACACTGCATAACCGTGAACTAGGAGCGGGTGACGTCCCAGCGGAAGGAGACGCCTTCTCGAGCAGTAGAAACATCTAGCCCTAGATTGGTTAATGGAGGCCCGTTCAATTTTCCCTACGTTGGCTCTTTGCTTACTTTGAACTACGATATCTCGGTTATCCTACATGACAAAATAAAAAAAATGACGTTTTTATTTTTTTACTCTAAATGAGGTTCTTTATCGATACATACACACACACACACACACACACACACACACACACACATATATATATATATATATATATATATATATATATATATATATATAATTTATCCTGCTTCCTCACTGACTGTTAAAATATTTTATCGAAGTGCTTAAAAGAAAAGACAGCACTAGACCCTATGTATATATATATATATATATATATCCCCACTTACAGCACTAGACCCTATCTATCTATCTATCTATCTATCTATCTATCTATC
Organism: Acanthopleura granulata; assembly: GCA_016165875.1. Classification (NCBI taxonomy): domain Eukaryota; kingdom Metazoa; phylum Mollusca; class Polyplacophora; order Chitonida; family Chitonidae; genus Acanthopleura; species Acanthopleura granulata. The sequence continues at coordinate 4,975,268 of JABBOT010000017.1, forward strand.
TATATATATATATATATATATATATATATATGTAGGGTTTAGTGCTGTCTTTTCTTTTAAGTACTTCAATAAAATATTTTAACAGTCAGTGAGGAAGCAGGATAAAAATGGTTCAAGTCCATAGCCGTCACACGTGGTCAATAGCCAATCAAATGGGCACGTAACAATGGACGAGAATGGAATAACGAAAACCGAAACTGGGGTTAGTTACGTTTATCCGTTGTTTTTGAGCGGCCCTTAAGCTGTCAACAGCTTTATAAGTCATCCTAATAGTGTTCAACACTGCTTAGAATTATTTTTAGTCAAGACAGTGTTCACACACTAATCTGGTCTCAAAAATAGCCAGCATTTTTTGCTATAGACCCAAACAATTGTGTTCTTAAGTGGTGGTGACCAGCTTTTCTATGGTCGCAGCCTTTTGAGCACATCATTTTGACCAAGTTTTTCTTGGTGAATGAGAGGATGGCCTAGATGGGCAGGCAAAGATGGGTGGTTTCAACTTCGGCATGAAATTTATGAACAAAACTGAATGTATAGTATGTATGCTTGTGTTTAAAGTCGTACTCAACAATTCTTCAGCCATATGACGACGAGGAGTCCTTAGATTGTATATATATTGTGTCATCTTGTGGAAGGGCGAGCCATGTTGCCAAATTGCTGCTGCCACTGGAACATCATGCTGAAGACACCAGACATGACACCCCACCTAGTCACATTATACTGACACCGAGCCAACCAGCCCTGTTTTCCTGCTCTAACCTCTCTCAGCACTGAGCGCCAAGCGAGGCAGCAACAAGTACCATTATTAAAGTCTTTGATGACCCGACCCGGGAAAATTGGATGACTTTAGTGATAAAGTTAATTACATTAGTTCAATGCAACCAGTTGCTGTGTCTCAATGAGTAAGGTACTGGTGCAGTTCAATCCCGGACTTGGGCAAGAACTTGCTGTTGGCTAGGCCTTGATAAACAAACAGTTTCACTGCCTTATAAGATGGGAAAAATCGTATTTCCAAGAAAAATTCAATAGTTTTTCTTTTAAACCACTTTGTGACGTAAATGTTTGTTTTATTCCTTTCGTTACAATTTAAATATATTTTAAAGAGCATATATAAATATGAGATGTACCTACATAATAACTGTGTGTTATTAATTAATTATTAATTAAATATAGTAATTAAGCTCCGATTAGTAAATCTACAGATTGTGCACACATTTTCACCACGTTTTTAATCCATTACTTTTTTTATTCACGAAGACTTTAACGAGCTCGACTGGGCTAAGTTTAGGCATATGTGAAAAAAAAAACAACTATAACAAGAACTCATGGGGTTTTGTGGATCCCGGGATATATATATGTAACGCCAATGTACCCTTTTCTGTGGTTGGAATTACGTCAGATTAGTGTGAGGTAGTAGCAAACTACACTACACCGCTGAAGACACCCAAGTTCTTATATTAGACAATAGTGTAATGCTAACATATTGCATGTCTCAAATTCCAAAGATTGGCTTTCAAACTTACGTCATTAGTTCGGGATAAAATTTTATATCGAAATGCAATTCGAAATTTACTACATGTAGTATATTATCTGTCAGCATGTCGCGGTGCTGGGACCTCTCATCACTTCAAGACTTTCATTTGTGGCTGTACTCAAGAATGTTTCACCTAATACACGAATTTGTCTCTTCGTCAGGCACCTGACAAACTAGCAGGCTTTAGGAGGTATCCGACTCAGCGAGAGCCAGAGGGTATGTATGGGCCCGCTCGGAGGCGGCCGGCGCATCTTGTGCATCGCTATATACTTTAACCCGACCTCTTTCCAGTGTGGAGAAGACGGGGCAATATATGCCATACAGCTTTCTAGATTTCCAAACTATTTCTTTAAACCTGAAATTCAGCTATTTGTATAAAATCACTAAATTTAGTCGACCGCCAAATTGGATTACGTCGCTGACAACATGAGCTACGAAGCGATGCGTTTACTCTTCCAAAAAAGTTTAGTTGCAATATTTTTTATAATTCATGATATTAAGCTCCACAAGTTTGCATACGAGATCAAGGCTTCATGACCTCGGGTGTTATTATTATTATTCCAAAAGTTGAGGCATACTGCACAATGCTGGTAGTTTTTGAATACTTGTAAGGTCATCCGACTTTAATCGCCTTGTGGCAAGAAATGCGCGAACGTCATGCGTCCAGTAAAGAATCAACCTAATATAAGCTGCCAAGCCCATGGCTACAAAACTTCAAATGATTTTAAGGGTCATTAAATTAAGTGGCATGAACGTGAACACGCCTGATTTCAAATAGTCTTTGTGTTTAATCAGTGTGAGCTTAACGCTTGTCTTTTTGTCTGTTTCGTCAATTCCCCATTTCAACATTCATTCTCAGGCGATGGAGTTTGAAAGCTTATGTGGTTCGGTTATTTGCTGAACAGCGCTTTATTTATAGCTGAAAGCACACTAAGCCAGATTTACACAACAAATGGTGATAAATAGTATTAGGTGGTAGGCCTAATTAAGGCAATATACGATAATACTTCATTCAGTGTTTGTCAAACTCTTAATGGAACTATATAGCTGGTCATTACCTAGTAATATACATTGTCTGAAGCTGAAAGGTTAATAACATTTCCGTCGTTAACTTTAATTTAAATATATTGCATATATGGTTTTTCAGCTGCGCGGGCCCACCTGAGCGGATAAGAGGGGCAGTAAAAAGCAAGATGAAATTTTATCATTCCTTTATGACATAAGAGGCCTAAGGAGGGTTAAGACACTTAGGTTTGTGTTAATCGCTGGATAACACCCGACACGGGGTTCAATCCTGGGTTAGGACGAAATTTGTAGACTTTCTCTTTCTTATGCACCATTCGCGTGGACATAAATAAGCGTTATGACAATATGCGGTCGACCACCTTTCGTGTTAGCCTTTGGGTTAAGGTGTGCATATACAAAGGTGTTTTTGAAATCAAGAAAGGTGTCATTTTTGAAAACCAGCGACTTCTGGGACACCCTGTACATCTCCACATCACACATGGGAAAATGCGTTAGTAATTTGCCAAAGGTTGGTAGTTTACAAAACAACTCCGGCTTCCTCAAAAAACTGACCGAAATTGTACAGATTAAAACTTTGAGCGTGGCGTTCGACAATCAGATAGAAACTTACCTTGCATCTATGGCCGTTTTCCTTTCTTCCCTTCAAAATAAATTGTTCCCCGACCCCGTCAGTCCACTGCCTCTAACAGGGCTTTATAATTAAGCCACCGGTTGCTGTGGTACCTGGCCGGAGCTGTGACCCTCGAACAGCTGACTGGAGGTCCGTCAGACTGGCATCGGACAGACAAGACACAGGTGGATTACGCACAGGACGTCACGTCTCAGCCGAACAAGGAAGCGTTGAACTAAGAGTGGAGGGGGAAGGGATGGGGTCAGGTGAGCAGGGTGGCGGGGAGGGATTTGTGTACGCAGTGCCCCGTCCAGGTCAACGTAGATTAGGACACATCGACTTCTTAGTTTAGCACATGCAAATATGCCTCAGTAATTTTATACGGTTTCAAAAAAACTCAACGCAGATATTATATCCATCATTAATCTGTCAATGATAAAGTTCTTGCTGCGCTTCGCTGATGTATTGGACCGGTGATATTGGTTTCGTAGTTGCGTGGCCCACGCATGCAGTCGGTATATAGAGGTGCGGGGTAAAGCGAATCGAGGACAAGAAGTGATGAGCTGGGAATATCTGTCCGTGGGTTCACAGAATGACTCACAAACTTTGTAAATATATAGTCTGGGTCTGGAGGTCAGCGACATCTGTCATCTAGCCACCGGGAAACCCCGAGCCAGACCCGGGCCTGCGGGCCAAGCAGACTGAAGGAATGTCTGGCAAAGGGGAAGTAACTGAGAACAAATGTCCAGCAAATTTTTTGCAGTTGACGGTTAACTTTTGCAGTTTTCTCCCTTGAATCACATGAAACCGCGAACTAGCCTAAAGAATTGAATGAATAAGCCACTTTACATTACACATGCGCCATATGAGCAATTGGTTACAACATTTGGCTCCAAATTGAAGAGTACTGGAACACTGACTGGATAATACCGCCACACAGACAGTCAAGGTTATTGATACACTATAATTTTCTCTACTGTCATTTTACCCCTACCCTAAAATGTATTAGAGGTTTCTCTGACTTGGATATAAGTGAAAACCTTTTGCCAGGATTACTACCACCCCTCCTCTACGTTTCCAAGTTGAAAAAATGCTATTACTTCACTTCCAAGAGCAACAGCTGAAAAAAATGGTGGTCATGCTATGTTGATTTTGTGATATGATGTCCAAGCTGCTGAAGAAAGTCCAAGCTGTGTGTGATGGTATGGCATACCACCACGCGAAAGTTTGGGATATATATTTTTGAGGTGGAAGTTAACAAATTTATTGCATAAATTATAAGGAAAATCACTGCGCTCGTGTAACCTTCAAGGTCTCGAGCAGGGATACAATGCACATGCGCGACTATCTAGCCTCGTTTTCCAATGGCCCATAAGCAATGGAGCGTGCTTTATCTTCTAGCATTAGAGTGAGCACATCGACACTGGCTTTTCGTTGTTTTTTGCTTTCTTTACTTTAGTTTGTCATTTTCCCTGAACATAGGTTTATGGAAAGGCTAATGTTTTATGGACAAGCAGATGCTACGCTGTAAATAATATACAAACGGCAAGAAATCAGCGGAAGTGTCCTCATTCTAACGTTAAGGCACAGACCGACATAGTTTGCTTATATGCCTTTTGAAAACGAGGCGTTGCGTATCTAAGCAGTCGCGCATGCGCCTGACATGCTCCAGATCGTGAAATGGCTCATTCCATTCGTCCGACGATAGCACGAAGCGATGACACGATACTGGGAAGCGATCGTTCCATACGGGGGCTGTCATGATTACAGCTCGGGGGAAACCGGGAAATGACCGGTGGAAACCATAGTCCTTCACACAGTCAAAAACCTAAGCCGGCTTGCTTTTTTGTTCGTTCACACGACGTCATAGCTAATCCGGCTTAGGCATATTTAGACCGGTTTAGGTAAAATTCACTTCACACCCCGGCGATATTTAAACCAACTCTTTTGACCTTGGAATTCATCTGGGGCATTTAATCCACATCAGTTCACACATTAAAACTTGACTAACAAACCCGTTTCAAGACACATACGAACGTGGCACATTTAAACCGGTTTAAGCATCCTCCTCCAGCAAGAATGAGCAAACGAAACTTCCTCCAGGAAAAGTGGGCGATGGTGACTTTCACCAGCAAGAATGAACAATGGAAACTTCCACCAGTAGGAATAAGCAATCAGACCTTCTAGCAGTAAAAATGGACAATGGAAACATCCACCAGTATGAATTGGCAATGGGAATCTTCGCCAGTAGGAATGGACAATAAGAAATTCCACCAGTAGAAATGGACAGAACTTCTATCAGCGGGAACTGGCAATGGAAGCTTCAACCTATAGGGTTAGGCAATGGAAACTTCCACCAGGGGAAATGAGCAATGGGAAGACAATGAGAAATTTATAATGGAAACTTCAACTCGTTGGAATTGGCAGTGGAAACTTCTATCAATAGAAATAGGAAATGAAATCACGAATACCCAATGGAAACTTTGCTCAAATAGGAAAAAGCGAAGCAAAAACTTCGATAAACAGAAAGAGGCATTTTAATCAATTGGGTTATAAATAGTCAATTCGAACGTCCATCTCAAGACATATGTTCTTCACTCAATTTACGGCCATGGAACATTGATAACCAGTAATCGGCACTTGAAATTTTGACCTTTGTGAATAGGTAACATTGACTAATGCGGAATAATCAGTGGAAAATTTGAGTAAGAATCGGCGTTTGAAACCTTTATGGATATGAAATAAGGTATATAAGGTAGTCCAGTAAATAAGCACTTAGCCCCTGGACAAGAAATAATTGTTTTCCCCGGAGCGTTCTTCACATGCGTTCAGTAGTAAGGAATGAAATTGTCCATAGGAAATGAGAATGTTATTTTAACTGTTTTTAACCGACACATCAGGATGATGGCGGTAATTGTACGTAGTGGCGAAGAGAGAATTACAAACATGTCTGAGGCTCATGTTTAAGTGAGAATATGGCTTAAACGTGACTTGATTGTGAATTTAAAATTTAACTGACAGCAGCTTTAACCACACTGTATGGACTGTAAGGACGGGAAGAAAATAAAGCCAGTGTATAGAGTTCGCTTGCTTTCTATGGGTACCCAAATTAATATGGGTAACGTTATACATTGTTTATTTATTAGATGCTAACGAAAGGAAACTCATGTACAAAGGATGAAAGTTCTAGTCACGAGACTAAGCCTACTGTGAGCGTTTTCCGTCTCAAGTCGTGACAGAACGTGTATGTGACACTACGGTATGTTTTGAACGAGAGTGATATGCACCAGCTTTGTCCACCGAGCAGCAAGTTCCTCGTGTATTCTCTAGACATGGGGACTCTGACGTTGCGGAGATGTGTCAGTTCTCAAAGACACCAACCTGCAAACGGGCTTAAGGATATTAGAAATCCTCAGGGGTGAAATTTGGTCATTTTTTTTCATTTCACATTTTTATTCTCTATTCTCCTATCTTTCTGCTCACTTAAAGATGAGAACCAAATTCCAATTGTAAATACCTTAAATTTGACAAACAGTAGAACATGTGAAACAAGGCAGATGTGTTTTCTTAGTTCCCCCTGATTTAGGAGGATTACCTTACTGATGGGGGTTACCTGCTGTGAATAGGATTGCCTCTGGTAAATGTGTATTGCATCCTGCTATAAACTGTGCGCGGCTGCTTGTGCAGACTACCGCAGCAAACCTATTAACTAAAACAACAATCTTAATCACCCCACCCCATTGGGGGAGGGGTTTATAAACACATTCTAGCAGGTTTTGCTCGGAAATGTCAAGATAAAACTCCAATATACGCTTTCATGGAGCATGATAATTTTTAAAACTTAGCCTAAATAGGATGATATGTTCACATTTCAACTGGTGGCAGAACAATTCTTGATTAAAATTAATTTGCAAACGAATTAATATCGACTTTTGTCTCACAGAAGGGTTCTCCAGACATTTTGGCCTTCTTCTCCCTTTCTATTTTTGAGACCGTTGTGTGGTGAAAGTTTTATTTCTCGCTTACTTTTCATCAACATGAAACTTGGCACACATGTAGTTAAATTCTTAAACTAAAAAGCGGTTCCATAAATTTTTGATATCTTTTTTAGTTTGAAAGATACTGGTATAAGAACATTAATGTTTCAAGAAGAAAGTTTTAACTTTAAAAGATCACTCAGAACAATCTAAGATAAATATTAAACATCTGTGGGACCGTTTTTTAGTTAAAATAGTAATTTATCCAATTGGGCAAAACAAATTAGAAAATTTTGAAAATTGGCGAAAACATAGCAGTTGAAAAGCAGCTCTGACTTTTTTTCAAAATTTCAAAAAGATTTTTTTGAAATCAGCAGTGGTTTACCTTTCACAATACATATACATATAGCCATATTTGATCAATATTTTGGCCTACACAAGGCAAAATGTGAAATTTTGCTCTTGAGGGGTTCTAGTACCCTTTAAAATGGTGATATTTCTCTGAAGTTTAAATGTGTCATTTTACAGATTATCGGCTAAACCATTGACTATAAGCGGACTGTGGCGTTGTCCAGGTACTTGACGTCAAGCAAAACATGCGGATTAGGGTAAACGTTAATTTTTTAAATGACATCATATAAAGTACCATTTCTTGACGTGGAAATAGCCAGTTTACACACTCTCTGAATATCACCCATTTTGAGTTACCATTGTGTCTTATTGCAAGGTTTAACAGGGACTAACTGCTGTAGTAATGTCCTACCTGAAGATGGTTAAAGCAAATTTTGCCGTTGAAGCAAAGATCTCAACGGAATTGAAAATAAAATTCCCTATATAGAATAATTACCCATACATATATGTGGAGATAAATTTAGAGAAAAGGCAACATTACTTAGATAAAGGCTCGAGATTGCAAATGTCGCCATATCCTACTTATGATATCACCACAACATGTAAGGAATGGACGCGTTATTTTGTTTGCTTCTCGTGGCCTTCTGGAGCGCTTATTATCTCCTCTACAATTTATCTCCCTTACAAATGCATTTCAGCCATGTAGCTAGGGTTAAGCTGCAAATGTTGTGATAAGTAATATTACCTAAAGATTGGGAAGAGCAGCCGAGTGCAAGCTAACAAAGGCACGTGATTTGAAAATGGCGGCTGGCGAAGTTCGGATGCTGTCCGAGTGGATGCGTCCGTTCTGTTTCTGTCAACTGCGACGTTGTGGTCTGTGTTATTTTCGCACAATGAAGTGATGTGAATTAGGCAATGCTTTAAGAACATGGGAAGCATGTTCTTTTGCGTTATAGGTTTAACAATCTGTAAACAGCAAAGGTCACACGACCTAGTTCCAAGTTTGGAAATATAACAATTTAGATCAGTTCATGTCAAAGCTCAGCTGCAAACATGGCCAATCGATCTCAGAGCTGACTAACACTAGATCTGGACCAATGCAGTCACAGGATACAGACACCACACCTGACATCTCTGGCCCAACACAGTCACAGGATACGGATATCACACCTGACACCCTCACCCAATGCGGTCACAGAATAACAAGAATAGGTCAACGAATACCTTTGTATTGCAGAGCTTCCTGATCTAAGGAAACCTATTGCATCACGCGGCCTGCCGAAAAGTAGACGTGTATTGAAAGGTATAGCGTTAGTTCCTCTATTGGGTAAGTCAAGAGCAAACTGTAATTAGTCCCAAGTAACGGTTTTTTGTGAAAGAGCCTTAAGGAACCCCCCAGCGATCGACGACGTGCTGAAAAGTCGGTGGCCTCAGAAGTGTATTGAAATGTAAGCTTAGTTCATCTCTATTTATTTATGTATTTATTTGGCTGGTGCTTTACGTCGCACTCAAGAATACTTCACTTGTACGACAGCGGCCAGCATTATGGTAGGAGGAAACCGCTGCAAATCCACGAGCGTTGCCAGCAGACCTTCCCACGCACGGCAGGAGGAGCACATCTGTGGGACAGAAATTAATGAGACAAGGAGTAATACAAGCCCAGAGAACAGCTTGCTTCAAATACAAGCCCTTGTATTCTAACATTTTCAGGTTGGTTTCACGATGTTAACAAACACGCGCAATTTGGTCCAGAAGTCTCGCCTTTCACGGGATTTACTTCAGTTCATTTTTTCACCAAATGTGAGGAACAAATAATTGTAATAAATATGCATGGACATAAATTGTTACGGACTTTCAATGGAAGCAGGCTTTATGGTAGACTTGTACATGGGACCAAATACAAATCAATGTAAAAATGTAAAAGTAAAAGAAAAAATGGCTTTTATTCGGGAACGTTTATTGCACTATACACACCGTCGAGGTTGCAAAAGGGATGTCCACTTATTTTTGTGAGTCCAATATGTCCTTTGGGTTCCAACATGAACATCAATGTACAAAATTGTGCAAGTCTTCAACTGGCCATTCTCACGTTAATGTTTCTTCCCGGATATGATGTTCACGGTTGCGCAACCGTTACCGGAAGCTGTTAGTTGATAAACAGTTCTGTATCTCATTCACAACGAAAGTACTTTACACACGGCAAAATAGATAAAGATTTCAATAAATTAATTTCCGAGCATCATGATACAAGACGTCAAGAAACTGAAAGGTCTGGTAGTTTGGGTTTTCATCGTAAAAACTGCTGCTCTGTCTACATTGTTGAAAAGGTCTTACAAAATCCCACGGACGGGCGAAAGCTTGCAAGCGTTGTCTCCGTGTTACATGGAGTTAGTAACGCCGAAACGCTCATGCGTGTTACAACTCTGAATAAATATGGCGGGGTAAATATCTTAATTTCTTTTCGGAGCGTTACATAGTGGCGGAGCGAGGCATTATCATTCTTTTCCTTCCGAGATTACATCATCTTTTGGCGAGGCGGCAAAGATCTATGAGTTACTTCTAAGGAGAAACGCTTGAGTCCTGCTGGCAGCATCTTGTAAGACCTTATCACGTCCCCTAGTTCAGCTTGAGTTGTCGGGGAAGACGGTGGGATGGGAATCTGTACATCGTCTGTGAGGAGTTTTTGTGATGAAGTGCGTCACCATGGTCACGCTGGTTTATTTGTCAGGGAACGGCCCAGCCATCACCCGTTTGATAAATTCTGCGGGATAAAAACCACACATTTTGTAATCATCTTCGACTGGTGTTATGTTTTGCCACAGTGGCTAGGTTTCCAAACAGGTTACAGGGGGATAACGAGGTAGCCTGGGAAATCTTGCAAGACAGAATAAATTTGGGGGTGAAACAACCCAGCAAAAAAATATTGGAAATTTAATTTTGAGAAATTGTATTTACAATTATTCCTTTCTAAAAAAAACGATGTCCTCTTCTGCAACATGCTCTTGAACTGTGAATACAAAATTACTTTTTGCCGAGTTTATTGATTGATTGATTGATTGATTGGTTGATTGATTAATCGGATTGTTGCTTATCGTCACATTCAAGAACAGCCGAGTCTACAATGGGGATTTAACATTTAGCAAAAAATATATAAAATATCGTACACTTCACGACACTGCATTAAATTAAATCGTTAAATTTTATTTTGAAGTTAAAATGGAAGAGATCATTTACGCAGATTGTTAGGGCACTTTTCCGTCGATAAGAAGGAGTTATGTCCACTCACCCTCATATTTGACGTTACCCTCTAAATCTTCCCTCAAGTCAACATATTTGAGAATTTCGTCCACTTCCTCATCTTTAAGTTTCTCACCTGTTACAAACAAGAATTCATTAGCACATGCGTTATAATTTTAAAGGCACAAATGTTGTAATCCCAGAAGAAAAAAAAGTATAATGTCACACACAACTCACGAAAATCAATACAAGATGAAAACGCGAAAGCAATGGGGAATCTTTCCGGCCTAAAGGTATTTGGATCAAACCTGTGTGACCTATTGTTCATCCCTGTCTTTGGGATTATGTTTTGTGGGCAAACTGTTAGGGTAGCGATTAACGTGGTGTTCACCAACATGTGATGCATGAATTCGTGCGAAGATAGATCTAGGTAATCTTATACCATGATTTCCACATAGCTTCAGTTCTGTGGACGATGGGTTGCAATAAGTAAAGCTGTCACTTAGACTAACCATTTCAGGAACCTAAGAAAACATATGTCTAGTAACATTATGTTCGAAAAGATGGTATAAATGAAAAGTGTTTCTTACCGAGCGCCGTAAGGACGTGGCGGAGTTCTGCCGATGAAATGTAACCCTGGCCTTCTCTGTCAAAGGTTTTAAACGCCTCTACGAAGTCGGCGTGAGTACCTTTGTCCTTGTCGTCACTGACAGCCTGGTAGATAGGGAGGAATTCTTCAAATTTGTACTGGCCTTCACCTGACAAACAAAATACAATCGAAAGCTTCAAGCATTCACTCATACACTTACAACAAAGATATATTATGTGTCTGTTTGGAAGATTTCGCCCTGATAGGCCGAGCAAGGTGTTACCACGAGTAAAATTATCAATGGAATTGGGAAAATATCCCGCTGAGGGTAATTCGGGTCTGTTCCCTGTTGTCTGTTTTCCATTCCTGTATTTTCAAAAACGTTTGGTGGAACAGACTGAAACAATGATGTGTTTTGTGTTTTACTTAAGACCCACAGGGTCCGCAGCTATGTTAAAGGAAACTGTGGTGATTCGTAATCAAAATACTCTGTTTAAAATATATATGTGTATATAATATACACACAGTATTTTGGGACAGAGAAAAGTGCTGTAAATCTTTTTCGAAGACAAATGAAGTAGATTTACAAGTCTTACTTTATAAATACAAGTACCTCCAGTAGATTTACAGTACTGACAAAGTCCAATTGCTTGCATTTATTTCAGCCGTAAGTTTACATAATACTGCTGTATATTTGATTTTTGTGTTTAATCTTGGGGCACATTGCATGAGAAAAAACATAAGGCAATATTTAACTCTGCATCACGTTAGTTAAGTGTAACTACACAATTAATAGTGAAACAGTCAAAGGCAAGTTGTTCATTTACAGTAAAATGCACTGTAGCTCAAACCGCCAGCAAAACTTCGCTGTGAAGTTCGTCATTTGTTATTACAGAGAAGAGACAAACGCGCATGTCGCAGGTAAGACACTTATACTTAACTTGATTGTAACAAACATTTTTTGACTGTATAATAAATAATAAATAAGTAATCAGTTTTGCCACGAGCATGGTTACTGGGGGTGATTTCATTGCTGTCTCGTCCAATCATTTGCCTGATTACCGTGGTACAAGTGAAACATTTTTGAGTAGGCTGTATTTTCATTTGACATTTTAGTAGATGTCTCACCCATTTTTTTGGACATTCCATTTTTGTAACACATTTCGAGTGTTGGGTTGAGTCCAATACACCGGAGAAGATCGCCAACTTTGTGCGAGTCAATCATGCCGTCCCGACCGTCCCAGAAATCGAACAGGTCGAACACGTCACGAACATCTGCAATGAGAAAACACGAGATTTGTGAGAAACTTCCGAGTCGAAAAAGAAACACTTACATAGCTGTGTAACATATATGAACGTCGAAAATGCGACAGGACAAGAGATAGTAAAGCAGACTTTTGGCCCAATACTGACACCGCGCGTCAAACAGGATGCAACCGACATGCTTGTGACAACTGTCCGTCATCGGTGACTCCCAATCCGCAGACTGGGTCACCATCTTGCTATTCTCAGGCCACTCCAGTTAATGCTGTTTACTGCCATGGATGTTGGTATGGGTATGCAGCATCATCATGCCGGTCATGCATTCAGCACTGCTGTCTCTGGATATATTAATACGTGGATATGTTGCAAATATGATAAATGCACGGAAGCGACGAAACGAACGATATTACGAAACTTTAAAGTTATTTGTATTATGTCAAAATTATTAATTTAATTAAGACAAAAACACACACACACACAAATGATTTGACTAACTTACTGCTTTAACTAGGAAAGAAGTCGTGCTTGAGAAAAGATGATTCGTACAGTTAGAAGTTATAAGATACAAGTCCTGTGTAAATTATGATCTGTGACACAACTTTCTTGAAAGGGGTTTGAAAGTATCAGAAACTGTATCCACTGACCGAAATAAACATTGGCGCTTTTCAGGTGGCCTTCACATCTATAACCATATAACCAACTCGATACATTATTACATACTTATATACCAACATGTTGCATGTTTCAAAGTTTTAGAAATAAAATATGTAGGGAAATATTACTTTTGGACCGATTTGATGCGTCAAACATGGACCAAATCCATGTCTCGCTAACTTCTTTGGCAGAGTGAGAGATGCAGGCATTTCATTCCTATTTTAGGCTATTTTAGGATTCAAGGCGGAGCTTTTGTGCAATTTGCCATTTTACCACAGTCCAGTGTGTTCCTGGTAATATTTCTACATTAGCACTATTCAGCACAAGGTACGAGACAGATTGTGTTCATGGCTATAGTGCCACATTAACGCAAGATACGGAACAGCGTGTGTTCATGGTAATAATTCCACATTAACGCAAGATACGGGACAGAGTGTATTCATGGCTATATTGCCACATTAACGCAAGATACGGGAGAGCGTGTGTTCATGGTAACATTGCCACATTAACGCAAAATACGGGACAGTAAAAAGAACAGGTTGCAATGTGATTACAGAACTATGTTCATAAAAATACCCCTTTAGACATGTACATGTTAATGCATTTGCGCGTTTATCTAATATTAAACGAACATCTGGAAAACACACATACACACAAGGCGATAGAGGTATTTAATACAGATGGGAAAACGTTACTCTTTCGGTTAGTTAGCTTGTTCACGAAATAAACAATTAAGCCACGGAATATCGGATGAGGGTTACGTGGATGAAGCGCTTTCCACAAAGATGATGTGAGGGAATCTTCACTATGTAGGCTTAATCTGACGAGAGATGCACATGATTTCCGTCACGCGCTCATAACAACAAAAATCCGACGAAAGCTATTGGAGAGCAAATCTATGAAGAAGCATTGCTTCATTAAACAGTTTCTTCTGTTTTACATGTGGTGACGGCCAGTTTTTCTTGGTCAACAACAACAAAAGCGTAGTTATCCACACTATCCAGGCGGAGTGGTTCTACCTTAAGATAAAATATAAAGCTTTCATCAGCTTCCCACAGAAGCCGAAGAAGAAACACACGGTCAGCTCGGTGGCTTCGATAATGTTAGTCCAATTGCTGACAAAGCGCCATTAAACAGTTCCCTAGTCTCAAGGTGAGGTGTAGCATCTTACACGGATTTCGGTTTGGCACAGATTAGATTATATCCGCATTGTGTTTAAAAAATTCATACCTCCTACATCTCTTGAAGCTGACAACTCAAAGCCACTGGATTTATTCTTTAAAAACGCCAGAAAAATATTGCCTACGGTTGCAGAACCCTTCCATGCAAACAACGAATAACAACGGGCAAGAATTTATGAGAAAGTGTGAAATGAAATGTAAAAAATCTCAATTTTCTGGCGGAAGTGCTTGTTATTTGAGGATTTACTAATTAAACATGAAAGACTGAGAAGCCCTGTTAAGCCGCCATTTTAACAGATTGCTGACGTCATCGTGCTTATCTTTGCGAAGTAGCTTTTCAGTTTTTGAAGGTTAAAAGAAAAATATAGTAGATAATGTAATGGAGGGCTTCAGCGGGAACCCCAGCTCTAGTTCTGATGGTAGTGAATGTAACTTCGGCTTACAAGGCTACCAGTTTGAGGCTTACAAGGCTCGCAGAGGGGTGTGACAGAGAGCAGTAGTTCGACCGACCACGCAACAAGCTCAAGTGAGTGGGAACCGGGATTTCTGGCTTTGACAGGGGCAATCTCTGAAAGGACAGGTTGCGCTCTCTGCCTTCAGGACATCGCAATTCAGACACATTTTGGCAGCCTACAGCCATGCATGTGGGCATGATGTGGCCCTCCAGTACATCTCAAACTCTTCCTTTTTAGTTGGCTTTAACAGAACTTAAAATCCACAATTATCACCATGTTCGAACATATTTAGCTGAGACTGGAAATGCATGTTAATTAAATGGTAGGAATAAAACCTTAAGCACAGTGATGTCACAATGAATATTCAAGAGGAGGAAAGGAGGATTTTCAATGGACAAGCCTAAAACATGGCGGGACTTTCTATGTGCCCCGAATAGGTGGATCTTGTAAAAAATGACGATGTTTATAACAGTCTCTTTTATGAAACTTTTAAAAAATGTAAAAAAATAGTATTCCACACAGTTTGTATAACTCTTTCATTTAAGGTGTAGGTTGTATAAATGTTTTCTTTTCTTTTAAATCTTAGGATAAGTTCAAGGTTTACCCTTCCCGCCACTGGTTTGGCACAAATTCAGCATTCCAATTAATAGAAGTGCTTTGCTTGCTATCAGAACTGCGCAGGAAGTAAAAAAAATAATCGAAAAAAAGGAAACGTTTCATAGCAAATAAATTGGTAAAATTAGAGGAATTAACTTCATGAATAACGTGTTTGTTTTCAATTTGAGGAACGCTGTCCACTTTCACGTGCATACAGTGCAGCATAACTCAGCTTTCACCCAAACAACACTGAACTATCTTCATGGTTTTTGACCAATAAAAGAATAGTATAGAAAAACATTCTCTGCATAGCACGCGTTGGCACAAATGTGTGTCACCATGACCGTGTGGTTTCAGTGAATGTAACACTGTTACAATAGGATTATGACACTATACAGGCCTAGAGCGTAAAATACACACAAGGGTTCCTTTGAGAGCTATGTCAGGTATCGGGACAATCAGGCTTCTTCCTCTCCCCCAAACCATAAACCAAACCGCCGTCACAGAAGTGAAAAATCTTGAGTGCGGCTCTAAGCACCAATTAAATAAATAAATGAAATCAAATGCAAACATAAGGGATTCATTGAAAAACTGCTCTTCTTTGTATTATGAATATAACTTCTTATATATACCTGCTGATACACAGGGAAAACACGTGCAACATGCTATACATCCTGCTGTGTTATTTTCTACCCTACGGGTGTATTTGAACAGCATATAGTAGTAGACAGTTTCGACGTAATATTTAGAACAAGTTTTTTAAAATCTAATCTCTGAATGGCCGGCTTGGCATGTTTAGGTATCGACGAATATCCAGATATTTATTTTAAAAATCACTTTGAAGACTACATCGTGGGCAGTTGAGCAAGAGAATGAAAAGAGAAGAAACACACTTATTCTAGGGGTGCTTTGACGTGGCAATGCAGTAGTTGAGGCTCGCGCACGAACAGCTCTATTCAGCCCAGTAATATATGCAGGGCTGGCGCAGACACGCTCTCTAACACAGATATCTGTTGGCAAATTTTGTAAAACGTACTTTTCACAACTGCGTAGAAATTGCACGAAAAGCCATCAACTGTCATCAGAATGCCAAGAACACACTTGCCCATGTCAGGTTTTGAACGAGTGGATGGTGCCGCAACAAACCCTCTGGACCCTCCTCAATGCGCATCAGCTGCCGCATCGCTCTACCTTTTAAGGCCACCTCCGACTCTGCGCCGGGTGATATTTTTACCGATTCCGCTACTCGCCAGAACATCTTGGATTTCACATTTGTACACTGTCCGTGGTTTCTTAGCAACGCGTTTGCAGCTCCCATGGGCCGTAACGGTTATCTCTGTTCTTAACACGTAGGTCTGGCATTGCTGTAGCCTATACCTCTCTCAGCCTGACATAGGGGCAAACTTAGGGAAAGGTTTCATCTTTAAAGTGGGCAAAGAGCCTCGCTTTTATTTATAAGGTTAAAACCTGACGGAATCTTTGAGGAAACCACCGAACTTTGCTGATGAGGCGGCATTTCATGTAACCCTCCTGTGCCTCTGAACTCTTGTAAAAGTACACCAGTAATGGAAGGACTCTTGTTTACCAGCTGATTTGGGTAGAGTACGTCTGGGATTGTAGACGCCCCCCACTGTAAGAAAATCCCTTAAAGTATAATTATTACATTATGGTTAGTGAGTACTGCCCATAATGTAACATTATAACATAATGGGTAGAAAATGCTACCTGTCATGTAATAATTATTACATTATCGGTAACAATCAGAGAATGCTGTCTGACCAGCGTGCAATATGTTTTACACTATGGGTAGGCCTGACCAATGCATGTTTCTGAGGAGGGGGTATCTGGGTGATCATAATGTGACACCCTTGTATTCACAGGAAGATGTCCATGGTCAATAATAAGACCCCGGATTATTATGTTTTTGCTTCCTTCCCTTTGTCTTATTAGACATAGGGCCAGCTTGTAATGACACATTAGTATTGGTTACAAAAATCAACCAGTTTGGGCTTCGTGTTAAGCTTGAGCAATCCCTTAATTCAAGAACTTATTCCATGCAAAAAAGAAAAAGTCATCCGGATATATGTAGCAAGAGATGTCTCGTATTATTTGTATGTTGGGGTAAGGTCTCAGGAAACTATGTACCGATCTTGTCTAGATACTTTACAAAAAGTATTTGTAGATTACCGATTGGGAGTCTAATGGATTCGAACACGGAACCTCACTTGTCAGTGGTGTGTTATCTACACAGCAACTAACACTTAAGATCACTGACCCAGCGAAAGTCAAACCTACATCTTAAATGTGACATCATGTCAGTCTAACGGCGAATTCCACCGTGTGCAGATTTTCTCTAAACAGGAGTTTGTTTATACCAGCTATATTAGTTTAGAAGTAAATTTTATTACATCATAAAGGGCGCAAAATGAGAAATCACTACCCACAGTGTAATGCAACTGTATGCTTACACAAACAGTGTAATAGTTATTACATTATACAGGATTTTATTACACTACGGACGTTCACGGGGACTATACGACTCTTCTAATATAGTATTTAGAACATTTTCGTGTAGGAATTATGTGCCATTACACGGATGAATTCTATCTACTGATAATTTGTGCACGTGTTAGTTTATGCCATGGGATATTATCTTTTCCGTTTATTCAGTCATTTATTTTATTATTACTTAACGCCAGACTCAAGAAATTTACACCATGCAAGGCAGCCAATTTTATATGTTGGGGAAACCGAAGTGCCCGCGGAAAACCACTGATGTAAGTTACCAACAAACCATGCGTGACGTAAAGACATACATACAATATTGCTGGAAGACGAGAGGTCTTAGCCAAACGTTACGAGTGACGGATAACTGTCACTAAAACCCAACACACACTTCATGACATATTACACGTACTTCTTAATGACACAAGACATTACACGTATTTGTTCATGACACGAAACATTACACGTATTTGTTCATGACACTACAAATTACACGTACTTGTTCATGACACGAGACATTACACGTACTTGTTGATTACAGTGGGATTCCGTGGCCAAGGGGGTTAGCGCGCTAGCGCCTCGTAATGACCCAGGTGCCTCTCACCAATGCGGTCGCTGTGAGTTCAAATGCTGGCCTTCTCTCCGTACGTGGGAAGGTCGGCCAGCAGTCTGCGAATGGTCGTGGGTTTCCCCCCGGGCTCTGTGCTGTTTCCTTCCACCAAAATTCTGGCCACCATCACATAAGGGAAATATTCTTGAGTACGGCATAGAACACCGATCAAATAAACAAATAAATAAGTTGTTCATGACTCGAGACATTACACGTACTTGTTCAGGATATTAAGCATTACACGTGTTTGTTTATGCCATCATTCAATGGCGACGAGTCAAAGACAAATACAGGAAGCGAGCTAACACTTTACACTTCATAAAATACTGACACAGTCATTCGGTTACTATTCGGGAATCGGTTGTTCTAAAGTGTACCTGATTAAATCGTCATAGCAGTCTTGATTCAGTACAAAAGTAATAGAACTTGGAGATAAAAATGGACTTCACTTCATCTACACTTTTGAACAACTGTGTCCAGACTTTACAAAGAAACAGATACATGAGAAAACGCGTGGTGGTATTATTTCGTGATACCACAGACTTAATTAGCATAGGGGTGGATTTGATAGTTAGATTTAGTGATATTTGTCAGGCTAAGTGGTTCATTAAGTCCATGCAGATGCATGCAGGGACAGTTACATGTTGCTGTTGATTTTGACGCGGGTTGTATCTTGTCAGGGAGTTCTTGTCGATCTTAATTTCACCGAAAGTCGTGGCGAATTGCGTCTGAACCTGGGTCCGCGTGGAAAACATTTCATCCTGGCCAACCACCCTGGCATTGCCCAGAGTACAAGCTGTTGGTGGAACTGGCACTCCGCTGAGTTGTGCATAACCGGTGGTGATGTTTTTTCCATTAGGCAAATAACGTTTCTTTTGACATCGAAGAACCCGTTACTTTAGCAATTCCCCTTAGTTACAACGTAAAGTATACTGTTTTCTTTACACTTCTCGGTCAAAGTATTGCACGCTCACATGTTGTGTGGACAACGTGGCAGTATACAGTGTACCTTGCAGGCATCGGGTTACATTGTAAAGAGTTCATTGTATTGCTGACTTGGCCTGGTTTTTAAGGCCCGTCTACATTCAATGGAAGGTACACAATTCTTGAGTGATGTACAACTTCGTTAGTTTCTGAAATGCACTGTCTTGACATGAAAAATGGCCCTGCACTGAACAGAAGTACAGTTCCTTGCTCGTCATGCTAGCGCATATCTTAACGGCGTAACGGTGGGTCGTTGTCTGTATGTAACATATATAGGACAGTATAAATGTTGTGCCCCACAGGGCGTTAACCGCAGAAAGACAATGGAGATGATTCAGGGTGCAGATTGGGAAATACTCCCACGGCTGCAGTGGACTAATCGAACGAGCAATGGAATACGCCATTAAGGTGGAATGGAATACACAACTAAAGAACAGACCTCACACACATACACTGGTATAGGCAAATAGGAACAGGGAACTAGTGGAACGAGCAATGAGCGACGCCAATATACAATGGTTAACGATACGAATAATGAACAACGCGAATGAACAATGGGCTATAGTGTATATCTGAACAGGGTCAAGTTCGCAATTGCGACGACATCCCACACTAAGATGAGTTTATGCTTTAAAAGGGTTCTCCCAAGCCAACAGCTTTAACAGCACACTTTCACTTGACTGTGCTTAGGCGTAGCATTTTTGCGTGTTGCAGACTGCACATTGCAGAAAAAAATCCCAATAGTTTACAGCACCCAGTTACAGTAGAATTGTCAGTATATCAACCACAAAAGCACGGACTGTACTCATACCATTCTAGATTCACCTTTGATGAACATGGCCCCATAAATCACGTACAAGTCTACCAATAAAACACGGGTGGCTGTTTCCACATAGAAAGTTTCGTTGTAAAATGGAACAGTACAAACTGACGAAGGCTAGAAATGATTTCGGAATGGATCCCATACCGTTATCAAGAAGGTAATTTTGGAAAGCATAAGCCACCCATTATAATTCCTCCTTAAATAATTTATACATTTAGCGTAATAATATATGCTACAATCTGCCTGTCATGCTTCTTCATGTCCAAAGGAACAAGGAAAAATAATTTCAACCGCACTTGAAATATCGCCATGAAAGGTATTTAAACACATAGACCAGTCAAATGTTTTGCACTCTTGACATTTTATTCACTCTGGTCATGATATCTGCCTTAAGCACTGAATACGAAGATAAACATCTGTAAAACGACAACTGATAGGTTGATAGTGGGAATGAAAGGTTAATGAAGCATTCATGTACTATATTGATCTTTGGCCATATTATGGCCGGAGAATGAGTCCATAATTGATGATTTCCCAGGTACCACAAGGAATGCTTCTTCCTCGACTCTCAGAATCCTTCAAGTGCCCCCACCCACGCCCCCATCTATAATTACCCCTGAGGTCGAGTGTCTGCAAACCGTTTGTCTGTACATCAGGGCAGCCGCGTAAACATTACAAGCCCCTACCTGAAAGTGTTTACGTTCACTGCCTGTCTCGGGTAATTGCTACACGTTAACTTGCTCTTCTGTGTAATTGACTGGTTGGTTGAATGCACATGTGACTGGCTTATGACTGGATCCGTGTTTTAGTTGCCATATCGAACGTCTCGCTGGTAACGTTCAAGTCCGGCTATTTCAGGAAGGATCTGTTTCATTTCTGCTCAAGTAACATTTTCACTCAACCTACTGGGTGGGTTGGAGCTTGGTATTGAGCCATTGGATCCTGAGGTTCTGCTGTTATCATTTTACATGTTAATCTCAATGCTCTTTAGCCCTACCATTTACTGTATCTGTCTCACCTTTTCAATGACCTGATTTTAACCACGTAAAAGGACGCCTGGCATACTGGGCACGTGGTTATAAGCCTCCCTAGTAAGTCCCTATGAGATAAAGTTGTGGGGCTTGTGATACGTCTTTTACAAGCACATATTAAACGAGACAAGCTATGTAAGCTTGCTGTCAGTATATCAAGCTATGCAAGCTTCCAGTGAATGTGTCAACCTATGTAAGGTTGCTGTCAATGTATCAAGCTATGTAAGCTTGCAGTAAATGTGTCAAGCTATGCAAGCTTGGCGTAAATGTGTAAACTACGCAAGCTTGGTGTAAATGTGTAAGCTAAGTAAGCTTGATGTAGATGTGTAGTGCTGTCTAAATATGTACTGCTGTCTAATCTTTCCTTGGGTGTTTTCATTTTTTTAAACAGCCCAAATCAGTGTTAAGTGGAGTAACAGACCAGCGATGCAGTTGCAGTCTCCGTGATGAGTTGGAGGAGGAACAGTCTCGGTACATTACTTAGATGTACTGAGCTGCACTTATTCTCCCGTTAATTAATAGCTTTTGCCGGCAGCGCTCTAACTGTTCGTCAGTGAAGTCGTCAACTGCAGTCTGGAATTCACCTCCAACCTAGAATCGTCTGCATCTCAAAGCCAGGAGATTTGTCGGGTAACTGGCATGAGGGAATTATTGAAATGGCGCGAAAAGTCATCAGCCCAATCAAATCCATTACCTGCAACTTTTTAACGTCTTAAAACAGGTAAACTTTTGTTGTAAAACATATTTTTACGCAGGTGCATACTTCGCGTCCATTTTTTTCCGTCGGTATCATTGGTTTATATCAAAGCTTTTTTCCTGCGCCGACATCACACTTTGCTCAGTCGTGTAATATCGCGGTTTTTTCCCACTGTCAGTATCACACTTTATTCACTCGTGTAGTTCAGCGGTCTCTCCTCCGTCACTATCAGATTTTGCTCAGTCGTGTATTATCGCGGCCTTTTTCCTAAGTCAGTATCACACTTTACTCAGTCGTGTAATATCGGTGCCTTTTCCCTCCGTCAGTATCACACTTTGGCTAATGTATAATAACTCGGTCCTTTTTTCACTCATGTGAAATGAGTAAATAAATCTTTTCATTTTGGAATGTTCAGAAATACTGCTGCCTTGTCAAGAATTGAAAATTAGATAATTGCCTGAGAGCCATGGGATTTCAGCTTCTAATGAATGACAAAGCACCGCCAGCGTCAAGCCAAGTATCTGACATTCTTTACCTTTGAAATAAATACCTGCAAGCTTACGCGAGGAGGCAGAAAAAAAAGAAATATTGAAACTGGAAACATGCAACCTCTCCGAGTTGACGATGGGCAGTCATTTGTATTGGTATTTGTTGAATGCCACATTTGAACAGAGCTGCATCACTCAGCTGCATAGCGCATGTGGTTATAGAATGCATCGATACTGTTAACTTTTGCATATGTTCCCCGACTTCATTAATTTCCACTTCGTTTCAACTTCTTTTGTCCTCGAGAATCTACACTCGTGTAAATCTTTCTATTGATCACTAAACTGTATGGAACGTCCACTGGAATGGCAGAGAACTTCTTCCGACTGATGCAGCAATCTGAGTTACATGGTACTTTGATGCAGCGATCTGAGTTACATGGTACTTTGATGCAGCGATCTGAGTTACACGGTACTTTACACAACGACATGCCTTCAGTTACAGACACTTTTATCAATAAGCCTGATGCCGCGAGACACATAGAATGTACGTGGGTTATCCATGCATTTTACTACAGGTGAATTGCATTGTACAGAAAAAGCCTTTTAAAATGAAGTTGGCATTACGAGCGCAAATACTTGTCAAATAGCATACTGAACATTGCCTCTGAGCTTTTTTTCCCCTGTATTTCGCCAACAGATTTTCAGCGGTAGCAGAGAGTTTTATTTTTAGATAAACAAACCTCGAAGGGGGCCGAGCGTAGGTATAAAGTAGCAGTATTTCTTGGCAACGGATTTCCACCTTTCTACAGAGCGCTCTGCACATCTGCCCCACTCGCTCATCAAAACGCTTCACGGCGTGCTTTAGGGACCTGATAGCATATGTAAAGAGTCTTACTGTTGAGGTCTAGGGGCAGGGCGGGGGAGGTGCAGGCCTGCTGGATCACGCGCTGGGTCGGTGGGGGGTGGGGGGGGTGGTGGGGGTGCTGAGAAGGGTTCGGTTAAGGGGAAGCCGGGAGGAGGGGCAAGGGAGATTGGTGGCGCGGAAGGAGCGAGGTGGCAAACGTATTCGGCTATCCTATCCCTAAACCTTTCACCGTAGCCAGGAATAGAGATGTAATATAGGACCAGGTTTCTTCACCAGATGCAAAATCTTGATATGCAGCGCCCAGATGTGACCCAAATCGAGGAAGCGAATTCATGCAGTGCTTCCCACGCAGATACCACCCCCCGCCAACCCCTATTACATTTTCCAGTAGGAATATGAGCTAAATAAGTTCACAGCGTGTGTAGAACATCCTCGTGGAATCTGCGAGGACATAAACCCCTCGTTAAACTAAAAACAGGCAACCTTAACGTCCACAGCATGCTGAGAAGGGAACAAAGCCAACAGTTAGCGGTGGATACCTGCACAAACTTTTTATAAATACAATCTTTGTATGAGCCATTCAATGAATCACCTTTTGTAACTTATACCAGTCCTATGTTATACATTTGCTGTTGAAAATATGAGGGGTTTTTTTCAGGTAGAGAAATAATAAATTGTAAAGTAAAGTTTAGGATGTACACGTATACATGTAGGGTAGCTAGTACCAAAACAGAAAGCTGTACACAGCATTCACACCCTGTACACATCATAACCTTTGACCTTTACAGCAGTGTGATCGGATGACTTCCAGGGAAGAGTGGAGAAAGAGCCAAGGAACACGGAAACAAGATTTTTCGGGTCTCCTGTTACAAGCTCGTGAATCAGGTATCACTGTCTAACAAATTCACCTTTTATACATAAATAAGATAAAAATATGTAAATATAACTGAAAATAATCGA
Source organism: Acanthopleura granulata (assembly GCA_016165875.1). Classification (NCBI taxonomy): domain Eukaryota; kingdom Metazoa; phylum Mollusca; class Polyplacophora; order Chitonida; family Chitonidae; genus Acanthopleura; species Acanthopleura granulata. The sequence continues at coordinate 4,999,705 of JABBOT010000017.1, forward strand.
CGGACAGTAATAAAAGATAAACTTTTTTTTTTTAAGTTAAAGTTATTTCTGCAAAGTCTGATGTTATGTGATTTTTGTATTTCCCTGATCCTGAATTTGTTCTGATTATTTTGACTTGATGTTTCAGATGACCTCATCTCAAACACATTTTCACCTGTTGACACATTAAAACTTAACTACATCCGCATTGTCAGGGGAAACATCTCGGATAGGAAATATTACCAACTGGGCTGATATGGAAAACCGCGTTCAAGGATTTATCTTTATCCCGCATGGGAGTCAGGCTGTAGCTGATTAGATTAACGTGTACAGCACAACGTTCTGTGCCATTTGATATTCGTGTGAAAAAAAATCAAAACAAAAAACAATCAATCAAAAGTCTCTAACTTTTACATGCCCAGAGGTGTTCTTTTCAGTACTCACTAGCATTTGCCTCAGTTTTTCATGAACACATCACCGATTCGTGATTTGTGCGGATAGGTGTATTTTATGTCGTTGAAATGATCAGTGAATGTAACTTAATCCAACAAGGCACTCACCGGATATGCAATGACAAGAAAATGTCTTTGTTGCTGTTGCGGCTAAGGAATAACAATTTCTACTTTCAGTTTGAAAGATGGACTGTATTATTGGCCTGTGTATCGAAGTTTTCCTGTTTTAAATCTTCACATCGTTTTAATGGACATGATACAAATGCGGAAAAGGTCAGTTTGTTCTCTGACATTTTAAATAAATCGTGAAGAACAGGCTTGTGACAATATTCTAAAATAGGTGCTAGAATAGTAAGTAGCCTGACTCTTGACCGATCCGCCCGAAATAAAATTTTCACTTTATGGGAGATTCGGACGGGCTACACAGAAGGGTCCAACAGCTTCGTTTTCTGTCGTGATGCAGCAGTGTGTGTGTACTACCAACGTGCTTTCTGAGCACACATTCACCTAGAAGTGTGACGGAATGCAAGAAAGAACAAAGGAGCACACGGCTGTGTATCCCTTTGTTAAAAGCGGATAGGGGTTTTACGAGTTTCCCAATACGGGGGAAAATGAAGTATTATGGACAAAGGCTACTGAGGGGGGAAAAGAAGACATTTACACTGAGATACACACAGCGGGATCTCTTTATTTGAAATTATGCAATTATCATCATAGCAAACGTTGCCATGGTAAAAAAATGATATCCAAGAAACAAATGATATATATATGCCCGAATGCACCTGGAAAATGGCGACGGTTAATAACACCGGTAACTGATGTTTACAAGCTATCAGATTTCCTCTTTCCTCCAGGATCTCCACAAACGCGCATGCGTCAGGTATATCACTGGATGCTATCCAAAACTACAGCCTCCGGCACGGCTCAACAGCATGGCAGCCCAAAAATCCTAGCGACGTAAAACGCAGTTTCTAGAAAAGATTACCTGGCAATGGTACTTGTGAACCATACGCGCTTTTCAAACTTGAACTTGATATTCTGTTTGGATTTATGTTACTTGATATCAGCATCACGTATTCGATCAATTTGTATTTGGGACCTCAACTGGCGTAAAATGCAAAATATATTATTTCCTTAAATCGTCTAGTATAAATTCCTCATATTCGTCTTTCCTCACATGAAATCATTTGGACTGTTGATCCCTCTTATTTCGTGAATCTTAATAGTTGTATAAAAAGCAACAGATCCCAGATGCAAAAATCTGTCTACGCAAATGCACACAGTGTCAGTAGATCTTTAAGAAAGACAAAATTCTTACCTTCAATTTCTTCTCTCGAAAGAGTAGACTGGAGATAAATAAAATAAAAGAAAAACTATGTAATACAAGTTAAAGTGATCCGCATATACTTACAACTGAATATACTTTACACGTCTTATGTATAATACTTTACTAGTTAATATACACAAGTATAAGTGTTATCCATTAAACATACATCGCAAATGGTAAAAACATGAACTAAAATCAAAAATGCCAGAGAACTTACCATTTTTCTGTTCTAAAGGGATTTAGCCGCCGCTAACAGAGAAGTAACTTTGCAACGTCTGCCTCGGAATGATAAGAATGTAGTAGGACCGAACCAGTAGACAAGTCGGATTATATAGGACTAGTCGACTTTGGAAAATGGGGGTGATCGCATCTGATCGTAACCCTTGTTCCACCGCTCTTCCGAACAACGTATTCACACGAAGCGTAGTTGGTTGCTAATACGTCGTAAACCCTTGTACATTAAAGGCCTACAGAGGAGAACTTGGGCTTTATACTCGCTGACACTTCCACTTGCGTGAAAATTAGGTCTTTTTAACACTCTAGGAAGAATTCATTTCACCGGAAGTGACGCAATATCAGGCTACCGTGCAGCCCCATGGATTTGCAGTAAGTTCCTCCACAAGTGCAACTTGATCTTCTCTGATCTTGAAATAGCGTGTGTTGGCCCCCGCGCCTGCGCAGTGAACACAACCGCATGCAGCAACTGACGTCGAGATAAAAAAAAAAACAGCCCGAAGAAAATGTTTTTGCCTCTACTTGCGCCCGTTTCTTACAAGCAAATCAGGGAGATGTTGAGTTCTGTACAAGCAAACGACTTTAATGCAAATCACTTTGGAAAGTAAGCATAATTTTTCGCACCAATTTACCGCAGGGAAGTTTTACATCCCCAGAGCTATATGCATGCATGGCAGTGGCCTATTAAGGGGTTAAGGTATTAGGCAGCGGCGTGTAGTCTCCCTCACTGCATCTGTTCTGCCCAACCAAAAATGGCAGACGGCCTAAACCCGATACCTCTAACCAGACCTCGGACTAATAAGCGTTGCTAAACCATGAACTGTTGTTTGTCATTAGCCAGATGAAGGGGAGGTTGGTGGAGGTGTACAAGGGGATATGCTGAGCCCGGTTCTTTGTACTGAGGCATCTGCCCGTATCTACAGGGGACCCACAAGCCAGTGCAGGGTTTCCCTACTGCCTAAGCCAGGTTAAAGTTTCGCCTAATTTGTGGTCATCAACTATAGCTACTCATTAGAATAGTGCCCTTACGCAAGTAACTATGTTTCGCGTCTCAAAAACAGCTTAGGACCACAGCTAAGCCACAGTATTTTATATTTTACTCATGGGTTTGGACGGGGAAAACAACGTATAACGCGACAATATATGATTAATTCTGGTCTTTTAAAGTCCCTTGTAAGAGACTGTCTATCAGTAAAGTAAAGTATTCAGTTAACAGACTGTAGCCATTTTATTAACCATTGAATTAATAAATCAGTATATGAAGAAATGAGTCAATCAATCAATCAGTTTTATTAACTGAAAGATATGGTTTATGATAAAGTAATGAGCTATTTTTTATGAATCTTTCCTTCATCATCTACTGAAGAAATTTGCATAGTGTGCAGCTACATGTATCACCGGTACCTAGTGTGCAGCTACGTGTATTACCGGTACCTAGTGTGCAGCTACATGTATTACCGGTACCTAGTGTGCAGTTACATGTATTACCGGTACCTAGTGTGCAGCTACATGTATTACCGGTACCTAGTGTGCAGCTACGTGTATTACCGGTACCTAGTGTGCAGCTACGTGTATTACCGGTACCTAGTGTGCAGCTACGTGTATTGCCGGTACCTAGTGTGCAGCTACATGTATTACCGGTACCTAGTGTGCAGCTACATGTATTACCGGTACCTAGTGTGCAGCTACATGTATTACCGGTACCTAGTGTGCAGCTATGTGTATTACCGGTACCTAGTGTGCAGCTATGTGTATTACCGGTACCTAGTGTGCAGCTACGTGTATTACCGGTAGCCTAAAATCTTGTAACGTTCTTTTCACAGATTACAAATTTCGACCTGGAGGAGCATCAGAAGCATCGTTATAACAGTATTAGTTTCCAGAAAGTACATCTGCGATAACTGCTCTCAGTCACGGGTGAACTCCCGATTGCTGTGGTGATGGAATGTCTATATACATGGCTGTAGGGAGAACTGAGGGTATGGCCAGATGGGTCTTGGGGTCCGGGGGATAGATGGGGGGGGGGGTAGGATTGAGGGTTGGACGAGGAAGAGCCTAGGGTACTTGTCATGGGCATTAAACTGCCACGTCATTGCTATGGTGCCAACTTTGTGAAAAGTTTATTTAATTGGACACATGAGTAAACTGATTAGGAATCTGTTATTTATTTAAGATTCCTAGGATTAACCATTCATTCGTTCATTTATTTATTTATTTATTTAACACTCTTTATTGGCTCATGAAATCTCTGAAAGTGCTTGAACTCTGTTGAAAGATTTTTAAAGCCTTGAACATCGTTGTAAAAACAAATGATTAAGGGATAAATATTTGAAAGAACTTGATTTTTCAGTGCTAAATATCACATTTCATTTTGCTCGAGATGAAAAGATAAATATGGTAACCAGGCAGTATTCACTAATCTGTACAAAGTGGGTGGCGGTCATTTGTATGGGTGGAGGAAACTGGAGCGACCGGAGTAAACCACTGACCTTCTGTAAGTTACTGATGAACCTTCCCACATATGACATACAGATATGCACACTATACCGATGGAAGACAAGAGGCCTTCAACCAACAAGATTTGTTTGTTTATTTGATTGATGTTTTACGCCGTACTCAAGAATGTTTCACTTATACGACGGCGGCCAGCATTATGGTGGGGGGGGGGGGGGGGGAACCGGGCAGAGCCCGGGAGGAAAACCCACAACCCACAAGTTGCTAGCAGATCGTCCCACGTACAGCCGGAGAGGAAGTGAGCATGAGCTGGACTTGAGCTCACAGCGACCGCATCGGTCGGGGGCTTCTGTGTCATTACGCTGCGCGAGCGATGTAACCAACTGAGCCACGGAGGCTCCGAACCAACAAGAGTTGTAGAACTTGTCTGATGACTTGACTATATTGTTCTCTTGCACTGCACGAGTAACATGTCATCAGTTTGCCCACAAAACGTCACTGTGAATGCAGGAATGAACAACAGACTACACAGATTTTTCCCCGAAATACCTTTTGGCTGGAAAGATTCCCCATTGTGACGTCGCAGTATTAATATAATAGGAGGAAATTTCATGCTTATGTGCAACATTTAGCAGATTTTTAAAATATTCTTTGTAATAATTTTGTTTACGCCGGTTGAGGGCACGGCTTTACCTCTTGTATTTAAGTAAATATTTGCTACATGACCACATTGTTTTTAAAGTACATTTACAACATTTGCCGATTGTATTTAAACTGGAAAGTTTTGCAAAAGTCAAATCGTTAAATATCGTGATATGAACATAGGCTGAATGTGCTGTTGACATCGACGTAGACATTTTACGATTGCATTCCAATATTTACAAGACAACAACAATAGAAAAACCTGGCGTTGTGCTTGAGAGAAGGTATTGTGCGTTCTGAGGAGATTTCTACTGAAAGTTGCACCATGGCGGTCGGTGTGAGTTCAAGTCCAGCTCATGCTGGCTTCCTCTCGCGTAGAACATGGGGAGGTCTGCCAGCAGCTTTCGGATGGTGGTGGATTCCCTCCGGCTCTCCTTTGCCCAGTTTTCTCCCACCATAATACTGACTGCCGTCGTATAAGTGAAAAATTCTTGAGTGCGGCGTAAGACACCAGTCAGATAAATAAGTAAGTATTAAAAGTTGTGACATCGATGAGTTCAGATGGCATTTCGGCCTGAAGGGTACTTTTGGCAGACACAAGGCGAACCTCCCAGGCGTAAACCGCAGGCAAACCCAACACAATGGGATTCACATTGAATACTTATCGGCAGCTCTATATAACCCTGAGAATGTTACTATAGTCTGTTTCCTTTAACTTGTAATCTCTCTGTAAAATAACTCATATTTACGACCAAAATAGCCTTTAGTTAGTGACATGAAGCGCCACAAGCTCTGCACAATAAATATGCTGGACGGCCAAAGTTTTTCTAATTCACAATGTTAAACTCCATAAACATGTTTCGGTGCGAAGATGTCGCTTTTCGGGCGACGTCATAATTATTACAAAGCCGGACTCATGATGAGTAGTGGGTGGGATACACGGGATATGCAGATTTCCTGGCTCTCACCGCCAATGGCGCCTATATAGGTGACAATAAGCTCGTTTGGCAATTGGCGCAGACTAACGTTCATTGACAACCATTTATTCTCAGCTCCACCAGTACGGTGTTCATATATGCAAGTCACATGTTGCACAATAATCAAGTAAATACTGTATATAAATAATAAATAAATAAAAGAAAAAGAATAAATAAAACTGTCAGCATGTCTCCAGAAACAAGCCCGCGTGTTTGACTGGTGGTGGATAATCTCGATAGAGTCATCTCCCTTGCCTGACCACGTACCACATTTGAAAGAAATTATAGGGATTATTTATGCTACTTGCCTTATATTAGACACAAAGAGACAAGTTGAATATTTTGAAAATGAATATGAAAATATGAAAATACACATTTTGTAGTGAATATAATATATACTTATTTACAACACTGGTGTAACAACAGAATGTTTATTTCTATTTCTGTTACATCAAAGTGTCTATCCTATTATTGTTACAACAAAATGTCTCTCCTATTATTGCCTCATCATAATATTTATCCTATTACTGTTACAATATTGTAATTACATCATAATGTCTATCCTACTATTATTAAATGAAAATGTTTAGCTACCTATCATTGTTACATCACAATGTCCATCATATTTTTGCTCCATCACGATGCCCATCAGATTGTTGTTACATCACAATGTATATCCTGTCATTGTTACATCACAATATCTATCCTGTTGTTGTTCCATCACAATGTCGATCATATTGTTGTTCCATCACAATGTCGATCGTATTGTTGTTACATCTCAATGTCGATCATATTGTTGTTACATCACAATGTCGATCATATTGTTGTTACATCACAACGTCTATCCTATCATTGTTACATCACAATGTCTGTATTATCATTGTTACATCACAACGTCTATCCTATCATTGTTCCATCACAATGCCCATAATATTGTTGTTACATCATAAATTAACGCCTGCTCTAATACTATTACATCGAAATATTTGGCTACCTATCACTGTTACGTCACAATGTTTATCCTATCATTGTTACATGACAATGTGTATACTGTTATTGTTACGCCGCACAGTCTGTTACATCACGGTGTGTATCCTATTGTTATTACATCACAACGTCCACTCTATTACTGTTACATCACAATGTCTATCCAATTGTTGTTACATCACTATGTGTACCTTATTAGCGTTACATCAAAATGTTAACCTACCCTATCACTTTTACACCACAATGTCTATCCTGTTGCTGCTACATGTCCGTCATGATGTCTGGTCTACTCTTGTTACATCAACATGTCTAACATGTTGCTGTTACATCACAACGTTTATCCCTTTACTGGTACATCGTAATGTCTATCCCTTTACTGGTACATCGTAATGTCTATCCCTTTACTGGTACATCGTAATGTCTATCCCTTTCTCACGCCCCTCTTTACTTGACAAAAACTTTAAACATAAAATCTGTTCCCTGTATGGTTAATATGAGCCACATTACAAATTCTCCGCTTAAATAAAATCGCTGAAAGCTGTCATGCATGTACATATATATTACCCACGGTATCAAATTGAGCTCCGATAGGCACCGCTGGCCTATAACGTCATGACTTCAGGTCAGGTGAAGTGCTGTTTTCACGCCACAAATCTGTGGGTCACTGACCAAGACACACAGCGCCCCGGCAATGAAACAGTCAAAGCCTTTGGAAACATATATATTTTCTTCTCTAGCAATTATGCTTCACCTTTATGTGAAAGTGATTTTTTCTGATGAAAAGTTCACCAAGCAGGAACCCCAAAGGCACCAACCTACGACATTTCACATTTTCAAGCCGCAGAACTTCTTGTTCAATAAAAAATGGTCTAAAAGTATATCGCCAAAAATGTTTTAGAATATTCTATTACAGTTACAACTCTACCGAAAAGATAAAGAAAAGAAAAAGAAAAAAAAAAAAAAAAGTCATTAACTGGAGGTCGCTAATATTGTTACTGGTTATGGTACAGGCCCCTGCTCTGTGTGGCGACTACAGTTCTTTTGCCGTGAATTCTTGCTGTGTTTCGCTGGCATGTGTTTGAACTTAATGGGTAAATTCTGTCTGATAGATGGTACTCTGCTCATAAGGATCAGGGGGTCGAGGCAAGTGTTGAGTAGGTAGACCATCATCAGCACAGGTATTACGTTAGAAGCTTCGTTTGTTAGGCTTTGTCCGAGAGCGTCCTGGTTTAGCAGAGCGTAGATGGGTGCGGGCAGGTACAGCGCGAGAGTTGTCACGTTCAACAGGAAGTACGTCCTGACCAATGAAACGCTCGCTTTCTTAACTGGTGTTATTGATATGTTGTAAATGTTGTGTTGCTGATATTTGTAAAACGCGAACAGTGAAATGTAGACTACAAACGAGAAAACATTGCCCAAAATCAGAAAGCTATCTAAAACTTTGGAACTTTCAGATTTCAAAGCGGCGCTTAGGAAAACATGACAGATAATGGGTTCGTCTTGTATTTCGTGCATTTGTGACGTGTTTGACACCACATACATGAATATACTCAACAAAGTTAGGCCTACAAACCAGGGCAGAACTAAAATGACCGATCTAAACAATCTGGGATAACCAACAAGTTTGTAGGTCAAAGGAAGCGCTATGGCATAGATACGGTCACAGGATAACCCAAGGACGCAGACGGGTTGAGACAACCCTAGCATGTTTCTGGCTATGAAATACACCCCCTGGACACACGTGCTGGGTTGTGTGCCCGCCCCACCCGCTGCTGTGGCAATGAAAAAAGGATCACAGGCTATAAGAATAGGAAGTAGAAGGTTAGCCGCGGACATGTTTTGGATGAAGCGCTTGGCCTTCAAAAGGGAATTCTCCACACGAGCTATTGCCCAAAGCAACAGGGAGTTATTGAAGACGGCAGCACAGGCTATGGCAATGGTGAGGCAGGAAATGATCGCCGACTCTATAGAAAGCTGGTGACTGAAAGCGATGGCTGTCGGATCAGTTGTTACGGTGCAATTGCTGTCTGGGCAAGGCTTGTCTGAGAAGGTTACAAGCCTGGAGGAGCCATTTCTGAAGACTTCCCCTCCGAAGGAATCATTCGTAAAAGATGTATTGCGGCGGAACTCGGATTCCAAGAGACCAATCAGAGACGAGGAATCGCGTGGGAAACGCCCACTGGTCTTGTCACTTATCCAATCACTGGTGAAAGATTCAGCTGTAAAGAAAGAGTTCTGTGTGGATACACTGAAATCCACGGTGGATCTGTTGATCGTGGACGATTCATTTATTAACTGATTGGTGTACGATTCAGGTGACGAGGAGTCACTGGCTAAGGGTGCGGTAGGGTAAGGCTCATATCCGGAGTCATTTACGACGGACCCGGCTGTGAATAACCAAATCATCGTCTTCTGGAAACAAAAATACAAAATAAACGTGCACTTGTGTCTCACCACGAGTCAGTTTTAAAAGCTCTACATTCAAATTAATAGAATACCATTTCTACTGAATTTTAACAGAATAGATTATGTCATGGCTACAAACTAGTATGTTATCTATGACCGACCTGTTCTCTTGTGCCAGCAGAACATTTCTGTTGTGCCGGCAGAACAATTCCGTTCTTGTAATGAAGTACTGTGTGGTCCATGACATAATTTCATTTTGCAGTTACAAAATCTCAGAAAACAAAACATCACGTTAAATTTCACCGATTCATTTTTATAGTGTACAGATACAATACTACTGAAAAAAGGAAAAATGTAAATTTTAATGATGTTCAGCGTTTTCTTGTAAAAAGTTATTGCACACAGGTATACAAAAGGTATTCGAAAACCCAAACAAATCTCCATGCCGTTGAGTATTCCAGAACAAATCCATAGTAAATGACGCAAGAGAGAAATGGACTGTGCGTTTCGCGGTTTTTTGATCGGAATGGGCAACAAGTCGGTCCTAAGGTGTTAAGCTTTACGAACACATCCAAACAGAAACAGTGACATAATACAGAAAATAAGGAAAGAGTAGACCGCTTGATTCAGCAAGTTTTCGTAGACGGGGATTGAAAACACAGGATTGCGCCTTAAATAACGAGACCAGCGAATATTGACTTTCTTTCAGGTGTTGCCGCACCTCACGTCATGAACATAAAGCCCGCGTCCACTTAAATCAGTTTTAAAATAAACAATTAATTTCTACATCGGAAGAGACGCGTGGGGTCAATGTAGACAGTGCAACAACGCAATACTAATGTCTACATACACTGTTTGGGGATGAGGCAGAAGTGTGCTGTAGTTATTTGCCAAAATATAATATACACGCGTCATCTCAAACATATTCAAAGAACACCTACGTCCATTATATGGTGTATGTGTAACTGACTGTAGTTTAGATATCGACCTACAGTACCGGTATAGCACAAATCACACTCGAGGACCTCCTTGGCTCAGCGTAATGACCCTGAAGCCTCCCACCAATGCGGTCGCTGTGAGTTCAAGTCCAGCTCATGCTGGTTTCCTTTCCGGCAGTACGTGCGAAGGTCTGCCAGCAACCTGCGGATGGCCGTGGGTTTCCCAGGGGCTCTGCCCGGTTTCCTCCCACCATAATGCTGGCCACTGTCGTATAAATGAAATATTCAAAATATTAATATAAACAGCCATCAAATAAATAAATAAATCAAATCACTCCTTCCTCAATACGGCCGACACCAGTTAAGTTAACTAGCCCAAGTTATAGGTCATTCAGTGTAGTGCTTTGACTGCTGTGTTCTTGCAAACGATCACGATTCGCTACAAGGTCAATGTAAAATGGTTTATAAGACATAAGGTTCAATACACTGGGCGTAATGTCATTGGGCTTTATATTTATTTACATAGGTACCATACTAATCTTGATGTAACTAGTTACACGTAAGGCCTACTTCATTAGGCCTACACAGAAGGCCTGACCAGCAGGGGTGTCAAGCATAATCTGAATACATGTCCTTTTTTAACTAACCTCACAAACCAGTTTCAAGAGTGTTCACAATTTCTCCCACCTCCCACCAATGCGGTCGCTGTGAGTTCAAGACCAGCTCATGCTGGTTTCCTCTCCGGCCCGTACGTCTGCCAGCAACCTGCCAATGGTCGTGGGTTTCCCCCGGGCTCTGCCCGGTTTCCTCCCATTATAATGTTGGCCGCCGTCGTATAAGTGAAATATTCTTGAGTATGGCGTAAAACACCAGTCAAATAAATAAATAAATCAAATTTGATTAATGCGTTGGGAAAATGTTGGCCTATTTGCTGTTTGACTCCGAAAAGACCACATTACATCATATGCATTTCCACGCTGAAAATATCACTATTTAATTGTAAGCATTTTCGCAAATCTCACCTCAACTACTCTTTATCGTTTTATACTTGTTTTTTCTGCTCATGATCTACATCCATAAGGAATGGTGAACTATCACATATACTAGCTATAAGTAGAAAAGTGTATGACGATTCATTTACTCTATGGAATTGGTTTTTCTAAACACTAAGAAAAAGAATGTAGGAAAACCAAACAGCGATGAAATATCAGATAGACAATACTGCAGGCCAAATATACACACACAAACACAAGATAACACTATATTATAATTAAAAAAAACAACGAAATATGAACTTGATAGGGATAATACATAAATATACAAAAAGAATGAGAAGTGATGATATATATTCAGGAGTCCATATAGCTTCGTCTCTTTGATTCCCAGCTAAACCTTCACCCAAAGCCAAGACGCAGTAATTGAGGGACATTAAAGTTAAATATCCTTAACCAAGATTTAAAAAAATCGTAACTTACAAAATGGTGCAACTGATTTAAATTATTACTTTATCTAATTTTACCATGATTGGGAACACTTTACCTGGTGGCGGGTACAATTTAATGTAATGTGAACAGTCAGCTGATTACTCCGAATAGGCCTACGAACAAGTTGCCGTTGAAATACCCTTTTTTATTAACATTGTTGATAGGCCTATATATAAAGGATTTCCTACATCTAAACCTTATTTACGTAAAAATATCTGTGCTTGCTGCTATAGTCTGTCAAACACCACCATATAGAGCTTCCCTCAGCAAAACTGTCAGCTGTCAGAGTACTATTTTGTACGTAGATTACACATATGCGGTGTTCGTCGTAAGCAAGTGTAACTCCAATATGCAGCCTCATAAACAATAATCAACTACTCATATATGCCTACATAAATATACGGGATTTCAGTGTTGAGAAAAAAACTTTGGTATAAGGGTTGTGCATACAGCCTGTGCTGACAGTATTATGCTTTTGTTGCAGCCCTACCATGCATCACATGCGTCACTTCCGTTTTATAAATTACTTAACCAATCACTTCTAGGTATAAAAACACTAAAAAATAGCCTCACTATTTCTGTAGTAATTTCACAAAACCCACCCACCTAAAACTGTATTCCCTAATTTTTGTTGGCCCAAGTGACACATACTGTCAAATAACTGTATTCCTCGCCTACAATATATCCAAATATCATCAGGGGTTGACCACCATTTTCTCAAAATAAATCAGCTGGAATGCAGGTACTAGCGTCCCATTATCCTAGAAAGAGGGTGTAAGGGGCACTTTCTCATCGGATAATATTTTTTTCCGTTTAATTGTAGCCACAAGGAGTGGACTTTTTTCAACCATTATTTGTCATAGTTTATACCCGCAAAATTACGTGGCAGTACTTCGACACACTTCAGAGATACAGCCAATTCCTACCTGTCCCAACGGTTTTCTGTGCGCCTAATCTTAGATACAAAATCGAATTAGTGTTTTTATACCTATAGAGTACGGCCAAAGTCAGTACATTCAGATAAAAATACCCACACGGCATCCCTCACCTGTTCTAAGTACCAAACACTGACATAAAAGTTCAGCACAGCACAAGTGAACGGTGCATGAAAACCTTGGTCTGACCAACCTGGCAGTTGTCATCTACAAGTCGCTGATTTGACGCAAGGCTGTTCTGTTGTATTTCCCTCTCTCTCTTAACAAAAATCATGCCACTGAAAAAAGTTCTGGTGTTTGTGAATGACTGGTCCAGTGTGGTCTTACACAGCAATAGCATGTCTGTGTGTTATCTAACACGCTGCAGGTTTGTGGAACTTTGAATTGTCACCCTACACCCCATCCCTCTACATAAGATTATCGGTTTTAGTCATCTTCACTGCTGGTAGCTTTATTGGGGAAATACTTTCTTACCTAGGCCACAAGCAATTGAAGCAGACATTGACATGTTGAAATACCATTTAACACACACTTAATAGGGTCAGAAATGGCCGTGCTACTTGCCTACTTAAATGACACAATGATCACTGCCTCTAAAAATTTAGTATATAAGGACAAGACAAACAACAGACCTGCAGACTGTAGATACATCATCATACATGCAGTCTGCAACCGGGAAACGCCATTTTACCCAGCCTGCGAACCCTGAATTCTCTCCTCCCTGTCCCACACCTCTAGTACCAGCTGTCCATAGCCTCCCCAAGGTGTTTTGGCACCCTGTCATTCAGTGCAGTCATATTTTGCCTACAGATGAGCAAAAATGCCACAAAATTCTCCCTTTAGCCTTCTCTCACTGAGCCTTCATGATTGAGTGACATTTTTTTTACCTTCCTTGCAGAAGTTCTAAACTGTCACAGTCAGGCAGATTTTCTGTACATCAAAACTGATTTGAATGGGTTCGGGTCATATGTTTATGGTCTTGTCCTTTAAGATAGATGCATATACGCTGAGAGAAAAGTTTGGGTGAACAGATTTGAGTCACTGACGAGTCCGCTTATTATCTTACAATGAGTATTTATTGACGTATGATGAGTGATTGATGACTTAGTCGATCTGGTCATATGACTCAGTTTTCTGAATTTAATTAGCTCCACTGAAAAATTCAGATATTTGAGTCTGATGAACCAGGGCAAACTTTTCTCTTCGTGTAGGCTTGACAGATTCATTTATCCCATGTGCAGTAATCTACATTACATCTGAATGTTTTTTCTCCAGTATCGATCCTGTGGTATAACTTTGGTAACTTTGTTCAGGGACGATTTCAGATATGGCGGACAGTGACCCTCGCTCTCAGCTAACGGTCCACAAGGGAGAATTTATAAAATAGTTTATAAAATGTTGCATTTTTAGTATACGAACAGGGTCCATACTTTGTGACCGCCCAATTCAGGCAAGGCGTAGAGGAATAGTTTCCAGATACGACACCAGGTGGCGTTATCACTGATCTGTTTGTAAGTAATTCTCCGTAATCAAGAACGGATTAATCCGTTAGATCAAAGGAAAGGCAGCGCGTCATCCCTCAAATAACAGATTTCAAGGAAGGTTTTATGACTGTATGGGCATTACTTACCATTGCCACATTATGACTGTATGAACATCACTGACCAGTGTAACGTTACGACTGTATGAGCATTACTTACCAGTGTAACGTTATGACTGCATGAGCATTACTTACCAGTGCAACGTTACGACTGTATGAGCATTACTTACTAATGTCACATTCAGACTGTATCACCAATACTTACCAGTGTTACATTATGACTGGATGAGCATTACTTACCTGTGTCACATTACCACTGTATGAGCATTACTTATCAGTTTCACATTACAACTGTATGAGCATTACTTACCAGTGTAATACAAATAAACGTCATGTCTGTTATGGCGCCCTCTCTTGATGTAGTCTGCGGTTAGATGGTGAAGTCGCCAGACACATCCGCTGTCCAGCTGTTTATATGTCTCCCACTTCGAATAACACTCCTTGGGGGTGTGCGGAGTTACGACAGTCTGGAAAACCAATAACCTTCTCACTGTGTGATTACAAAGGATTTCAGATGGCCTTTTGATTTCCTTCTTTACCGGTAAAGTTTCTCGCACAATAAAGCCAGTAATATTATCAGCAGAAATCAGTGTGGGGTTTATCAGGGGTTCCTCAGCTCCGCTGTTTGAAAATTTCCTCTTCGTAATTGGCAGCATGAGCAGAACACAAGAATAAGATTCATCGACCGTCTACAAGTGTCATTATATCATAGCTCTCAGGAACTTAATATCTATAATACCTGTTGTATAATGTTGTAATATACATGTACATTTATTGTTGTGGCAATACCTGTGCGACTAAGCACATATGCTATCCATGGATTACATAAACAGTTAGAAAACAGCCCTAACTAAGGTAAACTAACAAGAGGTGGGACTTTACCGGTTAATTGTGAACATTTTTCAAATAACACTGTCATCGCTGATCTGGTTTTACTCTTCATGTTGTGCTGGGGGGGTTGAGGAAGATGGGGGGGGGTGGTAGATGGAACTGTATACCATTAGATATAAGAATGAGAAATTATAAGTTCTCCGTTCAAAGGCTAACATTATCAAAACACATCTACGATGGATCGAAACGATCGTTTAATGAGTTTTAGGATTTCCATCCAAGTAAGACTGGATTTCTATCCATGCAGATGAAAATCAGTTTCCACTTGCCCCAGGTTGCTATTTCAACCTCTATTTTATATGCTGGACTGGTGGGGTTTCATAGCCACAGTGGCAAAGGAATGGCAGAGCTTACGCGCTTTCACGCCGAGCCAAATATGTCCTTTCTGAACGACGTTTGCAACTCAAAACAGGTGTCAACTGTCCTGTTGTTTGTGGGGCTCTTAGCCTCTCAGCTCGGTCGCACAAACAACATACCACGTAAATTCCAATCAGTAATGGCAAGCCAGTCCAAAATTCGCGAAATGGTCATCGCTGAAGTTCTTGTTCCTGTGAAGGCGCATGCGCGTTAAGCCCGAAAAGAAGCTCATCATGGCCGGTTAGTTGTAAAACAGTTGTCCCTATCGCGAGTTTGAAACTAATTTGCCATTACCTGTTAGCGATGCGAGTAATGATTATACTCTCGGAGAGGAAAAATGGTAAACAAATGGCTTGTTCAACTCTCAGACGGCGATAGGCCTTACACAAGATCAGACAAAGAAACACGAAGACGCCTGAATAAGTTCATTACATTACATATATCTGAACAAAAGATAAATAGTACACCTGACAATAATATGCAAAACAGTACAGATAATTACAATACATATATATATATATATATAAATAGTACACCTGACAATAATATGCAAAACAATACAGATAATTACAATACATATATATATAATTTCCTACTAATCCTATATTTACCACGTAAATATAGAATCCACAAATCTTGGGAATTCTCCAGTCGAAGAATGCAGTCCTTTAAGTGACAAACAGCAGTGGGCACGGTACGCCAGTGATATCCAAATGCCCGTGAAGGTGTAACTTCTCATGGCGGACAGGCTGGCAATAGCGTCCGTGACGCCGAGGTGGCGATGTATGTTTCACTCCTCGAAAATATGCACAAGGTCACTTTCAGGGTAAACTGGGATGATATGTGCGTAATCGCACAAAGTGACAATGAGCGATACAAGCTACAAAGGAACGTCTCAAACAAAACAGCAAGTGGCGAAACACAAGCTCACAAAGTGCTACGTACAGGAAAATGGAATACAAATTGACGTGTGTCGAATGGCACGAAAGCCGATATCTCCAAATCCCACAAAATCCTTCTAAGTGGACAGAGTAAATATGAGTGCTCCCACGTGAACCTGAGTGAAAAACTGCCAGCTTTACAACTTCGTCGCTCATATTTATAGATCAGCGTAAAGAATACTCTGGACAATTCGTAAACATGTTTACAACACAGATGCATCTTTCCAGAATGCACGCTCCATCTTTCCAGAATGACACAAAACTCATAAACACAGAAGCCGCGAGAACGCGCAACTGCAGGTCACAACCTCACAGAGGGGAAAATGTAGGTCAGACACTGACCCGGTCGGCGCAAAAGTAAATCAAAAAATACAGTACAATATTTTAAAGACGGAATTTGTAACAATGCGCGACACTTCAGAGACGGTGGACTCTGACCATCGCTCTCAGGTAACGGCTCACAAGGGAAAAAAATGATATGTAACATGTTGTATCTTTAGTATGCGTACAGGGTCCATATTTGGTGACCGCCCAATGTAGCCAAAGCATACAGGAATAGATTCCAGATACGACACGGAGGGCGGGGTCTATGCATTGTTCACTGACCTGTAAACTGGAAAATTCTTTCAGTGGCACTACGAAGTTGGGAATGACATAACGAGGCATATGGATGTACATCGTGTATTGTTTCGTACACTGCAGATTTGATGACATGTTTATCTCAAGTTCTGTGTGTATACCCTCTGGCTCATCTGTTACTCCACTGACTTGATAACAATGTTAGTTTCTAAATCGAAACGTGGTTTACAAATAAATAAAAACTGTAACGCCAGGAGAATGTCTTCCCTGTTGTGTTAACCCCCTCAAATATATGCTCCGTTAAATCCATAATCAGGAACGGAATAATCATTTAGATCAACGGAAAGGCAATCAAATAACTCAAATAATGGATTTCACGGAGGGTTTTTTTCAGTGTGATAAATCATTCGATCTGGTCCGCACTGCCCCAGCCCTTACACCGAGCGGGATTTCACACTAGGCACTTTACAACGAAGGTCAAGTCTTCCGCCTAATAACAAAAACAATATTTTCTGATAAATATAACTTGGTCATGTTATCCTCCCACCTTCTAAACACCAGTCAATTTTCTGAACGGTACACCACGGAGCGATTTGAGATTAGAAAACTAACCTTTCTAGGTTAAAGGTTAAAACTGTGTGGCCAGTTAACTTTTCAGCCTCACCTGGGCGGAAATTAACTTTCACCGGGGTGGAAATCCAATTTTAAAAAGTCATGATGTAAATCAAAGAATTTCGACCCTCCTCACCTTTCAGGAAAATTTTACGAAAAATGGGGAAGATTTTGATTGCGAGGACTCTTTAACCATAGGGTTAAAAGGTGTTATTCATTGCAAATAATTATAAAGCATGGTGTTCGCTTTGTTCCGTAAGATTTCCTTCATATCATCTTAATATTTCCACCTACTTTCTTTTGGAAATGTAATCGCACTTCTTTGAAAGTATTTTCATAAGGAATACTATTTTCATGAAAGGAAAAGATAATTCAAGTATATAACCATTGTATCATTTAAAATATGATCATATGATCAGTAAGGGAGTCTGTTATAGTTTGAAATTAAATCCCTATATACGAGATAAATGTAGGATCCCATAACTGAGCTCCTCACGTACTTTGGCGATTTGTATAAGTCTCCACCGTAGGCCTTATATCTGCCCATTTGATTGGATAATGTTTACACCGCGTTTTATTTTCGTTGGACAGTTTGTATTTTTATTTCTTTTTTTTTCCTAAACCCAACCCATTTGGTTAGATAAAGTTTGCAATCGCCCTATATCTGAGTTGTGTATTGTTCTTTTTTAAGTTCGTAGACCCAACCCGTTTGATTGGATAATGTTTGTATCGCCTTATATCTGAGTTGGCCAGTTTTTTTTTAGTTTTTTTTTTTTTTTTTTTTTTTTTAAGTTCGTAGATCCAATCCATTCCATTCGATAATGTTTGTATCGCCTTATATCTGAGTTGGGAAGTGTGCTTTTTTCAAGTTCGTAGACCCAACCCATTTGATTGGATAATGTTTGTATCGCTTTATATCTGAGTTGGCCAGTTTGATTTTTTATATTCATGGACCCAACTCATTTGATTGGATAATGTTTACATCGCTGTCTATTACGTTCACTGTGAGCTTTTGTTTCAGATTTTAGATGCATTCTTATTTTGTACCACAAATGTTTCAATGCTAGCATTATTGTAATATTTGAATTACTTTCTCTTTCACTTTTTCTTATAAAACTGCATGTCTTCAATAATCTAAATTGAATTTAGCTAAACGGTAATTGCGTCTCATGACTAATTTATTTGATTACCTGTATTTCTGAGTTAACTGAATTTCATTTTGTCCAGACGTTCAGAGAAGTTAGCGGAAATGTCATGGCTATTTTAAGCGGGTCGTAATGGAGTCCCAGTGCGCCTTTGATGCCCGCGTCTGCCCAGCACGAACAGGTCTGGAGAGAACACACAACGGCTGCGCCAGTGTCATGACGCAGTACTAATATCCGGGCAGTTTATGAGAAAACAACAAAAATGCTTCCATAAATTTGGCCAGTGATTTGTGAGTGGTGAAGACAACAAGACGAACGACTAGGACCCTCTCGATTTCCATTTTTTGTGCCATTGAATTTTTTATTTGGTTTGTACATTTCATGTGGATATACTCTTCTTTACCACATTTTTTTCATTTTTCCTGAAGTAGTCAACCAGGATTAGAACGGACTTCAAACGCTGGAAGCTAATAGGTCCGTGTTCAAATGTGTCAGGGTTTTCCACACTTATTATAGACGTCTTAGACTTATACCTAAACCATTACTGATGAACTATGTTTGGTGATAATGATGATCTCTGAGAGTAACTGGCTCTGTTTTCATTTCAGCCCAACAACGACCTGGGTTTTGAAGCGTGCATTTTCGTTTCTTTAAAAGCATTATTACATTTTCTTATAAATGGGACTCAAAAGAACTGTACTTTGAGAAATTCCCAAAATATGATTGTACCTATGGAATAATTAATTATTATTAGATAAGGAATATTCCGCCTTGTTATTTGAAACGTGAAGCAATAACTTCCCTTATTCACGTAATGACTTCATTTGTTCATGTAATAATTTCCCTTGTTCATCTGCATGTTCAGCAATATCGAGTATGATTGTGGGGTGGAAATGATACGGTTTAAATGTGAAAGGATGGGATAATTAACCGAGGTGATGTCATCGTTCGGGCAGAGAAACGAAAAAGTCAGTATACTGTGTGTGTAAAGCGGCTTGTTCTATTTATCATTCACTTCGCATTACAGTATCAATTCCTTTATTTACTTATTTGATTGGTGTTTTACCCCGTACTCAAGAATATTTTACTTATAAGAGAGCGGCTAGCATTGTGGTGGGAGGAAACCGGGCAGAGCCCGGAGGAAACCCACGACCATCCGCAGGTTGTTGGAGGACCTTCCCACGTACGGCCGGAGAGGAAGCCAGCACAAGCTGGACTTAAACTCACAGCGACCGCAGTTGTTGACTTGTTTTAATACGGAGGTATGTTGACATTACACATTGATTGCACGATCCCCGTCTGGAAAAGACATTATTTAATTATTTAAAATTATTTTATTTTTCGTATTTAAAGGTAAAGAAACTATGAACGTGAAGTCATACACGAAGTAAGAACTGCACTCAGTTTGGGTGCGGGGGAGTCGTCTAATCTGTCGATGTGGGCACAATAATGGGAGAGGGGAGAGGGTGGGTATTACTTATATCATTAATCCCGTCATTGGATTTGTAGACACAACTGATAATTAATACTGACAGTGATTTCAAGTCCACGTTTTTACTTGTGATTTGTATGCCATGCAATTTGCATTTCGCCATACAAAATAGCCATTAACAGAGTCGGGCCAGCATTTGTACGTGGACAATACGTTAACTGGTTTCTGATTACAGATACATAGCAACCGGTGATCTTGGACGACCACGTTTTTTTTTTTTCAAACCAGTGCAGTTATACTGTATAAAGGGCACAATTTAAAGTTTACTTACAATGTAGGCAGAGTTCCTTGTCCTCTTGAGAATGACCTTTTGGCATAAAGCGGAACGAAAAGACACCGTCCGTCAGTGGGCGCGGATTTCTCGCGATTGTCTTGACAACCAGTCAGATGGACAGTTATTACGACCCGTGATCTGTTTACGTCTTCTCTGTTGAGCTCTGAAGTTTCCATGCCTTCGGAGAAAACACCATGGAACAGATAAAGTACAAAGGTCGCCGTTTGTTTATGGTGAACCACGTGAAGTCAACTATCGACCTCATCTATTGATTTCCAGAAAAAAATGCATTTCGTCTGTTTCTTAACTTTAAAGGACTCCTTGCCAATAGATGGGGAATAGTCCCACTGTGATGCAGTAGTGAACTGTAATTTTTTCTTCATGCAGAAAAGCAAGAAAGACTTACTCGAATCCAATCTAAACTTAGAGGCAAATCTACTCCGACGTAGAGACTTTGACTTCTGCAATGTGCCGCTATTTTACCACGTCATTTTCCTAGTTTCCGTATGTGGGGAACCGGACAGAAAGGGGAAAGGGTTAAAACGTTACAAGATAGCAAAAGGAATTCCGGTAAGAGCTGAAATGTCACACTTTTCCCTTATCCTGGTGGCAGAACATTAATCGTGTCCGACCTTGATACGCATTGAATAATGTTTCGATCTGCTTTTCTCACTGATCTATGCTGACTATCAAACATAGTATGTGTCGTCATGGCCATTACGTTTGATATAACTTACGGGTCCAGAACGAAGGGCGTTGGAGAGTTTTAATCTATTTAGAAATGATTACCGAAATACTACATGTGTGGCGTAGTATCTTAATCATTCATGTGGCTAACATCAGGTATACAGGTTTGCTATAATGACAAACTCATTCAGCTCGTATCTATATAGGCACCTGTACACTATTGACAACCATATAAATAATCTGCTAGTATTGCAGCTCCGAAACACGAAAGCTTCACTTTGACTTAATATTCCAGCATCACTCTGGATGATGACAAAATAAAGTGCTGAAATACCGAGTCAAGATGAAGTTTCAGTTCTTCGCAGTTACACACTACGTGTGCGTTATGTTTATAACTTATCAGTGGACCTACTGGAGGTTAATAAAAATTGTCACCGAATGTCCCATTTAAAAATAACCGTAATCCATGCTCTCCATTTATTGATCCGAAGAATGCCCCTTGACACTCAACAATTATTGTACTTATGGTTTGTTTCGTAAAAAGCAAAAACAATTAATGAAACAGTTTGACCAGTTGAATCTAGCTAATGGATAGCAGTATGAACAGAAGAAAAATCCCCGCTAGAATGGGGTATATGCCTTCAAAGGAGACTGCATCACATTGGATACAAAATTGATGGCTTATAGTGTAATACAGGCTCATTTCAGTTAGGAAGCGCAAAGCATTTAGACAGATGGCATGGAGATTCTTTCCGTAGTCGAAATCCTGGGGAGCTTTTGATGTCTTGGTTTTAAATAATACAAAAAGGGCAATTAATAAAATTGGACAAAGTCTTCATGGGTGACCATCATAATCTAATCAGATATGATCCTGTTTTAGGTCCCTGCTTCTGTCTTAAGAGTAGGGTCGAAACAACACAGGGACAATCTGTTACAGCAGCACGATACTTACAGCTTGTCATTACCTGCTGAAAGGACATGCATCTAACTGTTTTATTGCCTCAGACGCTGGGCCGTTCAAGGAGGAGGCAGCAAATAATGAACAATACTGTTACAAGTCGAAAAGTTGCTCTATATTCGTTATCCAAGAGCAAAACGTTTACATGATTGCTTCTTTTTTGTGGACAAAATTAAATAATTTGTGCTTCTAGGTGGTCTGGCAAAAGCGACTATATTCAGGGCTATGGTCAATGAGTATGACGTACCCAGGTAACCACTACTCTCTTGAAACTCCTCACAGCGCTATTTTGAGAATATGCTTTAGGTATATGTAAAAAGAAGAAGAAGAAGAAAAAACCGGTTCTAAAACCGTCGCCCCAGCTGTTTTTCTTACATATATCTATGGCATTTTCGAAAAATATCAAACCTGTTTATTTCCTTACAAACACACCAGAGAGTTAGGGGGAAATTTTAATATATAGATATTTTACTCGTATTTTTGGTAAAATAGTGGAGCTATAACCCCCTCAAGGTCAGATGTTATGAAGTCCTACCTGAAAGCATGAAATTTTATACTTTTTCTCTCACACTAGATACGTCCGAAGAGATCACGTAATTTTGTTTTCTTATGTGTGAACTTTGGTATTGATATGTTATGCTTTTATTTGATAGAGACACAGGATATGTTTGACCACTACCTGTTCAACCTTTATTTGGACGAATCTAAATGTCACATTAAACGTTGTCTAGGTTCTTGCCGTCAACAGAAATTTGCATGCTTCGTTCGTTTTGGGCGATACGCTGGTCTATACTTCTTGGGTTAAACATTTTACTGATGTGATACAATGTTATTTTAAAGACAGACCAAATGTGAACAACTTACAAATTTACTATTTATCAAATGAAATGTCAAATGTCTTCTCCTGAAAGTTAATTTGTGTGCCTGTCATTAGTTAGAAATCCCTAAAAATCCACTGTGGCATTAACATTTGCTACTGTTTAGAATAAAGGCTACAGTGCGTCCTTTTCGTCACCGACTTTTCAAGAGCCCTATGTAAAAAGCGTTTTCTTTGGCTAATGGTTGTACAATTTCAAACAGTGGTTGCGTCGTAAGTTTAAACGTGTTTTTCTAGCAACCGACAGCACAGAAAAATTTGAACTTTATACCACTGATAAGCAAAAGTCTTGGCCTTTCTTTTAATACCACGTATTGTTGATTTGCTGCCTCTTCCTTTAACAATGATCCAGGGTAAGCAATGTCGGTGGTTTACCCGGCCATCCAGGTTTCCTCCACTCTTACTCATGGAATCACTTGAACTGCCATGGTGACCAGCGTAATAAAGGCATTTCGTCGCATGGCAGCCATATGTGAATACATTTTAGTTTTGAACCTAAACAAAATATTGAAGAAACAAATATGGAGCTCCTGTTCAAAAACCAGATCACAAATTGAACAGATCACCCGGCCATTGAACTCTTTTGCTACATATATCCTTCCCCGTTATCAACCAAAACGGGGAGGGTCTACAAAAGTTGGATAATATCAATAATTCCTCCATTGTAACCCTAACGGTTCGCCATCAGTCTGGAAGGTACGTAGACCTAGACACAACAAAACAGACCACGATAACAACTGAATAACACAAGAACGTATGTCATCCGAATTTATTTCTGCTGTGTTTGTAATTTGCTGTCAAGACCTTCAGAAACCCCCCACGGAGTACTTAATGAAGAGAGAGAGAGATGAAATAAAAGCTGATCAGACATGGTGGAGAAACACTGCGAGAGACGACATGACACCAAGAACACATCCTATAGTGAGTCGAGTTTATCTCATATGTTACATTCTAGTAGATCCCGATGATAACCTATAATACTATCTAACTGTTTCCCCTGTGATCTGAAAGTTGTAAACTTGTTTTTTCTATAATTTCTATAGTTTTAAGAGTAATATTATCATTGCAGTTGTATGTTGGCTGAAAACCAACTAAATTTCCGCCGCCTAGCCGCAGGCTGTTGGCTCAGCCCGGGTACCCTGACTTACTACACACTCTTATAAACCTGGCCCCAGCCAGTACATCGCAAAACACCAACCAAGTATATCACTTTATGTGGTATATTGTATATTGTATAACCACTGGCTCACAGGAGGCCCAGTCTCTCTCGATAATTTCTGACCACAAGCCCTTGATCATTGATAGAGGGTCTTCGAATGCTGCTATTGTTTAAATTTAATTGTGTATTTCACTGGAGTTTGATCCATCTGCAAGTTGCTGTCAGACCTTCCCGCTTACGAGCGGGGGTAGAAGCCAGAGTGAGCTTCTATAAAATTCTCGGCTCAGTTAAATATTTTCACTGGCTTGAAATCAATGCCGATGAAAATTTGGGAATCTGGGAAGGGAATAGGTGTAAGTCGTGTGAGGGGAAAAGTTAAAATAAACGTCCATACCGCTTTGGTTAAAGAAACTGAACCCTTATGTATCCATCATCAGATCATTGAAAAGTAAATAATACTACAAATCTCAGAACCGTATGCAACCAAATGTCATCTTGAAACTACCAATAATGATTCGTCTAGCACATCTTACATGTGACAGTATTTATCACGGTGACAACAGAAACTTAGAGAGTAAGTAACTACAAAATTTCGATTGTATTTGTATGTATTTATTTGACGAAAATTAGTTAATTTCACTTTTACTATCCTTTTCGAAGTGTAATATTAATGCTAATATCAAATATATCCAGTTTTTGGAGCAATGAGAGCGGCACCGGTGAGTGAGAGCCTTACATATATCATTGTATATCATAACTGGGCAGTATTCTTCTGCCTGCTCTTTTCTCCGGAACGGACAACGTGAGTAAGTGTCGAATCCGAAGAATTGTAATTGATATTGCAGGTTTGGTTTCAATTAATGTACAGGAATGTAGTGGATAATTAATGTTTTGCTTCTCTGGGCCTTAATATTTGCCTGGGAATGGGAACATAGGTTTTCGCAAATCTGTCAGCGGTGCAAACAGATAGAAATATAGTCTTTATTATAAAACTCGACACAAACTCTATAGGTACAAGGGATTTAGTTTCCTCTGTTATAAAATAGTAACGGTAACAATAGTCAAAAAAATGATTCAATAAAGAAATAATAATTAAAACATAAAAAAATAACAATCACGTCGAAGACAAAAATTCGGAGGGTTACATTTATTTATAAGCATATTTTAAAGAAAAAACAGTTTTACACTGTTGAACATTTTCAGGTGAGAACTTAAGATCTGACATGCTCTTCGGACACCCAGCAAGGGTTTACTACATAGGAGTTATTTGGCTACACACACTTGAAATATATGGAGGGGGAAACTTCATTCGGGCGTTAAAAACTAAACTGAGACGAAATGATTTATGTTTAAAATCCAGTTCAAAATACACGTAGAGTTTTTTTTTTTTTTTGGAACATGTGCTTTAGCATCAAGGACTAATTTCATTGCAAGTGTCCAAGTGATGTAGGTAGCTTGAGAAGGAGTTACCCCACAGGTTAGTAAAGAACATAAAATGAGGTAATAATAAAACATTTTTCTATAGTGTATAGGTAAAAACGTTCTTCTAAGTAGCTAGAAGATATAACTAAGGCCATACTTGTTTTTCTTCAGGAACTCCAAGAAGGATTTCCTTGATAACAATATCCAAGTAGCATTCGGTCAGATTAAAGGTATTATTCAATGTGCTTTTATCGATGTGCATTCTTCTTTGTTTGGAGGTAAAAATTACTGCTTCAGGTTCAGCCTTAGAGGCATTCGGTCTCCTGCCATTATTTACCCACCAGTTTTGAATGCTACAGGGGTCAAGAATTAAATGATGCTCAAGATTTTCAAGATTTGTTTGCTGTATAAATGGTCCAGTAACCTCAGCTAAAATAGCAATCAAATGTAATCGCAAGTCATTTACATACATAATGAACAAAAAGTGTCCTAAAATTGACGCTTGTGGTACACCAGCTTTTACTGGTTTCCAGTCAAAGAGTATTTTATGCACGATGACATACATTTGGCGACCAAGCATTTATTTATTTATTTATTATTTATTTATTTGGGTTTTACGGCGCATTTCACTTGTACTTACGGAGGCCAGCATTAGGATGGGAGGAAACCGGGCGGAACCCGGCGGAAACTCACCACTTTCAGTAGGTTGCTGCATGGCAGATCTTCGCTGGACCAAACTCTTAAGACTGAAAGACGTACAATGCGGCGTCAGTACACCCATGTATTTAAACGTTGCCACTAAAGTATTGTCGTTAACTAGATCAAATGCTTTGACAAAATCCAGACTTCCAAAAAAATTTCCAACTACAGTACCTTGATAAATTTCGTACAATCACATATTAATGAAAGATGTTAAAGCCGTGTCACACGAATGTTTATTCTACACGGAAGCTGTTACCAATTCAGGAGATAACTGAAGAATCGAACGTTTGCAAGGCTAGGACTCTTGCAAAGATTGTCTAGACAGCCGAGAAGCTTTTTAATGGCATTTTCATCAGTTGAGCTTACAGTCAGAGGACTGATGCTGGATCAGATATCAGTTCGTATTAAAGTTTCTAGAAGTAGAGGTAGAATTACTGGCGTTAGATGAAGGAAAGTACATTAAAGTAAATATTTCAGAACTTGTTCTTTTGCTATCACCTACTGAGCCGCGTGTCAGTGAGACCAAATTGAGGCAATTTACCCAGTGATTGAAACAAAATGACTTTCACATCAACGAGTTAGTGTTTCCGTAATTGGATCTATAGCTGACTACAGGTGAGCTATCCTTGTGGACATACAGTAGATCAAAGTGTCCCTTCTCATGCGTCCGGGTCAGTTTGACCCGCTTCCTCCTTATCCCTCCTGTCCTGTTACACCCTCCCCCCCCCCCATGTGTTCTCAGTCGGGTATTCTGATTGGCCGTTCCATAGATAAGAGCGTGAAGATATATATGTGCCTATCCATCTGCACACATGTGGCGTGGAATTTGTCCTCCAGCTATCGTATTCACGACAAGGATAGGTCTTCACATCCCCGGACAGATAATCGACACTGTTCGAGGAATGTCGTTTTGTTTTGGTGTCCAAACGTATGTTGTTGGACATAACATTAAGCCCGTTTTTACGTGAGTGGTAGTGCGAACAAAAATTCAGCAAATAAACTTAAATTAATTCCCAAAGAAATCTCCCACAGGTGTTCTAAAAATATTTTTAAAATGCTACAGCGCTTATCAACAGCATAAATTGCAAATTATCGCCACTAACTGGCCACTCATTTGAAGACACCATTTTGTCATGTTAGCCGTATAAAGTTACACCACACTGCCTCAGAGATTTGTTGCACCATCGGTAATAAACATGCTGCAAGGTTCCAAGATTTACACATGCAAGTGTGCAGAGCCATGCAGAAAAATTGACACAGAAAAGAGTAGACACAAAACGCCAGGTGTCGAAACGTTTCTTTGACTTCGTCAGTTTGTCAGGGCGAATTTCAGGCCGTCTCGGTTGTCTAGTGGTTAGCGTGTCCGTCTCGAGGTCGGGAGATCCCGGTTCAATCCTGGGTTATATCAAAGACTTGAAAAATGGTACTTGTTGCTACCTCGCGTGGCGCTCAGCATTGAGAGGTTAGAGGAACAGGATGGGTCGGCCCGGTGTCAGTATAATGTGACTGGGTGGGGTGTCCTGTCTGCTGTCTTCGCATGACGTTCCAGTGGCGGCAGCACTTTGGCGGCATGTACTCGCCCTGCCACAAGAAGACACACTATATACACACACCAGAAGGACTTCTCGTCGTCATACGTACGACGTTAAAACCCAAGCACTCACTCGCTCACTCAGGGCGAATTTCGTAGGCACACGAGGTGTCGTCTTTCAGTGTTCCTTCTCACAGCTTCGTCCCCGCCTGCAGGGATGTCAGCATCAGCTGGCTGCAGATATTAGGGAATATCACGACTACAGCAGGGTATTTGGAACAGATTTTTTTCTGCTGATTTTCGGAAGACATTGCAAATCTCATGCTCAGGCAATGGCTATCCCAAGGCGGTTTTCTTGCAAACTCGCCCGGGGAAAATACTGCGACCTCTTGCCCAATCCGTAAGCATTGTAGCCGTTCTGAATTCCTCGTAAATCAATGACTGTCCAGATGGATCAAAATACTTAAATTCAACACTTAAACTAACCTCAAATTCCGATTTATTGTCTATTCACTACCACTGACATTCAAGAGCTGAAGGAGGCAGCGCAAGCAAAGTATCACATGACCTTTTCAGGTCTGGTGATTGCTCAAATCCTTCACTTCTGTGATACAAGTGGCTTCCTTATTTTTTCTATGTATATAGTGGCAGACTTTGTGTTCACTTTAAGGAAGCCCATTGCGGCCATCGCTCCGTTTACTCTCTACATAGAAGAGAAACGCTCTTGGTTACCATTCATCGGCGCATCTCTCTGCCTTTTAGATACATAATTTGGATCGACGACTTACGTTAGACTCGACAAGTGATGTTCAACTCCCGAAGATCAAAAAGGATTTATCCAAGCGGCATAAATCGGAGAAAATATTAGACCAATTAGACCAGTGATATGCCTAGATTACATTAATTTGTTAATTGAATTTGAGAAACCTTTTAATTCCATTAAAAAGACCCCTCACCGTATTGGATCGATTATTCAAATTATTCATCTAAGAAACTCCCAACCCATTTTGAAAGGATACATTTGAAGCCTGGAAAATCTAAGAAGAAACATCATCCCACAAAACTGTGTGATCTAAAATAGGGATCGTGCTCACCTGAAGAAATCTACATTGATAAAGAATTTCGCTTTAGTGGAGTTAAATGCTTGTAAAGAAGGGCGGCCTCCGTGGTATATAGGTTAACGTGCTAGTACTGTATAATGACCCAGAAGTCTCTCACCAATACAGTGGCTATGAGGTCAAGTCCAGCTCATTCCGTTTGTATGTGGGAAGGTCTACCACTATGATGCTGTTTGGCGTCGTATAAGTGAAATATTCTTGCGTACGGCGTAAAACACTAATTAAAAAAAATATTTGAAAAAAAAATGCACGTCTTTATAAATGTTAATGATGTTAAAATCATAATACATGTTGCAAAAGTATGTATATATGCTGTGGCTCATGTGAAATAAAAAGAAAAGAAAAGATCAACTGGATCAACTCGCCTAGAATCTGAGATTATACTCCCTGCTGTCAAAGCCCGATTTCACAAAGCAAGTTTGGGCTCAAAGTCTTTAAATTAAATTTTATAGTTTATTTGATAATTACTGCTTTTGAAATTTGTGTCACTGGTGCATTGGCATGACATAAAAGCACCAAATATGCCTTCTTTTTTTAAACTTCAAGAATGTTTGATTTTAGTTCAGTTTTACAAGCTTTACAAAATTGCTTTGTGGAATCGGCCCCTGGTAGCCAGTCTATTTTTAACACTTTCTCCATTGCTAGATCCCGTGCAGCCAATGGAACGACGACGTTATGATGAACTAAAATAAGAAAACAAGCCGACCCCATTCGTTTTGCGATTCCACATCACAACAAGAAACTCGGGGTACTTGAGAGCTGCGTTGCAACTCTCTCCGTTCACTATCACCCGCTGTTGATTTACTGTACGCTGAAGTCACCTGATACAAGTCTAGAAAAAGTGGTACTATAATAACCAAACCAAAGATAAAGTTTTCATATCACCAACTGTCTCATTCTGTTCTCAGACCTATGTTTATTGTAGCTGGCTAAATTCTTAGGTTGTTTCTGAACAGGTTGTACAAGGCCAATACTGAGAAATTGGGATGGAGAATTGGGACCACTATAGCCAGGTCCTCTCTGATTGGGCCGTAAAATTGGCTTCCTCAGACGACGACTAGTCCTTGGTAAGGCGGTTATGTGCGTTCTCTCTTCGGGTTTTACCTCACACAAATCCGATCGCAGTGGAATCAAAATTAAAATATAAATAAGAAAATAAATGCATTTTCATTTGCTTTTCAGATAACAATGGCTTTGTTAGCAAACAGTTCATCGAACTACGAATTCTCCACCAATAGATCGTTCAGCAGTAAATCTGTCCCCTCTGGATCATTCAGCAACGACTATTTGGCATTGGAAGACGGCGTCAGCGTACCCAGTGACCCTTTCGCAGACCAATCCTTAATCGCCGGTTTATCCATTAGTCGGGTCGCCAACGCAACCTTCACCAGTGACATTTTCACAACGGAACCTATCGCCAATGACTCCTTCCCTGATGAATCTATCACTGATGTTTTCCGCGGTATAATTTCTCCAATTCCTCAGCAAGGCCTGATCCTAACACTTTTCACCTTGACTATCGTTTTACTCTGAAAGCTTCGCTGATTTACTGCCTCACAATTGCCATACCCTGTGCTGCCGTCTTCAACAACTCCCTGTTGCTTTGGGCAATAGCTCGTGTGGAGAATTCCGTTTTGAAGGCCAAGCGTTTCATCCAGAACATGACAGTGGCTAATCTTCTATTACCCCTTTTTCTGGCATTCGATCCGTTTTTCATCGCCACAGCGGTCGGTGGCGTGGATGCACTATCAGGCATATGTGTTCAGAGTTATGCTTTTCTTCTCCCAGCCCGGTTGCGCCCTTGCTTTGGCGTGCGATCGTATCTATGCCGTTGTCCTTCCTTTGACCTACAACACCATTGGTTACACCAAGTTCTTAAGATCGGCCATATTGGTTTTGCCTTGGCTTGTTGCCCTGATATTATGGGGCATTTTTGTATATGTGGCCTCTAACGGTTTACCCCCTGTAGGCCCTCCAGATGAACCCGTTGTATGTTACCTGTCCCTAAGCGCATACCTGAAATCTGAAAGTTCCCGAGTATTGGACGGATTTCTACTTCTGACGAATGTCGTCTCGTTTCATGTATACATTGTCCTGTTTGCGGTTTTTAAATACCAACAGCGCAATATTCAAAACATGTCCGTCACAGCTGCTAAGACAGCTAGTGTGTCGCTGGTCAGAGCCTACTTTCTTCTGAACGTCACAGCTCTGGCTCTGTACCTGCCTGCCCCCTTCTATGCTGTTTTAAACGAGAACAGGGTTGGAGAGACCTTAACAAACGAAGGTGCTACTGTCGTTGTTGACCTACTGCCTTGTACCTGTGTAACCCTTGCCTCGATCCCCTGATCCTCATGAGCAGAATTCCCTCCATCAGACATAACTTGCCCATGAAATTTAAACGCGTCAGTTGAACGTTGACAGAAAACATCGGGAACAACTGAAACAACCGGAACAGAACAACACAAGTAATTTCTAGCAAGTCATAATTTGCTGACCATAAGACAAATGTAAAATGAGTTTGGCTTGTGGTTGGCGTTAATTCGAAATGCTAATGTGTTTACAGTATAAGACTCATTAAGACTCAGCCTAGTTTGACTTGGTACAAGCAGCTTAGTTTGAATTGCAGTTGGTCTTAATCACATATGTGTATGTGTTGATAACTTTGGTGTGTAATATTTTTTAAAAAGAGATATTAATGTTTTGTCGAGATTGATTTTATGGGAAATGCTAATGTTCTATGTAGTTCCACTTGTTACAGGTTATAGTAGGAAGTGCTGATACTCTGTCCAGTTTGACTTGTTACAGATTTTAGTAAGAAGTGCTAATACTCTGTCGAGTTTCACTTGTTACAGATTTTAGTGGGAAATTATAATACTTATACATGTAGCTGAGATGGACTTTTGCAAGTGTTAGTAACAAATGTTACCGATCTGCCAAACAATGTCTTGTTGATATGTGTTGGTGGGAAAAAACAGTGTTTTGTCCTGTTTGATTTGTCACTGATTGTAGTAGGAAACAGTCAGGTGACAGTCGTTCATACTTAGCATGTTTAGTTACATGTGTTGTTAGGAAATTTTAATGTTCTATCTACATGTAGTTTGACTTATTGGATTTCGTTGATCATGTTAATGTTTAGCGGAGTTTGAGTGGTAAAATGTGCTGTTGAGAAATGGTCAATTTTTTGTCCAGTTTGACTTGTTGGATATGTCAGTAATTTGTGATGTGCCTGTGTAGGAAATGTTAACGTTCTTCTGAGTTTGAACTATAACTGGTTTTAATAAAGAGATAAGGAGAATGGTGTTGACTAACACCGAAAAAGGGTAATGAAGGCAACACCACTAAATTGTATCCAAAAGAGACCAACACCTATTCTGATACACTTTTTGAACATGATTTTTCAACTGCTTTTCAGAGCATCGTTTTTCAACGCCTTTCCCTAACTCAGTTTGTCAACCCTTCTGAAAAAGCTGTTCGAAAGTGACCCTCATCCTCTCTGAACAACACACCTGAGCACGGTTTCGACCAGTTTTCTCAAAACTGATTGTTAGTGCTCTTTCTCGTCACCATTATCTGCTGAGAATGAGACCAGTGTTCCCCAGTTTCTATTCGTAAATGATCTGGATCATTTGAAAACGTGAACTACTTCAGTAACTGTAAATAAGCATTATTAAGTTTTATTAAGAAGAGTGACATTGATGGTAGTAAACTTGTCAGAGAGAGCTGCCATTTGATCATCTAACTGTTTGTTTCATTTTAACATTTCCAATGTTTCATAGAAGTTTGATTATCAGCACTATCCAAGATGTATAATGCAAAACAAACCGTGATGCAGGCCTAAGTATCCATACAAAAACAAACTCAATGTGTTAAGAAACAAATGTATCCGCATAAATCTATTAATTATTAAAAATGATTTTTAAATTATTTAATTACACGGTAATTATTAAAAATATTATAATAAAAAATAAATTTCTCTCTTCAGTGTCCACTCCAACGATTTCACTTGATCTGATTGGTGTTTTACGCTATACTCAAGACGGCGGGCCTTTCCACGTACGACCGGAGAGGAAGCCAGCTTGAGCTGGGCTTGGCTCTCACAACGATCGAATTGCTGGGAGGCCACTGATTTCACTGGCAATCTAAGGAGACAGAAAAACAACCAATACCAGAGTAGCCCACGAGTCCACACCACTCCATGCACACGCATGTATTCGCCATTTCATGAAAGTACAGAGCTCCAGAGGCAAAATTCTTTTGAAACAGTTCCAACAGAACACCTAAATGACAGCTCATATCCCAACTTAGACACACAATTTGGTCTCGTAAACACCCATCACAGTCGATTGACGGGAAATTCTACTCACCAGTTCGCTGGCTTGCGGACATGAGTATTTTGTTTGTCGCACTATTGGTATTCGTAGACAATAGAACAAATTTGCATGATTACTTCTGGAAATATCCATCGCGACTGCTGAACAACTTGTATACGACATTTGAAGACAACGGGAATTCTTGAGAGCTGCCCCACAGGGCTTCCTTTGAGTAGTAGTTAATATATGCTATTAGTTGTAGGAAGGTTTAAAAATGTTCACCTCATGTCTATATCTGTAGGTCACCAAAGGTGAAACAAAATGTAACATGTCTGCGCCATACACATGATAAAAACACACATCACCTTTGTTGTTACAGTGTATTAATTAATTAATTATTTATTTATTTGATTGGTGTTTTATGTTTATGTTATGTTTTACCTATGTTAAAATATGAAAATTTCCGGTTAAGTAAATCTTTTTTGTTTTGTTCCAGTTGCATTTTTCCGTCAATATTTTTGCATTATTAGTGTGCTCTTAGCTCTTGGTGTTGGCTACTGGGGGTCTATATCTGATATCAAGCGAATCTGGGACAATCACCTATCTGGATCATTTCGAGTCGTCACTTGGGACCAATTTCACAAAACTTCATACTGATGCTTTTCTCCGTAAATGTACACTATCTGTGCAGTAGATCAAATGGTGCCATTTGCGTGGGAATATGTCCGTACCATGTTTTATTAAATTGGTCCCTTCTCTGGACTCGCGTAATTTCCGAGAAAGAGAGTCTATAATCTTCTGGGCGTGTAATTTATTCATCTAGAATATTCAATTAAATATACGTGCTATCGCAGCGCAATGACTCACAAGCCTCTCGGCAATGCGTTCGCCGTCCATGTCCAGCTGAGGTTCGGGTAGGTTTGTCAGAAGCGTGACGACGGTCGTGGGCTTCCCCCGGGATCGCTTTCCTTCCAGCATAATTCTGTCATAAGTGAAATGTTCTTGGGTAAGCCATAAAACAGCCATAAATAAACAACAGTGTGTGGATGTCGGTGTCAGCTGGCACCTTGAGCGTGCATTGTCCCGGATGTATGTATACAGCTGTGCATTAAGAGTATCCTTTCGTCACACTATTCTCTAACATTTTTACGCCAGTGGAGGTGATGTCGGTAACAACATATGCTACTGTGTATTTGAGCACCAGTTGGCGCACAATGTGGCCTTCATGCTATATATATATATACTAGTATATAGCGTACGCTGAATTCAGACGGAGATTAACAGTTCAGGGGAGGCTACTCACACACATGGTCGTATTTGTAACTATCCGAAATACGAAAGCGAGGAAACAGTATGACTTTATCGACCGTTACAGGAATTTCTTTTGGCTCTCTACACTAAGCTACGTGTCACAGCGATCGGTGCCAACATTATCCAATTTTGTCGATGAACACCACACACTGATGAAAGTTTTTTTTCCCGCATTTACAATCAATCTGTGGTCTATTCCTCCTTGTATGAAATACTCGAAGCATCCAAGATTAAACTGATGGACACAAATACCGGTCTCATCGCATAGTGTAGGCCTATAACTTTCTTGAAGACAGTTTCTTAATTGCTGTGTTCCTCATTTTGAGCTAACTGAATTGAATATTCATTAGTCCTACCCACTCACGCATAAGTATTTTTTTGATTTACCTTAAGGTTTTTATGGATATTTCATTGAGTTTTGTGTATCAAAATGTCTGTACTTCTTTATGGAAATCCTAGGGCCTTCTCATCTGTACTCGGACCTAGTCTCGCAGAATGGCTCGTGATTTTGAATGAACCCCAAAGTTATTCCTTTTCATCTGATCAAAGACGGATGTGTGACCTTATGTCATTGACGCGAACCAACTGCAGATACTGGTTTCGAAGACGTGACGTCATAAGTCAAGGACTGGCCCGATGCAGTGAGATGTACCTTTCAGTCGAATAAAGAGCGAATAACTAGCCTGGCAACCAGCACTGTAGGCATCGCATCGCCATGGTAGTTACGTGGCCGTAACATTAAGAGGCCTTCGAGCCAATGTGCTCTGGCCCCGAACAATGTCAGGTCATGAAAGTCAAAGGCTGATACCCTGCAACGAGAGTTAAGCTTCAGCCGAATAAAGAGCCACAAAAGTACCCTTTCCATCTGGCTAATGTTATTGGGTCTCAGTGGCCTAGTGATTGAGTTCTAGCGCAATACAATGACACCGGAACCTCTCATCAATGCGGTCGCTATGAGTCCAGCTCCCGCTGGCTTTTACTCCGGTCGTACGCGAGAAGGTCCACCAGCAACCTGCGGATGGTCAAGGGTTCATCCTGGTTCTGCCCGTTTTCCTCCCACCATAATACTGGCCACTCGTAATACTCGTATAAGTGAAATATTCATGATTGATTTATTTATTTATTTGATTGGTGTCTTTACGCCGTACTCAAGAAGAAATATCCTTGAGTGCATCTAACCAATGTTATAATAGCGAAATATTCTTGAATAGGGCGCAAAACACTAATCAAATAAACACACAGAATAGAGAAAGGGGCAAATGCGTGAGGATGGCACACGTCCGCCCGACATCTCTATCACTCAGTCACCAGCGTGTTGAGTTTGTTAGCCGAAGACCTGAATCAAGGGAAACAACTCCAAAGATAATATCAAGATGCGATATATATATGTATATCCATACAGTTTCGCACATTGCTTGACTTTGATAATATCAACGTTGTCGATAATAATAGCGGGGAAACTCGTTAGCTATATCTATCTCGGGGCACGCTCGTTAGAGCACGCTCCATTAGGTAACAAGGGGCCAAGAAGTGCTCTATACCTGACTGCCACCCAGTCACTAGGGGGTGGGAGGCGGAGGGAGGGGAGATGTACAGCGCTACATACCACAAGTCTCAGTCGATCCAATATGGGAACTTCATTTCTTCGTAGGGAGCCTCCGAGGCTCAGACGATTAGCGCGCTATCGCAGCACAATGATACTAAGCCTCCCACCAATGCGGTCGCTGTGAGTTCAAGACCAGCTCATGCTGGCTTCCTCTCCGGCTGTACGTGGGAAGGTCTACTAGCAACCTGAAGATGGTCGTGGTTTTCCCCCGGGCTCTGCCCGGTTTCCTCCCACCATAATGCTGGCCGCCGTCGTATAAGTGAAATATTCTTGAGTACGGCGTAAAACTTCAATAAAATAAATCAAATAAATCATTTCTTCGTGTTGGCATGAGTATGATAGCCTGTATCTCAACTGACTTCTCTGTAAATATGACTGATTGTATATAACCACTGTTTTCGTAGAAACATAAGAAGACGGCGTCACGATATCATCTTAGACTGTTGACTTAATGTTAGACTTAGTGTTCCTGATTGCGGACGTTACTGATTGGTCAGTTTTCGGTGCTGTCTCAGAGACGTTGCGCATTACTCAGTGTTTTTGTCCGCTGTTGTCACTGACTGGTCGATCAGTTTCGACACTGTTTTTTAGAGACATGGTGCATTATACTGTTACTTAGTGTTTCTCTTTGCCGATGTGACTGATGGGTCGATCAGTTTTCTTTGGTGTCTCAATGACGTGGTGCACTAGACTGTTATTCAATATTGCTTCCCGCTGGCCTCACTGTTTGGTCAATCAGTTTTCGGTGGTGTCTCAGAGGCGTGGTACAATAGACTGTTACTCATTGTTTCTGCTTGCTCGCGTCACTGACTGGTCGATCAGTTTTCGGGGGTGTGTCAGAGACGTGGTGTATTACACTGTAATTTATTGTTTTTGTCCACTGCTGTCACTGATTGGTCGATCGATTTCGACTATGTTTCAGGGACGCGGTGTATTAAACTGTTACTCAGTGTTTCTGTTTATTCACTTAACTGATTGGTTGATCACTTTTCAGCGGTGTCTTAGAGGCGTGGTGCATTAGACTGTTACTCAATGTATCTGTTTACTGACGTCACTGATTGGTTGATTAGTTTTCGGCAGTGTGTCAATGACGTGGTGCATTAAACTGTTATTCAATATTGCTCTCCCCTGACGTCTCTGATTGGTCAATGTTTCAGCGGTATCTCATTGACGTGGTTCGTTAGACTGTTGCTCAGTTTTTCCGTTTGCTGAAGTCACTGATTGGTAGCTGTTCGGCGGTATCTCAAACACGTGGTGCATTAGACTGTCATTCAGCTATCCCGTCCGCTGACGTCACTGATTAGTCAGTTTTCGGGGGTGTCTCCGCGACGTAGTCCCTCAGACTGTTACCCAGTGTTACTGTCTGCTGACGTCACTGATTGGCCATCTTGGTTGGTTTCGTAATGACGGTTTTATTAGACAGTCACTTAGCGTTCCCGTCCGTCGACGTCACTGATTGGTCAGTTTTCGGCAGTGTCTCAGTGACGTGGTGCATTAGAAAGTTACTCAATGTTCCTCTTCACTGATGTCACTGATTGATCAGTTTTCCTCGGTTTCGTTGTGTATTACACTTCGATGTGTTGACCCCCCACATGCCTTGTTGTCGGCTGACTTTGATACCCCCAGCCGATAAGCCATTGTCCATGGGGTGATCTCTGCCCGTCAACCTGATATCACACCGCATCATGTGACACGCGGGACACGCACACTGACCCCAGGGCGCCCTGAATCTAACACGCTCTGACTTGTTCTCACTAGTCTGTTTATTTTGTTTGATTAGTTTTTAACCCCATGTTCGAGAATTCTGAAGAGCGGTTTAACACATACTCGCTGCGGTCAACATGAAGCATGTCACTTAAAGCGTCGCCACTCGTGATAGTGGCCTATCTGATTGCGCGCTGATTTGTGTTGCTGATTTACTGTGTGATTAGGTGTTTGATGGTATCTGTACGAACTGACTGATTG
The DNA here is from genome assembly GCA_016165875.1 of Acanthopleura granulata. Classification (NCBI taxonomy): domain Eukaryota; kingdom Metazoa; phylum Mollusca; class Polyplacophora; order Chitonida; family Chitonidae; genus Acanthopleura; species Acanthopleura granulata. The sequence goes on from JABBOT010000017.1 coordinate 5,038,057, forward strand.
GATATGTGAATTGGCTGGCTGAATGTGTGACTTGGCGGATCGACTGTGTGAATTGTGTGACACGGTGAATTGGTCGACTGACTGTGGGAATTGACTGATTGGTTGTCATTTGGCTGACTGACTGTGTGCATTGACTGACTGTGTGAATTGGCTGATTGACCATGTGAATTGGCTTACTCTGTGAATTGGTCGAAAATGTCGACAGTTAAAACATTCTGATTAGTGTCAGCTTAGTTTTGTTTACCTTTATTTTGGGTAAAAGTCATGCTTTAACTTGTTCTAAGGTATTGCTATAACATGGAACATGCAAGGCTGAGATGACGATTTAACTAACGCACTGTTTTATGCGACACCTCCGTGTAATTTTGTGAGAAATACAAACACTTCACAGTTCAAAGGTAATCGAAACTAACCATGTACTCCAACCGTGTTTACACAGACTTACTTCTACCATGGTATTTGCAATATGTCTTATGTCAACTGTCAATCAGTCTCGGCATGCCTGAAACTCTGTTTTGAGCCTGATACCTTCAAACGTTATATTAAAATATGAATGCTGAAGAGAATCACAAAGCTGCAAAGTGACACTTTGCGGGGGGCCTTGAGGGATAAAGAAAGTTCAACACACCCGACAGCGTCGGGCTGGATTGCAAGAATTCTGGTTTAGATCTGAATAGAGGAATTTCGAGTTGCAAAGTTCCGCCATCGCGGTGACGTCCATTTATGAAGTCGCTTCGTTACGGCACGGCAAGGATAGTCAGTTCATTTTAACCTGGACGGGTATATACAATACTTAAAAATATCCAAATTATTAAAGATGCTTTAATTTATTGAATTAACTAAGAAATCCCCATGACTAAATATTTCAGGTACCGAAAGTCTTCGATTACGCATAGTATCAACTACTGTATATCCGCACTGCATCATATCATGGCGACCGTTAGGTTAAAACATAAGATAGACAACACTGTGACGAAGAGCTGATGTTCTCTCTGAAAAGAGTTATTTATTTATTAATATATTTGAGTGTTGCTTAACGTCACCTTTGAAAAGAACCTATGTATGCGCCTTTAGTATGTGCGATATGTATACACAGTTCATAATAATTGCCACCTTATCTGTTTTTTGAAGCAAGGCATATGAGGTGTTCAGACCTGTAATCTTTTATCATACATGCCGCCCTCGGTACAATACACAACAGTAACGCCCAAACGGATTTGCAATCCTCAGCCACACAGGGTCGAAGACCAACGAGAAATTCGATCTTGAGGTCAATTCGAGGGACCAGTAACAGCCACCGTATATACACATCGTGGGTTTGGCGAGAGCTTTACCCTGAGCACCTTAAGCCTTGCTAACGCTCAACCCGTCCCCCAGTGTGTGAATGTTACACTCAACCCGTCCCCCTGTCTCTGAGTGTTTGTATGAGGCTCTCGGGTACTTGGCACACATTGTACTAGCCACCACTTCTGAGTCTCATGCCGTATGGAGTCAAAGACACACACCATTGTACGAAGTTATGACAAAGTGCTCTGGTGCGTACTGTCCGCCACTTTATATGCGTATTTCCCTTGTTATATAATTAATACATTTTAAACAACAACCATATCACTGACTTCTATATATCAACAGCCTCCCGAATGACCAACTGTTTTACCATGATCCCTCTTTAGAAGCTCACCAGCTCCTATATCACCAGCTCCTATATCACCATAGCCTTCCATATCACCGACCTTTTACATCACAAGGACCGCCTCGCTGGTCTAGTGGGTAGAGCCTCCACTCCTGTGGCAGGAGTTCCATGTTCAAGCCCGAGTGGGGTCAAGACTTTAAAAATAGTACGTGTTGCTGCCTCACATGGCGCTGAGAATTGAGAGGTTGGAGAAAGGAAAGAGGACTGGTCAGCCCGATGTCAGTGTAATGTGACTCGGTTGGGTGTCATGTCTGGTGTCATCGGCATGATGTTCCCGTGGCGGCTGCACTTTGGCGCCATGGGCTCGCCCTGCCACAAGAAGACACAATATATGCACACACCAGAAGGACTCTTCGTCGTCACTGACACATTGTTAAGCACGACGTTAAACCCCAAGCACTCACTTACTCACTCACTCACTCTGTATCACTACAGTCCTCTATCACCAATCTTCGCCAGTATACCATGAACACTAAAGCTGAAGAGGAAGAATCTGTCATAGATTTCATTTTATTTCTCTTTTCATTTTCTCACCTGTGTCCTATAATTATTCATCTCTGAGTGTGCGGTTGTTTGCCCCGATAAACTGACACTGAACTCATTTGAATATAGAGTAGGCCTATAAATCACTCATGGTAAGTAACTGCGCTTAGACTGCGATTAGACGTGCGGGACGCTATGCATGTGTGAAACTGAATATATTGCCTCGTGCGACAGAGATTATCATACCATTGACATAGCTCATCGTGTCTTCGTTGATATATCGATTGATATGGAATGATGTGATTATTTCCTATTAATATCCGGCAATACACGGCGTGGAATGGACCTTAATGACCGTTATGCAATTATCTATTTTAATCAATAAGCACACCAAAGTTCTCTACAGTTGTCGTATTTGAACGCGTTCACTTTCCACATATGACCTTTCTAAGCTTGACGTCAAACTATGCATTAATTGATAGGCGAATTTTCAGGCACCACAACATAAGAAGCAGCAAGAACACCACACAAACACTGACTGACTGACTAAGAGTTTCATTGTTTCATTCATGGTTTCATCCATCCATGCGTTCATTCATTCATTCATTCACTCATTCATTCATTCATTCATTCACTCATTCATGAATTCATTCACTCATTCATTAATTCATTCACTCATTCATTCATTCATTCACTCATTCATTCACTCACTCATTCATTCATTCATTCATTTACTCATTCATTCATTCATTCATTCATTCATTCCTTCAATCGCTAGTTCATTCATTCACTCATTCATTCATTCATTCACTCATTCATTCATTCATTCCTTCAATCGCTAGTTCATTCATTCATCCATCTCTTCATGTCCAAACTGCCCTCAAGCCAAGAGATATTCCCTACTTCCCACCATCCACCATATACCGTGTAAGAAGCTTTTAGCTAGACGTCGGCCATGATTGACGTCATCTTGGTACGGAACATGGCAGAACACATTCATGGGGAAAATAACCGGTTCAACTTACCTGGAAGCCTCCGTATTACCTACGCCTATCTGCCATAAAAATCTGTCTTTGTAGAGAGTGTGCTCAGACACAGTTGCCAAGGAAACCATCAAGAAAGAATAATTGTGAGGTAAGATACAGGGCGGTATGGACTTGTCACTGAGGTAACGATGGCAACACATCAGGAAGATGTACTCCAGGCTAAGCAGTTATATAATTATTCAGATTTGAGTGTGCGGTTGTTTGCGGCAATAAAGTGACACTGAACTCATTTGAATATAGAGTAGGCCTGTAAATCACCCATGGTACATAACTGCGCTTAGACTGCGATTAGACGTGCGGGACGCTATGCATGTGTGAAACTGAATATATTGTCTCGTGCGGCAGAGATTATCATACCATATCTTATAATCAAATAAATAAATAAATAAATAATACCTCCAATAAGATTTCCCTGAGACTGAGCTTAGCAGGGATAACCACCATGTTGGATTGTGACTTCCCATTGTTACTGTTCGTTTCATACGTGTTTACTCTCACTTGGGAAATGATAGTTGGATTAATTTGGTAGAAGAAACGAGCATTTTAGAGGTGAATTCCCCGAAAGTACCCTACAGGCACAAAGGGGTTTCTCCATTTTTATGCAAATTTTCAAGGTGTGAATCATTTCTCATTTCCATCAAACTTTGCAGACAGCTTTCAAACGACATGTGCAAAGTTTAACCCGACCAAAAAGCTAACTAGCTATTGAGGACCATATTTTCAAATCTTCTCTCACGTATCAGAAAATATTTCCTCTGCCAGCGTACGTTTCAGTTTTGTCCAGGTTAATTTTTTACAGCGCCTCGCACGCAGATGTATACGTTACATGTCCTTGTTCACCGTGAATTGCTTCGCTTAGCAGATCCTGGGGTGACATATTGTTCGGCGCAGCAATGTTTATGTTGGTAGAAGTATTTATTGGGAATGCGGTAGGTATTTGTTGAGCTTGTGGTGATGTGTGTGGCTTGCGTTAGGCCCACACACGATTAAGACTTGCCATGCGCAAAGTTGCCAAGCAGGTAGTTAGTTTAATGTATTCCTGTGTTCAATGCGTACATATGTTTTTCCTAAAAATATTTACAACCCTATTGCGGAACACTCAAAACATTTAATGATAGGTCGTGTTATGAACTTGACGGCCCATGAACAATGTCAAAGCTGTTGCATTAATGACGCGGATCTGTCGACTGAATGGCGTAGACACAACACAGGAGAACAACCGCTGACCATGTGCCGGTTGGTGTGAAAATGTCACATGATGTGTCCGATTGGGGCGGAATGGCTGACTGATTGACTGACTGAATGACAGAGGGAACTAATCGCTGTGCACTGACAAATTGACTAGATGTTTTACTGGTTCATTAATAACCTACATTTGCCATGTTTGAAGTGGTCTAAGCGTGGAAACATGCTTGACATGCTAAAATATACAAAACAGGGTGAACAGGACGTAATATACAGATATAATTAGCGAACATAAAGAAATGTAATGATTTTCCACGCTGAAGTCAAGGTAGCCCGTATACTTTCACGGCTTCAGCGCACAACTTATCTAGCAGGGTGAGAACTTTCACTTCTATCGGAGTAAGACTTGTACTTCGGAGTATTACCTTCCGTCTTGCAAAAACTTGTAGGGCTTAGATGTCAGGGTGGTGAATTCTGACGAAAGATCGATCTTGAGCCTGAATCCTGAGACTGCCGGTGTGCCATCTAAAAGACGACGATAATTGTCTATCCAATTGTGCACTACCTTGAAGAGCACACCGTAGCAAGATTTCGGCAAAGAAAACTACAGAACTGTATTCAAGCGTATTTTTTAACACAGCCGTCAGGTTGTTGACAACGTTTCAGTGTTGAACTCTTAATGCATTAGGACTCGCTGGGATTTTATAGTTTAGATATTGTGCATCAGTCAAAGGCAAGTAAATGGGCATTTCCTTAACGCACTGCAGACTTCCAGAAGACCTGTAATAGAAGTACCGGTAGTTACAGGCGTACTTCCTCGACGTGCCAGGATCGTCTGTTGTCACACCTTCCTTGTAGGGTTCCAACCTTGTCGATATTCACTTTTGTGTCACTACCACTTACCACTCCATCTAACAACACAATTCCCAGCACTCGCCAAACATTTTACTGTGAGATATTTCATACCGAAGTATAATGTGCTTACACACTGCGTTCCTACCTCCAAGGACACGGGGAGAAAGCCTTTGTTCTTTGTCCCGTTTATTTATTGATTTTACATGATTGATGTATTCCACCATTAGTGAGCTATTCGGTTGAGGCATACAGAAAATCCATGGTGCCATGGCTTACCATGACAAAACACGGGGCGACCTTGGTGACGACGTAGCCACTGCAATAAACATGTGCCCAATGAGGTAGATAAATGTCATATTCTCCTGTACATAAACAATTAATGCATCAAACTGACACGATGCAACTGGCTTAATAGTCGCAACTTATCCTGGGAGTGCGTGAGGGGCTTGTCCAACGTTACATGCTACAAGTATGGAATGATTGCTTAGTCTTTGCCACAGGCATGCCTTCCCGAACATTAGATGACATATCTGGGTTAATTGATTGATCTCGCTGTAGGCATGCATTACTTGTCCATCATTACATAACATAACTGGGCCAACTGATTGATCCTTTATTTGAACACCGTGACCTTGATAACTATGTCAATTGCCTGATCTTGATGTAGGCGTGATATTACAGACCAACGTTACATGGCGTAGCGGGGTAAATTGCCCGATCCTGACATGTAGGCATGCACCATTTTGCCCAACGCTACATTGCAAAACTATGTTATTTGACATCACATCACAGATACTATGTGCACATTCAATGCGCATATCACACACACAATGTGGACATTCAATAGATACACTATGGACATATCATAGATACATTGTGGACATATCACACACACAATGTGGACATATCACTGATATAATGTGGACATATCATAGACACAATGTGGACATGTCAACGATACAATGTGGACATATCACAGGCACAGTGTGGACATATCACACACACAATGTGGACATATCACAAACACAATGTGGATATATCACAGATACAATGTGGACATATCACAGATACAATGTGGACATATCACAGATGCAATGCGGACATATCACAGAATATCACAGATACAATGTGGACATATCACAGATGCAATGTGGACATATCACAGATACAATGAGAATATATCACAGACACAATGTGGACATATCACAGATACAATGTGGATATATCACAGATACAATGTGGACATGCCACAGACACAATGTGGACATATCACAGACACCATGTGGACATATTAACTGCCAAAATGTGCACATATTACCGATACAATGTGGACATATCACTTTTCTCGCATATCACGTGGCCTTGTGGCGCTGTATCCTGGACAGTGTATTTTACGAGAGAAGCTACGAAAAAAGTGACGTACGAAGTTTTGTGAAAGTGGCTCCTGTCTGCCTGTAAGGTCGTTTGATTCTGAGCCCTATATATGGGGGGCTGTCGTCGCGTGTGTTCCGATGCTTGGTCTATTCCCGTATTTGTCTCTCAGCAAGAAAGGGCAAATACAATCACTTTAACCAAGTTTTTACACAAACTGGGCTTTCTTTTTCGTATACAAAGGAGTACATAAGCAACAGAAAAAAGCCTCCCATTTTGTGCAATATTTTTGTACCAGTCTCTGTTTATTAGTTCGTCGTTATCGCGCGAGACATTTTTTGTTTTTTTTTGTTTTTTTTGGGGGGGGGGGGAATCTGCCAAGGAGTTTCGTTTTACCCAGGGCCTTGTATCGGCTCTGGGTTACTCTGTCAGTATCAACAGAGCTGGCATGCCTCCAACTCAGACCTACCGATCTGATATACATTTATTTATTTATTTATTTATTTATTCCATTGTTTTTGTTTACGCCGTACTCAAGAATATTTCACTTATACGACGGCAGTCAGAATTATGGTGGGAGGAAACCCGGCAGAGCCCGAGAGAAACCCACGACCATCCGCAGGTTGCTAGCAGACCTTCCCACGTACGGCCGGCCTGTAGCTGGACTTGAACTCTCACTGACCGCAAGGAGGAACCTCGGCCACGGAGGCCCCACAACGATCTGATGTACAAGTACACAGATCACACAAACACTGTCTATATATAAATCTAATAATCATCGTTACTTTTGTGTCAAAATAGATGAAAGCCGAAAGGGTGGTCCAGTCATGGACATACGTTATCTCGAATTGACTGTATACATCTACCGTGATAAAAATATTTTCCATATTTAAATTTACAGGATTACGGTTGCCTTTCCCTTTACCAGATAAATCATCACATTAAATTCATGTTTTACAGGGGAAGAGAAAAGTCAGCGTGGGGTCACTGACACTGGTAATATGGTCTGTAAGCCCACATTATAGTCTAAACATTGGACTGCATTTAATAAATTCAGTTGGGTGGAAATCCAAAGAATAAAAACCCACAGTAATAATAATAATAATTGAATGTATTTTCGGATACAGCTTTTGATGATCTTACTTTCTGGTGATATATACTTACTTCATTTTAATGTTTCTTTCCATAAAATGTTTATATATGTATAAAATAGGTTAGCATGCACAGCTCCAACGAATAGAGCTCCACATACCACATACATCTTTAATATACATGTAATTAACAACATAATAAACAATATATATATATATATATATATATATATAAGTAATAGCATCAGCCTTCATTTCTTATTCCGCCGTAAATTCTCGGGATTTAATTTTAGCCGAGCGGTAGTGGATTGTCAGGCTGATAAATTTGTGGTAAGAGTTATTCGTTCTTGCTTGTGGGATAGTTTAGGGGCCGGTTGTGTGGTTTTGTTGTTATCTACGATGTAATTGTGTCGGTCTTTGGATTGATATATAAGAACTGACTCGCCACTTAGTTTCCTTATCTAGTTTAGAAGACTGTGAAAAGGCTAGACATAAAAACCTATTCAGATATACAACATGTAGTCTATAGTTTTGTTTATTTTACATCAACTCTTCTCCAGAAATAATGGAATAAATTTTTCGGACTATTTAATTTCATTGTAACATACCTGAATACACACATCTGCGCATGAATTTTTTTAACGATCGACGATGGCTTTAAACAAACCTAGGTACTGTCAATTTCTATATGTGGTAGTCTGCTGTCGCGTGCAGGTCACGTGACTTAGCCTGGCGCTGCACAGGTGTGTGTTTCACTCGCAGCACGCGGGCATGTAGGTTTCAATGAAGACATTGACATTTCGTCTTGCTGACAAGCTAAGCTGTATTGATTTACAATAATTAACTTGCCTTGTACTGTGCATGCATACTAGAGGTTTTTACTCGACATAGGTGAACTTACGAGCCTCAAATACCACTGGCCGGTTCAGACGAGGTTAGACGTATATATACATATTTGTCTATTCACTGGAATTTCCTCGCGATCGTTATTTCATTGAAATTCTTCCTACAACGAGGGGAGTTTGAGTGCGTTGTTCTCAGTGTCTTTATCAAACACTGGCTATTGGTGGACAAAGTTTATACAGTATCACGCTTTTGTGTGATATCTGTGTCTTCCTCGGCAAAAAGCAATATTAGTGAACCCAAAACTCTTCTACTTTCGCAACATGTACATATGGCGAGACATCAGTCTGTAGTGATACAATGGTCGTGTAAAGACAAGTTTGCGATGGATTGGAGGGGGGAAATCGACCCCTATCTACATCGGTCAGAAATAGTTCGGAACGATTGTGGCTTGTCGCATCACGGCCCGACCAAAGCAGTCAGCTGGTGCGTGCAGAATCGCGTGTGAGTCAGAGGGACATCCCCCGAATCTGTATCCATGCAGAACCGTCATATGCATATACATAACCCTGACGTCACCTAGCTATTACAACAAGGTTGGTCGTATATATATGTTTGACAGATCACTATATCGATCACTACACAAAAGTCAGACCGACATCCAGGTGTGCCAAAATCAACGTCAGACGCTCGCGCACGGTTGTATATCAAATCGATATCAGTTTGAGATGGCGGTTTGGTTTTTCCTCACTTTACTGGGAAAAAAAATTCAGTGATGCAATAACTGCTCCGCTGAGGCCTCACGTCAGGAGTTTTATCGGCTTCTTGACGGGGTGTGGTGGGTAATAATCCTGAACGGCGTTTATACATTGCTGTGTACGGCACCTATATTTCTATAATAACCTACAGTTTTGCACATCCACAATGCATAGGTATCAGTGGTACACAAACTGTGTATCACCCATATACGCGTAATTGTGGATGTATTACACAAATTAGACAAACTACGTATTGCTGGTTCACAAAAATGATATGGATGTGCATTTGGGCTACAATAATGTGTTCCACTCGTACACAGTAGTTTTTAGAGAGAATAAACCAGGTTATTACACAAATATTTTTCGAAGAAATAAAACTACTCCGAGCCAGGGGAAAAGCGTTGTAAACAAGCACCAAGTGTGAGCTTACCTATGCCATGTGTACTCGGCTGCCATTTTATATATCTAATGATGCTCTATGTTGAAAACGACATTGAATCCTTTAAACTAATATAACATTAATAATTTTAGTTTGTTGACTAATTCAAACACCACTAACTCATCAACACAAGCGAAACTAGATGACTTTCTGTTTGGGTAACCATGGTTACTCCTTCATTCATATGCATACTTGGGCCAGAGATCAATCGGTTCTGGTGGTCCACCGCTCACCAGTCTTCGGCCTATGCCCGACTCTCTTGGATCCACGGTGACGGAATGTTCTTTCTTCAACGAAAAAGAAAAAAAAAAAAAATTCTAAAGTCTTGCAATAGTTATACGTGATTCAGCCGTCCATTCGAAAACGTGCTACTCTTCTAGAGTAAGGATCTTTTTAGACGTGTTTGTTTCGCAGAAAGTCATGCTGACAGCTCGTGAGCAAATTCCCGCCCTGGCCAACATGGCGGTGAGCAAACGCTGGACGGCCACTGTCAAAATAACCGCCCTGACGGGCAGTCCAGGAGAATAAATACCGCGGTATGTGTGTATCGTCAGTGCCGGGAGAGTGACGGTTCGCAAACAGTCTATAGTTCCGGAAGCAAGACGATTACTATAAGCAAAGTTAGCCTTATAGTGTGGTAACGGTTGAATCATGGAGGAAAGAATCGTCTGTATAAAATAAATGTTGCTTCTATTCCGCGTCGATAAAACTCGGTTGTTTCCGATAAACTATACATTTCAAACAAAAAGTTTTACCTTTGATTTATGTGTTTACAAATTTTATGTTTAACATATGAATATTTCATTTTGAACGACAAAGTCGTCTATTGTTTGGAGCCCAAGGTGGAAATTGGCATCTCACCTCGTCCTTTTTCTGCTATGGTTTCATACATAAGTGATCTCTGTCTGATATTTACCGTGTTACGTGAAGAACCACCATCACCGTGAATTCTCGCGGGAACATCTGTATGAAACCGCGAGCCTTTTGGTGTAAAACTTCAATACCTTTTAACGCTTTACACTGGTGAGTTCGGCGACAGCATATAATGTTCAAGGATGTCAAACAGTATAAAGTTATTTATACCGTGAGCAGAAATGTGGTAGTGCGTAAATTGCCCATATTTCTCCTCTGCCATTGTATGGTGGCCAATTCTGCACTATGAAATAGAAACAACAATGGAATAAAAAAAAAAAGTCCAAAAATAAAATTCATTAATTAATGTCCTTTTGCAGTTTATCATCATTGTTTCCCGTAAGAACGGTGTCCACATCGTCCACAGGATGGTGTCACAGCATTAATTGTTACGTAGAGCTGTCTCATTTAAGCTTGATGCCGAGAACACCAAACATGTCACCCAAATGCCAGCCCCTCGCTCTCAGTGCTCATTGGTGTATGGAACTTTGCTGACTCAGAGGCTGTCCACGCTCACTCTCATATCTGATCTCACACTGGATCGAAGGTTTACCCGAGGCACTTCGGTTTCCTCCACCCATAAAACTTTCGGCCATCGTATAAGTGAGTATATATAGCTTTATTTATTTATTTATTTATTTATTTAGTTATTCCATTGGTGTTTTAAGCAGTTCCCAGAAATAGTTCACTTATACGACGGCGGTCAGGATTATGGTGAGCGAAAACCCACGACCATCCGCAGGTTGCTAACGGACCTTCCCATGTACGGCCGGAGAGGAAGCCAGCATGAGCTGGGCTTGAACTCACAGCGACCGCATTGGTGGGAGGCACAGCGACAATCAATCACTCATATCAATCAAATGCCAGTCGACCAGCCAATGAGGTTTGCTGGTGTAGGTTTCTTTGGACTAACAAAGAAGCTCAGGGTGCAATTCCGAAGTCACAGTCTGGATACTTCAACAAAAGAGACCCAGTGGTGAAAACCAAGAATATACACGTATATTAATATAAAAATTCTAGCCCCATCTGCGCCCTTTGATAGCGTCTGACTCATCGACAACTGTGACACTTTAGCTTTATTACAAATATGTTACTGAAATGAAAACCATGTGGAAAGTTTAGTCTGCACATTTCCATACACCATACAGCCGCTGTAAAAGAGACGCCCCTGCGCCATTATGTATGGATGAACGTCACCGCGAAATCCGAATACCAAATGAAGACGCCGCCCTCTGGTTATAAACAGTTTTTTGTTGTGGTCGGTTATAAATAGAGTGAATTATTAATGCACAAGGCGTATCTTATACCCCAGAATATTCAAGTGAAAAAATGTCGTCCGGGTCTAGAGACAACCGGGAGACTTTTGTATGTAACTGTGACAAATTCCTCGAACTACTCTTATACCTTACACAATGTCTGAGGAAGTAGGACACTGTAATAAATGGCAAAGCTTAGTCTGGCTAGCTTCGCGAGTACTTCAAAACATCCGTCAGTCCGTGCACACCTTTCTGTACTGAGTGAATGCCCTTTCAGAGGTGGAATCAGGTCCCAGGAGTATACATATGTGGCTATAAGGTCATAGACTGATCCATGTACATATATTACAGTGCGTTAAACTTCAGATCACAACCTTTGGAAGAGGAATTTTGTCATTTTGGATTTATTTATTTTCTCACACTTGCTTGACACTTCCTTGAAATTTTGCCTGCAATTAAACAAGTGTATCTGGTTAAAGGTCTAAACTGACAAAAATTAACGCCACACATATAAAAGTCTCATAACTGTACAACTCATGTAAAAGTGTGCAAGAAATTCCAGAAACTCGTAAATCTATACATCGTAAATTTCTATGTTCAATTTACTAACACTTTAATGCATCAGATATTAAACACTTGTACATTACAGCGTTATAGTACAGGCCTATATACATTTTTAGACACTGATGTTTAATACTTAAATATATTTGTGTACTTATTAAATACGCTTGTTTGAAGTTGAATCACTCAGTAAACGCGTTGGCCGTTGGTCATTTTGCAGTGTACTCGATTAAAAACTGCCCAGTAATTTTTTTTCTATATGTTACACTACAACTACCTTCTTTCGTTAAATCCATTCTTTGCGTTCTTATCGATCTAACCAATTAATCTGTACTTGATAACGAATTAATCTGTAATCACGAACGGATTAATTCGTTAGATCGATGGAAATGTAATCCGTCATATCTAAGATAACGACTTTAACGGCGGACTTTTTTAAAGCACACCATGTATGTATTTTTACACTTAAGTCCTAAACAGTCCAAAGCTCTTACAGTATACATACCAAAGAGTTTTAGAATTTTTCACTGAAGCACAAACTCCCGGGCCACGGAATGTCTAGGCTACTTGGGCACTCCGCCACACGCTAGCTCCGAAGTGGTCCTGTATCTACGGGGAATGGCTCCTCAAAGAACCTTATATAATACTCGGAGGGGGGCTCCGTGGCTCAGTCGGTTAGCCCGTTATTGCAGCTCTCCCAAAGTCTCCCACCAATGTGGTCGCTGTGAGTTCAAGTCCAGCTCATGCTGGCTTCCTCTCCGGCCGTACGTGGGAAGGTCTGCCAGCAACCCGCGAATTTCCCCTGGGTGTTTCCCCCGGGCTCTGCCCGGTTTCCTCCCACCATAATGCTGGCCGCCGTCGTATAAGTGAAATATTCTTGAGTACGGCATAAAACACCAATCCTGCAATAAGCAAAATCCTGGCTTACACTTCCAGTATATCTGTCATAACCATGAATATGCACACAACACGATTTACCTTATTTAATCGCAAGTTTAATACAATGCAGCACATCAGAAATATCCTCATCACATTAACACGAGAATTGCAGATTGACAACGCAGATATTTTTCCGCTGTAGCCTTTACGCCTTTATGTACACATACCACGAAAATGTCACGTATTAATCCTATCATGGAGAACGCCATCACAGGGCAAGGCAAATTCACGTGAGGCAGACAAGTACATTTTATAAAAGACAGAACAATTAATGGTCTAACATACCGGTATACACAATTTGTAATCCTTAAAAATTATGATTTTTATGATGAGGTCAAAGTGTCCTTTATGCTTATTTTTCTTAGAAAAGTGAGGAAATTATATTTGATAAATTTCCCTACATTTGTGTTTGATTCGCAACCAAAGTTTCGTAATCGACATTGCACATATTTCGTTTCTTTCACTGTGTTCACGAAATGAAAGACATGCGTACATAAAAACTTTACTGTTTGATTCTTGCAAAGAAAGAAAGAAATGAATGAATTACGAAGTTCCGGCATGTATTAAAAACACCTGTTCATCCCAAACATTGCAGTGAATCAAGCTCTGTACTATACAATTGCACCAAATATGAAACAATTCTATATAGGTTGGCATACCATAGGGCAACTCATTTGTAATTAACGGGCAAAAACAAAATCGAACTGTTAAATGCATTGAGTCGTGACACATTTTTATAATGAGCAGCTGTTCATCAGAAGATGATCTGGTAATCACTCATCACAAATGTGTCAATTAAACTGTCACAATGTAGATGATCAAACTCACACTGTCGTCTTTCGGAAAAACCCATTATAACTACAGATAGCACGCAAGTGGGCTCTGAGATTTTAGCTGACGTCATTAGTGAGTGCTTAAAACAGCATTTTGATGTCAGACGTTTTATCCATTACATTCGTCATTCATCTCAGCCACAGTATCAATTGTCAATATAGCCACTAAAAATCTGTCACCAGCTAATGCACCAATAAGCACCTGTAGTATACCTTTGTATATGATACAAAAAAATTCTCCAAAATCAAAATTCAAATCCAGTCCTTATTGTTGACAAATTAAAACTTAACTTCACCAAATATATGATAGCCTACGCCAACTGATCACTCCTTACTTACAAGCAACCGTGTATCGAGAGTATATCCCTATATCCACTGATTTCGGAGCGATAAAAATATAAATAGCACATTCATCTTCTTGAGAAAAAAAGAGTTCGATAATTTATGTTATAGTACTTTAACGCTACCACAGAATCTGTTTCCTCCAAGCACACTACTATTTCATGTCGTCGTATAAATACAATCAATCCGCGGCGAGGCAGAGGCCACAGAAAGACCACCGCAAAATAGGCTTGACTGTAGGCTACCCCTTTTTTCTTTCTGCCAAATCTAAATGTAATCGAACATATAAATCCTATAGTTATCTTTATGCGGTAAATACATGAACAGTGTACGGGGTATCTGCATTTGTATTCACTTATTTATTTATTTATTTATTTCATTGGTGTTTTACGCCGTACTCAAGAATAGTTCACTTATACGACGGTTCTCAGCACTATGGTGGGAGGAAACCGGGCAGAGCCCGGAGGAAACCCACGACCATCCGCAGGTTGCTGGCAGACCTACCCATGTACGGCCGGAGAGGAAGCCAGCATGAGCTGGACTTGAACTCACAGCGACTGCATTGGTGGGAGGCTTCGGTTATTGCGCTGCGTTAGCGCGCTAATCGACTCTGCATTTATAGGCAGAACTAATGTGTATTAGGACTCGCCTATATTTGATTATACATTTAATTCAGGGAAAGAAGACTAAAACTTCACGACGGACTTTTTCTTGATGTTTCTAGATTGTTCCTTTAAAATGAAAGGGCACACAAAAATGACGTTGTGGTGACTGAAAAGATCATTAAAAACTGTTTCTGTACATACCTTCACCGAAGTTTTTTTGACATTTTTTTTCTTTTCATGGAATTATATGCAGTCAAATGTTTTGATTGTCCGGTGGGTGTTATGGACCCTATTCTTAATGTGGTTCACCAGTGACGTCACGCCGACTTTTCTCTGGCGCTAAACAAGAAATTTAATGTCTTCTTAGCTTGTTTATACACAGGCAAACATTACAGGAGTACTCTTCACAAGAACGTTATTTAGAGCCGAACATAAAGGTGCACAAAAAGTTTTGTGATGCCACTGGAGAACCACATTATCAATACGGCCCATAAAACCCGTCATACAATCAACACATTTGCTTGCTTTCAATTTAGTGAATAATTATCTAAATGATTCAGTGAAGGTACTTTCAGAAACAATTTTAATGGGTTTTGAACCACACATAACTTCGTTTTGTGTGGTCTTTCCCTTTAAAGAGAAAATCATGAATGGGGACAACAACCTACGTCACTTCCGGGAGTTGATAAAGTTATCTATACACTTTCATTTTGCACTCGGTTGGGGTAATGTCTCTGTCACACCATGACCAGACCCCCTGAGTTCCGATCCGTGGCTGGCCGGTGGTTTGGTTGTGAGGGATGCACACTTCCATCCCCCTCCAGGGCAGCTTGGACCCGCTCATCGTGACGTATCGCTTCCAACTGCACCGGGTCTATGATAGCGTTATTTTCCGTTACCGACTCGTCGTCTCTGCTCGGCTCGTCCTCCACTGAACTCTCATCGTGAGTTATGTTGAGAGACTTGTCGTGTTGGCCGCCGAGATGGTTATGAGTGTGTTCGCCCCCGTTGCTCGGCCTGGCCTGTGGCCCGCGTGGAGTTTGTTCAGCCTTGCCGCTGCCACTACCCCCTGATCCCTGTGTACTAGACGAACACGAGCTCTTCTTACGCTGAATCCTTTTTTTATCGGCCTTCCATTCTTTGTAGGCGATTTGAAACGCCCGTGACAGCACCAGTGCCATTGCTCGAGCCTTGTCTAACGAGCTACATAACACAACATGACATTTGATTTTGTTGCTTTCCACAGACTTCGAAATCCATGAGAATATCTTGACGTTAATGTCACTGTCAGCATTACAATACGATATATCCTCGATGGGGAATTTGATGCCCGAATCGTCCTTTTTCTCCAAGTCTCGTACACAAATGCCCGAAGGGCTGATAGTTACTGAAACTCGCCTCATTTCGCCTTCGTCTGGGGCACTATCCCATATTTTCTGAACAGGCGCCCTTGTACAACCTCGCCCGTTAGCCACGAACGTCTCCGTACTCCCGACATACCGTACGTAAAACACTGGCGAGCCCGGTGTTATGTCAACGCTTGATTTTTTCTTTCCAAACATAATCGGTTGTTTTTTTTTTCCTTTCGCTAAACAGTACATGCAGTCTGGGTGTAAAAAAACTACGCAGGTGCACACACAAAACAGTCACTTCTCTTATTCCTATGTTTCTACCCCTGGCAGAAAACGCACTTAGTAGATGGCTATATCGTCTACCGAGAGTCAGGGGAAGCCAATACGTAAGGCTTCGTATGCGGGTAAAGCCTCACAGAAGTCGCCATACGCTGTACCCGGCTAACTGCAACTGTTTTTGCTATGTACAAGCGTCGGTGTCGGTTTCCTCGTGTGAACTCGGCCTTGAGTATGTTCTCTCCATTGATGTCAGTTTCACACTGCTTCTCGGAGGATAAAAACTGTTGATAAGAAGGCTTGTTTGAGCGACACCTCGACGTAATCCCAGTGTCAACCTTATTTATCGACTTTGTTCCGAGGGCCTGGGGCTAGCTTGTCGCCCGGTTGGGCAGCTCATGGACAGGACCGGACTCGTCACCCTTACACCGCGGCCGTCACTCCACGCCACTGATCGATTTTTGTCTTCAGATATCAGCCAGTCACGTGATCAGCGAGCGAACGTTCAACAACGAGTGGTGCCGGCAGTTGACGGGAGAGGTAGAAATAATGTCGTCTGTCGCAGATCTTTGTTAAGACGCCACCGCCTTAGTGCTCCACAAACAGGCGAAGGGAAGAAAACTAGCATCTAGACATACACACATACATATGCCGTCGGCTTTTGTCCGACCATTGAATGGAACAGTTGAGCTGTGTAAAGGAGTCGGTGTGTATATACCGGGGACATAATGCCAGCCTGTCCAATCATAGGGCAATGCAACACTGAAACGGTGGATAAAAAAAGCGGAAATGAACAGAAACGTGTATCATAATAGCCAGTCGACTACATGGGCTGAATCAAAACTGGGATCAGTTATAAATATGTAGACTATATATGTACTGAATTAAAGGCTTGTTCCTCTATTGCAGATCAATGCATGTATAATTAACACTAGTTAAACAAGACGACGTTTAAATTTGAATCTGCGCGATGATACAGATTGTTAACAGTCATAGGCATACGTATAGTAGTTCTGTACTACACGCGCCTATGTGTCATTCGCCCGGAAGTCAAGTTTCTAGAACTCACAGACTTGCTTCCTCATTCCTTGGGGCTCATCAGCGATTTTCTCCCAATCCAGACAGTATCACGAAAATATAGAAACATATGTGTTACATAGCATATGTGATAATGTATAACACGTGGTTTATAGATAACATTGTGAGGTAAAACGTACATGACGTATTTGATTTGATTTTTATTTATTTTGATTAGTGTTTACGCCCCATTCAAGAATATTTCACTTATACGACAGCGGCCAGCATAATGGTGCGAGGAAACCGGGCAGAGCCCTGGGGAAACTCACAACCATCCGTAGGTTGCTGGCGGACCTTCCCACTTACGCCCGGAGAGGAAGCCAACTCTCCAACAGGAACCCCGTGCCTCTCATTGGTGAGAGGTACGGGGTAATGAACTCGCCCTGCTACACGAAGACATTGTATATACACACATTCTAAGGACTCCTCGTCGTCATTAAACTGAAAAAAAAAATACGATGCATGATGAGTTTGAGGACGATGTAAAAACAAGGGCATGCATACATACATACATACATACATACATACATTCTTCCTTATGAAATATTGATGTCCTTTATCAAACCGCGTAGAGTATATTTGAATAAATACATCCATATACGGTGAAAGTCAGTATTGAATATATTTCAACGCAAGAAAATATTGCAATCCGCAGAGAATGTTTCGAGACAGGAAAAATTGATGTGTATTATCACACCTGAAACAATTTTATGATACTTTAATTACATAATTCCACCAAATAAATCAGACGTGTTAATTAAACGTTCGGTATTCACGGGAATGGCCCCTCTTTACAGCTGAACGGACTCACTTGTCATCACAGTCTCCTTACCTGCTGTATGATTGTGCCGTTATTGGCATGTAATAACTGGTATTCCGTCTGCATGCTGTACATGTAATTCCGTTAATAACGGGTAGGGTTTCAACCACTGCATTTTTAATCAAGCATTAGACACACCAGCCAGCGCTTGTCGTTTTAATTAACCGAGAAGCATATATAGCCATGGTCTCATTTGTGCAGTAAATTCCATGCGAAATTCTATCACGTGGTGTTACGTTCAAAATCGTAAGACCATATACTAATTTAATTCTTAATTTATTTCATGAGGATAACCCACAGCCAATCTACCACTTGGGGATCTCCTCTGATATACAAAATAATGAATTGTACATTACACACTATGGATAAACACTGAAGGAAATACTGTATATATACACATTGACATAATTCAAACATATGGGTATAAATACAGGGAAGCATACATACGCCCATATACGATGAAGACAGGCGGCAAATCTGTACAGGGCAAAATTTGTGGAAAGAAAGTTAATTTTATTATAACAAACGTTTTGTTCAATGAACCGGTGCACACCTCAAAATATACATGCATTATCATCTGTACTTAATTCTTCAGATCCATCAGTTAGTATTTCACAAGTGCGTTTCTGGAAATGGTCCAGAAATAAAGAATAATGTGTACCGGGGCAAATTGTCTCAGCCAATGAGACGAGCATGCGCTTTCTTTGTGTGAGGACAATGAAGCAAATAATGCTGGAATATGTCACAAGTATGTCCACATCCAGAACAACCTCTACCGTTTACAGTATCAAAAGTATTCTCATTCTGCACTGCATAATAGATTTATTTATTTATTTCATCGTTGTTTTACGTCGTACTCAAGAATATTTAACCTATGCGACGGCGGTGAGCGTTATGGCGGGACGAAACCGGGCAGAACCCAGGGGTAACCTACGACCATTCGCAGGTTGCTGGCAGACCTTCCCACGTACGGCCGGAGAGGAAGCCAGCATGAACTGGACTTGAACTCACAGCGACCGCACTGGTGTGAGGCTTCTAGTTCATTGCGCTGCGCTAGCGCGCTAACAGACTGAACCACGGAGGCCCCGCTGCACAATAGCGATATGATTACAAAACAAATTATACAATATACATGAGTGATCGTGTTTTTATGTGATAAATGTCATGACTAACTCTTACTTCTAAGTGCAAAGTCGTATAAGGAATATATATGTATAAGAACCATATAGGCTTCAATTATAGCACTCACACATCACATAACACGTTACAACGAAACCTTCTCAACTATTGGTAATCCAATCTATGTATAGAAATGCGATCACGGTGTTGATGTAACCAAAAGCCACTCAACTTCCTCTGTGTATGAATCCATAATGAAACCATCATACAGCTGGTCATTAGACAGACAGAAGGACGGACGGACCGTAGCGTGCTTAGACATGTATGTACAGCTACTTGCCAGGGGCTGGGGATGTGGGAAGGGTAAGGTAAAGGGGGGCGATGGTATGGGAGAGGGAAGGCGGGGAGGCGGGGAGGGGCGAGAATAATTAACTTGTTTGAGTGGCATTTAGGAGTTGGGGTGGAAGTACACCAGAAGTTGTATATCCATAAGAAAGACTTGTCTTGGGTAAAAATTAGGTCAATAACCCTGTAATAGAATGACGTGCAATGTTGGATATGAGGTAAGGTAAACTGTAACAGATAAATGCAGTTACCAATAACAGTTTTATCGCTATTAGAGATCACACCTTCACTTTATAATAACGATAATGCTGGTGCATAAATTCACTTTTTATAAGACATGTAACAAACAGCTACCAATATCTGGCGTCTCTTACGTGAGAGAGTTTGTCAGCAATCGGCGTGCGGTCGTGAGTTTTCCGGTTTATTGCTACTTTCCAAGTTGTCAAGAAAATAAATCAAGATATTTGACCTTGCAATTTCACCGGCTTCGACTTTTATTATGGCAAAGAAATAAAAAGCAACTATATGAGTCGAAACACTGGACTGAACCTATGGGTGTTGATTTTACGCCACCTCGGTAGTATTTCGTTCAATCGTACCGTGGCGACGCTGGATTAAATGGAAAGACCGCACAAAAATGAAGTTATGGAAGTGAATAGAGCATTAAAAGCTGTGTATTAAAATACCGTCACTGAATTTTTTAGACATTTTTTTACCAATTTAAATGCAGTCAAATGTTTTGATTGTATGGTGTGTTTATAGACCATATTGATGATGTGGTTCACCGGTAACGTCACGCCGACTTTTCTATGATCTGGAAACCAAAATTTAATGTCATATAAATTTTTTCATACACAGGCAAACATTACAGGAGTACTCTGCACAAGAATTTTATTCATAAGGTGTACAAAAAGTTGTGTGATGTCACTGGAGAACCAAATTATCAATATGGTCCTTAAAACGAACCATACAATCAAATTATTTGAGTGCGTTTAATTTGGTGAAAAAAATGTCCAAAAGAGTGAAGGTTCTGTCAGGCAGAGTTTTCTGTGGTCTTTTCACTCACCATTACTTTGTGTTCTCTTTCCCTTTAAATGAATGGACATGGCCTTACGTCACCTAAGCAGTATTTCGTGGTGAGGCTGTATGTATTGAATGGACGGCTTGGGTTTACGTCACTTGGCAGTATTACATGCTCCCCGACATTGTGGCGAAGCTGGGATGACTGAACGGCTATTGTTTTATTTCACCTCGACAGTATGTTATGAGGACATATCTTGGCCACAGGGACTGAATGAATGGGTATGGGTTTACGTCGCCTACTTATTTCAAGCAGCCATATCGCTGTGACGCTGGGTAACCGGGTGAAAGGACACCCTAGGCTGAAAGAATGGCTACTGCTTTACGTCACCATGGCAGTACTTCACGCAGCCATATCATGGCTGTGTTAGATTGGATGAATGGTTATGGCTCTTTTGTCATCTTAGAAGTATTACAGCCATACTATGACCAGGTTGGATCGAAAGGATTGAGTGGCGCCGTGGACAGCGTATACTTCGAAACAAGATAGAATAAAATCACACGAACAAACGAAGCCGAAAAGGTCGCTCCGTCGCACAGTGCTATACTGTGCACTTGAACAGGAGAAAAACGCTCCATAAATGTTGCAGATAAATTAACGGATCCTATTTTATTTGAATTACATGTACCCCAATTCCTCAATCTTTTCGCATATAAAAGAGCAACTTCCAGCGCAATTTATGCATATTTTAATTTGATTTTGAGTTTGATAGAGTGACATTTTAATTCTGATGTGCTGTCTTCCGGTTATTGTTATATACAAGCGCATACAATAAATTCAAGCTAACTGATATAACAACGATAAAATGGTTGATGGCAATTGCAGATTTCTTCGCTATACAAGCAAGCGACAGTTTAAGAGAAAAGGTTCAGGCGTTGCCGTCAGAGAAAATGTGCCTTTTGCAATAACACCCGATTCTGTCATTTTAAAGTTCCTAGGCCGAGAAAGTGACAGTGCAACTTTTTTATTTAACGCGTCGCGTTGTCTTGTTTCCACCTGTATAATTCTCTCTATAAATTCTCTGTGCCTGTCCATTTCAGAGACATCCAGGCATGAATTTTGGATGTCCATTTCAGATGTACATCTGTAGAGCAGACTGTTCCAGATGGTGGTCCATTTCAGTCTCAGTTTGAGTCTGTGCATGGTTGACCATTTCAGGCAGATCTCTATGGATCCCACTTTTGATATTGCTTGTTTATTTCGAGATATCGAGGCCAGACTTGGATTATGGGTGTTCATATCAGGCAGATCTGGATAGCTCTGACTTTGGGATAATGAGAGACGTCTAGGCCTGATCTGGATAATGAGCGTTCATTTCAGAGACGTCATTTGGATAATGAGGGTTCATTTCAGAGACGTTATTTGGATAATGAGAGTTCATTTCAGAGACGTCATTTTGATAGTGACTTTTCATTTCAGAGACGTCACTTGGATAATGAGCGTTCATTTCAGAGAGGTCATTTGGATAATGAGGGTTCATTTCAGAGACATCATTTGGATAATGGGTGTTCATTTCAGAGACCTCTATGCCTGACCTGGATAATGAGCGTTCATTTCAGAGAGATCATTTGGATAATGGGTGTTCATTTCAGAGACCTCTATGCCTGACCTGGATAATGAGCGTTCATTTCAGAGAGATCATTTGGATAATGGGTGTTCATTTCAGAGACCTCTATGCCTGACCTGGATAATGAGCGTTCATTTCAGAGAGGTCATTTGGATAGTGGGTGTTCATTTCAGAGACGTCTAGGCTTGATCTGGATAATGAGCGTTCATTTCAGAGAGATCATTTGGATAATGGGTGTTCATTTCAGAGACCTCTATGCCTGACCTGGATAATGAGCGTTCATTTCAGAGAGATCATTTGGATAATGGGTGTTCATTTCAGAGACCTCTATGCCTGACCTGGATAATGAGCGTTCATTTCAGAGAGATCATTTGGATAATGGGTGTTCATTTCAGAGACCTCTATGCCTGACCTGGATAATGAGCGTTCATTTCAGAGAGGTCATTTGGATAGTGGGTGTTCATTTCAGAGACGTCTAGGCTTGATCTGGATAATGAGCGTTCATTTCAGAGAGGTCATTTGGATAGTGGGTGTTCATTTCAGAGACCTCTATGCCTGACCTGGATAATGAGCGTTCATTTCAGAGAGATCATTTGGATAATGGGTGTTCATTTCAGAGACCTCTATGCCTGACCTGGATAATGAGCGTTCATTTCAGAGAGATCATTTGGATAATGGGTGTTCATTTCAGAGACCTCTATGCCTGACCTGGATAATGAGCGTTCATTTCAGAGAGGTCATTTGGATAGTGGGTGTTCATTTCAGAGACGTCTAGGCTTGATCTGGATAATAGGTGTTGATTTCAAGGTGATCTGGGCCTGGTTTTTGGAACGTTGTTTTCAGTTTGAGGGAACATACACTTCTCACATTTGGGCCATATGGTTATCCATTTCTGAAAGACGAGCGATATTTGAAGCTGAAATTAACAATACCTGAATAACGGACAGGTTAATTCAGTTAGGAAAACTTTACATATGAAATTTCCACGTTATCCTGGTTGTTTACAAGCATACCTACATAGAGTGTCACACAGACACACTGTGTCGAATGTGAAACATTTTGATGACAAATCTATTCAGTCGTGATGACAAATCTACTTTTCTTATTATTTGTACACGTGTGTACTGAATTAGGATAGCTCTATTAGATTACACAGTGTTTACCTATTAGATTACACAGTGTTTACCTATTCCGGACATCCTAAGTTTCAGTGACTATTAGAGCTGTTATAAAATTTGGTACCTTGACCAAATTTCTATATGCGTGCGCGAAAATCGAGACGTGCCGAACTGAGTGGTGATGGGGATTTGCGCGTTAGAGTAATCTCCCCTTAACCTCTAAAATATATACAGATTTGGACTTATCATGCCAAACTTCGAGTGAGTGAGTGCTTGGGGTTTAACGTCATACGTAACAGTGTTTCAGTCATATGACGACAAGGAGTCCTTCTTGTGTGTACTTATAGTGTGATTCTTGTGGCAGGGCGAGTCCATGCCGCCAAAGTGCTGCCATCACTGGAACGTCATGCCGAAGACAGCAGACATGACACCCCACCCAGTCACATTATACTGACACCTGGCCGACCAGTCCGGTTTCCTTG
The DNA here is from genome assembly GCA_016165875.1 of Acanthopleura granulata. Lineage (NCBI taxonomy): Eukaryota > Metazoa > Mollusca > Polyplacophora > Chitonida > Chitonidae > Acanthopleura > Acanthopleura granulata. Next base: position 5,062,506 of record JABBOT010000017.1, read on the forward strand.
CTCTAACCTCTCAACACTGAGCGCCAAGCGAGGTAGCAACAAGTACCATTTTTAAAGTATTTGGTATGACTCGACCCAGGCTTGAGCCTGGATCTCCCGGCCTCGAGGCGAAAGCTCAAATCACTACCAAACTTCGAAGATAAAATAACGTTAAAGATCTTGTATGGCACAGTGTCATTAGTTAGAATGTTTCTACTTAGCTTATTTGCTTACAAGTTGTCCATAATGCTGTCCGTGGTCGTATAAGTGAAATATTCTTGAGTACGGCGCAAAACACCAATGAAGTAAATAAATAAATAAATATACATACATGGGTTTCACTACAGGAAAACTTTATCGCCTGATTCTGATTTACTCGATGTATAAGTGTCCCCAGAGGCATTCTTGTGTCAATTTGACAATGAGAACTAGGCTGCCCGAATTCAGTCACAATCGCAAATCCCATACCTGATGCAATCAACACCAACTCCCATTCCCAAAAGTATGTTTCCGTTACTTTAGACTGGTTACTAGTATATACGACATGGAGATATGTAACTGTAGCTTGTGTTTGTGTCATTCTCAGAAAATGATCAAATTCCGGTGACGAGTTTGTAGCTTTGGTCAGAACCATCTCTACTTCGAGTTTTTGAAATAAAGTGATAGGACATCATGATGAGCGGAACATGTTGTAAAATTTGCGGGCCGTTGTGGGAAAAACTGTCTCACAAATTTCTCCATTTATTCACAATTTTGGCTAAAAATGAATGGTGAAAAAATTGACCGCATTTTAAATTCTCATCGCAGGTGAAAACTGTGTGAATGAAGTCGACCGTTTCTCATATTCCCAAGTTGCATAACAGATGTAGTGTATTAACCAATGTTAAACCGGTACTTTAAAAGCATAATATGGCTCAAACAATTGGAACAAACTCTAAGATAAACTGACAAGAGGCCAGATTTAACCGGTTACATGTGATTTTCTTCCACATGTATTGACAACACAGCATTTTCAGTAATTCTAGACCGATAGAATTTAATAAATTTGCGATAAAGTTTTTATTTTTTACCGCATTCTACCCAAGCTAGGGTGATAAAGAATGTGACAGATTGATGCATTTACACGGACAGTTAGAAATAAAACCTAACTGAGCTGTTGGAGTGTTGCCTCGGAAAAGATATTGTTTGTCATTAGCTGTCACAAGGTTTAGTTCAAAGTTCACAGTGAAAAGTAGTTTAAACATCAGTGCTTGCATTTTTGCATGGTAGGGTTGTTTTTGTTTTTTTTTTTTCATTATTATTATTTTTTTATTATGTTGGCAACGTCATGTGTCTGTGTTTGGCTCTTGTTTTGTACTTGTCACAACAAAAGAGCGGTGGTACTGAATACAGCCCATTAGTATCATTGTCCTTGGCGCTGCATGATGCCCTTGGCGTTATAACTCTTGTCCGTGGTGTTATCAGACAACTATGTGAAAATAACACAAAACATAAAAATTGCTAGGAACTTCCAAAATGAAACAGTGAATAGTGAATGCTGATGGCATAGTATAATAACACGAAGAGTCAATTTCACTCTCACAGCATGTCATTTTTTCTTTATTACATGATGGTTTGTATAAAATTAGTTTCAGACTGGACACCTATTCACTAGAGTGTGGGAAACATATTTGCAATGAGTATTTCTAAACACATATACTTCGCAATAAGCGCCTTCTCATTGGAATTGTAAATTATCTTAAATACCACCCAAAGGCACCCTGTCATAGATATGTGCGCAACACCACGGATATTTTTATTTAAAAACTGTAGTTATGCCAGGGATTTGCTCAGATTGTTGTGTTCTTGATAACTGGCCTGATTCATTTAGTGATAACTTGATCAGTAAAAATTTGCCTCCTAAGTAAATAAAAAATATGATGACTTCATTCTGCAGAATGTTGCTACCACAACTTTGCTGATTTCTGAAGAATGACATATTTCCATCGTTTCACGTGCAAGAGATTCCCGTGGTGAGATGTGCTAAAGATTATACCCCCTTAGATATAGGGGCAAGCGTTTAATGTCCCTTTGGCTATACGTAAAATGTGAGGAAGAACTTCGGGACATGAGTCGGGGCACGCTTAACCGTCGAGTAGAAGGAAAAGTCCTTTTGAAATCCGTTTATTGATCTATTTTCCTAACGTCGTGCACACACCAGAAGTTTTCTCTTGCACGAAGGTGCTCGGTTCTTGTATGGGTGCATGAAACTGTCCGTGCCCTGGGTAAAACGCCGACCTTTAATTGGCACGTTGCTGACTCCAACACATTGGTGAACGGCAAGTTTGCCTGGGAGAATGTAGAGAATGTGCGGCTGTGCAAAGGGCCACACCGACGTCATCAACAACTTATGTTCATTAATTATCTATTGCATTGGTGTTTTGCGCCGAATGCTAGTATACATTATCACTACTTTTTTCTTTGTTTTCCTTATTTTTTATATAATAATTGTTTATGTTCAAGCATGCAATTTATCCGATGTCTAACATTTGTAAGGTATATGGCATATTTTGGGAAGGTGATGAATTAGATATTTATTTATTTGATTAGTATTTGTTAAGCTTTGTCCCACCATAATACAGGCTGCCGCCGCACACGTGAAGTATTCTAGAGTATATGAAAACACGAATGAAATAAAGAAATAAATGCTTAGCTATTGGTATGCACTAGTATAGGTCATATTATATTATATTTCATTTCTTGTTGTCTTTCTCTCTGCCGCCCCCTTCCCCACCCTTTCTCTTTCTTTATGCGTGCTGTTTCAGAAAACTGCAATTGTCGGCGACACAATATATAACACCGGTCCTTGGTATTTATATATATATATGGATGCATGCTTGGGGTTTTACGTCGTACTCAAATTTTTTTTTTTTTTTTTTTTGGCAGTGTGAGCCCATGTTGCCAATGTTCTCCTGCCACTGGAACATCATGCCGAAGACACCCGACATGACACACCAGTCACATTATACACTGACACGGGGCCGACTAATTTGCTTTCTTGTTCTGACCTCCCAGTGTTGAGCCATTTCAGTACAATTTTAAAGTCTTTGGTATGATTCCTTCCAGAATTGATCCGGGATCTCCTAATATATATATATGTGTGTGTGTGTGTAATGAAACGTAAGAAAAAAGTAATTAATTCCAAAATAAGGAACGGTGGGGACCAGCCCATTGTGCAAGAGATAAATATCTCTTGCACAATGGGCTGTCCAACCGATTAAATTGAAAAGCCTGTAAAGCTGTGTTTATTAGCATTTAAAAAGCGTGCAGTCAGAGCGGTTATGTTGCAAAATGCCGGGTGGGGGGGAGGTCAGCATTATCTTCGAGCGAGCTCTTCTGCTTGCGTACAGCCAGGGTCCATGTTTTATGGTGTTTTTGAGTGCACAGGCTATATGGTTCCATCGATCAAAAACATGCAGAAGGGTACAAAGATGTGAGAGATATGACAGAAAAATCAATGTGCGAACACCTTTCATTCCGTATATGACACATTACGAGGGATGACGCAAAACCCGGCAATCAGAGAGGGTAGACAAGCTCTCTCACTCCTTTCTTCGGGACGTCTGCGAGGTCTAATGTAATAAGTCAGATGGCAGTTTCGAGTTGCGCCTAACTGCGCATGAGCAGAACGCGTCATACGGTAGATAAACAGAGGCACATGGTCATTCATGTCATTCTTTTAACGTTACAGGCTTCGGCGACAGTCCAGTATAGGGCTCTAGTTTTTTTTCTGTGTATTTCAATGAGTTTTCCAATTGAAACACAGTTCAGCCCATTTCGAGCCCATGTATAATCTCAGATGTCAAACAGACACATGAAAGGCATGCAATGGTGTGTGTGACTGTGTGTGACTTCCTGCGTCACAATGCTTTTATCACAGCCACGAGGAACTGTTTATCCACCAGCGAAGGAATTCCGGTCATGGGCAATGGAAACAGCTATCTGGCTTGTTTGTTAAAGACAACTTGTATTCCACCAATATGGTGCACATATCTGCAGGTCACGTGTGTGAATGACTCTCGTCAGTAATTTATTGCCAACGGTCGGCGCGTTACCCCAAGTACTCTGGTTTTCTCCACCCGTAACACGGGCGGCGGAAGCAAAATAAGATTCTTATTATTGACGCACATATCGGTGCCCAGTGGCGCAGAAAAATGCAATTGTTGGGGTGAAATGTGGGGTCAAACGTTCACTAGGTAGCGAAAATTGGACCTCGAGTAATACGTCTTTCAGCAATGTACATTACTGGGGTAGGCCTACCATATTTTTTCACCTAGTGGCAAACATGCCATCATCTATATTTAAAGTCACAAAGAGTTTACTTTTGCAGATAGTTTACTCACTTTAACGATATTGAACCTGTGAGCCGTCAGCAGCCTGTTCAGATGGCGCTGTTTTGTAGCAGCACAGATGGCGCTGTTTTGATATAAGGACCTGTGTATAAATACCGTCCAGTAACTGGTTGATACGATTACAGCTGTAGGCCTACTGGTAGAAGTAATCAGATTGCAATTTGGTTAATTCGTTGCTCGTTTCATTCAAACTTAATTATTTCGAAGATAAAAATTCGAAATGTCGATTATAAACTATTTCTCTCAAAAATCACGTACAGAAATTACACTCTGTAAAATTTGCCGAACGGGAAGACTCGCCTGTTGATTTGAAGTCTCTGATTTCCCTTTTTTCTGATATGTCACACCATGCGAGGACAATTTTCTCCAAGGTTTGCATTGTACTTCGTCTGATCCTTGTTATGCCAGCCACAAATGCAACAAGCGAAAGGTCTTTCTCTGCTCTCCGTAGGCTAAAAACATACCTGCGGTCCACCATGAGACAGTCTAGGTTAAATGACCTCAATCGGCTCATGGTTCATAAGAATTATACAGGCAACATTGATATCAAAACTGCAATCAGTTCGTTGAACTCTCAGACTATAGGCAATCAATCTTTGGAAAGTACTGATAGCCTAAATCGATCGGCAAGCAATTATACTAGCGTAATTATTTCAACGAATTGTGTGACACTCATGAGTCCACACAATGCAAACCTGTGTCAGAAAAGAGCCAGTTTCTGACGGGCGAATACCAGCCCTTATAAGTCCGGTTCATCGATTCGTTCTGTCTTTTCAATATACTACATTACTATTATATAGTTGGTTTCATGAACAACAGCCTGCATGCCAAGCTTCAAATTATAGTAGGCCTGCCACAACGTCATAGCCATAAGTACGCGGTGGAAGTTATTGACTTGACACGCATTTGGAGTGAAAAAAAAACAACAACAAAATCTCTGTTTATTTATAGGTGCTGGATAATTTGTCTTCACTCTTGTTCTGCTTCTGTTTCTTTTTCAGTTTTTTTTTTCGGGGGACATTAATGCCCCGACCATGGTCGGAGAGGTCGGGGCGGTTCGGCCACCAATGGCTGACATCACGTTAGTGAACCCCCCCCCCCCCCCCAAAAAAAGAAAAAAAATAAATGGCGTAAAGTAAGTATGTAAGTGAATAACTAACTAAATATTTAACTAAACAAATAAATAAATAAATTTGTGAGAAGTTTTCGCCCGACTCCATCATCCTTATAGACCTGTAGCTCTCCCGATGATAAACTGAGAGCTACAGATGGAAAGGTAACGAAATTGGACAGGGAATTTAGTTGCTTAGACAGAACACCTTGGCTAAAAATTGCAGAAAAAAAAAAGAAGAATAAAATCTAGAATGGGAGCACTGCCTACAGCATGATTGTCGTAGTGAACAGTTTGATTATACTACACTACCATGGGGACTTCATTGTCCACAGCCTTCCAGTGGCATCTCTTCTCATTAGAGGCTGTTGAATGCAGAGTTATATAAATTGGCCTTAAATCTGAAACTTTAATATTTCCTTTCACCAAGGAAAGTATCATTCGAGACTGGATGCTCAAACTTATCCGGTATTGTCCAACCAGAGAATATATCAGTAGCATTTATATCAGAGTTTTGTTTGGATTACAATTTTAGGCCAAAGCCCGAAATCGCCTTGTGAAATAGCCGGCGGGCCAAGTATGACTCTCTTAGCTTAAAAATATTTCCGCCTTGTTTCTTTTTTTTTTTTTTGTACTACATATAGATCAGAGAATGAGAGGTTAAGACCTTCAAGTGGAGGCAGCTGCTGGGCGACCGCGCGCTAATTCCATCCAGGTCTATATTGTGTTGGAACTGTATAAATCAGTAAAAAAAAAAAAAAAAAATAACCGCTCGTTGACAGATTTCTAACCGTCGAAAGATGTAGATGATGCAATACATATGTAATAAAGAGATAAAAAATCTCTGTGGAAGTCAGCGTTCAGTTCAAGTGCACTTTCACTTTGTTAATTCATTTTGAGAATATGTGGCTCTTAGGCCGATTTTCTGAATGATGTAACGCCGATGTATTACACAATATAGCTCCCATATCACGTTACACGTGATACTTGGACGGATGAAAACAGCTGACCACGCCTTAGTTCTATTATCGGTCACGTCACTCTAGTCTGAACAAACACGCGACGGGTTCATTACACTCAGATGGGAACTGTTATCTACCACAACACTGGAATATAGGATTTTCCAAAAGGGGTGAAAGGTAAGAAGAATTTTTTCGTTAAATTATAGGTCAACTTATTTATGCCAGTTGTGAACAGATTACTTGTCAAAATAAGCTTACTTTTACAGTTATAATAACGCAGACGTATAGTATTTTAAATTGCTGTCACTTATGGTAATCTATATGCAAGCATTAAATACGTATTTGGATTGGCGCGATAGCTGTCCTCCCGAGAATTGGTATTGTCCTCGATAAAAAATGGTATGGACTAACCGTGGTGTTAGGCTGTCGCTAAGAGGATAAGTTTTACCTAAACCACAAATTCAGAACATATGGAGGTAGTAATATGTTAGTATCGTATTCAAATTATTGCTATGGACAGTGCATTGCTGCAGTGGCACTGACCCCCCCAAAATAAACCGTAACTGGGTCATGGTTGTACTAACCTTTCCCCCCGTCGCTGTAATAGGGTAATCTGTATTATGACCTCCATGACGCGTGACGTCACTGGCTCCGTTTGCAAGTGCCTTTTCACCTGTTGTGAATCTTGTATCACTGCACCGCATTACACTTTGAGACATATTACGCAGATGCCAATAAATTCAACATATCGATAATTATTTTACGTTTATGCCGCATGGGCTTTATTTTCTGATTGTCTTCGTTTTATTGAGGCTTGGTGGTCTCATTATTCTGCTGAGAAGTAGTCCAGTAAAAGTCTGAAGAAGGTAGTGATGCGGTCGTATTCGACCATCGTTTTCGCCATTGCAAGGAATTACTGCTCGGCGGTCGTCGAATGTCAAGATTTTCATCCGAGTTTTATGTGAATTTGTTCTCAGATCGTATGGTTTACACTTGTAGTCGACAAATAAGGATTTCACGCACCTTCTGATGTAAGATTGGTTGAGCTGAGTGAAAAACTTTTGGAGTACACAACATTATAATCGGAGGAAAGTGTTCCGGATTCAAGTGAAACGACTGCGCGCTCTCGTAGGCGCCGGTGGACTGGATTCGACTGACTGGGAATTTGTACGGTGTCATGGATAAATAACGTGTGCTCAGTTATCGTGTAGGTATAATAAGCAGGTTGTGACAGGAGATGCACGTGTGTTTCCTCGTTACAGTCTTCTGGTTTCTGTTGCTGTTGCCGTGTAATACAATTACAGTTTTATGTTGTGTTTTCAAATTAATCAAGATTTTAAACGCGAAATCGTACAGATAATATGGGCTTGATCTAGTTTCATGTATATGAGCTACAGGGGCAAGTTAGCTATTTAAACTAAGGTTTAGTTGTCGCCAGTTCCTCTTTTAATTTATTTTTAAAGGTAAAGATAGGTGGGGTGAGGGTGCATGTCCTCCTGGAGTTGAGTCCAGTCCAAGGTGGTTGTTTCACCCCGGGCAGGCATCCGTCGTATCACAGCCACAGCGGCAAGTCCTTTTTCACACCGAGTCCAATAAGTCCTTTCTGATTGATTTTTGTTGCCAAAAATGAGTGTCAAATCTGGCCAATACCTCTTAGCACGGTCGCACACACAACAGTCCATGTAAATTCCACTCGGTAATGACACGCCAATTTTAAATTCAGGCAATGGCAAACTGTGTTGCAACTATCTGGCCATGATACTCTTCTTTTCGGGTTTTCGGGAACGAGAACTCTTCAACATCTTTAACTGTGGTTAACGCAGACTGGCTGCCCTTCAAGCCATGGCCGGGTCATGAATTCGGGGCTGGCGTGTCATTACAGAGTGGAGTTTACGTGGGCTGTTACGTGTGCAACCTAGGTAGGAGGTAAGAGCCTCTCGACATCCATCCAGAAATGATAGGTTTAAGTATAACAGGAGACAATGAAAGTAGGGAAGCTAGGGAATGCTTATTGAGAAATTGTCCGGTCGGAAGTGCTAAGGAAGTTTTATGTGCGGAAAGGAAAATACCCATCCTTTTGGGAATGGACCTCTGTTAGACTTTGGATATAACATAAAATTCACATTTTAAGCTACCCAGGAATGTATAATATGCGAAGATTTAGTTCAGTTTCAGGCATAAATAAAGAAAAATGTGACCCTAAATGCTTGTCTAGAAGGCCGTGTTTGGTGGGTTATCTCCCCTGTCTACCCCGCCAGTTTTGGTCATGTGACTCTAGACTTGGAACCCTGGCAAGTGGTGCTGTTTGTTCCTATCTGCTTGCACGACTACGCCCTGGTTCCACAATGTTATGTTTGTTCCTATCTGCTTGCACGACTACGCCCTGGTTCCACAATGTTATGTTTGTTCCTATCTGCTTGCACGACTGTGCCCTGGTTCCACAATGTTGTGTTTGTTCCTATCTGCTTGCACGTCTACGCCCTGGTTCCACAGTGTTATGTTTGTTCCTATCTGCTTGCACAACTATGCCCTAGTTCCACAATGTTATGTTCAACTCTACGAGTTGCTTTCTCAGCGAGCATGGTATTTTGGTATTTGTAGTTTTGAGCATCCGGTTACTTTGCAAGGAGTGGAGCTGATAAATAACATTGTGCTGAATGGGCGAAACGCTGATTTTTGCCGATTTGTAACATTTAGTGAACTGCAGGTCTCTGAAACTGTCATATTTGAAGGCCAGACACACTCTGATTACCATTCCAGAAAAATTTCTTGTTTATAAGCTTTATTTTTCATTTTTTAGGGCAAAATCTAAATCAAGGCCTATCTCGCCTGGGTTAATGTTGTTTGTTTTCACCTCGCCTGCTGTAAGGCAGTGCTGTTGATTGGGTAAGAGCTGCTATGACATCACCGCAAAACTACAAATTGAAATTTCCTCTAGGAAAATCAGCCAGGTGCACATTACCATCCTGGATCCAGACACTGACAAACTCAAACGAAGGAGATTGGAAAGCCCTGGAAAGGGATAAGCTATTCAGGGTATGAGTATTTACTCATCCGTTTCAAATATGCACGAGTAAAGTGTGAAGTGCATGAGTAAAATAAGTTAGATAATTTGCCTTTCAATTTTAAAGGGCTGCAACGCAACAAAAGTTTCTGTATTAAATGTAAGTTCATTTCCCCCAACAAACACACCAAAACAAGTATTGCAATGATTTTACAGGTAACAATAAATTAATATTCATGTATATTGTTTATAATAAGCCAAATTCGGCATTGCAGAAGACTCTCAAGATCACGCCGATAGTGGACGAGACAAGGTGCGGGTTCTTGCGCCCAACAACAACAACATTGTTAACCTCTGTGAAATCACGGTGGTTCGCAAGAGCCCCCACCCTGTCTGGTCCAAAACCAGCGTGATTTCGAGGGATTTCTGCAATGCCGATTCGGCTTATTGATATGTCTTATGACACCACCCCTGTATAAGTCACCAGAGTGAGACCAAATGTTTCATTGTGGAGATTGGATTAGTTTTCACCATTATTTCTGTCAAAGATAAATGTTCTGTCAAAGGCACTGTCAGATTGATATTGAGATCTGTACGGAACTCTTCTGTGTATGGAGGTTTGAAGGCCCATGCATTCGACAAAACACACATTTTTAATCCAGTCTCTGTTTCTGCCGACTCAGTTGCGCAGGTTACCAAAGTATTTTTGTCACCAGAAACCACTGCAAAGGTGTGGCAGAGATCACAGGCCTTCATTCAGCCGGGAAGCAAATATGTCAGAGCTCAAAGTGTGCTTCCTTGTTGCTATAGTTCCAGAAGTTTAGCTGCCTCCATAAGTTACACGGCATGTTGATATGCATAAAGAAAATAAACTTGTTTGTCCTTGTGTTGGTTCGTATTTGTGCCTAGGATTTTCATGACTGATGAGTATTCCAGGAAAAGTGTAACATCCTTTTTAAACTCTGTTTAATATTCATGCTACTTGCTTTATCTGTGCATCTAAAATTCATTTTATCACTTCTGTCATCATGGTTTTAAGTGTGGTATCTTTTTTATTATTTATTATGAAACTACTTTATTTTGATGTGTGAATATATAATATTTGTTCGCAGCTAAGAGTTTAAGTGAATTTCGTGTGACCTTGTTGTGTAACAGAAGGGTAATGCATTATGTTATATACATATTTGAATGACCATTTACATCAACTGATGTTTATGGGAACGATACAGTTTATGCCTGATTTTGAAACAGTAAGGCACCACCTACATAAACTTTTTTAAACCCTTTTTTATGAATGATGTTAGCTGGGGTATTTATAGCAACACAAGGCAACTTGATTTACGAGAGAAGTGAAGAAAAATTGATTTACGAAGTTTCTGGTATGAAGGCCTGTATGTATGATACGATACGTTTTGATTTGGCTTGATTCCTCTCACCAGTTAGTAGAGATTATTTTCACTTATGAAATAGACAAGGATTTTAAGGAAATTAACATGGATAGAAAAACAACACAAGAAACTGTCTGAAGCCCAATAAAAACTTTAGAGTTGGGCCCTTATTTTGGACGGTCAGTCGGGCTACCTGTAGCAATCATAGAATTAATGATTACCTTTGTGAAAATTCTGAGTGCTGCATAAACTGTAATGAAATAAAAAATGATAAAACTCATTTATGAATTTCATTAACCATGAGTGTTTACTGAGGACAGGTTGTGCTCTGGTATTGGTTTATCCCCATCCAGAGTTGCTGTGGTACTTTTGTTTAGCAGTTGTAACGACTGCCCGGGCAATGATGGTATATCATCCATGTAACAGTCTAAACTTAGAGGCTAATCTGCTCCTTGAGGCAACTCAAGTCGAGACTTTGACCTGTGATGTATTATGTGGCCGTTTGGCTACGTCATATGGCGGGTTTCTGTATGTCGGAACTGAGCCTGCTTTTTTCCGTATGTCTGTAAAACAACCTGGTTTCGGCGTGTTAGGTACCAGGCAGACACCGCATAGACATGTACTAAGTTGTGAAATACCAAACTTTTCCCGTATGCAGTGGGCAGAATTGGAATCGTGTCTACTTGGATATGCATTGAATAATATGCACTGAATAATATTTCAACCTGCCTTTGTCTGAGATCCATGTTTGTCTCTCGTAGAGAACTTTGTACATGCACGGCAAACGTTTGAGATTTTCAGATGAAGGCTCTGTGGGGGTAGCCATCCTAAATGATAATGACATTTTGTAAAAATGAAAAATTTTCAAAATTTATACTTTCTGTTTAATTTGGCCAAGTTTTCCTGTTTGTATTGAAAATACTTTTAGATTTGAGAAAACGACCGAGCTCACTTTTCGGGGGGGATGATCGCCACTCAATCTTGATTGGGCCATCCTTGATGTAAACCTGAAGATGGGCAAAGTGGGTCACAGTTGATCCATGTAAGTGAAATAATAAAGGGCATAACATAAAACGAGAATGTTACATGTGAATGAAATTATAATAACTATAATTATTTGTGTTTGTCCCTGCAGGTATTTGATGTTGTGTGCAGAACTTGGCAGATGACAACGACTTGCAAGTGAGCAAGATGAGTTTCAGCAGCGATGAGGTCAATTTTCTCGTCTACCGGTACCTCCAGGAGTCTGGTAAGTTGTGTCCTTCCCAGCAGGCCTTTGGGCTCTGAAGTTGCATGACATTGACAAGTGTCATGCATATTGTCAGGTCGACACGGATTTATGGGTGTACAAAAAATGTGTTTGTGGCGAGTGAATCGACCAACTCTCCAAAAAGGGCCCGACGCTTAAGTTTAAAACGGGCTTGGAGACAGTTTTATTAACACATTTATCAATATGCATTCTCTTCCAGGTCATAACCATAATAACTGATCGTATTTTATTTGAGGTTATGCGTGATGCCTCTGTAGTTCTAAGGAGTGGAAGTCTTGTGTAGTGGACTTGTGCAGATACATGTAAATGTGTCCGTTTAAGGTTTGAGTTGGATTTCATGTAATTTACAATGAACACAATATTTATTTATTAGATTGGTATTGTACGCCATACTTAAGAATATTTCACTTATACGATGGCAGCCAGCATTGTGGCGGGAGGAAACCGAGCAGAGCCTGGTGTAAACCCACGACCAACAGCAGGTTGCTGGCGGACAAACACAATACTTAAATTGGCCACTCATCGTCGTATATGTTTATTTCACTGCAGAATTGTTGAGAACAATGTAAAACTCAGGAATACATACATTAAACCGGCTAAATATGCTGGTTATATCAGTTGATGTCTTTCTCACCTCTCTGTTCTCCCTGACCATGTCTGCCATTTTAATTGGCGGGTTTTACTTTTGACGGGAATCTGATTCTTATATGACTCCAGTGAACAGTATCTACAGGAATCTAATTGGGAACCAAAAAAGTCACGTTTCATTATAAGAGAAAAAACATTGTTTCAGATAAGGTAAACACTGAACACGGAATCCCCAACATCTGTTTGTTTTTATATGCAGTGAAATGTTTACCTATGTCATCTTCTTATGATACTAGTTTTGGACAAGATTCTGGTGGATTCCAACCGAGAAATTCTACGGAAATCAGTTTGGATTCAAATAAAAAATGACAAAAATAAAGGCCTGAAGTGTGAAGTTGGAACAAACATTACATGCCTGGTTGCCAGTGGTTATAAGCTTGCAGTAGTATATTTGTAAGTTCACAAAATTTCACTAGTCACTGGGATATTTTGAATCCTTCTCTGTCAAACTGAAATGACATCTTATATAGGATTATAGTACTGATATAAACTGGTATGCGTACAGTGGCTATAGCTCTGAGCGATTCCAGACAACCCAGCCCTTTTGGATAGCAGTCTGATAGGTCGCCTGCAACTCAAATCCTCTTGCCTTCGCGTGGGTGGACATGTTTTCCTGCATAACATTTGAGTGCTGTCGGCCTTACTGAGTAGGTTTGAATAAAAAATTGTAAAAAAAATGAAACGCCCTGTGTTAGTGATATGAACCAGGATCCGGGTCACTGTAATGTAATGATAATTTTTTTAGAAGAGTTGTCCTTTTCTTATGTGCCTGACATCCAAATTTAGATTGTCACTGACGTACATGTGCAGTGCCATGTTAATCTGCTTCAGATCACTTGCACTGTCTAGATTTGATGGCCTGGGAACAACATTCACTATAGTTTGCAACTCCTATTTCTGGGAGGTCATACTGCGTGCACTGTTATGTTACCTGAACTACCCACATATGACATTGTGAGTCATTGATCCAGACACTCTGAAAATTAGAAAGGTAGCTATTTGACCATCACTGAAAAATCTATTGAAATGGAAAAAAATTGACAGCAGCTTATAAATTCTTGCTCGATGTAATTGTAACTTGGTCGAAACTCCATTGGTAGAACCGGCTTCGTGACAAAGATGAATCCCTGCAGTTTGTATCCCACAGTAAGTCGTCTTTTACTGCAGTGTTACAGAAAAAAATAAGCAATGCTATACAGGCCTGACGGCGAGAAAATAGTTGGCAAGCAGTTTTTCATTCATTTTGCCATTTTAATGGAGCAGTGGGAGAGTAAATCAAATGTTTTAAAATGTTTACATACAAATAACCTCCATTTTGGAGAGAAACAAATTGTCACATGTAAGATCAAGGTGAAGGCAAGCGAGGAATGTGAAATAGAAGTTTTTATTTAGCAGGATGTTCTGCACGGCATAATTAACACGTATGAGAAGTGTGCAACAAGGTCACGGAAGTAAAAGCTACTTATTTGCAAAACAGCATTTCCAGTTTATTTATAGGCCAGAGGTACTACAGTGTATTATAAATTTAAGACATCTGTAAATTTCGTTCGCTGGACTACTCATACTCTCATTGACATGTCAAACTGTAACTGTTCATTTACTGCACTTTAAGGAAGTTGAAAAACGCATCTGCGCATGTGTCATTTTCTGTTTTCTAGAAAGTTCTTGTCTGCATTTATGCACGTGCATGTAACAATGAAAATTTAAGAGTGTTGTGAATGTTGCAAATTTTTCTATGGAAAACTGAGTATTGTATGGAAACTCATCATTTTAACCCAGTAAGAGGTTTATGTGATTTCTTTGGGGGAAATATTCTTAACCTCACCCTCCTTGACCTAGAAAAATGGTATATCCCAGAGAAAAGATTCAGGCTTTTCAAGTTGCATTTTGCTGAGGCCCTTGAGGGGGGTGTACATGTGGTTGGTGCCTGCACCTTACCCTTTGTAGAGATTACGAGGCTGCACTGACATCAATTGATTTCTGTCGCGTTTCAAATTTGACATTCATACAAACATGTAGTGAACGATTATGTGAGTTTAATTTGTGTGAAACTCACGGTCATATAGGCCAGTTGCTACACGTGAGTGGTGCATTGTGTATCGGTGAGAATGACAGTGTTTAAAGGTGCGTGAGGTATTGGTTGGTTATTCCGTTTGACAGCCTGGCCTGTGTAGATAACATGCTGTCTACCTTTGTGTTCCACTTTTAACCACCTTCAGTATTATGTTTCGGTGGCCCCTGCCTCATTTAAGTGACCTCTATATGATAGATGCCAACGGCATTGTTTTGGGTTGTGTGCCCCCTCTGTGCCCTCCCACATGTATTTTTCCTCTTCTCCCCCTCCCTTCACCCCTTGTCCCCTCTGTCTGTGGTTGAGTTATCCATCTACGGTGCTCTCCTATTGATTATCAGAGGTGAGGATTCCCTGTATGTCCCACAGGTGCAGGGAACAGAAGGTGAAAATGACAAGGGTGATGGCACCATGGAGTGGTGGTTGTCATTGGATGTACCTCCAGATTTCTCATCTGGATACCACAGACATTAACTGGTTAACGTGATGAGATATTTGGCTGTGTTGAGAATGAAGATCAGTGTACTTGCATAGGTCGCCGTAATGTATAATGCAATGGACACAGTGTGCATATTTGTATGTCACTGGATGGGGTGGGGTGGGGTGGGTGTAGTTCATCAGTACATGTTACTTGCTCAAAGGCTTTACTCTGGCTTCCTCAAGCAAAACTTTTGCAGTCAGTCATCCACTTACTTAGTCGAGGCAGCAAGACATCATCCATCAATTCAACAGCGGGCTGTGCTACCTGATAACATTGGGTGGGACGGTGCAAATGACCTTTCACCAACTTTCTCAGGTGTGAAGACTATACAGTTTGTTTTGAGCTAAGAACAACAATGAAATGTAACATATTGATTCACCTATACATGTGTGTTTATCGTGTAGATGTGAAAACAAGGATGTATTTGAGTATAGCTTTGAAAATCTGTTGTTTACCTTCATCTGTAAAATGGACTTGCTCACACTTGGCTGAAATTGGGCTATCAGGGCATAGAGTCAGTGGTCAACATTTGATCAATATGATGCATGTAGTTCACAGTTTAATCTGGAATACAATTTTAGTCTACCTAATTGAACATCATATCAGGAATATTATGACATTTCGTCTTTTGTTTGGTGACTTTTATTTGACCTTCATGAAGTACAGCAATGAGGCACTTAAGTTGCCTTGTTATGTATGTAAGACTTGGGTAAAATAAACACTATCTTTCGATGGGTAATACCAATAATGCTAAGTATGCTCTAGGTCTGAAAATACATGTACAGTCAGCCATTTTTCTTGAGTCTGAAAGAAAAAATGGGGGAAATGGGCATAATAGGGGTAAACTTAAAAAATTCTAATTCATATCATTTTTTTATTGACCCCCCTCCTCCTCCCCCCCCCTGCAGCTCACTCGGGACTTGAGTAATCTCTTTTGCCCAGACCCTCCTCAAATGAGTGCCTTTGTAAGATTACACTATCACTTAAAGCTGAAATATGACCTTTACTAGGCCATACACATATGCGTGTAGATTGACCTATTTTTGACAGGCTCTATTTAGGTCATGTGTAGAGTTAGGTTTATGGCCTGTAGCTGTTTTTCATGTTTGATGTCTAGACCTTACTGATGACTGGACTTCATGAATGATGTGTATCTGAAACTTGTATGAGTGACTTAATGGCAATGCCAGGAACTCGACAAGTGGAAGCTACAGTTTAAAGACAGAAGAAAAACTTCCCAGTTTCATCCAAGATAATCTTAGTACTGTTGTGACTGACAAACCTGTAATATTAATTTATTTATTTGATAGGTGTTTTACACCGTACTCAAGAATATTTCACTTATGTGACGGCGGCCAACATTATGGTGAGAGGAAACCGGGCAGAGCCTTGGGGAAACCAACGACCATCTGCACAAACCTGTAATAGTTCATAGAGATGTATACACAGTTTACGTGTATACAGGTATCATCTTGAATCTCTTCTAATACTGGAACCCAATGTCTGGTACTTGGAGCACTCAGGGTGAAGACCTAGCCAAAAACTGAGGCCATGCAATGTGGTTTAATGGTATCAAATAGTATAACATTCCATTTATATCCTTGTAAAGCAACGCAGAATGGATAACATGTGGCAAAGGGACATACATGTGTCTGAGATAATGCGTTATAAATATTTGGTTGATTGATAGGCATCTCGATGATGACTCAATTTTAGGTCATCATTTGTATTTTGTGTGAATACCCAAACATTTGAGCCCCTGACATTGGTGCTGTGATCAGTATAAGAATTAAGTCACCTTCATATATTGAAACTGAGAGATATCTTATAAAATGTTATGGTGGAGAACTACATATTTTATTTGCCAAAGCACAGGACCCAAAACGCTATTAAAATGCTGATATGAACCTCTAGAGTGTTGTTCTCACATTTAGGTGAAACATGCTCTATCAGTTTGAAGGCAGAAAGAATGGTTCCAGATGAAATAGGGAGAAGTTCATGAAAGAAAAATATAGCTCACTGTTCAAAATTCTCTCTTGAATGCAAAAACCTGTTTGAATTTGTCTGAATTAGTTGCTGAATTATCTTCGTTTGAAGGCTGGAGCATTGTGCTGTCGACTGAAGGTGCCCATGCTTTTAAGCTTATGAGAAACTGACAAATAAGAGAGCTAAGACATATCAGCTGTCTATAAGCTGTGACACAAATGTTCTGCGTTGACTGGCAATGTAACGTAATAACAGAGGGATAGGACACATGTTTTAATGACAACAAATACATGTGTGAACAACACTGCAAAGTTATTAAGTTTCAACCACAACCCTAGCAGCTTACTACAGTTTCAGGTGACAAGAGTGTCCCGCACTTGGAACAGTTTTGTCACAGCCCAGACAGAATGACCGAGTTTCATGATAGCTGATGGAGCACGGTCAAATGTCAATTTCCGCTGTCATTGTAGCTGGTAGAAAAAAATGCTTCACCGAAAGAAACATAACATTGTCCAACCTCTTTGGCAAATTCAACTTTGAACATATGATGTCTTTCACGTTAAAACCGTGTGAATGGCTCGAGGTGGTTTGGTTTTTTTTTCAGTGACTTATGATAATCCGTACCAGTGGTAGATCTGCAGCATCGTTATTTGAGGAGCATATTTTACTGCTCTAGTAGGAAACTGAATTGCACATTGACTTTGAGAGCACATGAAAGTCAGTGCCTTTGATTAAATGTATAATGATTGTGTGTAATAGCGATTACTGCCTGTCCGATTTTAATCCTGTGATATTGGTGAAAAACAACAAGCCATCTCCTCAATTTGATCGGACTGATTGGACTATTTAGGTCTTTTGTTAACAAAATTATCCTGTTCATGTGACGTTGTTAACTCGTTGCCTTCTGTTCCTTCCAGGATTTGCCCATTCTGCTTACACATTTGGAGTAGAGAGTCACATCAGTCATTCCAACATCAATGGGGCCCTGGTACCTCCGGCGGCTCTGCTCAGTATCATCCAGAAGGGTCTGCAGTATACTGAGGCTGAGATCAGCATTGGGGAGGTAAGCTACAATCTGCCACAACATAGACGGAGTGAACGGAACACATAAGTAGTGGTGATGTCTATTTGCACTGACAGAATACAATGTTCCATGCATCATCGCTGCATCCATTTAAATAAGAAAACGATGAAATGCTGAGCATAAAATATCACAGTTGATCCACGGATACATGCCGCACCCTTCAATAATCCGCAGTGCTAACTTTTGATCCGTACTTCATTGAAAAACACCTGTGACTAAGAATAAGAGGCACTGCAAACTCGCGCTGGCCACTGGAATCATCACATCACCCCAGGATGTAAAGCCTGCTAAGGGCTCATGCTGTGAATGGCGCCCACCTTCGCCTCAGCTCAGCGTGGCTCATCGCAACCCTATGTACATCACCCATACTAAAAAAATCAGCGCAGATCCGTGAACTTGAAATGGATGGAACTGCTCTGGATGAGGTCCAGGCTAGTGTCAGGCAAATTTACCTGTGCTCAAAACTCATCAAAAACCAAATTTTTTTATGGCCTTCTCTGTTGTAGTATGAATATTTGTGTTGTGACCTGCAAACAGCAATGAAAATGTCATAATTTTCAAGATGCTTTCGATGCCAGAATTCCGTTACATTTCAGGACCAAGAATAGGTTACAAGACTGTTCAAAATGGCTGCCAATTGTGAGCAGTGTGGTGTGTTCTCAAAGTTCTCACAGCTAATGTGACCACAACACTGTGAGTTAATTAGTTACATCAGTGAAGGTAATAAATTAAGAAGATTCAAACAGAAAATAACATAGAAATGGGCAGAAGATGTGAATTGCATATAGACGATGTAGATCTGACTTCCGATGACTGTCAGTGCTGCCGTCTCTTGTCCGCTATGTTTTTCTCTAGAGCCCCACACTCACTAACGCATGCTGTACACCTTGTGACTAAAAACACCATGCGTCCAAGGATTGCCCAGAAGTTTTTATTACAACATTTTGTTACTAACCATACTTCGCACCCCTTGCATACAGGTCAGCTTTGAGGTAAAAATGTTCGACTTGTATCGGTGTACTTGCAATATTTCGTCTACGTTTTAGCAACCCTTTTGTTTTATGTGAAAATTCCTGGTGGAGCTGCAGCGTTCTGTGAACATAACTGATGTGCAGACGCCAAGGTGACTTTCCTTATTGTATTGAAGGAGTTCATTCAACATTCATGGTACATTTTATGTTCTTAATTCCCCTGAGTGTGGCTCTTGCAATTTGTGGATCAACTCTGACTGAAGGTTATAAAATAAATATTGCAACAGATGCATATTTCCCTTCTGTGAAAAATTGTCTTGACGTAAAGTTTTGTTTTTCATAACACCTCATGCAGTGCTAATTCTTGCCTGCTTGTTAAGTGATGTGTTAAGTGATTGTTTTTGTTCTGTGCAGGATGGTTCAGAACGAGTGATAGAATCATTGTCGCTGATAGACGCTGTGATGCCAGACGTGGTAGAGTCGCGGAAACAAGCTGCGCAAAAAGCTCACCAAATTAAGACGGAACCGGCCAATACAAATGGTGAAGACGCCACACACACGATCAGTAAGTCAGAACATGGTGCGTGCTTGTAAGGCAGAATGCAAAAGGAAAGGCTGCGTGCTGTGTGTTTGAGGAATGGTGTGTGAACAAAAAGATTCTGATCTACTGTGAGTGACCTAAAATTTTGTCTATGAATGAGTGGTTCGTTTCATTTCCATGAGTTCTGACGATTATAGAAAGATGGTGTGAGGTACATGTATGTTTGGAAGGCAGGACGATACCCTAGGGGAAAAAGTAAATTTAAACACCAGAAGTGATATTTTATTGACTTTTAAGTTATCCTGAAAGGTGCTCTTGTGCGGTCAAAATTTTAGGTCATATGCAGTAATACGTCTTTGTTTGTTTACATATCACAAATAATTTATAGGCCGAATAGCTGCAAGCTTTGATTGCTTGTCTGATTTGCATACTGACCAATAGGGCTGCTTGCTGTCATTCAGATACTTGAATCTGACAGCGATTTTGCGTGACTTCATGTGTGACCCCTTTTGAATTTGGGCACTGAGGACATCAAGCCGAGTGGTGTTGGAAGTTAAGAAATGAGGGCTGAATATCTGACCATGACACTTATTCAGGGTTGAGCTGTCCTTATGTTGCTAGGTGATGTTAAACAGTCCGCATGTTACATGACTGAATATTTCAGTATTGCTCAGTGAGGTCAGGGGCAGGTAACTGGTGATTTATGTTGACTGGAAGCTAGATGTACAATGATAGGGTATGTGTAAGGTCTACAGAAACACAAGCTATGTCACATGACGTACATGCACCCCTAACTTGATGGGAGAAACGTTACAGCTGCAAATTTAGGACAATACCTGGATTTAGTCACATAATACTTGCACTGTTGTTAAGACGATGAATTAGGTCACTTATCATGATTTTTTGGGTCGCACGGATGACCTAGTGAGTGATAAGCGCCTTATCTGTTAATCCTACCTCCACCCTGCTTGACTGAAATTGTGTCAGGTTTGTCCTGTTTCTCTGACCCTCCTCCACTCCAGTGTGCCATGTCTGTCCCCTTCCCTAACTTATGTCTTGCCTGTAGCCAGGTGTCAGCAGGTATCTAGGCTCTCCAGCTTAACACTCTGTTATTCAGGGTGGAAAAAATTGAAATTTGAATAAGGTAAAGAAAAGTTGAGAAGGATTTGCCCTTGTTCACAGAAACTTGGGAACATAGTGCAAATGTTTCTATGTGTACTTTAATGATCTGAAGCCGTGCATAAGATTCCATGTGATACATGCAGGAATAAACATGACGCTGTGTACCAGTGGTGTAGGCACATTTCACACCCCTGTCATTTTGATGTTTGTGAAAATTTATGATAATGATTCCAACGAAAATGTGTAGATGGACTACATGTACTGTTACGCACAATGTGCTGTGGACAAGTTCTGAGTCGGACCAACCAGCAAGCTCTGAGTCGGACCAACCAGCAAGTTCTGAGTCGGACCAACCAGCAGGAGTTCTGAGTCAGACCAACCAGCAAGTTCTGAGTCGGACCAACCAGCAAATCATAACCCTGAAATCCATCATGTAGAAGTCATGCACTGAACAGATTAGAATTTGGAAATATTTGATAGAGCTCTTTCATAATTGCTTTTGTCAGCCAATCAGAAAAACATTGTACATTCATTATGCTTTCATTTTTTTTTTCTCTTTCTTTTTTATTTTTTTTTTTTTGGGCAGAGTGACTCACTCTTGAATATGTATTAAATCTAAAAAAAAAAAGAAAAACCCAGAAGGACGCAGACTTAAACAAACGAAACCGTTCCTTGATGAACTGCTGAATGGTTGTTTTCAGTTGAAAGAAAATATGTATCTAAGCAACAAGAAAGAAAGAAATAAACAGTAGGCAACACACACTTCTCACTGCACGTTTTCAAAGCCAAATTGATGTTTTGATTGTAGTATTCACCTGATCACCATGGCAACATACTTCTCTCTGCACATTTTCAAAGCCAAAGTGATGTTTTGATTGTAGTGTTCACCTGATCACCATGGCAACACAGACTTCTCACTGCACGTTTTCAAAGCCAAATTGATGTTTTGATTGTAGTATTCACCTAATCACCGTGTAAGAGAGAAAAACAAGTTGTTAGTAGGTAGAAAAGTTGTTAGTAGGTAGAAAAGTTGTTAGCAGGTAGAAAAGTTGCAGATGTGTGCAAATGTGTCAGGAAGCTAACAAGCAGATAGGAGGGAATGTACCAGTTTGACTAGAGGGGGATCTCCTGCATATGCCATGAGATCAGCAGTTGTCTGGCCTTATTGACGTGCCAACTCGTTTGAACACAAACTTTCCTAATGGTACATTGGACTCAAATCATTGATAAGTACTAGGGTACAGTGAACTCGGCCCATTCATACAGATATGTGGTGGGACAGGCATTACTGACAACTAGCAGATATGTTACCTCCCTTGCATGCAGACTAGGAGCTGTTGGCAGCATTTACAAACGCTACAGACCCTTAAATGTCTATTTTTAGGCATGCACTAAGGCTAAAGTCATTGGTGTGTTGATAAAGTGTGGAGGGTAAAAAACCTTTTATGGGGCTTCCAGTATTTCTGGATGTCTGTAAACAATGTAATGCACCCTCAAGCTTGTCCTGAATGTTAGAGAAAACATCAACAAAGCTGGGTTTATGTGTTATTTGGTGTGGGGGGTGATTACAGTCGTGTTTGGGCATGAAACTCATGGAAGCAGAAATCATGCATTAGAACGAGATTTAAGGGCTGTCAACTAGACTCGTGTTCACGTTAGTCGTGTCATTTTGAAGTAAATTCAGTGTGAGCCATGAGATTTCACATTACATGAACTATATCCCCTTGTTTGTCAGTGGCGAATCCCTGCCTGGGCTTTTGTTTAACTCCTCTTCATTTCCATTTCCTTCCTAGCCAGAATGGATGGCTTGTTGTTGTTTGGGTTTGTCATCAACTGCCACCCAGCCCAGCTGTGTCTTGAACTAGGTCAGGCTAGTACATCTGGGGGTGGGGGTCCATAGAATTGCATGCTGCCATAGGACAAGCCTCGCCAACAGATTCTCCGCAAAATGTGCCATAAAGTAGGATATATTTCATTCTAAAAATATGAGGGGACAGGAAGAAAAACTGGGCGATAGCCTCTATTTTAATGTTCCAGCCTGATTGACCAATGGGGAGAGGTTATTGATTGGGACCCACTTGTTGTGACCTGGATAGGCCTGGCCAGGAAGCATGGAGTTGTATGGCCAGGCTGGGTAAAAATAAACATGTTTATCCACAGTACACAGCTTCCCAGACCTAACTGGCGGGGATACCAGCCACCCGATTGGCTGAAGTCTGATTCAAGTACATGCAGACTGCATGTTAGGCTGGGCCAGGCCGGGCGTGGGAGTTTCTGTGAATCGATACAGATAATGGGTCTGTCAGCACCACATCACTCAGTCTTATGGTTAACCATTCAGTCATAATGATTAATAGAATCTGCTTTTTGTGAAGGATTTTTTTTTTTCTTTTTCTTTCTTTTTTTTTTATGCTTAAACCTTGGTTGAATGAAATCAGAGTATGACTGGATGTGAAGACAATGAATTAGGGAAATTTATTCATAGCAATAAAAACTGAATTTGGGGACATGGTGGGATGCTGCCACCTGTTTTGAGTTTGTACATCTAGTGTTCTTGCTGGTACCTTGTACTTGCGTACAGTACAATTTCGTTTGCCAAAGTAATAGTTGCCAACGGTCGCTACTTTCACTCATGATGAGAACAACATTGCTGACATCAGATAAAAACATACTACAACTTGTACTGGGTCAGCCTTACATTATGAACATACAGTTCTCACTCCAACCATTACATTAATATCCAGTCCATTATTTAGGATTTAACCAGTAATCCACCTCTGAATGACCCCCACATTGTTTACACAGATCTCTTTTGGGCAGACTGCAGTGATACAACCTATCCCCCCCTTCCCTGTTGTGCCATACACATACCTGTCTCCCCTTTTTTGTGGTGTGGATTACCCCATCATCATGGTAACTAAGGGCAGTTGGGTCACATGATTTGCGACCTGACCTAGTTAAATATGGCAGTGGCAGATGGTTGTGGGAGGGCAGCTGGCTTGGGCACCATTCACTGGGGGTAATTCATAACAGAGACTAGACTCATCAATCTCAAGTTCTGGGTGTCTAGCAAAAATATGTGTGTATGTTTATCAACCCTAGATATGCTGTATATACTGGGATACTCTGGTACTCTTGATCCACTTGCCATGCCATTACCAGTGACTCGCTGTTCTCTCTGCAGTCGAGAAGGACTCCTCATCGTCATATGACTGAAACATTGTTAAAGCAATATGTTAAACCCCAAGCACTCACCCACTCACCCTTTTCTCTGCACCATGTCAAAAATATAACAGTGATTGACCAGCGTTTGTTTTTTTTTTTACTGTGCATAGATTTCTTTACAAACACTGCCGAATGCTTGCAGCCAGGTTTACCAAGCTTTAAACTCCATATACAACATATAACGCTGTTTATTACAGTGATGTTTACTAGTCAATTTTTTTTCAAGGTCATTGAGGTCAGTTGAGTTATGTTTTGTGACTCATAAATACAAAATGTTTTTGGCTCATAAATACAGCGTCTCTTGAACTCTTTGAGCAATTTTCATTTGATTTGTGCCACGTGTGCACCTTTTTTGTGTAAAATCACACCTGTTGTTTTTCAGGGACCTTGACATTCATCTGTTTTTTTCAAGGTTGTTGGGCTGTGCCTCCATTAACTTGTAAACACTCTCTCTTGTAAGGATGCATATGGCTGATGATTGTTCTGGGCAGTGCAAAGTGTTTCTTCAATTATTCATCACATTGATCAGACCTTGGTTTTGGAGGATCTAAGCTTTTCCTGAATACACCAAAGTGTTCACATTCTCCCATTTTAGGTCATTTTTGTGACACTTGAAGTGGAGTTACCCTAAATGACCTAAAATTTCGTCCATGACAAGACTGCTCATGTTTCCTCACACTGGGAGTTCTGTTGACTGTAAACAGGTGTTTTTAGGTTTGTTTGGAGACTGGGATGATATCCTACAGGAAAAGGGGCAAGTTTCAACTCCCAAAGTACAATTACATGGAATTTGTTTGTCTCTAAAGATGTGCATTTTTGGTCGAAATTTTAGTTCATTTACAGTGTTATATTTCATACGTGTACATGAATCAGCCCATTGATCCCATTCTTGTTCTGCTGTTCTTGCAGGTAATCACACAGAACCCATGGACATAGATGGCGCTGTAGAAATCCCCACAAACAAAGCCACGGTGTTACGAGGCCATGAGTCCGAGGTGTTCATCTGCGCCTGGAACCCGGTCAACGATTTATTAGCATCAGGGTCAGTCCAGTTCTGAGCTCTGAGTAGGATGTTGTTGTTTTTTTTTGCACCTTTGTTGTTTTGTTATTGCAAGTAAGAGTTCTTCATCCATGCACTTCTGTTGGCTGATAACTTGTCCTAGTATTATGTGTTATCAGTTGTTCTTTATCGGAATTCAAGAAATTCGACTGCAAATTATTGTGAAGCTATATACTGTGTTCAAAAAAGGAATGTCTGTTAATTTTGAATTCATACACAGTTTGCTGTAGCAAATATCATGAATGAATGTGCGAATGAAGCATTTATTTCAATAGGTAACTCTGTCAAATTGTATAATTTGCTCTGCCCTGAGGCCCTCTATATAAAAACAATACTTGAACAAGTAGGAACAGTAGTGGTGCCTACAGTTGTATTTTTAAACAGCAAAACAATGAGTAATAAATTTCTACACATGTGTACACATGGACATCAGCCAAAATAATAAGTAAATAAACACATTGTCATGATTAGCAAGGGGGCTGTTTTGACTTTGGTATGCCTCTGTGGATTTCATTGGGCTTGAAAAACTTTCAGCACGAAGGTTTAGATCTTGTGGCAACTCCATATGTTCTGTATTTTACGTAGAGTTGTTTTGTTAGAAGTTAAGCGATTGCTTTTGACTTTTCTTTTTGCAGGTCTGGTGACTCGACAGCCCGGATATGGAACATGAATGATAACTCAAATAGTGCCAATCAGCTGGTGTTACGCCACTGTATACAGAGAGGAGGGACAGAGGTGCCTAGCAACAAAGATGTCACCTCCTTAGACTGGAATGTAAGACATTTAATCAACTGCACCATGACAAGCAATGAAAACTGTTCAGATGACAAATTTAATTACATATTTGATTGTAGTTTTTGACAGTGTTGCACTTCATAATTTTTCACCTGAATTAGGGCAGTGATCCTGAATTTTATGGGCGGAGGAAACTGGTAAGGGCTGGACGTGAAGCGCCCACATTTTTATTTGAAGTTAATGAGAAAGTTTCGGAAATGTGATGCACAGATATGCCTTGGAAGGCAGATGGTCTACAATGAATACTGAGCTATGCAAACGTTCCACTGGTAATTGTCACCAAGATTCCACCAACAGTGAGCGCTGTGGACTCCCTTAACAATGCAGAGGTTGAAGCCATATCTCTTGGGTCCTTGTGATTCATTGACATTTGCCTCTTACCACTCTGCCACAAATCGCTCCCAGTTTGTCTTTATAAGTTTTCAAGGTTTCCTTGTAGCATCGTTATTAAATGCCTGTTGGCAGAGATTTGAATTAACTTTAAAGGGGTCGCATTGTAACCAAGTGACTGGTAAATCTGAAGAAGTGGCAATTCTAGTAGGATTCTAGGATACAGGGTTTATGGACTCCGGAATCCTACAGTGCTGGTTGGCTTGTTCTGTGTTAATTGTCATGGAATTTGACTGTTGCCCCTGTGCTAATTTAAGCATTAACTTAAGCACGATTACACGGTGCCATGTGTGCAAGATAGTGCATATTTTTTGAAGAGGTGATAAAATGATAAGAAAAAAAAAGATAAAAGAAAAAGAAATCAGAGGTATAACAGGTGTATGGATTTGTTAATGTGTACATGTGACTGGTTGATGTTTCATGTGTTCTGCTCTTTGCTTTCCACAGTGTGATGGCTCCTTGCTGGCCACTGGCTCATACGATGGATTTGCCAGGATATGGAGTACAGACGGTATGCACTACACCCATGTCATCCTAAATCATCAGCAGTGCATGACTTTACTCCAGACATTCTTGATTTCTGCATTTACGTGCATGTGTTTCTTAATTTTTCAGATTATTTTAGTTATAAAAAGGTGACATTGGTCTACTTGATTAAACCAGTTTCACGTATAAATTAACATATTGTACGTGTTTTGGACACGACAGATTGGGTTATAAAAAGCCCAAGTAAATGTTTTAGCTGGTGCCTTTTTCTTATTTTATATGCTTTTACAAGTTATGAATTATAAAGTTCATCTTTCAGTTTTTGAATGCCTGAGTCTGTTTCCATTGTCAGATTTTAAGTAAGATCTGTGAAATAGTGTGGATTTGAAGATTTTGAGAATGTTTGCTTTCTCTTCAGGTCGCTTGGTTCAAACATTAGGTCAGCATAAGGGTCCAATATTCGCTTTAAAATGGAATAAAAGAGGAAACTATATTCTGAGTGCTGGAGTGGATAAGGTAAGGATATGGGTTAACCACGAATGCTTCTGAAATAGCCTGTCTTCGATACAGCAGCTTGTAGTTTACATTCTGTTGCTCCTAATGACAAAATGTAACTCTGATTCAGTCTGTAACCCTTGGTGGCAAAATATAACTCAGATTCAGTCCTAGAAAGATGAGAGAGCAGCTGTAGTGTTAGTGGGGTATCAGAGACACTGTCTGTTCATCTAGGATAGTCAAATTGACCTATCGACTGGTTGACTTCATACCTTCCAGACACTAAGCCATGCCTCCACCACATAAATTTTGTTAAGTAGAGCTGGGCAAAGCAGATGTTTCAGTCACAAAAATGGGTACAGTAGTATGATTGATTAACAGGAGTTAAGTTTCTTGGTCATATTTTCATTTGGAATCCATAACGGAGCATATATTTATATTCAGTCCAAACATTCATACAAAAAAGTGGCGATTGGCTCTTCTTGGCATGTAGTTCAGGTTAAGCCTACCCAAGTGCTGGGTAGTATTGGTTTCACAGACCTCTTAGCAATCCTTGGCTTTCGAGAGCTGTTACAGAATGTTTTGGCTCTGACAAAGCTGTGTTTATTATGTTTCCTTCAGGCTGTCAACTCACTGTTTTTTTTTCCTTACATTTTCAGACAACTATAATTTGGGAAGCAAGTTCGGGGAGTTGTACACAGCAGTTTGCCTTCCATTCTGGTGAGTATTGAAACTGGTTTTAACTTCATTATTTTATCTTCATTATTTAATCATCAAAGACTTGCATATCTGCAGGTGCTCTCTATCTTTTGTCTTGGGTTGTCATTTTGTGACAAGTATAACATGTTATTGTGTTGATATTGCAGCTCCAGCGTTGGATGTGGACTGGCAAACCAACATGAGCTTCGCCTCCTGTTCAACAGACCAATGTATTCATGTTTGTAAATTGAATTCCGAGCGGCCAATCAAAACATTCCAAGGTCATACGGTAAGGACTGTTCTCTGCATTACCGGCAACTGATTTGTTCTAGAAATACCCTCATAAGCTGTCTTGCTGTTCAGTTAAAAGGTAATCTATGTTGTAGATTCTTTACTGACAGCAGGCATTGTTTTTGTACAAGCCTTGCTTGATGGGTGATTTACACACAACCCAAGGCTTTGCTAAACACACAAGGGAATTTATGTCGTGATATTTGTGTTTCATGGTGATGCTTTAGTGGAGTATCATATGACTACAAACATGTTTAAGGAAAAGCTTACCCCGTTATCGTTTTTGAAAATCGAAGAATAACAAGAAATTTAAAGGGTACTGTAATTCTTCAACCTTTTTGCATGTTTGCAAGATGTTTATTCAAGCATATTCTGAAGGCATTTTTCTGTGGTAACTTATAAAATTATACTTTCTATGCAGCCCTGAATTTGGCCAATGCAACCGATGTAATTTTGTCTCCAAAGTAAAATTTAAGACGTTCATAAATGGCACAGAAAGTTGCCCTTTCATATGCGAAAAGATTGAAGATATAGAGTAACAGATTTAAGAAGTCCTGTTCCATCAAATATTAGAAATCTCGCTCGCATTGAGATTAATCTTTTATTGTTATTTAATAACAGTGTTTACTGATGACATCACCCTATGTGAATAATTTGTGTGATTTCTTCGGTGTTTGTCCCTAAAAGCCTTGGTTTTACACAAAATGTGAACTGAAATATCATCAGCAAGCTCAGTCTGGTCTGGGCCTGTGATCCATACCATACTGCAGAATAACCCATTACGAGAACTCCCAAAATTGAAACATTGATCGTTCTCCCGAGTTTCCGATGTTCAGGAAAGTCTTGGCAGATGAAACATCCTGAATTGCTCCCCAAAGTTAAGGAGTAAATTACACAGAGAGTTTAGCCAGATCTGCACAGTTTGCAACATTAGATGAGAGTCTACAGTCTGCAATATGGCGTATTGTGTGTTTCGTTGGCACTTGAATGTTTATCCAATTTACACAGTTGTGTAGTTTCCGTTCTACACCATGTGCACTGTCCATCTGTTTACAAGAGCTGTATGCAATTATGTTGTTGTGCAAATTTTGTTTTGTTGAGTTACAGCTGATCACTTTCGGGATTTCAGCACTGTCATGACAACAAAACATAATCTAGGATTTTTGGTTTCTTCCTCAAGGATCCTCTGAGCTTGATTTATTTATTTTACTGGTGTTTGAATTGTGAACTGATGAATTGTTTGTGGCTTTTATATCAGCCTTGAAATTGACTCAGTGAAGTTAACAGCCTGTCTGTCACAGTTAAATTCATTTTGAGAGATAAACCCATTTTGAGAGAGAATTTTTGCTCCTGTTTTGAAAATTTAAAGAACCAACAGATGCTGTGAGTGTCAGTAATATTGGATTGACCATTCAGTAGCCAAAGGTTTTTTGTTACTTTCAGAATGAGGTTAATGCCATCAAATGGGATCCACAAGGGAACCTGCTAGCATCTTGTTCAGATGACATGACCTTAAAGGTGAGACCGGCGAGTTTGAGGTGTAAAGGTTTGGACTCAAAAGACACTTTCAGGAAATGCAATATTTGGAAGCTTTTTCTGTATATAACTTTAAGATTCTGATACCTGAAGACAGTGTTATTTGCGAAGAAAGTTACAGAAAAAGTTGAGTGACAAGGTTTTGTGGTAGAGGCCCAAGTCTTCCTGCAGTTTCTTGATCATGGATTTCCGGTGGTTTCTGATAAAGCAGAAGGGAGATAACTGTGTACATTGATGATGATATCTTCCAGTCCATGTTGACTTTCAGGGGCATATGAAGTCACAAAGCACATTGCCATGAGAAAATGGCCTTGGGTCTGGGATATAAAGCTGACTTAATATTGTGTCAAGTTCAGACTGCTTCAGAAAAAGGGGTTCCTGCTGTTTGTCTTCTTTGGCGTAACGTTTGGCTTGTAATGCAGGGCATAGTGTGCAGAAGTTCCTCTTCTTGTGTGTTCTAGATGTGGGAACAATGACAGCAAAGTAAAACCTGAATTTCATAGACATTGTCTTGCCGTGACTGACAGTGGTCAAGTCTTCACTTCATGTGGCTATGGCAACAAGCTCTTGCCATCGTGATCCTCTTCACCTATCTTCGGGGTTATGTTGAGAATGGCGGAATCTTCACTCGTGTGTATTTGAGGGGCCATCTTTCCCCAAAAAGTGGGCTAGGTCTTATTTTGAAATCTAAGTAAAATATTTTCACTGCGAATGGGAAAAAATGTCAATTCATGCAAACAGTATTCATTTTGAACATACTGAATTTTGCAGTTCGACAAATAATTTCTGACATAAGGTCATTAGTATTCAAAATGGCTACCCCCATAGAGCCTTCATTCAAAGACGTTTTGTTGTATGCCAAACGTTATCTAAGAGTGACAAACATAGATCCCAGAGAAAAGCCAGTTGAAACAGTATTCAATGCATATCAAGGTCGGACACAATAAATGTTCTGCTTAACAAGATACACAAAAAGTGTGAGGCTTCAGCTCTTACCGTGAGTCGGTTTGCTGTCTCACAACTTTTTAAGCTTTCTGCCTGTTTCCCGACATATGGCAACCAAGAAAATGACGTAGTAAAATTGGGACACAATACATTATAGGTCAAAGTCTTGACCTCTAAGTTTACATAGTAGCTGTTGTACTCCGAGAACGTCCTGGCTGTCACATGGCTTCACACACAAGGGACCCATTCCAACAAGTCATGTTTGAAACAAGTCACAGTTTCGGACTGCCGCATGTTATGTAGTTCAGTGCCTATGAAATCATTTAACATTTTGGGTACTGGTAGCTGTTTAATCCAAAATTGTGAAGTTTGACATCAGTCACAATTGTGGGGTCAGGGCCCAGAAGCTCTGTCAGGGAGCTGACATGTCACACAAGTTACTTCACAGCCCTGATTGCATTTTATGCTTAATCTGGTGTCAAACAGAAATGAATTGGATAAATTTTCGTTAAATCTGTATGAAGCGAATTATGAAGTCCTTACTTGGTTTCCTTTATGGCCAAAAATAAAAATGGAAAACTATCCCCAAAAGAAATGCACACCCCTGAATAAGGGTCTGTTAATGTCATGAAGATCGTCTAGGGTGTTCACAGTACGCACTCACAACTTGAAAGGTGACAGTGACAGTGACGTAAAGTTCAGATGAAAGAGTGCGAAAAGTTGGATGTACATGTGGTCTTCGATATTTTTTTTAGATTTTTCTTTAAGGAGAAAAAGTCACTTGAAAATGATTTTTGTATGCTGGTTATTTCGGACCATCTTTTGGTATATATGGTCTTTGTGTAATAATGTTGCAGGAGAGGATGTAACACATGTTTAATAAATATTTTTGCACTAGAATTAGTCCTTTTCATCTAACAAATTTGTTCAACCTGAACTTGGATCATATTTATGTTTTTAATATGGTCATAAATATTATCATAATTGAGTTAAAATGCATATGTTTGTATATGAACAACAAATTTACATTCAAATAAATTTATCAGACACCCATCACATCCTTGTTAAGAACATTTTTACGAATAGTCGGTCGCAAATACTCACCATACCAAAAAGTATTTTCAAATTCCCTTTTGAAAACAACAAAATAAAAAGAATTTTAAAGACCATATTTGAAAATAAGTTTTGATGCTCTTTCATCTGATTTTGGCATCATTTTGATGTTTTCATCGCCTTTAACTTGTCTGTTTTCCTCTCACAGATTTGGAGCATGCAGCATGACACCTGCGTCCACGACCTTCAGGCTCACAACAAAGAAATCTACACGATTAAATGGAGTCCGACCGGACCACGAACAAACAACCCAAATGCTAACCTCATTTTAGCTAGGTGAGCTTACTCGTTGTGTGTGTTCTTATATACTTTTGTAAACTGCATGCATCACCACAAAGTCTTCCCCTTGTTTTTGGTAAGGGAATGAAATATTTTATTTATTTATTTATTTGATCGATGTTTTACGCCGTACTCAAGAATATATCACTTACACATCGGCGACCAGCATTATGGTGGGAGGAAACCAGGCAGAGCCGGGGGAAAACCCACGACCCTCTGCAGGTTGCTGGCAAACCATCCCACTTACGGCCGGAGAAGAAGCCAGCTTGAGCTGGACTTAATCTCACAGCGATCGCATTGGTGGGAGGCTTCGGGTCATTGTGCTGCGATAGCGCGCTTACCGACCGAGCCACAGAGGAACATTTTTGTTCTTGAGAATCGTATCTCTTTTTTCTTTATTTTCTTCTCTTTTTCACGAAGTAGATTGTGATATTGTTAACAATTTGGTGGTTTCTTTCCCCACCAAAACTCCTGTGTGAATTTTTCGTTAAGTTGTTCCACATCTGCCGCATTGTGTTCAGTGCCTCATGTATACTGAGTTTTCTTGTCAGTATAACGGTAGATCAGGTTTTCAGGACATACAAGCCCTGAAAGTGTGAGTATGTACGTGTACATGTACCTCAGTTCTGTGTTGTCCTGTAGTCACAAGATCCATTTGTACCCGAGTTCTGTGTTGTCCTGTAGTCACAAGATCCATTTGTACCGGAGTTCTGTGTTGCCCTGTACTCACAAGATCCATTTGTACCCGAGTTCTGTGTTGTCCTGTAGTCACAAGATCCATTTGTACCGGAGTTCTGTGTTGCCCTGTAGTCACAAGATCCATTTGTACCCGAGTTCTGTGTTGTCCTGTAGTCACAAGATCCATTTGTGCCTGGGTTCTGTGTTGTCCTGTAGTCACAAGATCCATTTGTACCCGAGTTCTGTGTTGTCCTGTAGTCACAAGATCCATTTGTACCGGAGTTCTGTGTTGTCCTGTAGTCACAAGATCCATTTGTACCGGAGTTCTGTGTTGTCCTGTAGTCACAAGATCCATTTGTACCCGAGTTCTGTGTTGTCCTGTAGTCACAAGATCCATTTGTGCCTGGGTTCTGTGTTGTCCTGTAGTCACAAGATCCATTTGTACCGGAGTTCTGTGTTGTCCTGTAGTCACAAGATCCATTTGTACCGGAGTTCTGTGTTGTCCTGTAGTCACAAGATCCATTTGTACCCGAGTTCTGTGTTGTCCTGTAGTCACAAGATCCATTTGTACCTGGGTTCTGTGTTGTCCTGTAGTCACAAGATCCATTTGTACCTGGGTTCTGTGTTGTCCTGTAGTCACAAGATCCATTTGTTCCTCAGTTCTTTGTTGTCCTGTAGTCACAAGATCCATTTGTCTTTGCGTTTTCAGTGCTTCTTTTGATTCCACTGTGAGATTGTGGGATGTTGAAAGAGGGGAATGCATTCATACATTAACACGACATCAAGAACCGGTTTACAGTGTAGCATTTAGTCCCGATGGAAAATTTTTAGCCAGTGGATCTTTTGATAAATGTGTACACATATGGAATGTCCAGGTAAGAAACTTATCACTTTTCTCAAGGAAACTAATGACACAGTAATTAAATTGTCTTGATTCCTGTTCGTTCATATGTGGGAAGGTCTCCCAGCAATCTGCCAGTGGTTGTGGGTTTTCCCTGCGCTCTGTCCAGTTTCTGACTACTGTTGTGCTTGTTGAAATATTCTCAAGTATGGTGTAAAACAAAAAAATCCAATAAATAATTGTATTGTACTTGTGATCCAATATTCTGTGATTCCCACTGTTGAAACAGTTCATCATACATGTAATATATTAATATAAATCCAATTAGTGTGTAAGTTTGGTTTTTTTGTAATTTTAATCTTTATGAATAGAAAATTTCTATTCCTGACAGTAGTGCTAACTGTGTATGATTTTTGTGTGTGACAGAGTGGAGCTCTAGTGCACAGCTATAAAGGCACTGGGGGGATATTTGAGGTGTGTTGGAACTACAGAGGGGATAAAGTCGGGGCCAGTGCCTCAGATGGCTCTGTAAGTAAACAGTACTCAGGCATTGTTGCCGAACACTTATGCTGACATTGGTAATGTTTACCTCCAGGTCATGAGTACCTTTTTTGTCATAAAAAATTCTCAAAGCTGCCAACAGGTTTTTTTATTCCTGAAGTTCTACCCATGATTACTTTTTTCTGATCAAACTTAAATAGCTACTTTACACCAGTGAAGTTTTGGGCATGAACTTTTCACATGTTCTATGGTACGTCTTAAGCCATGTTATGTTTTTTGTTGGGTGCAAGAGTAAATTGTAATGGTCTGCTATTGGCCCAGGGCACTGTTTCAATCCAGATCTCACTGGCTTGGCTAACCGGTGAGGGCGTGTGCTTCAATCTAGATCTTACAGGCTTGCCTATGGTCAGTGAAATAAATAAATAAATAGCTTATGTGAATATTACAACATCATGGTTACTTCAACTGTCTTAAAAAGGTAAAGACAGATGTGATAAGTCTGTTGTAATGTCAATGTTTTACAGGTGTTTGTTCTGGATTTGCGGAAGTGAATGGAAGACTACGATGATAAGAGGTTAAGGCTCCAGTCCCTGTCGACTGTCTGGTAGGCTGGCTGCCCAATACAAAGCTGACAATGCTGGGGACAAGCAACACACAAAAGTCCTGTGCTTTGGCTCGATGAACATCCGTATGTTTGGCAGGGCAGTCTGACAACACCAGTCCCTCGGCAACTGTTGTCCACCTGAGCAGGCACAGGTGAGAAGGCTGATCCTTGAGCCAGTGCAACTGTGACTGAGCAGCCAGACAACCCCTGCAGATGCTTGCTCCAGGAATGGTTCACGGCAAGTAATGGCGACCTAGCTGTAGAGAGCAGGAAGGCAAAGTCCTGCTCAGAAATACATGCAGAAGGTGCTGAGGAGATCGGGAAAGAGACGGGCAGCAATGGGGTTCATCTCGGCGTTTGGTTTCCAGGAAGCATCATTAAGGGAAATGGAATGGGAATAAGAGAAAACAATGAAAACTGAGACATTGTAAGCAGGAGAAAAGGGAAGAAAAATTAGGGAACCCGGGAACGAAATATGTTGCCCAAAGTTCTGGTCAAGAAATGACGCAGGGGAAAGGGAGTCGCCCTGTCTTATGCCATGTGTCCGTTATAACGGAGAGTAAGAACAGTATACCATTCACTACAGGACTTGGTATAACATGGCTGCTCTAAGTGGCCTTATTTGGTCTCATTTTAAGAATTGAATCGGAGGACTTCATTCTGATTCATCCCATCTGATTTGATAGCGAGACAACCTGAGCATGTCTTGCATTCATGTTGTCAGAGCAGACGTGTAGACTTTGAGAATGGATGTAAGAGAAGGTTATATGAATGTAACCATCAAACATATGGTAATCTGAAGCCAAAAGCCATATTTTTATGTGAAGGGTGACAGGCGGATGGGGCTCTATTTTGAAACTGTTCTCTTTTTGTTAAGGTTTGAAGACCTTTTGGGTCAGTTCAGTGCGTTTGAGGTGTACAGGTGGTGTGGAGGTACTAACAGAGGATAATGTTCACCTCATTAATGAAAGCAGCAACTTTGACGCATTTATCTCTGAAGACAACCATTACTTTAGCTATGTTCACATAAAATTAACTGTCTTTATCACTCTCTGCTTTTAATTAAAGTGAAGTGTTGTAAATTTACTTACTGTACTTGAATTCACAAGTTAATTACAACTCTCCTCTTACTAATGGTAGATCCGCTGATTGTGTATTTATTTTTCAGCTAAGAAATACATCTGGGTCTCAAGAAATGCTACGGAGACATTTTCAGACAATATTTGACCAACCATTTGAAAGGAGAGCACAATTGTGTAGAGCATTGGTCTTGATTAAGCTGTACTGGCACCTCTGCACCTCTGTTTGTGACCAGTCAAGGTGTGGGCGTACAAGGACAACAGTATGTTGACTGCGTCCACATGAACAGGACATGTGCCGTGTACACGCTACTGACTACAGCTCAGGGAATTTATACTGTATACGAAGAATTCAGGAATCCTCAGCGAAGTCCTTCTGATGAATTTTACCCAGTTTTGAATGAATTTGTCACATTAAATCCTGTTGACATTAGCTCCACAGGAACCTAATTTGGCCAGGCATGTAGGTTAGAAGAGGCAAGATCAGCCTTACAGGTGGCCCTGGCCAACTTCTGTAACCCTACACTCTCCCTCTCTCCCTGTCCGTCTTAGCTGGATGATGGTGTCTAGGATTATGCCTGTTGAACTGTGACTGTTTTTTGACTGTTGTTGCCATGTTTTGTTAACATAAAGTGCTCTGGTATCTCTAGGTTGGCACTTTCTTGTGTTGCTTCTGTGTCTTGTTTTATTCATTTTCTCTTCTTTTAAATCCAAGCTACTGGAGTCTGTTTTCCTGCCTGTCCTGTCAGAGTTTCAATTACATTGTGCTGTCATGATCTTACATATCTGGGCTCATATTAGTGAATATGAATTTCAAGTTGAAATCTGCTTTTTGTGCATGGATATAATAATGTTTACTCTGTGCTCTGGATAGTTGTGTTCCATTGTTTTTTAGCAAAATATTATTACTGTTTTACTTCCATCTTGTCAAAATTCTTTTATGTTGGGAAGCTTGCAGGGTGATAGCAGTTGCAGGCATCTCTGCTGAAGGCTAGTAGGTTCGTCTTTTAAACGTCTGAAAGCATTTTTAAGTCATGTCTAGTTCAATTCTTCGGACAGAGAATTCTCCTTTGCAGTATCTAGTCTACCTGTGTAGATATTTCATCACAAACATGTACAAACAGTTTAGATGTCATCCAGTGTGTGTCCTTTTTTTTTTTTTTCTTTTTTTTTCCTCCAAAAATTAAAATTGAGGGAAAATAAAAAAGCAGTTTTGTCATCCTGTACACCTGAAGAAGGTTTATGGAGATACTTCTTCAGCCAAATCTCTGCATATCTAGCTGTCTATTGTAGCCTGGCAGGTAAATGTGCTTGGTCAGTCTGGCTTGCTGTAGTCTTTAAGTTTGAATATTAACACACACTGTACAAGTTTATAGACACAACAGAAAATCATTTTAAGATCATTCTTGTGAATGGTTTAAAACAACTTTTGTCCAATAAGAAGAGAATTCTCTGTTCGTTTTTGCCTCTGAGCTTTCTCACTCCGGGCCTGTTTTCTCCTGATCTTGTGGAGTGACATCACAAAGTTTTGGCTGACTGTCATGATCTGAACACTCGAAAAAAAAAACGAAACAAAAAACAATGTATTGAGTTGTGGCACTGCTGGCTGTTGTTGATTATTCTGCAGCTAAAAGGTCTCCTTCCATCCATCCATCCATCGTCATTCACGTCACGGTATCATCTCATTGTATTGTACATACGAAACATTGGTCAGCATGCTCCATGTGCAGTCAGATGTTTTATATCATTTTGAATTGAAATGTCATTCAACAGAGTAAAAACATGTTGAAAAATTGATGATAGCTGTCCTGTGTCATTTGTTGACATTTTTTTTTCCGGTACTGTTGATTGTGTACAGCCTTTACCTCCTCAGAAGATCATGGTGAACCTGATCACATTTTTCTGAGTGGTGTTTTTCACTGTACATAAAAGAATAGACTGCACTTAAATCAAGTAAAGTAAGCGAAAATATCATTAAAAATTGTATCTGAAAATACCTTCACTGAATTTTTTTGATTGTATGGTGGGTTTTATAGACCATACTGTGTGGTTCACCAATGGCGTCACGCCGACTTTTCCATCGCTCTAACGCAGGAATTTAATATTTGCGTTTCCATACACAGACAAACATTACAAGAGTACACTACACAAGAACTTTATTCAGAGCTAAACATAAAGGTGTACAGAAAGCTTTGTGACTTCACTGGAGAACCACATTATCAGTATGGTCCATAAAACCCACTATACAACCGAAACATTTGACTTCGTCTAAAAGGTGAAAAAAAAAATCGAAAAAATTCCGTCATGGTATTTTCAGACACAGTTTTTCATTTTTTTTTCATTGTGTGGTCTATTCCGTTAAGAATATCGGGGTATTTCACTTAAGTGCTGGTAGCCAGCATTCTGGCAAGAAGCACAGGGGAAGCTAATGAACATCCACAAGTTGCTTAGTCCGACATGATCTGCGTCTGTCAGGCATTGCATACAGACGTGATACCGAAAAGGCCCTCCCTTCTATCGCCTAGATCTCGAAAACCACAGATCCTTTTAACATATCGCATGGCTCTTTTCCTTGATAATTTGGCTTCCTACTGGTGTATAATATACGCGTAGATGATCAAGCGTTGCAACTCCAAAATGGCAACAAATCTCTTTGGTGTTTTTTTTGTTACCTCTCAACACGGAGATCGAGGATGACCCCCTTCTCTTCTACCGAGTCCAATAGTAATGGAAGGGTGGGTTGGTGCGGCATCCGTTAACAATACACACAAGGTATCGGACGGTGTCAGTATTGAACAAATTCACTCGAGACGACTGATGGCTCTGAATAGTGTTTATGTCAGCGAGTGATAGGTCATGCCATTGACCCACCATGTCACATTTGGATTTGCATGCAACGTAAACAAGACTTGGAAAGTGGGTCATACCCTGACTGTCTGTGCTGACAGAGGCGTGAGAAGTGAAAACGAGATTTGTGGCCGTTTGGGAGTATCAACGTTTGACTGTCTGTGCATATATAATATACCAGTGCCAAGGCAAATTATCAAGGAACACCGCCATGTCATTGTTCTGTGAAAAGAATCTGTGGTTTTGGAGATATAGGCCATAGAAGGGAAAGACGGTCTTCTCGGTCTGAGGTCTGTATGCATACAGAAGCAGATCGTGTCGGACTACAGGTTGCTGTGATCGCATGGATAGATCCACCACATCCGATGCCCCACCACCCCTCCTCATGACAGCGTTACTTTATTCCATTCCCGGTAAACGCAATTGTAACTTCATGGCGTCACGGAAAGATGGAAGATTTTGTATCCAATGTGTGGGACATCCGGTTGACCTACTTGCAACACTATTATGATTGGTGAAATGTGCGTTCTTGATCGACAACTCGGAAAGGTCCATTGATAAGAGGCTCCCAAGTCATTGTGCCGGGCTAGTGAACTGTGAAGGTGTTTGTTTTTGTTACCGCTTAAGTTATATCAGAGTAAATACAGGATGATGACTGTTACACTTTTCTATTATTTTGTATGCATGTATGTAATTTAAAGCTTATACTTGGCCCAAATATAACCACACAAATCTGGGCATTGTAAAAATAGTTTTGGGACAGGCGATGACTGTTACATAAGTTGTAAAGATTTATATTGAAATACTTGTTTTCATGAAAAAATTCCACAATCTTACAAATATGGCACCAAAAGCCTGTTGGGTACAGTTTTGAGTCCACTGAAAGCGTTGCAGTACACTTTTCATGTGCGGTAGACTTTAATCTGGGTACCAATTTCATTCTAATGCAAAGCAAACGGCAACTTCGTCCAGATATTGTCATCAAAAACTGGCCAGCCCATAACGAGAGGCTTGTCTCTTATCTCAGCCTGGACATTTAAAAGTGGCAGAACTTTATTGCTGACTAATGGACACTTTATTACTTATTTATCTGATTGTTATTTTATGCCTTATTTCATTTATACGACGGTGGCCAGCATTATGGTGGGGGGAAACCACGACCACTTGCAGGTTGCGGGCAGACCTTCCCACGTAGGCCACAGAGGAAGCCAGCCAGGGCTGGGCTTGAACTCGCAGCGATCTGACATGGACCTGTTTCAGTCCATTTGCAACTGGTACATCAGCATCAGAATACAATTTATAACCCAAAGGGACATAACTCTGGTTAGCTAATGCCTGCTTTTGATATCCATTTTAAGGTATGTGTTTTGGTCAATCGTAGGCTCATACACCCTCAGGTTTAAAAAGCTCTTTAAGTGAAGCAATTCTGAGATGCAGCAATTAAGTTAATGCCAAAAGTTAGCATGAGCTTTCACACCACACAACAAA
The DNA here is from genome assembly GCA_016165875.1 of Acanthopleura granulata. Taxonomy (NCBI): domain Eukaryota; kingdom Metazoa; phylum Mollusca; class Polyplacophora; order Chitonida; family Chitonidae; genus Acanthopleura; species Acanthopleura granulata. The sequence continues at coordinate 5,102,867 of JABBOT010000017.1, forward strand.
TACTATTGCACTAATAGTTGAGCACATGAGAAGGTCCGCCAGCAACCTGCGGATGGTCCCCCTGGGCTCTGCCCAGTTTTCTCCCACCATAATGCTGGTCGTCGTCGTATTAGTGAAGTATTCTTGAGTACGGCGATATACACCAATCAAATAAATAAATAAATAATAGCTGACCATTTTTTCTAGCATTATGTGAGCACACAAAACAATGACAGTTCCAATGATATTCATTTATAAATCCATATACACAAGTACATATACATATAATAAACATTAGCACACTTCAGACCACAGTAATATTAAAACGGCACAGAAAACCACCATTATAATTTCCATTAATGGCAACTCTGTTTCTGCAGCATGCACCCTTGAGAACAAATCTGCTGTCACTGTTGGCTTATCATCCAGCCATCATGCACGGATGATGGTCCCAACATGGCGCCACGATCCACTTGTGATTTTGCAACATTACCCGGTCGGCATCATTTCAATATTCTAGCTTTAGTTTAAAGTTCCATATTTGTTTTACTATCTTGTAACATTGTGATCCCTCTGTGAGGGCCTATCTAATTCCGATAAATCGGAACTGCTTTAGTCCCAAGGCCTTCTACGGACAAAATTCATCATCTGCTTGTGTAAATCTGTCATGACTGTTACGAAATACGTCAACCTGGGGCAGTTTTGCATGAGGGAGGTCTATAAGGTCATATCGGTGCCTTCATTGTACTGCTCATGTATTGATTACAGTGTTTCTCAAAAATAAGGGTCAAAGGCTTTAGATTCTTTTCAGCTGATCTCAAATTGGCACTGTTTTGCATGTGAGAGATCCGTAAGGTCACACCATTAGGTCTGTGTTCATCCCGCTGCTCCACACAGTCAATGCAAAATTAAGCTTATCGAAAACGACACAGTAACCTTTTGATCACAATTTGAACATTATGCTTGAACTTTCCATTCTCCAGTATGGACTAAATAGTAACGTCAAGAAAACACATCAGCTGGAAATATACGCCAAGTGCTAGACGCATTAGCTGGGTATGTGCCACTGGGGCTTACCATGGCCTGACAATGACAAGAAGTCATCAGTTGAGTTCAGTTTGTGTTTACATGACTGGAGGCTGCATGTCTGAATGATCCGTGTGCCGAAAAATGGAACATTAAAATGACAATAAACTCTGATCAAGATATGCCGACCATCTTCGGTTGATGGCCCGAGGATCACATCACCATCCCCAGAGGGAGGGGAACATGATCGGCGTATGGTCCACTGAGGGTCAGCATATCATGGGCCGAACCTCCGTGTATCCTCTGGCTAGGATGTGCATAGAATTTAAGGTTAGGATCCGACTGTACTGTACATGCTAATCATTTGAACAGAGGTGAACTCGCTGCTACACAGCAAAACTTTCACCACAGTGCACGATACTGGTCAGAAAAAACAAATATACCAGTGAACCTATCGTATCTCCGATGGTTGAGGTTCACATACATAAGCCTTAACAGGGTGATGAAACATTTAGGAAACACCTGTAAAGGAGAATAGTACAAAAGGATTATGTGCATGCATGTAATTAAAACTATATAATGTAACGAGCACTTGTACGACAACAACCAAAAAATTATGTCTCCATGTAAATATAAATACATTGGCTATGATTCTAGCGTTTAAATAAATAATTTATGCGCATGTGAAAAACATCTGGATTTCTCTGTATCACAATTCAGATATTTATCATCAGTCAAAATTAAAAACAATGGCACTCCGCCCACTTAATCAGTTCTAAGCTGTTCGGTCTCGCACTGGGGACTGTATTCAAAGTGGACTGAGTTTTCCTCTAGTGGGATATAAAACTGGTGACTTGTTGACAAATCAAGTGACTTGTTACTTTGACAACACCACAACCAATCAATAGTCTAGCTTCACAAGTAAGTATGCCTTCAGCCATCAGGCGCTATTTTACACAAGGCCAGAATCTTTCCCCACTTGTTACTTTTGTTCATCAACTTTTCTGAGATAAAGTAGAAAGTTATTACTTCAGGGATTTGTTTGATTTTATTCACTGGTGTCTTCACGATGTCCTCAAGAATATATTTTTTCAGGGAACTGGCATGTAACGGTGTAGGAATCTCCATGGCAACAGGGTTCTGCATGTAACAGCGTAGGAGTCTCCATGACAACAGGGTTCTGCATGTAACAGCGTAGGAATCTCCATGCCAACAGGGTTCTGCATGTAACAGTGTAGGAATCTCCATGGCAACAGGGTTTTGCATGAATCAATCCAATATTTCTGTTCTGTCCATTCTACATCAATGGCTTGCCAACAAAAGTTTGCACCTTTGTTATTTATCCTATAATCTTGCTATATATAATATATAATCTGCATGTAACAGCGTAGGAATCTCCATGGCAACAACGTTTTGTATGAATCAATCCAATATTTCTGTTCTGTCCATTCTACATCAATGGCTTGCCAACAAAAGTTTGCACCTTTGTTATTTATCCTGAAATCTTGCTCCCTTTGTCCTAAGTCTAAGTGTGAGCATTGAGAACCAGAAACGTTTTACAGAGTTGCTCCCATGTAGCTTCAAGCACATTAGCACTGATGAAAGTTTTCACCAGTGCTGCAGTGAACATCAGGCAACGTGCAGCTTGAGGCCATTTTGTAAAATGGTTCCCAAATTACACACCTTATGAACAGTCTTACAATGCATTTTTGATTAACAAAAGTGCAAGTTCTGGTTTGAAGCCACAAAGAGTTATCTCCCCTGTCAGGTGTAAAGCTACATGGGCTTTGTTTCGCAGGACAGGGAGTGTTTTATGTCAAGTTTATCAAGACAAAAACTCTGATACTGTCATGTCACCTTCACAGTGTCAGCGGTCCTCATCATTTTGTTACAGTAGAACCCTTGGCTGAATTCATCACTCAAGGTAGTTCGATCCAGTTACAAGTTCATCCTCCCTAGGTCGTCCAATGAAATCTCTCAGCACATATCTTCAGTCACATATCGTTTCTGTAGAAATACATGTTCTACCACATGATCGTGTCATCTTAAGCCTACTGTACACCGAAGACGGACGCTCAAATCACAACCGCCCCATGCTCTGACACTACACTGGTCAAAACATGATAAAAGTATTTGAACTGAACTTGAGTTACCAACAGAACTTGCCATGGTAAAGCCTGGGGAAACTGAAGCCGAGATCTCTGGTGCAGCCAGAATGTGGTCAACTATGCTTCGGTCTCTGCCAACAATGACTTGTTCACAACGGTGAAAACTCCACAGCCGTCACAGTGGCTTGGTCACATCGAATCTTGGAATTCAACCACTCTAGTTGAACACGTAGTGATGTACACTTGGTCCGTAGGCTGCTGGTTATGGAGGCAAACAGGGCTTGTCTACTTCCTCTTCAGCAGTAATGTAAGCAGGGCATCGTATCCACTACCTTTCTTGCACACGGATTTCATCAGCATTAGTTTCATAAATTATCCACAGGTGGACGAGGCCAGCCCTGGTTAAACAAAGGCAATAAATCAGCAGTGACAAAAATGACAGTGGTTAATTAAATGTGACGTTTTTGCTTTTTTGCAACTGAGAGCAACGATTTTGTTTCTGTGTCTTTTTTAATAAGATGTCCTTTATTGCACTCCAACATACTGATGTTTGAATTCCGGTGTTTAAATTCTTAAGAGTTTTTATGTCTATTTTTGGTTATAAATATATCTGCAACACACTCTCCAGTTTTGTTTCCACCAGAAAGATTCAAGTGACATTACTTCTAAATTTAAAGAACTGTTCCTATGATTAAGACAAACGATGTCCATTAGTATGGTTAATATTTTATATGATACAGTATCAAAGAGCAGTTCTACACTTTCCACTACCGGGTACCTTTTCACATAAAGCCAGGTGACCATACTAAGCAACTGTTTGAGTGCAACCACAGCCAGGTAGAGGAGAATGAGGAAGCAGGTGTCAGTGATGAGTCTCCTCACAGCCTGAAGCAGGGGGTCAGCATGTTGGTCTATCAACAGGTCCTCCGTGTGCGGCTTTCTGTCAGCAAACAACAAACAACCTTCTCAACATTTCCCAACACAAGTCATTTACTGAAGTGGGAAAGAATGGAGGCACATGGGTGGCTTTCCTACCTAAAGACTGGTAATCACCCAAGATATTGGACCTAAGAAACTAAGAAATTGCTTTTTTGAAGAGGCAAACAAATGCCGTGAGGTCTTACTTTTGGTGCCAATACATTTTTTCACAAGGATATCACGTTATGTTTGACAGCTTCCTCCCTCCTTTCGACGAAAAAAAACCAGAATTTAACAAAGAGGATCAATAAAACTGCTGACGTCAGACAAAATGTGCAACTCTTGTCATGGGCAAAATTAAAGCTCATTTACTGTGTTTCATTCACTTCAAAAAGTTCATAATATCAGAATATAATCTGATAAGCATGTAAGTCTGTCCACGAAACAAGTGATACCCAGGGAATTCTTAATAACCCTGTTCTCAGGTTACAGCCCTCGCTCACTTCAACTAACATGCCTTTACTTAAACAGCTCATCAGCCCTTCGTGCTTTACTTGACTGTGAATCTGTCAGGAGGTTTCCCAGTTACCTGCCGAAGGTCAACAGTTTATCCTTGCCACTCTCTTTTCCTGCACCCATAAACCTGATCACTGTCATATCCATAGCGACAATTTCTTAAATGTGGCATTAAACATTAGTTAAATGGATATGATTTAATTCAATTGCCATCAATGAACGCCAATTCCTTCACATACAAAGGGGCCTCCGTGGCTCAGTCGGTTAGCGCGCTAACGCAACGCAATGACCAAGGCCTCCCACCAATGTGGTCGCTGTGAGTTTAAGCCCAGCTCATGCTGCCTTCCTCTCTGGCCGTATGTGGGAAGGTCTGCCAGCCACTTGCGGATGGTCGTGGGTTTCCCCCAGGTTCTGCCCGGTTTCCTCCCACCATAATGGTGGCCGCTGTTGTATCAGTGAAATATTCTTGAGTACCGTGTTAAAGACCAATCAAATAAATAAATTTACATACAAGTAAACCTGTGATCAAGGTGGTGATAGAAAAACAGGATTTTACTTAGAAATTATGTTAGGTATGAAATTATTAGGACACATGTCATCTTTCCAAGAGAAGAATATTCCACCACTGCCATATGAATGCTTTCAGCTTCCAGTGAGGAGGAAACCAGGTAATTTATCCTGGGGAAAAAAAAGGAAACCCGAATGTCCCTTGTCAAAGTGAAAAAAAAAAAGAGAAATTAACAAACCACTGTCAGACCATGTGACCCTGACGGTAATTTTTAGCACCAACCTTGTGTAGAGCTGAGCCTGTAGTTTGGGAAACTGACAATGGAATCCATCTGCAAAGGGAGGTAACTTTGAGTCATCTGTGGTGATGTTATCTGCTACGTGCTGCAATTTTGTCATCTCCAGCAACATCAAGTGGCGCTTCACGTACATATTGAGTAAATCCTGATAAACTGGGTATTCCACAGAGTTTATGCGCTCAGCATTGGCTTGAAGACGTTTGTTGACCATCTGTTTATTGAGTGACAACAAATTTTCCTGCAAAAACAGACAGCAGTTTTTCTTAGTATCACTACTCTGAATGCCTACATTTACAATTTTTACTTACACGTAATGCATGACAGCGTTATGAGCCCACTTACATAAAACTTCGCAAATTATTTTTCACTTCTTTTCTAGTACGATACATCATGCTGGGCTGTCATCAGAATGGTCTGTCAGTCAAATTAAGTGATCACTGGTGTACAGAAGATCAAGTACATTGACACCCTATCCAAGGTCATCTTGCACCTGGGCTTAAAATTCATTTCGGGGGCCTCCGTGGCTCACTTGGTTAGCATGCTAGCACAGCATAATGACCAGGAAGCCTCCCACCAATGCGGTCACTGTGAGTTCACGTCCAACTCATGCTGGCTTCCTCTCCATCCGTATGTGGGAAGGTCTGTCAGCAACCTGCGGGTGGTCGTGGGTTTTACCCCGGGCTCTGCCCGGTTTCCTTCCACCATAATGCTGGCCACCGCCGTATAAGTGAAATATTCTTGAGTACGGCGTAAAACAACAAACAAATAAATAAAGAATAAAATTCATGTCATAAAACAGTTCAGTTCATGTACAAATTGTTACAGTAGTTTAGTCAGCAGAATTTACACAATTCACAACAAGTTTCATTGTGACCGTACCACATCATTGTAATATCCCACAACTGCCAACGTCTCCTTCCTAACCAGCTTAGAGCTCATCACCATGGCAACATACACCACCAAGCAGGTCATCACCATGGCTACCAGTTTGGGTATGAAAAGACTTGATAGTGTCTGATGAAAAACAAAGGAAATAAATAATACACATAAATATGACAATCAAGTTTTCTGTGAAGCAATGTATGTGTAGTTTCTACGATACTTAACTCACAAAGAGTCCAAAAGAGGAAAGAGTCTGGCTTGCAGAGGTTTACATCTCAGGTCTGATGGCAGCTGAAGAGCTAGAGAGGCCTTCCCAAGCCACATACACAGTCAGTGAGAACAAACCAGGCTGTACCAGGTCTTACAATCCATGTGTTTATTGTTAGACTATTGTCTTGTTATGCGTTGCCTTTGACATACACAGAGCATGAAGCACACTGAGGTGTACCTAAAAATCTGGGCTACCAACATACACAAGAAGGCCAGATTTTTACCACTCAGCCTTGGGATTTGAACCCATGTATTCTGGAATGCTCTACATCAGCAAATGGTCGTTTCCCTGCGGCAGAATGCTACACTTCTTGTCCCTTATGTTGAATACATAGTCATCAACTTGAATGCCATGATCTCCAGACTTACAGTCCTGGGAATTGTAATATTTTATGACATTAAAACCTATAAAAAACATGTGTCTGTCCTTTTGAACATGGTTTTATTGTACTGTTTTATCTTTATTATTTAAATAAACAATATAACATAAACAGGCTGTCTTCTGTTTAGCCCTTACAGAAAGACATCTCCAAAAGCTCCCAATCAACCTGGTAACCTAGCTCCTCACTGTACATTGGAGCAAAGTATTACAGGACCGACTCTGGCATGTATTTTGCTTTTCTTTTTGAACGGAACGGTACGTAAACTTTTGTTTGTAGCATCAAGGCCATGATTCCGTTGGAGCACTTTTAATTATTACCTTAGCGATGAGTCTTTTCACAGCACTCTGCTTTTTGTTGACACAGCAAGTCACCAGGGGGCAGCGTTGAGCTCTCTCAGAGGACGTCTCACCTAGGACGGCAACAATGTAGTGTAAGAGAAGAACTCCTCCAATCAACAGCTCAACGCAGACAGTCACTATTGGTTTAAAGTTAAGAAAATTAGGAAGCTCACTTATTTTCCTGTTTGCCTGGACAGTGCTAGAGGGATAAATCTAACGGACAGGACAGTGCTGGAGGGATAAATATCCCGAACAGGACAGTGCTAGAGGGATAAATCTCATGGAGCTTCTGTATTCCATACTGCCTCACAATTGGTACATGTGCCAAATTTCAGCTGGCATCTACGTTTACAGTAAGTATGGTCTAATGAAAGAAGAAAAACTTACTCACTGTAAACTAAACAGTAGACTATCACTGAAAAATGTTATATATAGTACTGATGTCCTTACGATAAGTGGTCCTAATACCAATACAGACTTCAGCAGAAATGAAAGAAGAGGAGATAACTCTGCAAATACCTTTGTTTTCACTGCAGTCCACGTAAAGCGGATATCCACAAAGCAGAAGTCGACTGACGCGATATGCCTTCACCACTCGATGAATCAACCACAGAAAGTCTATGATCGCCATGGATACTATAAAAATAATCAGCTCTGTTTTAAACGACAATCCAGTTGTCTGGGTGGATGCTGAGTCATCCTTTTCCACCGTGCGGTAAACAGGGGCGATGTCATCGACTTTGTCTCCGTTGAACCACAGGTTGTACACGTGAACTATGGGTGGCACCGTGACAAACGATGACGAGGCAGATTCTGTGTTTGGAGGACGATATGGTTCTTCTCCGGGAATAAAATCATCCAGGTTTGGTAAGGGTGGTTTGGGCATTGACAAATCTAAGGAAAACCAAAAAGAAATATTAAAGCTTAAAAACTGTAAATGCATGCTAATAAATAAATGCATGTTTGTATTTTAGAATTAGAATTTTCCTCTCCAGTTGTATGTGGGCAGGTTTGCCAGTAGCTTGCGGATGGTCATGCGTTTCTCTCGGCTCTGCCTGGTTTTCTCCCACCATAATGCTGCCCCTCATCATATCAGTGAAATATTCTTGAGTACGGCATAAAACACCAATCAAATAAAGTGCCGGTGTCCAGAGATAACACTAATCAATATTGAATATCAGAACCATCTGCTACGTACCAATTCCAACAGCAAACTGGGAGAAGCTGGACTCCAGTCCCATCCACTCCATGAATGGCCGGTTGTCTTGCCGTTTGAGCAGTGTTCGGAAGTTCCTGACGGTGCCGTGGATGAACTTGGCTCCGTCGAGCCAGCGACTGGAAGCCAGGCTGACGTAGCTCTGCTGGATATCAAACACCAACTTCTCCATCAGGTAGTTCGCGTAATAGTTGTAGTTGTCTCTGAGAACAGAGCAGAGGATGTCAGTTTTCAAAATTCCCAGTGGGAACAGAACATTAAGCTTCACTATAGCTGCGGGGGTAGTGAGACGGGGAAAAATCCCAGTGGGAACAGAACAGTGATCCCCACTAACGAGGAGGGGGTAGTGAGAAGGGGAAAAAAAATTCCAGTGAGGAAAGAACATTGATCCTCACTATAGTGGAGACAGTAGTGAGAATGGAACAAAAATTCTCAGTGAAAAAAGAACACTGATCCTGACTGTAGTGGAGGCAGCAGTGAGAAGGGAAAAAAATTCTCAGCGGGAAAAGGCCATTCATCCTCACTATAGTGGATGGGGAAGAAGGAAGGGAAAAATTCCCATCAGGAAAAGAGGATTGATCCTCACTATTGTTGAGGTGGTAGAGTGCACCAGCAAGTGACTGATGGAGGGGGGTGGGGGAGGAGGGAGGTGCCCAGGATCTGCTTAACTGAGATTCCATATATGCATATAAATATATAAAATAGTAAATCCATTTCCAGACAAACCTTGCTCTTGTTAGCCGCTCAGAAAAGTCCTCTAAAACTTCCTTGGTATGACTGATGAGCTTTTCACTCATTTCCTTCCACAAATCTGGAGTAGTGGCCAAAGAAAGTGCTTGCTTCTTCTGCAATGCACAGCATGGTAAAAGTTATGCTACAAACACTGATAATTAGTTGCTGGCACATGATTTAATTTCTATACACAAACACTGTAATTATAGAATCAAATATTTCTTCAACAGATTCTATCAATGTAGAGCTGACTTTTCATTGATAAAAAACATATGTACCAGGTCATGTCTGGTAAGCCAAATTACACTTTCTTTGTGATAAAGAACTATAACTTATTTATAAAACAACTCTCTGAGTTGAGACATTGGCCATGATAATGCTGACCTAACTGATCTATCTCCAGGTCATGTGCTGACTTAGTGTATGATAATGTTGACCTGTTCTACCTCAGCGATAACTCTGCGTATCTCCAGGTCACATGCTGACTTAGCATATGATAATGCTGACCTGTTCTACCTCAGCGATAACTCTGCGTATCTCCAGGTCACATGCTGACTTAGCATATGATAATGCTGACCTGTTCTACCTCAGCGATAACTCTGCGTATCTCCAGGTCACATGCTGACTTAGCATATGATAATGCTGACCTGTTCTACCTCGGCGATAACTCTGCGTATCTCCAGGTCACATGCTGACTAAGCATATGATAATGCTGACCTGTTCTACCTCGGCGATAACTCTGCGTATCTCCAGGTCACATGCTGACTTTGTGAGGTTGGCCTCCACACTCTGCCGCCTCATCTCCACCAGTAGGTGGCGCTGCATTTTATCCAGTTCCAGGCTGTTCAGGGCTTTCTGTAGCACCGTCTGATGACGGTATTGCTGGATAAATGACACCGACTCACTGAAATGATAACGATGTATTTATTTACCGTGTGGTTTTTAGACAGCAATTGCACCATTTAATCTAGATGTGGGGTGGCAAAATAACTGTTTCGATAACACAACACTACACATGCACAGAATGGGCCAGATGGGGAACAACAACGTTATACAACACTGCAAGCCACTGCCACAGCCCAGGACTTCCCTCAGGTCTAAGTCTTTTTTTTCTTTCTGGTGAATATTTTGGACATGTTTCTGCCACAATAAGGCCGAGAATCTCCCTATGTGGTGTTAAGCCATAAGAATTCATTCATACATTTCTGAGTTTTGGATATGAACCATACTCAAAAAAGAGCACCTACATGTAACAATTTTATTCTCATTCTTTGAATTCTTTAAATGCTTCATTATGGCAGCTATTCAGTCTGCTTCACTTGTAATAAAACAGGCATCCTGATGGGAAAACTACAGAGGGCACCATGACTTCCAGTTACAACATAGGTTCAACTCAAAATTATATTGGGGCATTCGTGACTCAGGCGGTTAGCGCGCGAACCTAGCGCAATGACCGAAGCCTCCCACCAATGCGGTGGCTGTGAGTTCAAGCCCAGCTCATGCTGGCTTCCTCTCCTGCCGTATGTGGGAAGGTGTGCCAGCTACCTAAGGATGGTCATGAGTTTCCCCCCGTTCTGCCCGGTTTCCTCCCACCATAATGGTGGCCGCCGTCATATAAGTGAAATATTCTTGAGTACGGCATAAAACACTAATCAAATAAATAAATAAATAAACAAAATTGTATCACAGATGCTTACGATCACAAAGGTTGTTTGTAACGTCTGACATGTTTGGCATTGTGAATTCGTGTTATAGAAGATAAATTTTCAAAGAGCTGTCAGCAGTGAAACTATAATAAAGTACCCAATATTTCTATATGACCGGTAAAATAATACTTAATAATGATTCAAAGGTGGGTAAGAAAATTTACGTGCAGACTAAAGGGAGATAACATAGCAAATGTTCACAATAAGGGGAGATAATCTCACCTGTTTAGTGCAATCCATAGGAGCACAAATGTGGTAAGGGAGATCACCAGACAATACGCAAACTGGAAGGTGAAATAGATGGTAGCAAATACCAGGTGGCGCAGCTCGAAATGCGACACATCATCGGTGTTTGGGTCACCTGGCAAATAAATATCCAAAGTAAATTTTAATGTTATAACTGGCTATAAATCAGTCATATAATACACAAACACTATACCAGAACCCAATAAATGAAACATACAAAGACTGAAGTTTAAAGTGTGTTTCAGCACTATCTTTGTACAATGTACACTTCATTTATTTATGAATAAACCCGCAAACATCCACAAGCTGCTGGCAGGCCTTCTGATGTACAGCCAGAGCTGGACTTAAACTCACAGAGACTGCTCTTGGATCTGAAATCTAGGAACTCAAAAGCCTGCACTTTGACCTCTCATTGACCCATACTAAAGTGAATATCAAACACCTATAACTGCTCATCCAATCAATAACAGCTGTTTATAGCTTTGGATCCTTGGCTGAAAATGAAAACTTGGAAGCCAACATAATTTACCTGGTGTGATGAAGATGCCAAATGCTGCCATAAAGAGTAGGAGAATGATGGCACCACTCACTGCTGCCACAAACGGCACCGAGAAGGGGAAGTCACCCACATCTTCCTCCTCCTCTGAGGGGCTGGATACATCTGAAACCCAGGAGCCAAATCAATGCTTACCCACTACCATAATTCTTCTAATTTTTGGCTCATCTCGTCTACCCTTTGTAGTATGTAGATCATAACAGGAATATACAGTATCTCTTTTTCCATATGTTTAGTCCATTTACCGAACAGCATATCCATATTTTTACTTTTTTTGAAAAAAAACCCAAAAAACAAAACAAACAAACCAAAAAAAAAAAACAACAACAACAGAGAAGTGTCCAGACTAGAGCTTTCCCTGGAAATGAAATATCTCAATTTTCATCCAACTTCTTTCTAAAATCTAGTTTGTTACATCAGACACTGGAAATTTTGGACCACCTTAATTGTTCAACCTTTTCAACCAATGCTGAAAGCAATATTTTAGTATTTTCTTGGAGAACTGCAGGGTCTAGAGAAATAGATAATGTTATTATATGTGTTGGTTTATGAAGCTCATACCTATGGAAACACAAAGAAATAATTTTGGGTTATATTTCTACAATAACTGCATGCATAACTTACCCTTTAAAAACTGCTTTAATGATCGAAAACACTGACGATTTACAGTAAATTTGCTTCTTTATTGAAAACACCAAATGTAGGCCTGAGGAACAGTATGGTTTTGCTCACTGGAAATGCTACCATAACTCCTGTGCCTCTCTACCGAAGCAACCAAGGAGGTCTTCTACTTCCTTATTAAATTGCATGTGAACTAGAAAATCCCTAGTTTAATCTATTTAAACTTGTCTCATATCACTTTACCCTGTTATGATTTATGTTTCACCAGCCATTTATGATACTGAATATTAATGATTAATGTTACAACTTCATGAAGTGTCACAAATTGTGTTGAAATATTATGATATGAAAGAAACCCTACGGAGTAAGCCTAAACAGCATGTTTCAAAAAGATTTTGATGAATAACGCTATTTAACCCATATAACTGAATATTCCTTGAAAAACAAAATCTTTGGCTGTGTCGGTAAAATTTTCCTGATGTGACATGATGATATTTCCTGTATGACGTCGAATCAGGCAGATGTGACGTTGAGTAAGGCATTTATGCCGGGATGATGTCAAGAGCGTTTGAAAGGGCAGCGTCATTTGTGGAACACGTCAGCGATTGATAATGTCATGTGTTCGTGTTTGATGTTACACCAGGCAAAGTGGAAGGGACAGAAATATTTTTTATACTGTGACGAAACGTACAATGTCGATTTTAATACGCTAAAATATTTTCACAATTTAGGAAAGCAATTCAGACTATCACAGTTTTTTATCAATTCACCTTGCTTTTAAGACACAGCTGTGTTGACACCAAAGTAGCTCTTTAATATATATTTTACTTACTCGATTGGTGTTTTACGCCGTACTTAAGAGCATTTCACTTATACAAGACCGTTCGCAGTTTGCTGGAGGACCCACACACATACAGCATGAGCTAGACTTGAACTCTCAGCGACTGCATGGGTGAGAGGCACCTGGGTCATTACGTCGTGTTGGCACGCTAACGCTAACCCCGTAGGCCACGGAGGCGTCCGCACCTACCCCTGCCTTAATAATAAGCCACAACTTTTAAGATAGAAAAAACCCTCAAATGCACCAAGCAAGTTTTATGTAAAATTAAAAATATTCTAAGTTGTTGGCCGTATATATATGTAGGTACAATATTTTTGTACAATGAAATTTCCATAATATTGATTGGCACGCACCTTTATCTGTGCTGTCTTCCTGGTCGGTGATAGCAGCCCTGGATCTGGGTGTGTCTCGCTCCTGGGGCACACGGGGACGATGTAACATCAGATGGATGGTCTTATTGGCATCACGCACGCTGACGGTGAAGTCACGGCCCATGTTGGGGTGATCGCCAGTTGGCAGCTGAGAGGTCAGCCTGAATGACCTTGGGCATTTGACCAGGATGTCGTAAACAAAGAGCGGCTGACTTTTGTAATTTGTGTCAGATACATTCACCGACAGGACGCCTATCAAAAACACATCCAAAAAAAAAATTATTAAATGACAGCTGCTGTCCTTATTCGTAGTTTTGCTCACGTGATGTCATAGCAGCTCTGAGCCAATCAACAGCTCTGTCTTTTGTCATGTGACTAGTCTACTAGAGATAAAAACAAAGCAAATTTAATCATTTAATCATTTCCGGCCCTTTGCGAGGTACCTGCTGCTCGAAACTATGAATAGTGACCTTTTCTCGCACAAACACACATAGAGAAGCATTTAACACATGTACACTCATGCACAGTAGTTGAGTGACACTCACTGGGTAAATGAACCTTGTTCTCACACACACAAGGCAGGGCCTTGGGAGGTTCAAGGCCACAATGATTCGGACAGTCAAATCTTACTGTTTTGGTTTTGGCTGCGACTTTTAAGGTGAACTGTCCGGGTCCTATTTTTCACTATACTTAACTGAATAATATATCTGTGATATGACTAAACTGATGGACACAAAGAATGCATCTGCTTAGTGTTTTACTAGTAGAACATAGAAATATATTTACCTCCAAAAATACCAATAAAAAAATCGCACGTCTTGTCTGCCCTTGAATGGCACTAGTGTGTCAAATATGTTTGACATAACCGTTGCATTCCAAGTTTCCAAACACTAGTTTAAAAGAGCAGATCACATTTTTAGAAAGTACACATCACACGAAAGGCAATTTAGTGTTGATTCCAAATATGGTATTCATTGTTTTTTGGCAGTTTTTTACAGTGATTAAATCAGAAAAGACTGAAGTGTTACAGCAGACTTTTTGGGCCAGACTGAAGCAGAGTGACATCACAAATTGCTTTTAGCTTCAAGACATGTTCTAATTTCTTTATGTCTACGTTTTATGTGAATATATATTTAGTACAGCACCTGTATCTGTGTTTAATGTGGAAGCATAACTGTTAGTCTTGACGTCACTGTGTTTCAGTATTGTCCAAAAAGTCAACCGTACCACCCCAATCTTTATTTCCATGTTAATCACTGTAATGAAATGCCAAAAAATAATGAAGACCATATTTGGAATCAGCAGGAAATTGTATTTCAGCTTTTGCGTGCTTTCTAAAATTGTGGTCTGGTCTTTTAAGTCTGATCAAAGTCCACTTCCTCAAATTGGCCAGTGCAAAATTTAGCGCTTATTCGCTTTGAAATGATCGCATCGCACTGCAATTGCCCATTTCAGTTGCATGGAGGGGTCCGATGGAAAAGCATAAAAGCTAATCCCATCGTAATTTGATGAGTGATTAGCAGAAACAGAAAATGGCCACTGGGACGTCATACACTACTGGGACAAAAAGCGTGTAGAGAATTCCAGGCTTCACAAAACTCAGTCTTTCGGTGTAGAAAATATATTTATTCAAAACGTTTGTCAATTACTCTTCGCTAAATGGTTTCAGCATTATATTTCAGATAACTCTAGGATACTCTGTGCCTGTTTTGGCGAAAACATTAATTAACTGTGACAGTTCATCTTCAAGTGGCGAGGTTTGTTAGGTCCATGTATCTGAGGAAGCCAGACGGTCTACCCCTTTTTCTTCCACCAATGTGCCTGACTGCCCTCATGTAGGTGCACAGTTCTTGACCACACCAACCAATCACTCACGTGTTCAAGCTTGTGGTACAAAGGTTATAGTCGTGTGTGCAACAGGTGCAGATCTCGCATTCAAGAGCAGAAAAGTTATAAGTAACAAATAGCGTGTTTAAAAAGTGGAAAAAAAAAAAACAACACAACACAACAACAACCAAAAAGCAGCAGAGCAGTTCTGCCTCCTCCCCCCTAAGACAATGATATCCCAAACCCAATGCTCCTGTGATGTTATCTTTTGAACTAGGTGATTTAGTCAGACTCATTCGCTTTAAAAAGTGTTAGACAAAGAATGGAAAGCCAGCACCGTCTGAAAACAGCGAGAAATCCTCACGTCACAAAATCATCTGGCAGGTGGAACAAAGGTGGCGGATCTGATATATATATATGATATTTATCGGATGACCCTGCGACCTCTTCTAAACAAATCATTTCCACAGATTTTAAGCCGGGTGTTTTCAAGTAATCACTTACCAGGACAACTGGTCACATGACCTTCAATGCTAATCAACCATTGGTTGTTGTCATGGGAGATCGAGCCCGTGAGTGTCTCGTAGCTGATCTTGGTACGCGGGTAGATGGCACCGAGCACTGACATATGTGCACCGAGGTGGAGCTCCAGCTGAGGAGCAGACGTCTTATTGGCTACCGAGAAAATCTGCCGGCCTTCAATCCCGACACTGAGATCGTTCACTTTAGTAACAGGCACGTCCCTCTTGTTCGCTTTGAACGCTTTGGCTGCAATGTCATCGGAGCATACACTCTGTTCTGAAAACATGAATACAACAAATTTTGGTCCCTAGTTTAAGATTTCAACACTGTTTATTAATTTGTTATGAACAAAGGTGTTTAAAATGTTCACTTATATCGACTCTTATGGATTTTTCCACGACTATGTTGCTCACATTTCCTGATTCTGTGGGTTCTACTGTTTTCAGAAAGGTGTTCTGAGGTTTATTTCATAGATAGAGTAATATGCTGTTGGAACAACATACACCACATAGATGGTGTGATCTTGCATACTCACTCCACATAGATGGTGTGATTCTGTATACTCACTCCACACAGATGGTGTGATCTTGAATACTCACTCCACATAGAGGGTGTGATCTTGAATACTCACTTCACTTAGGTGGTGTGATCTTGTATACTCACTGGACAGACAGTGTGATCTTGTATACTCACCCCCCACAGAGGGTGTGATCTTGAATACTCACTCCACAGACAGTGTGATCTTGTATACTCACTCCCCATAGAGGGTGTGATCTTGTATACTTACTCCACATAGAGGGTGTCATCTTGTATACTCACTCCAAAAATACAGTGTGATCTTGTAGAGTCACTCCAAATAGATGGTGTGATGTTGTATACTCACTCCACAAAGACAGTGTGATCTTGTATACTCACTCCCCATAGAGGGTTTGATCTTGTACAATCACCTCACATAGATGGTGTGATCTTGAATACTCACTCCACAGAGGGTGTGATTTTGTACAATCACCCCACAGAGGGTGTGATCCTGTATACTCTCTCCATATAGAGGGTGTGATCTTGAATACTCACTTCACATAGATGGTGTGATCTTGTATACTCACTGGACAGACAGTGTGACCTTGTATACTCACTCTACATAGAGGGTGTGATATTATATACTTACTCCACATAGAGGGTGTCATCTTGTATACTCACTCTACAGAGAACATGATCTTGTATACTCACTCCACAAAGACAGCGTGATCTTCAATACTCACTCCACATGTGTGATTTTGTATACTCATTCCTCAAAGATGGTGTGACCTTGCATACTCACTCCACAAAGACAGTGTGATCTCATATACTCACTCCACATAGACGGTGTGATTGTGAAGGGCTGTGTAGGGTGAAGATACACAGCTGACTGGCCAGAGGGAGTTACCATCTCGCCCGTCCTACGGTAATTCCCTGTGAAGTAAGCTGGAGTGGTTATGTCCCCTGATATAATGTCGGGTAGACTGGTCACATGACTAACCACCTCAAAGTCCAACAGAGAGTCACTGTGTGCAAAGAGCAAAGGCAAAACTAACACATACTCTCACGTATTTACTTGATTGGTGTTTAACTCAAAACTGCACCACAGGAGGTTTATGAGTGGAGGGAACTGGAACAAACAGCCAACCAGTGAGTGGAGGAAACAAGGAACAAACAACCAACCACTGAGTGGAGGGAACAGGAACAAACTACAAACCTATAAGTGAAGGGAACCGGAACAAACAAGCAACCTATGAGTGGAGGGAACAGGAACAAGCAACCTATGAGTGGAAGGAACAGGAACAAACAAGCAACCTATGAGTGGAGGGAACCGGAACAAACAAGCAACCTATGAGTGGAAGGAACAGGAACAAACAAGCAACCTATGAGTGGAGGGAACCGGAACAAACAAGCAACCTATGAGTGGAGGGAACAGGAACAAACAAGCAACCTATGAGTGGAAGGAACAGGAACAAACAAGCAACCTATGAGTGGAGGGAACAGGAACAAACAAGCAACCTATGAGTGGAGGGAACAGGAACAAACAAGCAACCTATGAGTGGAAGGAACAGGAACAAACAAGCAACCTATGAGTGGAGGGAACCGGAACAAACAAGCAACCTATGAGTGGAAGGAACAGGAACAAACAAGCAACCTATGAGTGGAGGGAACAGGAACAAACAAGCAACCTATGAGTGGAGGGAACAGGAACAAACAAGCAACCTATGAGTGGAAGGAACAGGAACAAACAAGCAACCTATGAGTGGAAGGAACCAGC
The DNA here is from genome assembly GCA_016165875.1 of Acanthopleura granulata. Taxonomy (NCBI): domain Eukaryota; kingdom Metazoa; phylum Mollusca; class Polyplacophora; order Chitonida; family Chitonidae; genus Acanthopleura; species Acanthopleura granulata. Next base: position 5,121,024 of record JABBOT010000017.1, read on the forward strand.
ATAAACTACCGACCTCCACAAGGCACCAAACAGAAATCTAGACTTACGTACAGTCACAGCCAAACCAGCAGTAACTACATTCAAGCATCTCAGCTCGCTGGTGAGAAACCGATTAGCTGCGATGAGAACAACCCTGACCATACAAAGCATAATGAGTGCCCCACAACCATACTAGATAGGTAACTACATGTATATGTAGCTGAATGCATCTCTGAACATTATTAACCATGGTTCTTTTGTTTTCAATCCTACAAACTCTGTGAAGGTGAAAAGTCCGATTATCCAACTGAACCATTGTTTCTTCTTTTGATTGGTCACTTCTTTATCCATGTATCTAAGTCATGCACATATACAATGTACAATCGTTTTAGCAAAAAAAATAAATAAAGAAAGCCTAACATTCATGCTTCCAAAGGCATCCACGTAAACATCCCTGGATATTTATGGGTCTTTGAGTACTTCATTCTCAGAAGTCATTTCTAAAGAGCCCAATTGCTTGAGTTATCTGCACTGCATGTTGAAATTTTGAAACATTTGCCAGGAAGACCTGATGGTAACAATCAAGAGGTAGTCAAATTTTAATTTCTCAGGCCTGAATATAAGCTCTAAAATTGCATTCCAAATTTTGACGTCATTCGAGAAATGATTTTGTCAACTTGTCCCAAGTCAACAAGTATTCACCATCTTCTCTTGAATCTTTCACTTAAGATCAAAATACCTGTGATACGGTAGATGATGTGTTAAGCCATAATGATTTATTCATTCGGACACTGAAAAGCATGAACAGGATTTTTATCTCCAATCACAAACCTTCTCTTTGTGTGACCATGTCTCAGCCAGTTCTCATCCCCAAATAACGACACTGACTTCTTGTTCAGCAGCTGACCTTTATGTTCCACTGAATATTCAAATCTCACCAAAAGCTGGTTCTTGATTGGCTGAACATTGCAGTAGAACTCACTGGCAGCCTTGGAATAGATAGGCTCCAGTTTAAATTCCACCAAGCTTCCTTTCCGACACCTGAAATTAAAACCGAACTTTACCTTAGAAAATTATTTCAAGCAATAAATACCTAATGGTCATCAATCCTTTTCTCAATCCTTAATGTGCCTGCTGAATATATTGTGGGTAAAAATAAGGTTGTTGGCACTCATGTATCAGGGGGACATCACACAGGCTTTCTTCTGAGCATCTAAATATCACACAGGCTTTCTTCTAACCAGAATCAATACTGGACTTGGAAAAGTAACTTTTGCTCAATTCTGTAGTCTTAAAGGCTGATCAAAACTGGTCATTAAGTTATGATATTTGTGTAACATGGAATGACAATTAAATATCATACAATATTTAAATCACTGAATAAAACATTTATACTTTAGGAACTACTAATCACACTCCTCTCTGTAGTTTACTTGGAACACTGTTTTCCCAATGAAAGGTCAATGATTAATTAATTACAGGTCATGCCATTCGTGAATTAATGATTCTTTCAGCTCACATTTCAGGGGAGCAGTCAGAGAGGGTGTAGTTTTTACAGATGTCCATACAGCGCGGCTCCACGCAGCACGTGTAACAGGCTTGTAACCGTGGTGACCAGCCATTGTCCCCATCATCACCTTTGATCTCACAGTCACCTTTGTCCAAGTAGACCTGGCGGGCGCACTCACGGGTGCAGTCATCGCACTCGGACAGTCGGGAGGCGCAGCTGCACACACAAAACATCAGTACCCAAAATTACCTAAAATTTGGTCCATGACCAAGTTGTTTCTTTTCCCTGATTTGGAGTGTTCTATTGATTTCAGAAAGTTGTTTAAAGGTTTGTTTGGAAGATTGGATGATATCCTTCTGGAAAAGTATGCGTTTCTTCACCACAAATAATACTGTATGACATTTATTTGCCTCTAAACATGCACTTTTTTTCGGACAAAATTTTAGGTCATTTACAGTACTCGTGTGCAAATCTTGTGTCAAATGCAAACAGATTAGAGCGTACTTCAAAATCAGCAATGTTTTTGCATACTCCATTTTATGTTCACAGTTTTTATGCTATATATGCATCTATAGGGATGATGAAAAGAATAAAGTGAAATATTCTGTTACTTCCTTTGGACTTCAACAATGTGTATTCTCTCTGGGGTGACATCATACATGTAGTGTAAACTGTTATCTTTCTCAAATACTAAGGCAGACAAAATATTGTTGATTTTACTAGAACAATCCTGCATCAATCATACATTCCATCAAATTTATGCTAGCATGTATCTCTTAACGATCAGCCAACTTGCCTTTTTGGCATCAAAACCTGTCTCTGTATTGCAAATATCTCCCGCACCAATTTTTTTTTTTTTTTTTTTTTGCAAAACACGTTCCGCACTTGATTCAATTAAATCATTAAAACCACTAAATTCATTGCAATTGATGTAAGAACTACAAATGCATTACCCAGCTGTATGTCGTATAAACCTGTTCAAGTTTCCCGCCCCACCAACTGAGATCTGCTTGTAACGAGTAACCAGTCACTTCTCATAGATCACTGAGGGTTATGCTGCTCTTCAGTGACAAAAGCAACCAACTTACATTTAAATTTTTAACGATCCACATTTTTTATTTGACTGTATAGCCAGCAAATTTGGGAAAATATCTGACCTAACAACAGATTTTATGCTGGCTTCCTCTCTGGCCGTACGTGGGAAGGTCTGCCAGCAACCTGCAGATGATTGAAGGTTTCCACCAGGCTCTGCTCGGTTTTCTCCTACCATAATGCTGACCGCTGTCGTATAAGTGAAATATTCTTGAGTACGGCGTAAAGTACCAATCAAATAAATAAATAAATAAACTGTAGGGCAGAACAGATAGAGCACTTCACTGATGTCTCAGCAGACCCAGCTGATTGAAATGTTTCGTTTTGATATGGATCGACGTATAGAAAGACACCGAACATCCGCTGACAGCCACACGTTGACAATAGTTATGCTATCCTAGAATGCTTCACCTGTGGGAGAGTTCTGCCCTGAATGACGTGGCTGCCGTCAGCTCCTGGTTCACTCCAAACAGATGCGACAACGGTCCCGAGTCTGTGCACACCAGCGTGAAGTCGTTGTAGCGACGCTGAAGGCGCGGGAAGTTACCGTACGTGCGGAATGTCTCACAAGGCTTCGGTTCCGTGCGGCAGTTAGAATGGGAACAGGTCTCTCCTATGTTGTAGGTCACATCCTGATTGGAGAGAAGGAAGAATCTTCTTACAGATACCTACACACATTCAAGCTACCAATCAAAGCACAGACAGACATCACTGTACATTCTGAAGGTCAGAGGATATAATGTAAATAACCTAGAATTTCGCCCAGAAAAGTGCAAATTTAGAGGCATTTAAACACCACCAAATATAACTTACAGTACTCAAACTTTCATTTTTCCAGGACAGTATCAGCCTGCCTTCCCTATGAACCTTTCTGCAATCAATACACCTCTCAGAATTAAGAGAAATGAACAACTTTATCATGGACGAAATTTTAGGCCATTTAGGGTAGTCTGTGTTATAATTTTTGTCTCTTTCCAGTCACTGCACTATAAAGGCAACCTGCGCTAGAATGCTGGCCCCAGGATCATGGAGTCTTCATATCCATGCAGTTTACCATGTTATAAATGTGACTCACCTGAAGAATTTGTCTTTCAATAGCAAAAGTTGTCTCAGACCTTCGGGACAACAATGAAAATAGTGTTTAAGTTGACATTTTAAAGTCAAGAATAATACTGCAAGTTAGGACTGGGTCTAACTTAAGTCTAAAAAACTTTGTGATCCCGGCCCCAGTTTCATGAAGCCCACTTAACTATGTATTCCTTAACTGCCATGACAACGTATGTTGTAGAGATAGAAAGTGTCACTTAACACTAAGTGCCTTTCATGAAACCAGGGCCTTGGGCCAGATTCCCACACAAGGAAGTTAGGTCCCACCCACTTTAGTACAGGCACATCTGACTGGCCTTGTCATAACAGCTTCCATTAATGGGCAAAACTGGCATTAGAATAGCAGTTGTAACCAAGTGGGTCTGATTCCCCTTGCATCCATGATCTGAGACATGTTGCTATTGAGCTAAGTAACTAGTAGAGTGGAGGAATGAGGCAAGATACATGTATACTCCTGTGGTGTACTGGCCACGTTTCCTGACATTACTGTTACAAATTCTGATTTAATTCCTAATTATTTATTTTTAAACAATAACTTTATGCTTGGGTTTTATGTCTGTGTTTCACCTTATAGATCCTAGCTGTGAGTTTGTAGTAGCGAGGCAAGGGGCGGGGACAATAGTCAGAGACTATCTTAGGTAACCCCGGAAACACACCCCGCCCTACAGAGGACTTGAAGTTGACAGGCTCCAGCTGGGGACGGATCCTTAGCTCCTTTATCGCAATGGTAACGGTCAAATTTGATCCTGGAGAAGGAAAACATCGGGCTGATTAATTCTTACAACGTAGCATGAAAGGCATAACACTGAATCTAAATTTTACACGATCTTAAATGTATGTAATTGAACTCATGGTGCATGAAGGCTAAACAGTCAAGCTAATTACAAATTAGTTACCTTCCTGAAACTGACTTCCACATAACTTATTTAAAGTATAACAGTAAAAATGAAGAAGAATTCAAGGAAACTTCAAGCAAATTTTGAATGTTGGTATGGAGATTCAAGTGTTTAATACACCCAATATAACCTGTCACTCTTATGATTCTCCTCTAATTAGTTTTCTATGACTTAGGCAAGGGCAAAGTATAAAACACCACTGACTTGCAGCAGCTATAAAATATATTTAACAAGCTAATTTCGTAGATTTTATATTCCATGTAGACCCTCCATCATTACAGGCATTGATCAAGCAGGTTTTCAAGCTTAACCTGAACATCTACAAGATAAACCTGCATAAAAATTTGATCGAAATCAGACACTGTTTTGAAGCTGTTATTTGGAGTTAACAATATGATAAAGACGTATTCTTTTCCTGCCTTTTGAACCAGCGCAGTAATCTTTCACTGGCAGTTATTATCAAGTCCTACCTATGCAGAACAAGCAAAGCTCATGCTGGTTTCCTCCCCAGCCATACGCAGGAAGGTCTGCCAACAACCTGCGGATGGTGGTGGGTTTCCCACAGGCTGTGCCCCGGTTTCCTCCCACCATAATGCTTGCCACCGTCGTATAAGTGAAATATTCTTGACTACGGCATAAAACACTAATCAAATAAATTAATAACTAAATACCTCTGCAGATCTTGAATGTGTTATTCTGTGCAATGTCAAAATTGCTGTCTTCTCGGATGCCAAATGTGTTGTCTTTGACATCAGTCAGATCTTCAATCAAAACATTGCCAGAGGTAAGTGGCTCGGGCATGGCTTTCTTCTCTGAAAAAATAAAACACACGAAACCTTTGTGACCACCATGTAAGATGCAAAATTAAACAGCACAGACCAAAAATGGTTATTTGCACAAATCAATCTTGTTTTTTTTTCCACAGAGTACGAAAATCAACCCCGTTCAGTGTTGCATGTAATTTCCGAAGACGATTGCTTGAGATGATAATAACACCAAATTAATCAAAGTCAGTACAATAAATGTACATGAAACGTAACCCAGCATACATGTTTTATAACAGCCAATTTTACATACATACTTCTGTCAGGAAAATGTAAATTAAGTTTCAGTTTTCTGGATGTCTTACTACCTGAACATATTTTGATGCCTTTGCACTACACTGATGTGAATTTTATCTCTAATATCAGAAATCCTTCCAGAGTATGAAGTTAAACCAAGTAAAGTCAATCCTACAAATTTGAATATATACGTTGAATTCTAAGCCTATATTACCTCTACACTCTCTGGTTTGATTACCATAACACGCAGAATATTCATACTGATTATCCGCACACTTTGGCCGGCAGGCTGAAAAGATATAACACAACTGGTTTAATAGTTGCATAAAGAATGAATAATTAATGGGATTTTCATCTCAAAGCATATACAGGTATCTTCAAGTGGGCTGTGCTCCACTGTACACTTTCATAAATCCTGTTAAAATGTTCCAGTGTATCACATCCTGAGGAGTATACATATAAAGCACCTCTACAGTGTGAATCTCAAGTCCACATGCCCTAAGTTTCACGCAGTGCTCTCATTCTTGAATTTGTTACACTTTTTTAACAGCCTTAAATTCAGGGCTGTCCTCCAGCTCCTGATGTAACATCATGATCAAGGGTAAACACCACACAAAAACTGTATCTAGAAATATCTTTACTGAATTTTTTTTCAGATATTTTTTTTCACCAAATTAAATGTATTTAAACATTTTGATTGCATGGTGGATGAATCACATTATCAATGTGGTCCAAAAAACCCACCATACAATCAAATTATTTGACTGTATTTAAGTTGGTGAAAAAAAATTCTGAAAAATTCAGTGGAAGTATTTTACAGTTTTTAATGGTCTTTTCACTCACCATAAGTTCATATACAAAGGTAATTCCCTTTAAGTATAAAACACGAGAAATACCGAAATGGCGAAAGGAGTGAATGTCTGTTTGAGGCTGGGATCAGTATGGACTCACTTCTGCAGATGGCATCATGGGTAGGTGTGCACTGTGTGTGCATGTAGAACCCTTCATGGCACACTTCTGTACAAGCTGTAACACACCAACACACCAAAATCACACACTTAGTCAAGTCAAACTGGTATATGTGGTTTTTTTTTTTTACAGGCATGGGAATTCACAACAAGAAGAAAGCCTGGAGTTTGCCAAGCAAGTCTGAAAATACCCTACCCTACCCCCATGTTCCATCAACAATTGCTTGTTCTCACAAAGTCAGTTGAAATTTGGAACAAAAATGTCTGAAGTCAGCCCATTTGAGGAAAAAAATTCCCATGCCTGTTTTTATCTGTAAAGAGCTGTAAAGATCTACTGATCTTCATTTAATCATTTCATATTTATTTCCACTGAGAGGAATTTTGCACTTATACAATAACTGTTATTGTTATGATTGGGCAAACCAGTGTAAACCAGAGGACCATTGGCAAATTTTTGGCACACCACATTAGTGAAGGACATTACTGGTCTTCAATGAACGTTGGACTTGGCTGATTACCACACAGTTATTGTCACCATGGACCCCCAAACAGTCAGAGTGTAACTTCAATCATTTGAGAAACTCAAAAATATATGTATGTATCACAAGGCACATTAATATTGAATTTTTAGGACCAATTCACAATGGAATCAATTACCTGTTATTTGTTGGCTCTTCCTGTGATGAGTTGAGCCAGTAGAGGAATGCACAAGACAGATGGACAAACAGATGAAAGGACAGACAGATGGACAGAGAGACAGACAGAAAGATGCGAAAGGCAACGGAAGGACAGACAGACAGAGGACAGACAGTTAGACAAACAGACAGTCTGACAGATGGACAGGAGACAGATGTACATATAGATGAACAGAGGGACAGACATATGTACAAACAGATGGTTGTACACACAGACAGATGGACAAGCAGGCGGAAAGACAGACTGAGAGAGAGACAGATACAGAGATGTATGAACAGACATCTGGACAAGCAGACAGATGGTCAGACAGATACAATGGTTTGATACATACCTTTACATATTTTCTGTTGTTTGGATTCAGCTGCGCAAGGCTGTACTTCAAATGTCCCTTGTCTGCATGGAGTGCGGCAAGCTGGTCAAAGAAAAACGACTGATTAATACTCGTCCTCTTAACAGCCTATGATATCAAATGTCTTTACAGTTCTGGAAATTAATTGATCATCAATAACATTTCACCAAATGTACATTGCGGTATACATGCTCTCCTACTTTCGTGAGGCGACATTATGGGGCCTAATCACACCAATTTTTTAAAATCAATAGAGGTTCTCACAGCAGTCCTAAATGTCTTCTCATCATGTATAATTTACTTTTCAAATGGTGCAAAAATCTGGAAAACAAGATCACACCTCAATACAACACATGCATATTAAATACTTCTAAAGAATATAAAACAATATCAATCAGGACATGTTCACTCTGTTTTAGTACACAGTGACAAGAAATCCATTCAGAGAAAATACAGTGCAAAGCGCTTAAAACCCCTGGGCCGTAAGTGCATGTATGATGTGACCTACAGATACAAAGTCCAGGACATACTATGTGTAATACCCGCCATTCATAAAATTATGTAGGTGTTGTATAAATTTGGCGAACTTGAGGCAAACTGTTCAAGAGATAGAGCATTTACAAGCCTTTCATACAATTTAAATGACCTCAATGACCTTGAAGAGAAAGGTCATGCAAGGTCGCTGAAAATCAATAGGGTTCTTCCTCATGCCAATGTGTAAGTGTGGTGTAAGTATGCTGAACTTGGGCCACACTTTTTTAGAGGTAGAGCGTTTACAAGCATCCAGAGGTAGCTGAGGGAGAGGAAGTCAGCATGAGCTGGACTTGAACTCACTTCGACTGCATTGGTGGGAGGTTTCTGGGTCATTGCGCTGCGTTAGCGCACTAACTGACTGAGCCACGGAGGCCCTGGCAATCATATCACTCCAAAATTCTTCAGCACAGCATCAAGTAACAACCAAAAAAGCAATAAATCAACGGGCACACACTTTTTACCTTTGCACGTAAAACCGTCACCATAGTAACTATGTCCACAGATACAGCGGTAGGAGCCCTGGGTATCCTGACAGCTGGCATAAGGCGAGCACTGGGCCCAGCCTTCGTAACACTCATCCACATCTACAGTACAACAACAACACCACCATGGAGACCAACGGAAAACAAATCAAGACACAGAAAGGCAAAACAAAATAATGGAGTTTCAGAAATAAAATACAAGCAAGCTTCATACGTGATGTGTCTGCCACCCTGTGTGTGTTTCTGTTTCTTACTGTAGCTCTTTGAACCAAGGTTGGCGTAAAACCCCACATTATTAATGCTGTTCATGTGTGGTCATTGGTTTTCTTGAAAAACGGCGGGCCGGATAAGACGGAATGGTACATGTGTGCTGATGTGTATGAGTTCGAACTCTTTTGTTGCAAAAGGTAAAAAGAGTCCAACTGTGTTATGTGACTTGTCAAAAATGTCAGGCAATTTTGTTCACTTTAAAGTACAGATCACCTGTCTCGCCATGTTAGGAAGGTACAAACGACCTCTCCGTCAATCAGCAGCATGAAAAGTTAAAAAACTTTGAGCTCCTCAATTTTGCCTATCATATGTCTAGTCTAAATAACATTTTCTGACACTTTTCTTAGATGTCCATGTTACAGTAAATGTAATCAGAAATAATTGCTCAACATTTTTGACAGGTCACATTGTGCAGTAGGGCTTTTCTTACCTTTAGTGATAAAAGACTTCAAATTCGAACCTCCCCTATTCAATTGTGACACCAACATGATAATCAATGCTTATGGTAATTGTGAAAAGCGTGCTTTTGTCCCTCGAGATCAGTATCATTGATATTTCAGATATAAATTGTTTCCCTTTCAAAAAACAAATCTCACACACAACGATTTGTGGCAATCATACGCACAACAGCTAAAAACAACTGAATACATTGTGTTCCCTGTAACCACTGGCTGAGTGCATTGCAACACTGTCTTACCTTCATCCACTGATTAGCACAATGTACATTTAAAGAATAAAATATAATAACTCTTGATTAATTTACATTTCAGATGACATCATCGGATTACAAATATAAAATTGCATTATAACTTCATCAAAATTTATTCTTGGTTTAAAGACTTGGAGTAACATAGGTGAGCAGACCAATGTTCTCTTCCACGTTACCACTTTGTCCACAATTTGTCATTGGACTAATCACCAGACTACACAGGCCTGAATTCCTGGAGCTAGGTGACAAAGCTAAATGGCCAGCAACCTGCAGATGTTTGTGACTTTCTCTCGGGCTGTGCCCGGTTTCCTCCCTCCTTAATGCAAGCTGCAGGTGTATCAGTGAAATATTCTTGAGTACGGCGTAAAATACCAATCAAATAAATAAACAAATAAACAAAGCTAAAAGAGTTATTGAAAGCCCTCACTACTTTTACAATAGATAGAGTTAGTTTGTTTTGTCAGTAATAACAGGCTCCTCAGTGTTTTGATCAGAAGAGTCCAATGATTGAAAATACTGTATTTAAAATAAAAATCTTGAACATGTAGAAGATACTCGTTTTGTCATGATTATGAGAATTTTACTGATCTTAGAAAGTGAGTGAATAAAGCTGCCTTGATCTCTTACCGACACATCTGCCATCCTCACTGAGTGTATATCCCCTCAGGCAAATACACTGGCCAGTATTAGCATCACAGCCATGGGGACACAGGTGCTCCAGACAGAGCGTGGAATTTACATTCACCAGCCGAGCCGATGGCACCTCTGTAGAGAACATAAACATGTGTCAACTGGACAGCTCAAGAATCATCAGAAAACGGTCAGAGTGTAAACAGCAAGTCATAACACTGAGGTGTCATTGTGACTTTTAGCAAGTGCTTTCAAAGCTGCAAATTCTAAAGCTTGAGTTATTCCCCCTGATCCACTTGTGCTGTAAGTGATTCCCCCTGACCTTCATTGTGATACTGAAAGATGATCCGGAATAAGAGATCAGTGTTGTACTTAAATACCGGTACAACTTATGACTGATATACAGCATGATAGTGATTATCAGTTTTCTGCTGCATCTGTATTTATTAATTGACTGATGTTTTTAATTCACTGATGTTTGGAATTAACATCATGACCATGTTGTGTAAGTTTCTCAATCAAAACATTACTGATTGTACTTGAACTTCAATGAGAGTCTTTTCCCTGTCGTGTCTTTTACAACTTCTAAATGCCACTGAAAGAGTCATGACTGTTAATAATCTATAATTAAACCTTTAAAAGAGCAACCACAATCTTACCGAACCACTGTACACTAGATCGAATGTGCTCTGCTCTGACTTCGCCCGGATGATGTTTGTTGAAATAAACCGCAGACTTGTTTGACAGGAATCCAGGTGGCGCTAACACCAGAAGTTTAACATCAGTCTCTCTGATCATCTGACTGTATACTCCTGTGACCAGGCCTAGCATACACAGAGAGCACACGATCGCCACATGTATGCTGAAAAAAAAAACAGTCATAACTTTTATCAACACATTCCATTCGCTTTCTTATTATTTCTGATTAATTAACTGACACTGCCACAAAGATGTATTTGTTGTGTTCCTTAAACTTTTCGCATGTTTACAAGGTGTTTATTCAAGTAAATTCTGAAGACACTATTTTGTGTTGACTGATAAAATTATACTTTTTGTGAAGCCCTGAGACTGGTCAATCCAACCAATGTAGTTTTGTCTCCAAATTTAAAATATGCATTAATTGCACTGAAAGCTGCTTTTTCATATGCGAAAAATTAAGGAATGAGGGTGTATGAATTCCTAATGTGATTTGCTGTACTCAATGAGAGGCATTCAGCTTGAATCTTCCACATTTAAGAGCCAGTGTTGAGATCAGAAGGATCATAATTATGTCGTTTATGTATTTCTGAACGTGCATTTTTACAAGTCAAACTTCCAGTGAAATACAGAAGGTAGAGATGCAGTAGTGTTGAGTCTGGTGGCCAGTATACAATTACAATATTTAAAATATTGCAGCATGCTCCTGAATTCTAGAGAGACAGATTCATTCTGGCGTGATCTTGAAATTAAAGATAAAGTATGACACTTAACAGGACTGACTCAGGAGCTGTATTGATTCTGTCAAGAAAATAAGTTACTTTCTAAGAGCTGCCGTGCCGGTGTTCCCAGTCCCTGAAGATTGACTGCCATTCTGTCTGGCTGAGGTGTTGCCATGGTAACCAGGGACTGGACCAGAACTGTGATGAGGAGGAGGGACAGGAGGTTTCTTAAAGTTTGGATCTGGGCCAGAGTTGGAGGAGGACTGGCGACCTTGTGAATCCTGAACAGACCGCTGTGGGCTTGAATCTGGCTGCTGAAACGTGACGAGTTTGGGTGTGGCCGAGGAAGGTTGCTCCTTGCTGCGAGGAATCACCACTAAAGTTGGCTTCTTCGGTTTCTTGGGAGATTCGGCCAATTTTTGTTGCAGACGTAGCGATTCAGGCATGTAACTCGAGGGAAAGTCATCCATGTCAATTGGTGGAATTTCTACGTCTGAATCTGTGTCATGGAACATCGGGTGGGTGGTATTCTCTTCGAAGACGTCGCTACTGTCTGCGATGGACGCCGACTGGCCGCTGTCACTCAAGTAAGAGGCGTCTTTACTAGACATACTAGGTGATGGGGGATAGAAGTCTTTAGGGATGTAGTTGGGAGTTAGCTTCTGGCTTTGCGGATCACTGTCTATATGAACAGGGTACTCCGAGTGGCTAGCGTAACTCGGAGGGACATCATTAACATAGATATAGTCTCCGCCCTTTTTATACGCTTTTACACCACCAGGGGATGTTCTGGAGCCATAAATCTTATTTTCGAAAGCCCTCGTCTCTTGATTTACCCGATCTTGCAAAGCCTCTTGCTCTTTGCTTATAATGGCTTCAGTCAAGTGAAGATCATGTTGATGAGCTACAAAATCCTTTCGTTCATCAATCGGACTGACAAGCCCAGACACGGACGTCGGCAGATTCTGCATGTTTTCATATCGCCTCAGACTACCGGTGTGGTAGAGTTCGCCATCAGATTTTTGACTCTGACCCATCTGAGGATGAAACGTCCTCATCTGATGGCCCTGTCCTACCATCTGATTGGCTCTCTCGTTCTCATCCTGATGAGACCACTCGCTTGATTGGTCAGAATGGTCCATGCTGTCATCTCTATACTTCTGTGATTTTTTCTTCTTTCTTGCGATATCTTGATGGATTTTTCTCGCTGGAGATTCAAATCTTTCCTTGGACAGCCGGATTTCCTTCTCATCATCTTCCTCATCAGTGGGCAGCATCTTCTCTTCTGGAATGGTGATCTGCTTCTTTGGGGATCTTTTAAATGCTTCCTGAAATTTTCAATGGGCAAAACTGTTGATCGGCAGGTTTTATTTAATGCCACACTCAAGAATTTTTCATTGCTGATTCCTTTTTTCTTCAGGTCTTAAGACCAGTGAAAGCAAATTACTGGCAAAATTATTACTAAGATTAAATCTTATCTGATACATATCCAGAGACAACAATAAGTTACATTCATGTAAGATCAGAGCAGCACACACACTTTCCCTGGCTGTGTCATTTCATGTTAGCACACATACATGCACATTATTGTAATGTTAGGAGTAACATTACTTTGGCAGACGTACCATTGCTTTGTTAAGAGTGTCATCACTTTGTTAGGAGCAACATTACTTTATTAGGAGTACCATTACTTTGTTAGGAATACCATTACTTTGTTAGGAGTACCATTACTTTGTTAGGAGTAACATTGCTTTGTTAGGAGTACCATTACTTTGATAGTAGTAAGATTACTTTGTTAGGAGTACCACTGCTTTGTTAGGAGTACCATTACTTTGTTTGGAGTATCGGTACTTTGTTAGGAATACCATTACTTTGTTAGGAGTAACATTACTTTGTAAGGAGTACCATTGTTTTGTAAGGAGTACCACTGCTTTGTTAGGAGTACCATTACTTTGTTAGGACTATCATTACTTTGTTAGGAGTAACATTACTTTGATCAGATTCTGACAAAGTCATGAACTTGACATGATACTTTCTAATATAGCTAGCTGGCATTGCCAATACAGCTAGGCACTGTAAAAGCATGGCAAGGGTAAAGCGGGCATTACAGGCAGTACACAGTAGAAATGTAACCACAAGAAATTTCATATTGGTATTCAATCCACTGACATTAGTTCTACATAATTTTCAAGAAATATGTGACAATATTTTTTGAATACAGCATAAAGCTACGGTTAAAATACCGAACATGAAAACAGAGACTTTGTCCTGGAATTACCTTTCTGCTCAAGGTGTTTTTCTAGGCACTTTCTTGTTCTGGTAACCATAACAAGAAATATCAGAAAACTTTACACAAATTTTGTATTAAGTTTTTGGTGCACCAGAAATATTGAGTTTTCTGATTTGTTCAAATTGAGTTTCTAAAATGAAATTGGCTTGAAAAATTCCTAACTACATTGTGAATCTAGTCAGTCAGGAGTCACTGATATCTTGTGACAGTGTTTACCAGTGTCTGTCTTGTCTCGTCATGTGAGTCTAGTCAGTGGAGTCATTGATATCTCATGACAGTGTTTACCAGTGTCTGTCTTGTCTCGTCATGTGAGTCTAGTCAGTGGAGTCATTGATATCTCATGACAGTCTTTACCAGTGTCTGTCTTGTCATGTGAATCTAGTCAGTGAAGTCACTGATATCTCGTGACAGTGTTTACCAGTGTCTGTCTTTTCTTGTCATGTGAATCTAGTCAGTGGAGTCACTGATATCTCGTGACAGCGTTTACCAGTGTCAGTGTTGTCTCGTTATGTGAATCTAGTCAGTGTAGTCACTGATATCTCGTGACAGTGTTTACCAGTGTCTGTCTTGTCTTGTCATGTGAATCTAGTCAGTGGAGTCACTGATATTTCGTGACAGTGTTTACCAGTGTCAGTGTTGCCTCATCATCCTCTGGTAGCTCCGGCACATGATGCAGGACTTCTGCTTCATTGGTTGGTTCCTCATCTCCACTGCAGATGAGCATGTCGCCCGACTGCGTGGCCAGCTGCATACTGTTCCGAGAGCGGTACATCAGCGGTTGTTGTTGTGCGGAGTCGCCCAGGCCGCGATCCTTCCACATATCTTCTGATGCGCGCCGGGTTTTGTACCACCACATGGCTGCCATTATGCACAGTAACAACACCACAAGGGTGAGCACCAAAATGGCCGCCATGACCTTGTACAAGGTTATATGTGGTATCCATGGTGGTGGGGGCGACTTGTACTGGTAAATGGAGGAAAAATTAGTAACACTGAACATCATGATAGCTATATGTATTACCACAGTGAAAAAAAAATACACATTAAATTACCCTATTTCAGCTAAGATTTGCTTTGTAAAAATGCGCTTTCAGGTGCACACAAGGCCCCGAATTGACACTTTTGATGCCAAAATTTCACTTTTTCTCATAAGAAATTAATAATAAAAAGAAGAAATATCTGTCACCTGAAAAAACCTGGGCCCACTTGATCAAAGCCCTCTTAGCGTGAAGAGCATATAACTACCATGGCAACCAGCGCTGTAGGTATGGTAGCTACGTGCTCATAACGTTAAGAGGGCTTTCTGCAAATGGCCCCTGAACTCCAGGTGACATACAGTATATATTTGCTAATTCAAGAGCCATTTGTATGACTCTGAATGGTGTTGGGATTACATAAATTAATAATGTGATGGGTATGACTTTCAGCGAAGAAGGTTTCACCAGAAAGAGCTCTAAATAACTACCTATGGCAGAATAAAATACAGCAAATCTTCAATGCGATGCTTTTTGAAGCACCGTAGGTGTCAACTGATGACATCACACACATATATTTATCCTAAACAGGCCTATTGTATTTAATGTTAAAATAGCTACATTTTTGTGCCCGAGCACAAATTATACCAGCAAACATCACAAGAATTCTATCCATAGGTGAAAATAAAAGTAGAATTAAAACTTTGTTTCACAACACTGACACGCATCAATACCAGTGTGGCTTATGAAGCCCAACATAGCATAGACTCGAGAATTCAACTGCATTTTATTCAATGAAAAAAAGAACATAAAAAAGGAAATATCAAAAACTGTTTTGGAATTCCCAATGGTTTTATTTTCTCTTTTTGCTTTTTTCTTTTCTTTAATGATAACCAAGTAAATCAATAATTCAGCCGGATGTATACCCAAAAGAAGCAATAAAATTTTGTTGTGATGCATCACCTTTTTGCTGGCATACCTTAAAAATCTAAATGAAATCTGTGTCATGAAAAAATGGTATAATTTAGGAGGACAGTCTACATAAAACACTCAGATATTTAAGAGTGTATCTGTACATACCACTTGCAGGAGTAACTCCCCTTGCTGCGCTACAGCCTCATGATGGACAGTGTAAGCTTCTCCAACAGATGGCGCTGTTATGTTCATCAAAATTTGGAACTTGTCGGATTCCTGGAACTCCACAATGCCCTGTTCACATATTTAATGGTATAATATAAGAGTGCAGTAGTTGTCATTTATCAACATCTTTCATAAGTATACTAAATTTAATAATGTAGATACTGTAGTATACACACTTTACCTGAAGATTGTCCCATAAAAATGTACTTGCATAAGGACATAAAGACCTCAAAATCATAGTTTTGATACCAACACATAGAAATTTTTTGATACTGTGAGAAATTAATCAAGCATCATGTAAAAAAAAAATGATAAAACAAAACTCTCAAACTGGCCCTATAAAATGAATGAATTAGATAGAATGAAGCAATTAAAATGCACGTCACTTGAGAAAACAGATTACACGTATTTAGCTTGTGTGTGTCTTCATATCCGTCCATTAAAACACATTTCTGTGTCCAGAAGTGCACAGTGCAGGTTAAATGAATAACAATATTCCACATGGGAAAAACAAAACACCCACAAAAAACAAAAACAAGTACATCAAAAAAATTAAATCTTATTTAGCTTTAACAATTTTGTAAAGATTGCATTTGTGGCTGGTATCACGATATCTTGTTTGGGGCCCATTTACCTACCTGTCGGTAATATCACTCTGCCGGCTTACAGTAGGTTTAAGAATTTTAAGTTTTCGATGGCCTTTTAAATGATTTACTATCGCAAAGGAATTTCACAGAATCTGGTAAAGAATTCTGGTCTCTTTCTGGGAAAAACAATTTACTGAGTCTTGCAGACCTACATCTGAATGGAGCTAAATGATTTGTCATACAAACTGGGTACGAATTTCTGTCAGAGGATATTTCTGGGAATCTGTGACATAGCAATGATCCTGAATCCTCAGTGATAACTTTACGGAATGGGCCAAGCTTGTGAATTAAGCGACGTTTTTGCAGGGGTATAAATTCCGAACCTTCGTAAATTAAAGAGGTAGCGACACTCTTTGTGAGACCAGATGTCGTTCTACGACAATCCTTTTGCAGTGACTCGATGGGATTTCCCCTGTACCATACTCTGTTACAACCTTGGCGTGTTCATGTGGGGGATGAAGAAAACAGAATTGTACAGGGTTTCTGAGTGTTTTCAACGGCGCAACACTGATATATCATTAAGTTTTCAATGTGACTGCTCCAATTGCCCTCAGTGTTTATTTCCCAGGCGCTTGTGTGTGCTGCATGATTTGATCTTTCTGGCTGAAAAGTAAGAGCCTAACTGAGAAGAATGTCGACAACGCTGTCGACAATTGAGTTCAAGTTTGGTTTTGCAGGTAATAAGCATCACTTGCCATGTACATGTATTTCTCCAGTAGCTAAGTCTGAGCCAAAGCTTACAACTTGAAACACCGTAAAGTGCATGACTATACGATCGGACCTCATAATTAAAACCATCTTTCCCACTGTGCAATAGATGTATACAGTTCAATTCTCCTAGGACTGCACATATACGTACATGACAGGTACACTGATATCCTACTGGTTTGGAGCTGTAACCGCATTAGTCACAGTGCTCTTGACAGGGGTGATGAATCTACACAAGATTATCTGGCTGAGCCACTTTCCCCTACCCCGAGGGCCTCTATCCAGACTAATTTAATTAGGAGTTCTGTGAAGTCATTAGCAGTGTCGCCATACCTGGCTCTACTTGCACGGACACCGATTTTCTTCAGTCAGGTAACAAACAGAAACTCGTTAGTACACGCTGTGAAATTAGACAGGTATTCGGGAACATGAGCCTGAAACTGGCTCTGAAACTACAACAGACTCTTGCTTTGTTGATACAGAGACACACGTAACATCTATTTTTACTCCACATTTCCTTACTGATGAAGCATTAGACGTACATCTCTATCACATACACTTTTTGTTCCCACTTAGTGGTGACTATCTCAGCAAGCACAAGTGTGTACTCTTCCACACATGTATATCGAATTATCCAGAATCAAAAAGATATTTACTAGCAGCTTTCTTCGTCATTGCGAGTGCGTGCATAAATCTACAAATTGCTTGTCCAGGACCGGATATGAATCAATATTTCATGTTTCCTAGTGAGTTAAAGACAAAGCGTCTGTAACACCGAGACAACTATACATTTAGTCGCAGGGTGCCTCAGTGTCTTCGAGACACCCTATTCTGACAACATCAACACTGGAGAGGTAAGGAAAACAGGAGGAAAGTTGGAAATGAGATATCCTCATTTCAATTTATGGCCAAGCCTAAGTTGACCACATGTAGCTTCTTAATTGCTATTACAGCCAAGTCAGCAGTGACATTTAATACCATAAGGTACATGTAAGTAATCTAAATAAGGGAGCCGTGTCATTACTGTCCATCAGAAGAGTAACTTGTAAGTCTGCTGGTCAGCTCCATACAGAGACTATTTTTCTGGGAGGACTGTTGGTCAAATGGTCCAGAGTGCTGACATGTATTGCTAGTGAGGTTGCTGGTTCAAAACCCACACTGGTCTCAAACAGTTTTCAGCAATAGGGTCAGTCAGATAACGAGATAAATCGTTAATAATTATAACCAGATCCATAATAATTATAGTACCATTACTGGTAATCTCTGTCTGTTGGGTTCTTGTGGTTTTTATAGTTCAGTTGGTGATGAAGATATCACTCAGTGTGAAACGACTTGGATGTGGATTATTACAGTACATGTATCTACAGTTCTGTAGGTCATGTACCTGTAGCCATCACGCCCGCTGAACTGATACACAGGTATGGGATTATTACAGTGTTTACAGCTCGGTGGGTCATGTAGATATTCCTCACCCATTGCAATGATTTATGGATGTGGGATTATTACAGTGTTTACAGCTCGGTGGGTCATGTAGATATTCCTCACCCATTGCAATGATTTATGGATGTGGGATTATTATAGTGTTTACAGCTCGGTGGGTCATGTAGATATTACAGTGTTCACAGCTTGGTGGGTCATGCAGATATCCCTCACGCATTGCAATGATTTATGGATGTGGGATTATTACAGTGTTTACAGCTCAGTGGGTCATGAAGATATCCCTCACGCATTGCAATGATTTATGGATGTGGGATTATTACAGTGTTTACAGTTCAGTGGGTCATGTAGATATTACAGTGTTCACAGCTTGGTGGGTCATGCAGATATCCCTCACGCATTGCAGTGATTTATGGTTGTGGGATTATTACAGCGTTTACAGCTCCATTGGTCATATAGATATCCCTCACCAGTGCAGTGATTTATGGATGAGGGATTATTACAGTGTTTACAGTTCAGTGGGTCATGCAGATATCCCTCACCCAGTGCAGTGATTTATGGCTGTGGGATTATTAGAGTATTCACACCTCCATTGGTCATGGTCATCCTTCACCCATTGCAATGATTTATGGATGTTGGATTATTACAGTATTTACAGCTCCATTGGTCATGTAGATATCACTAAATCTCAGCTGATGTACAGATGTGGGATTATTAGCAGTAGTTAAGCTCAGGTATATATATATATATCACCCCACCCACAGTGATTTATGGATATGGGATTATTACAGTATTTACAGCCTGATGGGCCCAGATCAGATGCTCCAGTTGACTATTCAAACCAGGCCACTGTCATCTGTCAAACAAAGAATAATAAATCCATTTATTGTCCCACTGGGTCAGAGGTTTGGCTTGAACAGACTGGTGTACTAAACTGTTTACCTCTGTTTACCCAGGCCTGTCAGGGAAGGTCCGTTCTGTTGTCCCCAGGGCTGGGAGCCAAATGGACACCAGTTAATCCTGTCATTGCTCTAACCCTAAAGTCTCTGTAGTAACCCTCCTCATGCATGTGTCTGTGTACACATAGTAGTCCAGTCTATATATATGCTGAGAAAAGTACACCATGCAGGCTTGTCAGAAGAAAACAGCACTTTACTAGATCTCCTTCTTGCCTGATTTATGGTGAGCAGTAGGAGACTAAATCATAGGTCTTAATACAACAGAATGCAAATTACCTACCTTATGGAAAATAAGAGATAGTTTATTTATATATTTATTTGTTTGGTGTTTTACGCCGTACTCAAGAATATTTCACTTGTACGACGCTGGCCAGAATTATGGTGAGAGGAAACCAGACAGAGCCCGAGGGAAACCCACGACCATCCGTGTAGGTTGCTGGCAGACCTTCCCACGTACGGCCGGAGAGGTAGCCAGCATAAGCTGGATTTGAACTGTGCTCTGCTAGAGCGCTAACCGACTGGGCCAGATCAACCATCACTTATTATCACAACTGGATTTTAGGGGAGAATACAGTGAGAGAAAGCGTCAGCTCCCAGTACCTGCACTACACCCTAAATGTCTGACATGACTTGACCTTACTCATTGTACCTGCACCATTCCAAAAGGTGTTTTAAGTACTGTTTGGAAGGTAAGGTAACTGGATCTCCTACTAGAAAAATGGAACTGAGGACCAAAATAATATTTTATGACCATTATTTGCACCTACAAATGTACTTTTCATATAAAATTCTTGTAATTCATGTAAAAATACCTTCTATTGTGTCAAACGCCAAGTCATAAGCTTTTGCACAGAGAGAAACCCAAACTTCTGAATATTCCTGAATGACGTTAATACTGAGTCTCGCTTTGCCTTTGCAAGTACGTGTCTCATTAAATTCACATCCTTTATGTACGGCGGCATGAAACACCAATCAAATAAATAAATTTAACAATGAACCTGTAAATACATAAGCATCAAACTGGCCACTCTGGTGGATTCTTTTCACAGCCTATGTATGTAGATGTACATTTCCAATATTTACAACAAAGCTTTCATGGGAACTGTATATATCATATTAATGATAGTTCTCTTTGGTTTTAAAATGTATATATATTAATTATATTTCAAAATTAAACATCAGTTACTATTTAAACAAACTTATGCTAAGTGTCTCTATCATGAAGGCGAAAAAAAGAGCAGAGAAAAAACAACCATGTGCTTCACAGACACATGCAATATTTGTATATCTTCACCATGGTTGTTTTTTTTTTTCAAAAGTGGTGTATTTCCATTATAATGAATTAATATAAAAGATACACGGATCACCAGGTAAGTAGACAACTTTCATCTCAGCTATGTGCCTACATCCACAAATAAAACATCCCTTTGTGACATACTGAGCAAGTCTTCCTCAAGATCCAATATACCAAGGTAATATTTCGTTCCATGTTTCATTCTTTAAAATGTTTCGGCTCTCAAACTGCTGGGCACCAAAACATACGTGCATCCACCTGTATTGAAAACTAACAAGTAATTCAAACGAAAACATGCAGGTGTGCCAGTAAAAAGTTTGATTTCCGTGCAAATACCTCCCATTCACAGACCTAAAGCTCATCTTAAAGAATATCATTCAAATTAGCATTTTACAAGCAATTCTTTACACACGATCATAAATTTGTGACCAAAACCCTAATGTTCTTTTTTCTTCTAAACCTGGTTCTGCATACACTGTTACAGTATTCATACTAAAGAATCAAGCATCTTTTAATATGATATGTTGCCAATGTGTACGTAGACGAATACATTAACATGTAACGTCAAATAAACAATATCAAAATGACTCACGCACACATATGAAAATGTCTTTGAAGGCAGGACACTGCCAACTTTCCCTCCACCCCAATGAACACTGGTGGGGACTGAGGGTTGTTAGCTGAGAGCTGACATAGCTTCCCCTACACTGCCAACCTTCCCTCCACCCTGAACACCAGTGGGGACTGAGGGTTCTTAGTTGAGAGATGACATAGCTTCCCCTACACTGCCAACCTTCCCTCCATCCTGAACACTAGTAGGGACTGAGGGTTGTTAGCTGAGAGCTGACATAGCTTCCCCTACACTGCCAACCTTCCCTCCACCCTGAACACCAGTGGGGACTGAGGGTTGTTAGTTGAGAGATGACATAGCTTCCCCCACACTGCCAACCTTCCCTCCACCCTGAACACCAGTGGGGACTGAGGGTTGTTAGCTGAGAGATGACATAGCTTCCCCCACACTGCCAACCTTCCCTCCACCCTGAACACCAGTGGGCACTGAGGGTTGTTAGCTGAGAGCTGACATAGCTTCCCCTACACTGTCAACCTTCCCTCCACCCTGAACACCAGTGGGGACTGAGGGTTGTTAGTTGAGAGATGACATAGCTTCCCCTACACTGCCAACCTTCCCTCCACCCTGAACACCAGTGGGGACTGAGGGTTGTTAGCTGAGAGATGACATAGCTTCCCCTACACTGCCAACCTTCCCTCCACCCCAATGAACACTGGTGGGGACTGAGGGTTGTTAGCTGAGAGATGACATAGCTTCCCCCACACTGCCAACCTTCCCTCCACCCCGAACACCAGTGAGGACTGAGGGTTGTTAGCTGAGAGCTGACTTAGCTTCCCTACACTGCCAACCTTCCCTCCACCCTGAACACCAGTGGGGACTGAGTGTTGTTAGCTGAGAGCTGACGTAGCTTCCCCCACACTGCCAACCTTCCCTCCATCCTGAACACCAGTGGGGACTGAGGGTTGTTAGTTGAGAGATGACATAGCTTCCCCTACACTGCCAACCCTCCCTCCACCCTGAACACCAGTGGGGACTGAGGGTTGTTAGTTGAGAGCTGACATAGCTTCCTCCACACTGCCAACCTTCCCTCCATCCTGAACACCAGTGGGGACTGAGGGTTGTTAGTTGAGAGATGACATAGCTTCCCCTACACTGCCAACCTTCCCTCCACCCTGAACACCAGTGGGGACTGAGGGTTGTTAGCTGAGAGATGACATAGCTTCCCCTACACTGCCAACCTTCCCTCCACCCTGAACACCAGTGGGGACTGAGGGTTGTTAGCACTGCCAACTTTCCCTCCACCCCAATGAACACTGGTGGGGACTGAAGGTTGTTAGCTGAGAGCTGACATAGCTTCCCCTACACTGCCAACCTTCCCTCCATCCTGAACACCAGTGGGGACTGAGGGTTGTTAG
This sequence comes from Acanthopleura granulata, assembly GCA_016165875.1. Classification (NCBI taxonomy): domain Eukaryota; kingdom Metazoa; phylum Mollusca; class Polyplacophora; order Chitonida; family Chitonidae; genus Acanthopleura; species Acanthopleura granulata. The sequence continues at coordinate 5,144,160 of JABBOT010000017.1, forward strand.
TTGAGAGATGACATAGCTTCCCCTACACTGCCAACCTTCCCTCCACCCTGAACACCAGTGGGGACTGAGGGTTGTTAGCTGAGAGATGACATAGCTTCCCCTACACTGCCAACCTTCCCTCCATCCTGTACACCAGTGGGGACTGAGGGTTGTTAGCTGAGAGCTGACATAGCTTCCCCTACACTGCCAACCTTCCCTCCACCCTGAACACCAGTGGGGACTGAGGGTTGTTAGTTGAGAGATGACATAGCTTCCCCTACACTGCCAACCTTCCCTCCACCCTGAACACCAGTGGGGACTGAGGGTTGTTAGCTGAGAGATGACATAGCTTCCTCTACACTGCCAACCTTCCCTCCACCCCGAACACCAGTGGGGACTGAGGGTTGTTAGTTGAGAGATGACATAGCTTCCCCCACACTGCCAACCTTCCCTCCACCCCGAACACCAGTGGGGACTGAGGGTTGTTAGTTGAGAGATGACATAGCTTCCCCCACACTGCCAACCTTCCCTCCACCCTGAACACCAGTGGGGACTGAGGGTTGTTAGCTGAGAGATGACATAGCTTCCCCCACACTGCCAACCTTCCCTCCACCCTGAACACCAGTGGGCACTGAGGGTTGTTAGCTGAGAGCTGACATAGCTTCCCCTACACTGTCAACCTTCCCTCCACCCTGAACACCAGTGGGGACTGAGGGTTGTTAGTTGAGAGATGACATAGCTTCCCCTACACTGCCAACCTTCCCTCCACCCTGAACACCAGTGGGGACTGAGGGTTGTTAGTTGAGAGCTGACATAGCTTCCCCCACACTGCCAACCTTCCCTCCACCCTGAACACCAGTGGGGACTGAGGGTTGTTAGTTGAGAGATGACATAGCTTCCTCTACACTGCCAACCTTCCTTCCACCCTGAACACTGACTATCTTGAGAACAAATGCTATGGGGGTTCACATATAATAGTGAGTTCTGGGGCCGCAGTTAGATTTCATCAACAAACAGTGTGAAAACATTGAGCAAAACCGATTACTGTCAAACACACAAAACCCCTAGCTGTTGCTACAAACGACTCCTCACACATAATACAGCTTTAATACACAAAGTCAATGGAACACCCTTTGCCATGAGAGCAATAAGCTGATTAAAATGCACTATAGGTGCAAACATAATCTCATTCAATTCTTACAGATGTATCACCATAAACCATATGGTTAATTCATCTTCGCATTGCAAAGTGACAGCGGCTGGCCAGCATAAAGTGCACGCTGGGACACCTGCCTAGATGCCCACCCGTACGGGGAGAAAAGTCCATTTCGGTTTACCTGTGAGGCACACGGATCAGTTAAGTAGGTGTCAGCTGTTCTGTTCAGCCCAAACCTGTCATTGTTAGAATAATCCACATGGCACAGTCATCAAACAGATGACTATTGATATCTGAGGGCAATGACGATTATAAGGAGGCTCCTGAGGCTGGGGAGGCACATGTCCTCATCAGATTATAGGGAAACTCTTCTTTATTTGATTGCTGTTTAATGCCATACTTAAATATTTTTCACTTTATAACGGCAGGCAGTTTTATGTGTGGAGGAAACCAGGATTCTTGAGCATGGCATAAAGCAAATCAAACAAATAAATAAATGTTTCCAAGTCAGATATATTATTTCATGGACTCTAATAAACCTTGCTTTAAAGGTGACATTGACAAAGCTGCACACAAATTGGGCTGGCCTCCACTGCAGCCCCCATCTGCAGCATCATGGAACGATTTATTAATATGCCATCTGTTTATATTCCTAAGGGTCCGTTCACAGAAATTCATGATTCGTCATTCAGCACAATTATCATATCAATGCAAAGTCTTTTATGAACACCACGCAATAACAAAAAATGGCCTTGCAACTTGTCTGGGTCACCTGGTTGCCATGGAAACAAGAACATTTGTGATTATATAGGGCCTTTGCCAGCTACATTTCCTGGTGTTAACTTTTCAAATAAAGAATTTTGAAAATGATTTCCAATCACGCTATCAGTGATCTTCCCGATGAGACTAATCTAACAGTTGTCATGGTAATGCATGATTTTCATGTTATAGCTGATGATACAAATGGAAGCACTCACGAAACTGCGTTCTTGAACATAAATTTGCGTTATACTCTGAACATATTTTTTTCCATTAAAAGCTTGCTGCGGTTATGATGCTGTTCAACAAATAGTAAAATCAGTAATACCAAACTTCAAAATTAGTTTGAAAAGTCTACAAGGGAGTAATTCTTTTATAAGCGATACTCTAGAAAACCCACGAAATTTATTCTTCTAAAAAAGCAAAAAAAAACCAAAAAAAAACAACAACCCCCTTCCCCCCGAAAAAAAAAACTAGAAAAAAGGTGACCTGAATATATCTACTGGAACCCCTAATTCCTGAAATGAGCTTGTTACCCACAGAAAACAACTTTTTATTTCTGATCTAAGTCCGACTGTTGCGGAAACACGACATTGACAGACTTGAAGACATACAATAACTTTCAGAGTAAATTACCTTGTAATCTGAACGAATGGTCAGCACAAGTGGGGATATTCTGTCCATAGACACCGGCAAATCGTCCAATAGGATGAGGTGTTGTATGGGCCTGTTATCGCCATGGCAACCAATCAGGTACACCAATAAAAGGACTGTGGCTAATCTGGGCAGTGAAGAGCTCCACACCATGATGGAGATATGTCCGTGTCAAATACGTCACGGCCAAAAATTTATCTCCCGACAAGATGAATGTACTGGCGGAAATTACTCTCGGCCATTCATCTGTGAGTTGTCTGAAAAACACGAACGAGGAAAACAGCAATTTATTTACACTAGACACAGACGGGAGACTAACATATGTAGCAGTGTCACTAAGGGCATCTTCACAGCTTCTAACATTACATGAACTGTTAATGGTTTATACTTTATCAAACTAATGAACAATGTGACACTAGCATACAGAGGACCCCTGAGTACATGTTACATACTTTATCAAACTAATGAACAATGTGACACTAGCATACAGAGGACCCCTGAGTACATGTTACATACTTTATCAAACTAATGAACAATGTGACACTAGCATACAGAGGACCCAAGTACATGTTACATACTTTATCAAACTAATGAACAATGTGACACTAGCATACAGAGGACCCCTGAGTACATGTTACATACTTTATCAAACTAATGAACAATGTTACACTAGCATACAGAGGACCCCTGAGTACATGTTACATACTTTATCAAACTAATGAACAATGTGACACTAGCATACAGAGGACCCCTGAGTACATGTTACATACTTTATCAAACTAATGAACAATGTGACACTAGCATACAGAGGACCCCTGAGTACATGTTACATACTTTATCAAACTAATGAACAATGTGACACTAGCATACAGAGGACCCCTGAGTACATGTTACATACTTTATCAAACTAATGAACAATGTTACACTAGCATACAGAGGACCCCTGAGTACATGTTACATACTTTATCAAACTAATGAACAATGTTACACTAGCATACAGAGGACCCCTGAGTACATGTTACATACTTTATCAAACTAATGAACAATGTGACACTAGCATACAGAGGACCCCTGAGTACATGTTACATACTTTATCAAACTAATGAACAATGTGACACTAGCATACAGAGGACCCCTGAGTACATGTTACATACTTTATCAAACTAATGAACAATGTGACACTAGCATACAGAGGACCCCTGAGTACATGTTACATACTTTATCAAACTAATGAACAATGTGACACTAGCATACAGAGGACCCCTGAGCGCAAATGGCTTTAAGCACTTGTTTGATGGCTTCGACTCTATCAGGCATCTAATCGCCGAGGCTGCTTTAATTTGAATCCAGCTAAATGTAGATATCAGCTTTGATCACAACCTTAAGTCAGGAGATTTGTAAAGTACGTGTACCAACATGTAAGCACTTTGCATTGTGTGTTGATTCAGGCGCTTTAACTCCTTCTACCCGTAAACCTGAGCATCACCACAGAAGTGAAAAACTACAGCATAATATTATATATATATACAGTGTATACACTGTAAACACCAAATGAAGTGTTTTTTCGAGGTCTTCATACAAAACGAACAATGCATACAGGCACACAAAAAGGTTTCATCCACTAAACTGGTAATTGTTTATCCCCATGTCTACACATACTGCAGGCTGCATGCACATGGACTGATGTGGCGTACTCATCGTCAGTTCACACCATTGCCCGACTGAGTGACAATACACCTCTCGTTAGCCCTTATGTCCCCGAATAAACCTGTTTTTACCGCACCTGAAATTGTCCTCAACGTCCTGTATTCAGTTACACTGGCTTCTGTTCTCCCACGACATTCTACCCCATCTTTCACAGGAGACGAAAGCCGATACCTTTTGAACTTTCTTTCTCACACCAGGTCATTTATGAAGATGGTTTTGTTGTTGTACCATCTGTCAGTGAGTCTCCAAGACGGACTACAGTCTATTCACCAGATACCAACACTGGTCCTTTGTGCCCAATGCACATACATGCAGTTATATAATACAATCTGGATTTTGGGTCCAAGAGCCTTACCTAGAAGTTCAAGTACACATCAGTACCTTATCCCCAAAACATTAAAACCACATTCAATCTATTTTTTTTCCATGTATTTTGAATTTTGGGGAATTTACATATTATCGTTAAAAGTTTCAAGTATCATAACTGCCTATGATCATTATAGACATATGGAAATTAAAAATCACAATAAAAAAGGGTCCAACCCAGTTCCTTAATTTGCATGGGAATCCTTTTAAATCCTATAATTTGAGCTAAAATCAGGAAATTCTTGAAATGCGATATAAATTATTAAAGGAAATTAATATGACACTTCATAACAAGGATAGTGGTTGGGGAAAACACAATATTAAATGACACATTTTCAACGTCAAATTAATCAAAATGGAATATTCATCTCATCATTTTTTTTGTTTTGCTCTTGAGTAATTTGAGCATTGCGTACAGAAAATTGCTTGCATGTGACTGTAAATGCTGTGTAAAATAATGAACTTTATATTTATACAACTTTGTGTACATGTAAACAACTTTGTGCACATGTAAACAACAACTTTGTGTACATGTAAACAACTTTGTGTACATGTAAACAACTTTGTGTACATGTAAACAACTTTGTGTACATGTAACAACTTTGTGTAACAACTTTGTGTACATGTAAACAACTTTGTGTACATGTAACAACTTTGTGTACATGTAACAACTTTGTGTACATGTTAACAATTTGCACACACAGTGCATGTTACATTCTATCTAGCATGATGGCGACCTGCGTATAGCCGTGTGGATTTCCTTCACACGATTGCCTCGTCTCGTGTGACATTCACGCTTTTTGGGCGATGTCTGCGGGAATATTAATGACAGGCCAGATTCATTATTTACTGGGCCGTCCCACACAGTGTATTACGATCGGGTCGTTAAGTGGCAGGATTATGTATGCTTCTCCGGAATCCGCGTTCTATAAGAATATTCTGACAGTTAATAGGCAAACCATTTATATTTCTGATTGGCATTTAGACGTACCACATTATTTATTTTTAGCTAGGTATTTTACCTACATGTGGACTTCAACAATTTCAGGGCATTATGTCATGTTTGTATTATGTCGTAAATTTTAATTGTATGTCTTAAATCCTGTGTTTTAAGGTTGGTACTCAATAAGGTGGTGTTGATTTGTGAAACGGTCGTATGTTCTATCTTAGGATCTGAGTTGCAGGTTACGCCCTTCAGTGAAATGGGCCCCTGGCCAATGAGTTTATGAGTTCAAATCTGCCTCTTGCTGTTTTCAGTTCTGTTGGGATTTGAAGGGTTTCAATGGTTTACATCTGCTTTTCTCCTCTTGTTTGAATCCTGACTCCAAACTCTAAAGAAGATGTTTACAACTTATTTCAATTTCCATAAATTCTTGTCAAGTCAAAATTCTTCCATATAATAAAATGGATGGTGCGTTAATGCTACTGTAACAAAACCACGTTAAGTATGCTGGCTGTACACTCTCTTGTTACTAAGCTAAAAATTAAACTTTACAAAGGGCAAGTGTTCATTACTATCCTAAAAAGTGCAGTGTGACACAAGCATGTTGTGCGTATACCAGCAGAAGATAAAATATGTTGTGACAATTTTTTCACTATAAAACTGCTAAACAAATCAATTCTATCAGGAGCTGGTACATATATATATATACATCTGATTTTTTTTTTTACAGTTTGACATGCATTATTAATTTCTGAAGTATTAAATTATCAGAAAAGTTACACAGGAAAATTTCAATTTCTAGCAGTCTGAATTCATTTTATTAATCAGTATGGTATAAACTTTTGACTGCTGAAATTACATAAAAGAGAAGCATAATATTTTAAATCCTGTCTTAAAATATTTATGAAGAAAATTAACTTCTCTGTCTTAGGCCATTACCTAATTCTTCAACCTACAATAGCATATTGATGCTCTAAGTGCTAAGGTAAGCTGTCACTCAGGCCTGAATGCGATATACAAAGATTTAAGTGCATACGTACTCAGATAAGGTGTTTATTAGATTGTCGTGCTCTGATGCAACAACAGTGAACAGGGATATTGGTTATATGAAAGTTTTCACACGGAATTCCTGGTCAGAACCACTCCTGCGTAATTACCTCCATATTAAGTTAAAAAGGTTAATATCTGTCAGAAGTGTCTCTCTTTGTGTTGTTTCGTTTAGTTTTTATAATTCGACTGAGAACAGATGTGCATGGAGGACAGCACAGGAAAAGACAGTTTTACTGTTTGGAATTCACAGTGGAGTTTCAGTATGAGAATTAAAAAAAAAATCACCAAGTCAGCAAAAGGCTTGTTAGGCTTCATGCTAAAATGTGTCTTCATTCTCTGAAAGCTACTGTGTACGAGTGGTACACATTATTGTGGCAAAAGTGCAAAATCCACATAATTCTGTTGTACCAGCAGTACACACTTTGTGTGATTTTTGTAATACATCCACAATGACGTGTGTATCAGTGATACACAATTTGTGTACTGCTGACACACAAGCATTGTGGATGAGCAAATTTGTACAGAGTGGTTTTTACAGAGACGAGTCACCCATAATTTAAATGTTGATTGTTAACAGCCTGTATGCACATGAACCTGTATGCACATGAACCTGTATGTACATGAACCTGTATGCACATGAACCTGTATGCACATGAACCTGTATGTACATGAACCTGTATGCAGGTTGTACTATATTTTGTGTCAGATTATGCCATGCAAACAAGTCTGGCTTTTTAAACTGCCTGTGAAGGACACTGTAAGACACAAAACAAGACTGTCAGGCACCATTTGAATCCTAGCAGTTTGCACCTCAAAATAATGCAGAACTGAGGTACTTGTACTACACATACACTGTAATACTTTTACTACACATACACTGTATTACTTGTACTACACATCTACACTTTAGTATTTGTACTACACATACACTGTACGGCTTCAAATGTCAGGAACTGTCCAAAAATTACATTCAGAGTTGCAAACGCAGGGTTTAAGCCATGCAGCTTTACCTGTCCATCCGTCCACTTGGAGATATGGAACAGAAAATCAATGCTGTCAGCTAAAGGCCTCTCGAGGTGTACACCTGGACGCAAGCAAACTGGCCCCATAAAGACTATCTGAATATCTTCTTTCACAATTGGCTATCCTACTGATTGCAAAACATTAAAATTTCCATTGACTGGCTGGTAAAAGCATTAAGTTTTGTCAACTTTTTATTTTTTATGCTATATTATTATCATCATTTTTGTCCCACCTATATTTTTACCTTCACTTGCCTTATTTGATTGAAGTTACACACCGTACTCACGAACATTTCAAGTATATGCCAGCGGCCAGCATCATGGTGGGAGGAAACCTGGGAGATCCCATGACCATCCACCTGTAGGTTGCGGGCATGTTGCCTTCAGACTGCTTGCCACAGTGGTGGAGGTGGAAGCCGTCTATTTACATACATGTATATCCTTATAAATCCGCTCCAAGACATAATAAGCGGAAATCTGTGGAAGTTGAGGCTGGGAAAGAACGATGTAATTTAATGACCAAAAATTCCGTACTTTCGGCCACATTTAAGCACAACTGTTCTGTCTCCAACCATTGGTGAATGTCATACAGGTGCTTCGTTCTCTGATTTTATGCTCACAGCACATACTACACACTGTTCAGTGCTTTCCCTTTTTGGAGGGTGTTAACCATTAAGGATAATATTCTCTTGATCTGCTCTTAATCAGTTTACTTACTGATAAGCCCTTATAAGTCCTCATAAACCTGAAGTATGTTATGGCAGAACCAAATTGGGTTCCCACTCCGAATAGCGCAACAAAAGTCAATACCTGCTGCGTTCACACTAAAGATCCAGGCTGCATATTTTTTTAATTCCGTGAAGTGACGCTTGACTCTCAAGCCGGACCTCTAATCATCATTAGGTTAAAAATTAATTGTGTACAACACCTAGTATGTATCAGTCTGTTTCTATGGCAACACTGTTCTGTTTCTTTCAATAAATACAAATTCAGATTGGATTTGTACAATGATCAACTGATGATGCTGTCTTTGAGGGTTCCGCTGGCATGTGGGTTTTAGACATACTACGTAGGAGTGTCAAGTGCTGCATTTTCAGTAAATATAAATATACTGACAATCAGCTGAAAATCTGTTTGTACAGTATTTATTGTCACTAACTGGCTGTGACTTTGCCTCAGGTTATGATCTATGCTCAGTGAGACAACCACTGTCCAGTCGAGTGGATAATCCGCCTAATCTCTTTTGAGGTAAACTAATTAGGCTACATGTTTGTTTCACACCCAGTGATAATGGATTTTTTTTTACCACAAGCAGCCTACATAAATCTGGGGCTCGCTTGGGGCAAATAGACAAAACAGCCGGGCATGGTCGGAAGACCCGAAGCGTAAGTTACTCTAATGTAAACTGGGACCAACAATTTGCAATTTAAATATTAGTACGTGTGCGGTGACTGTCGCCCGCGCTCCCCCCCCCCACGTGACCCTCACAGTTCATCAGCAACATTTCATCCAGCACACCCTGACGTCTCCTAAAAATACCGGTGGATGTTAACAGGCAGCAGTATGCTGAGTCAAGATGCACCCCTGGTGCGATAAAAGGATAACGTACTCCTGAACTTTCCTCAACTTTGGCCTGCGTGGAAAAGAAGAATCTGGCTTTTTTCTTTTTTTTTTTTTTATCAGCCATATGTATGTGATCGGTCCACTCCAAAATAAATATCACATGCATTATAAGTTTTACCCACTGTACTTTTCGCTGATATGCGAAGCGTATTAATATTAAAAAGAAATTTAATAACATGTGCCTTCCCTAACCCGCACATTTGATGTTCCTACAGAGCGTCTTTTCACCTGGCATATATAGCAAATTCGGCATGTTTACTTACATCACGCCGGTTATCTCCAGGCCGCGCGGTCGATCCAATGTTGTGAGTATCGCACATGACAGCTTTGAAGTCGCGACACAGTCCGCCTTACTCTTGCAGCTGTCATTTCAAATTTCATCTACGTATCGACGATCTGTGACACGGCCGTTACTTCTTCCTCCTCCACACATCTGCTGAGTTGTTTCAGGTTTAAGACATTGTGGATTTTAGTAAGGCGAGTGGCATGACCGCAGGTAGGCCTACATGGCAGCCTGACGTATTGCTACCTACACTGTTACACTTGTCTCCTGGCGCTGTGGCCTCTTTAACAGTGCCGGCCACTGTGTTAACTCCTTAGTTAACCGAGTGTTGCTCCTCCATCAGCAGAGGTATATCTTTAAGGACAGTATGATTAGGGTGACTCAAATAAGCTATACATAATTACTGTTAATGCTAAAATGGTTAATACCAATATTTTCTGACTTGCTAGAGGGAAGTGTGGCCCGTCAAGTGCTAAAGAGTACGGGAGGGAACACGGTAATTGGAATTGCCCACACTATTGATTCTCAGACAGATCTCCCCTATGCAGACGAGTATGGCTGGCGACTTCGGCCCCTAGGGCTCGCTATTAAACAGACCTGTCTAAACGCCTCACAAAGTCTGATAACAAACCGTCAAGCCCACGACACTATCGACAAGGGATCCTGGTGCCCCTGTGGCATGAACGAAACCGGTGACAAGTGAAGAAAGTTAAATTTGATCGTTGCAACCGCATCAGCTTGATCAGGTGTTGGGCGAAAACGAAAGATGAGTCTGTTTACGCTACGATTTTCAGCATGGGCAGTTTACGCGTTGCTCGCGTGGTACCCGCTTCTTACTGTTAGTGAAAATGCCGAGAATATGTCAAAACCCGAGTCTTTTAATTTCACCAGCGCTATTGATAGGCCTGTCACAAGTGTTTCAAGCTCAAAGAGTCCTCTGGACACGGGCATCAACTCATTTTACAACAACAACGACAGCAGTGTTGACAGTCCGCCTGATCGTGATGGTTATAACACAAGCTCAAGGCCTACCTATGTAGCTGTCACTACAGAACACATCGTATTTACCAATGCAGAAACTATTTCAGTAGACATGTCGCTTTCCAAACCAGTGATATTTGATGTCTACCAAAGGACTCCGGTAAGATGTCTCATTTATTTTGTCACAATTTTAATTTTTTATACTAGCTATGTTGTATATTATTTTATTACTTTATTCGGTTATTTATTTTCATTGTTGTTTAACACCAAACTTCCTTCTGAGAGAAGGAAACCAGAATGTGACCAACCAGAATTAGAAGGTTTACTGGTGAACGTGGTGACCCAGAAGCCTCCCACCAATGCAGTCACTGTGAGTTCAAGTCCAGCTCATGATGGCTCCCTCTCCAACCGTCCATGGGAAAGTCTGCCAGCAACCTGGGGATGGTCGAGGGGTCCCGCGGGGCTCTGCCCAGTTTCCTCCCATCGTAATGCTGACCACTGTCATGTAGGGGAAATATTCTTGAGTACAGCGTAAAACACTAATCAAATAAATAAATAAATGAGATATGCCTGCCATGATATTGGTGGAAGACAACTGGTTTGAAATGTTTGGCTGCGCAAACATACAAGGATGTGTTGTCACTAAGGCTCCATGAACAACAGAACCAACATTTCGAGGGCTGGTATTGAACCCATTCCCTTGAGTGGTCTAGCAGTTGAAAGATAGTGGTGCATTACTTGAGTCCTGCATATTTAACTCCTGCACACACAGGTGTTGTACATATATCCGAGCCTGTGTGGGAAATTAACATCGAAACAAAAGCTAAGCCAAGCGTTACCAAAAAAAAAAAAAAAAAGAAAAATACATCCATCAGAAGGTCCAGTGTATTGTATGCTTATACAAGGCTTAGGCCTACACCTTAGGGAAAAAAGAAGTATTTGTGAAGGTTTTGTTTTCACAATTGCAGCCCCTTTGAGAAAGCAACATCTAAGGTGGCTTCATTATTACTACATGTGTTAGGTGTGAAGAGACTTAGCAAATTTTTTATCACACATACATATCGCCTTTGTTACCTCATCAAGAATTTTGTGGTGTCATATAGAGTTGAGAACTGCCACATGCTATTGGCACTGGTAGATTGCTGACTGCTGTTGGAATGTTCGAATAAACAGCATCCAGTTGCACTTACAGTGATGAGCACTGAAGCTGGAATTGGTTGCCAGTCACAGAAAAGAACTGAAACAACAAAATCAATAAGAGTCATCACTGGAGAACAAGTAGCTTTCAGTTATATCTGACTTGAACTGCACATTTCTTGGTGCTTGCCTTGCTGATGATATTGCATGTTACCTGTGTGTTAACATACCATTACTGTAAATTGTAGGCTATGCATGTGTCTTTGTGTTTACACACTATGACTGTTGTATTTATTTATTTATTTGATTTGTGTTTTATGCTCTGTTCAAGAATGTATGACTGTTGTAGGCTGTGTGTGTGTTTACACACTGTGACAATTGCAAGCCACCTACAGTGTATCTGTTTACACACTATGACTTTTACAGGCTAGGTTTGCAAGTAGCCTGTGGATGGCCATGGGTTTCAAGAATATTTCACTTACATGACAGCGGTCAGCATTATGGTAAGAGGAAACCAGACAGAGTCTGGGTGAAACCCACAACCATCCGCAGGTTGCCAGCGGACCGTCTCATAGGAGAGGCCGGAGAGGAAGCCAGCATGAGCAGGACGTCAACTCACAGTGACTGCTTTGGTGAGAGGCACGTGGATCATTACGCCACGATGGCACGCTAACCCCCGTGGCCTCGGAGGCTCCCAACAAACAAATAAATGATTAAAAATAATTATGCGATATATGTAATTATGCCTGACATTCTGAGAGGTCCAAAATTCCCAGGATCATTTAAAGCTCTGCTGTCCTAAACATCCACAAATACTCAAGTCTCATGAACCTTAGAGTGTAATTACATAATTTAGACTTCATCTGACTAAAACCTTACTAAATTATCTTTATATTTAAAGGGAAAGAAAAAGGGATGCATTTTCTATTATGATCAGCTAGGTCTGAAGTGGGAACAGGCCTCTGCAGTGAAATCTGCTGGTAGCAGATGGCCTGGCTGTGTCACGTACCAGATGGTCAGATATCTATGCTTGATAACATCATCAAAAGGGATCAGGTACAGGATGTACAGAGCATGAAGTTCTTTTTCTTATTGCTTACGTTATGTACATGTGTACAGGTGCACTGTTTTGTTAGTGGAGATAGAACTGAATTATACGAATGTGTATCTGTGGGTAAGGAGTCTCTGCATATATATATATGGACTACACAAATGGCTTTATATCCACCTTCTAAATGGAAAATAGTTTATGCATATGGAAGCCTGCGGCAGAACCATGTTTATGTGACCTCTGAGTGAAAAGGAAATGGCGTCAGTGTGAAATTTGTAGATGCGTTTAAAAGGAATGGATATCTCTTTGCGTATGCATACAAAGGAATGGATATCTCTTTGCGTATGCATACAAAGGAATGGATATCTCTTTGCGTATGCATACAAAGGCCAGTGCTAGTGTTGGCATCAGTTACACGGTCTTATTACATAATCCCCACCTCTTCTGTCAGTTTGTCGGAAATAATTATTCTGGATCTTGTGGAAAAAAACAAAACCTTCATCGCATTGAATTAAGCCATAATTGGTACATTGGCTTAACCATGAACGTTATGGCTCATGTCAGAGTTGCGGGCCATTTTGTCTATTTGTGACAAAATGATGGCTATTTTAGTTTTCTGTTGAATCGTCCCCTTAGATTTAATACACAGTTTTCCAGACTTTAAAGAAAAAAATGGTGGGCTTTTCTGTATTGAAAATCATTATTTTGACTGCCGAGACCATTAGCTTAGAGGACATGGAATGTTTCTGTTTAATGCTTGTTGGTTCATTTCTTTTGTAGTGGTTAATAAATGCCATTGTGCTTAAGAATTCGTCACTTCTACTGATGGGGTCAGTTTCCTGTGTGGAGAAAACACATGGCCAGGGTAAACCACAGTCAAGGTCTTTAAAATCTGAAGTGATTACACGTGTGTACATGCATTTGTACTTAGAGGCTGTTTTCATTAAAAGAAAGATCTCTTGAATAGATGATATTTGAAAATTTGGTATTTTTAAATGTGAGACCTCATTGATGAAGGGTTGCATATATGTATATATATATGACAGCGTTATATAAATATAACTTGCTTGAATCAAGATTCTGCAGTGTTTTAATACACATGTATAATATACAGTGTATTGTTACTATTTATGATTTTTAATAGCAGGCGTTAAATTATTTATATTTTTTTAACAGTAGGCATTAACGATAAGAGAAATAAAAATTGTTTGAAATTCAATGTGCAGCATATTTTTTGCGTCATCTGAATTGTATTAATCTTGTACTTCATGATAGCTTACATGAATTCCTGTTCTGACAAAAATCAGCAGGTTTGTTAGCTAGGAGCACATTAGCAGACAGCAGGCACACAGGTGGTTGCTGAATTTCACAGTGCGTTTTTCATGGTGAGGTTGTGGTTTTCCTTTTCTAAGGTTCGCAGAGGGCGTCGGAGTTACATGTACTAAGGGTGTGTTGGTGTGTTAAGACTAAAGAAAATTGTGTTCAGAGTGCTCTAAGTGGTTTAGACAACCTGTAGAGTAAGACATCTGTAGGTAGACACTAGGATGAGTGTACTCTGTGAGAGACCTGTCATCACAGGGCTCGGTACAAGTTTATACCTTGGAAGTGATAGAAGTAGGGGAGGAGTTGGAGGGGGGTGGGTGGGTGGGTGCAGCATAATGTGGTACCTGGTGGAATTAAAGCCTGTTCGATTTATAACCTTGCCCAGGTATTGGGTTGCTAAGTCACAGACTGGCAGGGCAGATCTGTTTGACTCTGGCCTCAGCTGAGCTGACACACAACAGACTGCAGGAATTTATCTCTGCTACCATAAATATGATAAATAATGGCACTTCTATGTCATTAAGTTGGCCTCCATTTCTTCCCTGTCTGTGAAACCATGGAAAAAGTGCTTATGTCTTGTATGAATCAAATACTTACACAACAGTACAATTACACATTTAGATGTATGGAGACTTGCTTCATCAGTATATGACACTACGTGTAGTTGTCTAAGAGTTTAATGTGTGTGGAAGCTGTGAATATGTAGGTCCCTCTGGTCTTTAAAACTGCTGACACCATACTTTTTATTTGCCACATAAACCTGCTCTGTGTACAACATACAACAGAAGTGGGAGTTTAAGAATCTCTTAAACTGAAGACAAGTACTACCATGGATGTAAAGTTCTTAGTAGTTTTAGGTTTGACAGGTTGACAACAGGAAAATTGGAGGCATCTTCATAAAAGCACAGTGACACTGGATTTATGCAAGATGGAAAATACCTGTACAGTGAAGATTAAAGAACATTTTTATACAGTGGATTTATGTGTGACTGTCCCATTAACACTACCAGCATGATGATAAATAAGGCAACGCTCCGCAAGTACACACATCTTTATACATACATGTACCCGAAAATCTCAGACTTTTTACAAGTACAGAAGGTGTTTATATTGGGTTATCCTTTGAAATATGTTCGTTTGGTGGTATTCCGACGGCCCCTTCAAAAGAGGGCCTGCTCAAAAGTTTTTATTGGTATTTTGGTGACATTTTCTAAAAATTTTTCTATCCATGTTAATTTCTTCAAAATTCCTATCTTTTTCAACAGCCAAAATAAAAAAAAAACAAAGAATTCTCTGCCAACCGACCCAGTTTTTTCTTGCCCAACAAACAGCTTTTAAAGATGGCCTTGTCAAATGTTTGAAGTAGTAAACTGACTAGGTTCACATAATAACACTATCCTTGAAGCTCCCAACCTTGCCTACCCAGCCAAAGTATATATTGTAGTTTCATCTCCGTGTTCTATTTTAATGTGTTCAGAAATTGCATTTCATTCACATCTGCAGAAAGATTGAGGAGTCCTTGTAAGGATTTAGGGTAGCATGCCCCTGTGATGTGTGTGGATCAGATTTCCAGAGCGCAAGGGGAGATACATGGAGCTATTTTAGCTCTGGAAAACTGTTAGGAGCCCAAACTGTTCAAGACATTTTAAAGCAAACAAGTAAATGGGGACCCGTCAAACCCCAGGCAGCAGAACATTGACTTTAATTTACTGATGTTCGTTTGCACAGCTCGTCACAATGATGTCACACTAAAGACAGCATGACATTACACTAGAAACTGACGCATTGTAAGGCTGCAGCTGTTGGGCTACAATCAAATGATGATGTAACAGTATCTCAAGGTCCTACTTCACACTGGCGCCATAAAAAATATGTCGCTTTCCCAGTGAACACAAATATGATGGTATACCAATAAAACTGCTTACTTATGCAAGTGTCTGTCATTCACATTTCTGAACGCCCTCAGAAAGCAACGCTGAGAGTTGCATTTTTGTAAACTTTATTAATGCACAGTCACATTGCCACTTTTGAAGTTCAGGATCAGAACGTACAATTTTTTTTCTAGATTTGGGCCTCACATAGCACTTTGTTGTGTTAGGGAGACAAAATCCGACTGTATAACCAACCTCCCTGTGTCTCTGGATTTATGTGCTCACAAACACATCTGATTATCTAAGGAGTTACAGACACAATGAACTCTGTGAAAATGTTAACATCTTGCGCATTGATTTTCCTTACTATTTATGTAGTAAATTTGTCAACTTCAACCCCCAAAATATATATCCCCAAACTTTCGGGTAGTGACATGCCATGCCACAACACACATCTTGGACTTTTCTCTACATCATATCAAAAAATCAACATAGCTTGACCACCCTTTTTTTGAGCCGTTGCTCCTGGAAGTGACATGATAGCATTTTTTTAGCATGGAAACCTTGGGGGGTGGTGTTTGGGGTGAGGGGTAGTCCCTCTGGCAAAAACTTTTCAGTTGTATCCAAAGCAGATAAAATTTTGATGTATTTTAACTTGGTGTGAAATGAGAGAATAGAAATTTATAGTGTATCTACAACCTAGACTCTCTGTGTGGCAGTATTATCCAATTGGTGCTCCAGCACTCTTCAATTCGGAGCCAAATCTTGGACCCAACTTATGGAGGTGCTCATATGAAAAGAGCAAAATTTCTCAATTTTGTGTCAATAATATCCTAGTATGGTGCTGGCATTCAAACCAAAATATCACATGCCTCACAGCAAAAGTAAAAATTAGAGGGCTGTGTCTGGGTGCCCAGCCAGGATGATTCTTTTGTTATCTTGGAAATAGTGATTTGTGTGGAGAAAGGAATACAAAATTCCGAATCTTGGAATGTAAAATGCCTTTCTGTAAAAACCATTTCCACAGAAATGAATGCTCATTCTGCTTTTCCTTAAAATGAAACACTTGGGGTTATTAGAAACTAAAATTTTGATATCTCTCATCAACTGGATTGAAGTTATGTAAGAACCCCATTTGTATCCCCCATTTGTACATGCACTCACGAACTGATCCGAAACTTGACAGTTTTTTTTTTATTCTTATAACTTCAACCAAATTGCATCACACCTGATAGGCAGCTCAACTTTTTAGACATATTTTAATACATGCTATCAGCAAATACAATGCTTTTTTGAGTTATTTTGCGTGTGGAAGATTGGCAATAGATAATTGTGCATTGTTAAAGTAAGTCTAACAAAAATGGGATAAAAACAACTTGTTATGCCTTTATACATACATGCTATAATAGTTCAGATCAGACAGATTCAATCTTGGAATTACATGTGCCAGTGAAATTAAAAAATTCAAGCCTTTTTTCTGAAAGGAAATTCTACTTGAAAAAAGGGGGTGGGGAGTGAATTGGGGAGGAGGGGGCTAATGGTTGGGCATCAGCCATGATAAATATTCAGGAAAACAGTGTAAGATCATTTTCACACACATACAACTTGGCCTGAACACAATAAAGATGACATGGCAAAACTGGACTTGTTTCCTATAGGTTACGCTGATTTTCCTTACTGTTGATGTAGTAAATTCGTCAATTTCAACCTCCAAAATATATATCTCCCAACTTTCGCGCTGGGGTATGCCATACCACCACACAAGTTGGACCTTTCTCTACATCATATAAAAAGATCAACATAGCATGACAACCATTTTTTTGAACTATTGCTCCTGTAAATGACATAATAGCATTTTGTCACCTTGGTAACCTCGAGAGGGGGTGGGCAGTCTCCCTGGCAAAAAGTTTTCAGTTGTATCCAAAGCAGATAAAATTCTAATATATTTTAACTGGGTGTGAAATGACGGTATAGAAAATTGTAGTGTATCAATGACCTGGACCTTCTCTGTGGCAGTATTATCCAATCAGTACTCCAGCACTCTTCAATTGGGAGCCAAATCTTGGACCCAACTAGTCGAATTGTGCATGTGTAACCTGCAGTGTCACGCTCTAGTTTCAGCAATAAGCCGAATCTGCATTGGGGCCGTCTCGCGAGATTAACGCTGTTTGGGCGAGACATGAGTAGGTGCTCTCGCAAACTCACGCTAAAAAGACCTGATTTCCAGTAGTCGATATAACTCAGAATCTTGTTGTTGACGTAGTGATTGCTGGAAATCACGCCTTTTTAGTGTTACGTTGCGTTAGTTTGCGAGAGCACCTACCCATGTAGGTGTTAATCTCACGAAATGGCTCCAATGCCGATTTGACTTATATAAATCAAACTTTTCAAGTGTTTAATTCTTGAATTTTTGATTAATAAAAGGATATAGGACCCTCAATTTTTTTTAAGGTAGTCAAGTCACAGAGATTTATGTGGGCGTTATCAGATTAGGTCTTCTTTTTCAAGGTACAGAAGTCCACTGCCGAGCATTGTCTGGGGAAGATATCCTTGATTTGTTATCTGTTATCTTTTCTCAGAAGTCTGGGCTAGTGGAGGTTTTTTTTACAGCTATCCCGATAGCTTTACTGTTAACTTCTTAATAAATAAAGGTAAGCCATAGTAAATGAGCTTAATCTGTGATGTAACCTTGTTTGCAAATTGATGGAGTACAGGTAACATATATGTGTACTAACGTGTATGTGAATATTTTTTGTCGTAGCGAACAGTTCACCATTTTTTTTTTTCATGGTACATGAATTATTCATCTTTTTTCCTCAGTTTTAATTGGTATGACTTTAAAGTTCCACTGGCACGGTTCTTTGAACACCACAGAACATTGTATGATGGAAATTAAAACTTGCCAAATGTATGTACATGTATGTTGTGTCTGCTTTAAATGGACTTCTTGAAATTGGTTCGTTTGGAGCCATGAAATGCCACTTCAGTATGAGCTAGTGACGGCCGTCGTTATAGGTGAAGGCCCACATGTGTACCCTTTGTGACATCAGGAGTTGTATGGTCAGTTTGAAAATAACTTCCATTTGTGGACATAATGCTCGACTCAGAAGTAAGGGTGTTCAGTTTGTGAAGTTATATGTGTTTGTCTTTGAAACTGAAAAAACGCTGTTTCATATCATCATATGTTAACCTGGTTTTTTGCCCTCAGTTTACCTCTGTGTGCATTTTGTTTTTCAGAAACATGAACAGTTTATGAGCCATTGTGGCAGTAGATGAACTGTATGTCATTGTGGCAGTAGATGAACTGTATGTCATTGTGGCAGTAGATGAACTGTATGTCATTGTGGCAGTAGATGAACTGTATGTCATTGTGGCAGTAGATGAACTGTATGTCATTGTGGCAGTAGATGAACTGTATGTCATTGTGGCAGTAGATGAACTGTATGTCATTGTGGCAGTAGATGAACTGTATGTCATTGTGGCAGTAGATGAACTGTATGTCATTGTGGCAGTAGATGAACTGTATGTCATTGTGGCAGTAGATGAACTGTATGTCATTGCAGCCCATAGAGAATATGGGCCTGGTATATCGAACACAATACAGTATTTAATATCAGGTTAGCATTCATTGTTGTTTGAGATAAGCTTATGTGCTGTGGCCAGTGCTGACCTGTATATATGCTCAAGCTAGCTCACATTATCGAAACAGAAATAAATCCTTCTGTTATCACGTCCAGGCTGGCGCTTTTAATAGGACTGAAAAGGTTCCAGGTATAGAGAAATTACGTAACGGTCGAGGTCACAGAATTAAAGCAGCAAATGCTGAACTGTCCCATAGGTCAAAGGTTTCCAAAGAATGTGAACTATGGGTTAACCCAACTGTGTGTACATGTAGGTGAGGGCTGTGGTTAGAAACTCAGAACTGTAGAGATCGACGTGATTCCTGCCACTCATATTTATAATTCCACGCCACTGTCATGAAAAATAAATTTTTACGTGTTATGTATTCAAATTGGACACAGGTGTAGCCCGATTGAGTGTTGAATAAAATGGAACCTCGTTTTTATTGTGATTTTGATAGAAGTTAGTGGTTTTTGTTTTTTTATTTTTATTCTATGCTAGTGTCTTTAAAGTCTATATCTTTTTAGTAGCCAGAAAATAAAAAATGAAGAAATAAAAACTACGAACACGACAGAGGGACTCTTTTTTTCTTATCAGGTTGCTGTTGGGTTACATTTAAAGTGAAAGACAGCTCATGTTCTAAGTTAAGTTTGCCGAAAACGTTGGACAATATTACGTTTATTTCGATAAAGTATTTTTTCTAACAGCTACCACGACAGCAGGAACTGACATTTGACCGTGCTCTGTCAGCTAGCATGAAACACTGCCATTCTGTCTACGCTGTGACTTAATTGTTCCAAGCATGGAACAGTCTTGTCACCTGGGACTGAAGTAGGCTGCTAGGGTTGTGCTTAAGTATGTATGTAAATTTATAACATGTAATGATCAAGAAACTTACGTCTGCCAGAACATAGTGCTCTGGAAATACTTTGCAGTTTTGTTCACCAGTGTACTTGTTGTAATTAACACAGTGTGCTGTCCCTATGTTATTACATGTTACATTAACAGACAACTCAGAACATTTACGTCACAGCTTATAAACAGCTGATATCTCCTGGCTCTCTGATTGGTCAATCTCTCATAAGACTAAAAGCATGGGCGCCTGTAGATCCCCAGTCGGCAGCATAATACTCCACACTTCAAACGAAGCCAATTCAGCAACGAATTCATACGAATTCCTACTGGTTTTTACATTCAAGAGAGAATTTTATATTCTTTTTAATGAACAGCCCCTTAGTCACAAGGATGACCCAGCTTAAATGACCATGAAATGAACAAATCATACATGCACATGATTGTAGGTGGAGAACGCTTTGTTTTTGGATGTCCTGTATTTGCACAATAAACTGTGGGAACTGGCATGCATAGAGATCAGAAAGCTAACATTGCATTGCATTTGGAATTTTTAATTGCACTAATGTGTTTATTTTAATCTTTACCTTGTATAAGTATGAGTGAAAAGTCTACCATTCAGCCAAATGACCACTTTGCACATTTCTAACGGACAGTCACCAAGAGAATTAGTAATCTCATTAAAGGGCTTGTCACAGACGTAAACTGACATGTGTATAGCTGTCTGTCTATCTGTATGTATGTATGTTTAAAAAAAACAGTCATTAGATTTAATGCTTGACTAATTATCAAAGAGCAGATTAAGTCCGGTAGTTCCTAAATACCTGATTAGAAATGCTGATACATAAATTATGATGTCTTATCGCCTTATTACTCTTCACACTGAAACGGATGGAATTTTTATCTTTGTCAAAGGTTCATCACAATTTGCAAAAGCCAGAAACTGAAAAAAAAAAAAAAAAAATATCAGTTGGCATTTATTGGTTATTCTTTTTAGTGCCTTGTAACGTATCACTTGTTTTGGTTGTAGTTTCTAGCTTGTTTAACTTTTTGTTTAAATTTAACTTGTTTGAACCGGAGATCTTTCACCTTATTAAAACCAGGGACCCTGTACATTGTCAACCAGTAAGCTGCATGTAGGACAATTTAGATGTGAGTACACATGAGTTAGATTTGAGTCCATTCATATGTGTTTCAGTGTTGTGTGGAAAGGGCTACTGTAATGTATTGTTTTGGAAATAGATTTTGCAATTATTAAATTGAAATGCCCCATATGAGTGGTATACAAATGTGACGCTTAAATTTGATGCTTAAATTAATTTTAAAATCTGCACATTAGCGAAACAGTTATATTCTTGTATGTTTTGACTTCTGGATGCAAACCTTATAACAGACAGGAATGCAAGTCCATCTCATGCTGGCTTTCACTCTGGTCGTACGTGGGAAGGTTTGCCAGCAACCTGCAAATGGCGGCGTAGGTTAGCCCGGTTTCTATAATGCTGGTCAGTGGATGTCGTATAAGTGAAATATTCTTCATTACAGCATAAAATACTTATCAAATAAATATATGAATAAATATAATGGGCAGCTGTATGAGGCTGGCCACCAGCCTTTGACCTGTCAGCTGTTAACTGATGTAATATTGTGGGGTTAAGAGTTTTCCAAGAAGCTGCCATGTTCTGGACATTTTTGGAACAAATGGTCACTGTTCTCAGAAGTCACTGCCAGTGTCCAGAATCTGGAAAGTAGCATATGGGCAAATTCATAAAGGCCTCTTTGTAATTTTAAGAGGACAAAACACTTTGGAGTTAGGCCCAAATTCTGTGTTAAGGGGTTTTCACACAGAGCTCTTGTTTGTGAGACTGTATACCCTGGGAGTGACGGGCTGTCCAGTGTGGAGCTGTATAGTCAAGATGCTGTACTGAAGTACAGGCCAAGGTTAAAGCTCCTACCAAACCATGATTCTGTATTCACCTATAGCTATCAAGGATTGGAGGATTAGACTTTTCTGTTCAGCTCCTGCCAAACCACGATACTGTATTGACATCTGTATTGACATCAAGGATTGGTGAATTTTAGACTTTCCTGCTCAAAATTAGAAAAATAAAAAGGAACTGATTTCATCAAAACAAGTGATTGCTGATGTAATTTGTTGGTCATGTAGGTGTATCGGTAAGGTACTTTGTGAATTGCATTTAGAAACTTCAGACTTCTTTCTGAGCGTTACATGTAACTACCACCACAATTATTCTTCAACCCTATCAATCATTAAGCCAGTTTTAAAGGGTAATTTATGCGTAGTTATTTAAAAAATACAGATCAAACGATTTGTTTGTGTCACCATAGGTATAAGCTGCATAAGAATTATTTCTCGTACAGTTCTCCAAGAAAATGCTGAAATATTTCTTGCAGCGGTGGTGGAAAACGACCGAAGAATTAGGTAGTTACTTTCAGGTGACAGCACTCAGCAGTTGTGTATTATCCTACATGGAGATGCTTTGGTAAGCTGAGTGGACACACGACTTCCATGGCATCACATGCTGAAGGACATGTACATGTGGCGAGAAATGGTACATCTAAACTCCTGGATGTGTCAGTGGGTAGTTATTTTTCGCTCTGGGAAAATCCAGTGTACTTACACATCATATTAATCTTTCATAGTTAGCAGCAACTAGAATGTTAGCCTTTGATATACACCTCTCATAATTCATTTATTGATTTAATCTTCATGGATTAATATTTCATAATGACATTGGCTTGGGCTACTTTATAATCCTTTGAAACCAGTCTGTCATTTAATTATGAACTCGGTTTCTGCGTGTATATTGATAGGAAAAATACTACATTTATAGATCAATATTGGTACATGCACGCTTTGGATGCGGTCCATATGACAGCCATGCTTCAGATGCATGTTGCATATGTGTGAATCTAATAGGGGAATTTCGAGTTCGAACTCTTTTGTAGCAAAAGGTAAAAAGAGTCCAGCTGTGTCATGTGACTTGTCAAAAATGTGAGGCAGTTTTGTTCACTTTCATTTTACGATCCCCTGTCGCGCTGGGTTAGGGAGGCACAAACCACCTCTCCTTCAATCACCGGCTTTCAGCTCCTGAACTTTCCGTATCGTATGTTTAGTCTAAGTAACTTTTTTTTCTTTGACATCCATGTCGTAGAAAATGTAATCAGAAACAGTTGCCTGACATTTTTAACAGGTCACATGGTGCTTTTCTTACCTTTAGTGATAAAAGAGTTTGAACTCAAAACTCCCCTGTTGTCATAATGGTAAAACTCTATTTGTCATCTGACGTACGGTACCATTGATGTTGGCTTTTTACACCCCGCCGGCATTGTTATGTTTGTATCGTCAGACTCGAATCGTACCAGAATCAAAGCGGATCGAAGACGGCAATTGAAATCATACACCAGGGATTTGCTCTTGTTTGATTTGCAATAGAACATGTGCATGTACAGTCTGGAGAATTCTCTGCTTTGGACAGAGGTCTGAAAATTGCCTTCAAACATAACAAATTTTTATCACCTGATGTTGTGAAGGCGAACTGTTCCTGTAGCACGTGGTGGTACGATGTGGAAATATTTTTTTGCTTCGCCTGTTATACATGTACATTCCCATCATGCCTGGAAAGTTCCTTCAGCCCGTACATTGTGAATGACCTGTGCTACATTTAACTAGACGTGCATTTATACACATGTTCTGCAACAGTTGAATTGATTGCAGCTCGGAGAATCAACGTACGTGGAACTGAAAGTACTTTACTGGAGAATACGTTGGTCTGAAATTCAATCTACAATCTTCACACATGTTGCTGGGTGGGTTTATGAATATTTCATTTAGGAGCTGTTCTAATTTGATCATAATTTCAAGCGTGAGCTGTAACTGATCGCATGAGCCAGCGCCATTACGTCTACACATTCATTAATAAACCACGGCGCTATTTGATCAAGTGAGAAACTTTGTCTTTGGTATCTCCAAAAACACGCCCGGAAGGTGACAGTGATTTATCGAGCAAGCTTTACTTTAGTATGTTAATAAGTGGTTCTTACGCAAACACCCTTGACAAACTTTCTCTTAAAAAAAGGAAGAAAGGAACCTGCACTTCCGATCCTAAATTCAGTATTTTTTAAATGCTTAATTTGGACCGTTCCAGCAAGCCTCAAAGAACGATCAGCCATTAAATCTGTTCTCTGGCTGAGATGGTGGAAGGAAGACAAAACTGTGTGTCAAACCAGAGCAGAGTGTGTTTGAGCTGTAGAACTGGAATCACAGGAAATTGAACGTGTTCTTGGTACGAGCATCCGTGCATGTTGACTGGACACAGATTCTAGTCCCATGAAGCCAAAAGTGCTTAGAAGGCTAGCATGAGATATTCGGAGTTTGAACTCGGATAACATTCTGATATTAAGCCACTTGCGCTGTTAATTTCCCCTTCTGAATATACACTAGGAGAGGGCGCTCGGGCCCTGTTACATGAATCTTTTGCATTAGTGCAGTTTTGCGGAAATCTGCATGGTTTATGCCAAGGCTATCTGTGAGTAATGCACTAATGCTACAGAGCAGGAAAAAACAGAACGGTGTTGTGTGCGTTTCACGTTTATTCTGAACGTTGTTTTCAACAACAGATTTAATGTAAGCTGTTGGTGTTTTGATTTTGTTGCCCTGGCATCATGTCTTGACAGGTTACAAAATCAGAATTTTCACAACTAGTGAATCCACCAAAATCTACCTCATTCATCTTATTCCACATACAGTTCAAGGAAGGTGCTGCTTGATGTATAGCTACTGTTGGCCAATTCTGACATGTCCCTAAGTCTTCAAGTTTTTTGACCACCACTGAAAGCTATATTTCAGTATTTTCTTGGAGGATCTGCAGAAATAATTCTTATAGTTCTATGAAGCTTATACCTCTGGTGACACGAACAATAACTATGCATTTAAATTGCCCTTTAAAAACTGTTTTAATGATCAAAAGGGTTGAAGATTTGCAGAAGCTTGACTGCATGAGGCCATAAAATGAGCTGCCATGTGTACAGAAAAGAAGTCTGCAAGGCATCAGGGGGCCTTCGTGGCTCAGTCGGTGAACCCGCTAGCGCAGCACAATGACCTTGAAGCCTCCCACCAATGCGGCTGTTGTGAGTTCAAGCCCATCTCATGCGGGCTTCCTTCTTCTCTGGGAAAGTCTGCCAGCAACCTGTGGATGGTTGTGGGTTTCCGCCAAGCTCAGCCTATATATATAAGTGAAATATTCTTGAGTACAGCATAAAACATCAATCAAGTAAATAGAAAAATAAATGCAACGCATCATGGTTGCTCCATTCTTACTGACTGTGCCTGCATACAGGTAGCTTACAGTTCGTGGCTGCACATGGAGACCCACCCGTCAAACTTTTTCAACTCTTTAAAGTCTTCAAAGCTGATGAACTTGATCTCTCTAACAAACACTATGTTACCTGTCTCACCCTAGTCTTGACACCCAATTGTCAGGGTTTGAAGCAAAGTAACTAAGTGTAGAAAAACGTGCCGGCCATTTTGTACTCCCAAAACCCTTGCCTCTGTGCAAGGTAAATTTATCAACTTCCTGACTGGTCTATCTTTTTGAGTGAGTGCTTAGGGTTCAAGGTCGTACATAACAATGTTTCAGTCATATGACGATGATGACGAGTCTTTCTGGTGTGTATATATAGTGTGTCTTCTTGTGAAGAGGGCGAGTTCATGCTGCCAAATTGCTGCTGCCGCTAAAACATCATACTGAAGACACCAGACATGACACCCCACCCAGTCACATTGTACCGACAGCGGACAGACCAGTCCTCTTTTCTAGCTTTAACCTCTCTATGCTGAGAGCCAAATGACACAACAATAAGCACCAGTCTTCGGTATGACCTAACCCGGGCTTGAACCTGGATCTCCCAACCTCCAGGCGGACGCTCTAACCGCTACACCACTGAGGCGGTCCTTTCTTTTTGAAGCACAGGGAAATTCATGTCAGGATGTGTATCAAATGTCAACTGTTTATATACATCTACATGTATGTACACTGAACATTAGTTACAATTGTAACATTTGGATACAAAGTGCCATAAAATAGTGCTATTATTTTGCTGTATTAATCATCTGTCAACGCCCAGCACCATTAGCAGTGCTTAACAAGCAACAATGTTGTAGTTTGAAGAAATTTATATTCATGAGGCATTGCAGATTAAATGTAGCGACAACAACTACGTAATAATGTGCAGCCCGTGCCTTGTACTAGTTTTTCAATCATTTCTTTTCTCAGTAGTTAAGAATTTACTAGAGCGTGACTTGAAACGTTAATTATTTGGATGTGTGGATTAAATTATTATCATGTCATCTGAAGCCGCTTTAGATCTTTTAGATGCTTTTTCTGTTCACACGGCAATGCAGTTTGACAATCAAGTTCCAGGTTCTAATCAGCATACGTCAGGTGCATGGCCATCATGGCTGTGGGCTTTTCTTACAGGTATTGAAGTTCACCAGTATTATTATTAAACTGCTGTATGTGGGAAGGTCCTCTAGCAACCTGCGGATGCTGGTGTCTCTGCCCGGTTTCCTCCCACAATAATGCTGGCCGCTGTCGAATCAGGGAAGTATTGTTGAGTGCAGCGTAAAACACCAATCAAATAAATAAATTTATAAATAAATTAATCACATAAATAAATAAATTATTATTAAACTGTAATTATTGAGGAACATTCAGCCAGTCAACATTCCTTTGTTCCAATATCCATAGTGGTTAGCATGCTGTCTATTTAATTCTGACTTGCTCTAGTACCCTACCCTATTTTTGCTCTGATTATTTAACTGCTCTGTCTTGTCTTAATATCTTGACCTGGCTGATCCAGAGCCGACCAATAGCCACTGTCATGACAGCGAGCACAGACCTAAGAGGGAGCAGGCACACTTATATTACAGTTTGCAGTGCCCAATGTGAAACTTACAGTGCCCAGTGTGAAACTTACAGTGCCCAAACTGAAACCTAGTGCCCAAGCTGAAACTTACGGTACCCTAACTAAAACGTACAGTGTTAAATCTAAAATGTACAGTGCCCAGTTTGAAACTTACAGTTCCCAGTGTGAAACTTGTAATGCCTAGTCTGAAACTTACAGTGCATAATCTGAAACATTTATTACTAACACTAAAATTTCACATGTGTATAATTGCACACATTGTAAAAAGTTTGTTTTTTTTCTGGTGCGGAGAAGAGGTATAAGAAAAAACCCGTTCCATGGTCACTATATTTAAAAGCTCTGCAGATTTAAAATTCTGTTCTCTTCAGGGGTGTACTTCTTATTTCCGATATACTGTTACTTTGTTAATATCCTGCATTTATATCATAATGCATAGGCACTGATAATGAAATGCCTAGAAGACCAAGTTACATGTACATAAAAATACATCATGACCTCATAAAAAGATCAGTTTAACAACATCCACCAAATGTACATCCCAACACAGCACAGCCTTTTTTGAAATGACATGTGCTTGTTGAGTTTACACCAGTTGCTTCCAGTCACTAATGCACAGACCTGTATGTATGTACCTGTACATACACACCTGTTCTGTGAATTGTGATTTGGAATAAATCCAGGGTTTCTGGCCATATATTTTCAGTGGTTCAGTAAACATGTTACTGCTATAGACGAGTTTGGCAGAACAACCGAAGCATATGGCACGGTTTGATTTTGTATGGCATCTTGACTCGCACATGTGATGTTTACCAAAGTTGCATGTAACTCATTTGAGGCAAACTTCATTGTTGTTAATAAATTTTCATGGTCATCACCTTGATGTAGTCTGACATCCACTTAGTGTGACATTATCAATTCCCTGCATTATATCGTCTGACATCTACTTAGTGTGACACTGTCAGTTCCCAGGATTGTATTGTCTAACATCTACGTAGCGTGACATTTTCAGTTCCCAGGATTATATATTTTGACATCCACTTAGTGTGACACTGTGATTTCCCTGGCTTATATTGTTTGGCATCTGCTTAGTGTGACACTGTCATTTTAATTGGACTGTATTGTTTGACATCTACTTGATGTGATACTGTCAGTTCCTGGGATTATATCGTCTGACATCTACTTGATGTGACACTGTCAGTTCCCATGTTTATATTGTCTGACATCTACTTAGTGTGACATTGTCAGTTCCATGGATTATATTGCCTGACATCTACTTAGTGTGACACTGTCATTTCCCTGGATTATATTGCCTAACATCTACTTGATGTGACACTGTCATTTCCTGGGATTATCCACTTAGTGTGACATTACATGTATCAATTCCCTGGATTATACTGTCTGACATCTATCATTTTTGCATAGTTAACAATAGGAAAAGATGAAAATATAAAAGAAGAAAAAAAAAATCAAGGTTTCATAAAAGTGCTCGTACTCTACTGTAGTTGCAGGATAAATAGGTGTATGAAACACAATTACTTGTAAAAACAGTAGGAAACAAAAGAATTAAAATGACTTTTTTTAATAACATGATTAAACCTACTTGTTCATTCCTGTTTGGAGAACTTACCTGTTTTCGTTACATTCATTCAGGTATAAGTGTGTTACAATTTTGCTTATGGCTTATTAATGTTTGCTTATTCATACATTTCCAGTTTCACATGTCACTTTATTTTGCCCTACATCTATATATTATATATATATATAAATATTTATTATATATATTATATATATAGCAGACTGACCCGCAGGCAGAAAATAAGTGTATGTCAATAGCATTAATATGTTTGTGAGAGTGATATGTAATCCAAGTTCAAGGTCATTCAGGCTGTTCTTGTATTTATACCAGGATATGACCCATGGAAGTGGGGAATCAGAAACTTATTGTATTATGGCTTCACGATGATTGGATTTTCTACAGTTTCTATTCTTCAGTGGCTACTATGTTGATAAGTCACCCAGTGTTCTCCTTGCACATAAACGACTGCATGGTGACACCTATTTTGGGGGGGGGGGGGGCTTGTTAAATTAAGCCAGAATTTTGTTCTCAAATTTATTTTAGTACTGATCAATGTATAATGCATTACCAAAATAAACTTAGATATCATTTTTTCCCCAGATTTTGTGGTTAATCTCATTTTTCTTTGTTAGATGAGGAATTCTACAACGATGACAGAAAAAGACACAATAATGGAAGTCGTAAATATTGATTTGAATTTAGCAGAGGAAATTAAGTTACTTTGAATGTGCACGTGTACAGTATCTTCGTTGACATCCCGGCTGTGTGATGTGGCTAGCCGTGTTGCACACTTCGCCGTGTTGCACACTTCGCCGTGTTGCACACTTCAGGTATTGTACAGTATCTTTGTTAACATCCCGGCTGTGTGATGTGGCTAGCCGTGTTGCACACTTCGTTGTGTTGCACACTTCGCCGTGTTGCACACTTCAGGTATTGTACAGTATCTTTGTTAACATCCCGGCTGTGTGATGTGGCTAGCCGTGTTGCACACTTCAGGTATTGTACAGTATCTTTGTTAACATCCCGGCTGTGTGATGTGGCTAGCCGTGTTGCACACTTCAGGTATTGTACAGTATCTTCGTTAACATCCCGGCTGTGTGATGTGGCTAGCCGTGTTGCACACTTCGCCGTGTTGCACACTTCAGGTATTGTACAGTATCTTCGTTAACATCCCGGCTGTGTGATGTGGCTAGCCGTGTTGCACACTTCGTTGTGTTGCACACTTCGCCGTGTTGCACACTTCAGGTATTGTACAGTATCTTTGTTAACATCCCGGCTGTGTGATGTGGCTAGCCGTGTTGCACACTTCAGGTATTGTACAGTATCTTTGTTAACATCCCGGCTGTGTGATGTGGCTAGCCGTATTGCACACTTCGTCGTGTTGCACACTTCGCCGTGTTGCACACTTCAGGTATTGTACAGTATCTTTGTTAACATCCCGGCTGTGTGATGTGGCTAGCCGTGTTGCACACTTCAGGTATTGTACAGTATCTTTGTTAACATCCCGGCTGTGTGATGTGGCTAGCCGTGTTGCACACTTCGCCGTGTTGCACACTTCAGGTATTGTACAGTATCTTCGTTAACATCCCGGCTGTGTGATGTGGCTAGCCGTGTTGCACACTTCGTTGTGTTGCACACTTCGCCGTGTTGCACACTTCAGGTATTGTACAGTATCTTTGTTAACATCCCGGCTGTGTGATGTGGCTAGCCGTGTTGCACACTTCAGGTATTGTACAGTATCTTTGTTAACATCCCGGCTGTGTGATGTGGCTAGCCGTATTGCACACTTCGTCGTGTTGCACACTTCGCCGTGTTGCACACTTTGCCGTGTTGCACACTTCAGGTATTGTACAGAGCTTTGTGGCCAAGCAGGCCAGAGGAAGATGTGAGGATTGAGTCTTGATTCTGGTGTGTGGCTGTGCACACATATCGCGAAAAAAACGAACGATTCTGAATATCCAGGGGCTTGGAATGATCGAGGAATACATCTGATCACAAAACAAGTGATAAGTGCATTTGTCGTTGTCTGATCAAAAATGAATTGCCACATTTATATGTGAATAGCTTGATGCGATTTTCTAGTTACATGGCCTACATGTACCTGTATTGTAAGAAACTGAAGAAGCTCAATTCTTGTGGGGAAAAAGGAACAAGAAAGTTGTGTGTAGTGAGCTACAAATGTAGTGGACAGTAAAAGTTGTGTGTGTTCCATATTACCACAATAATAGGAAGTGCATTTGGAAGGAGGACGTTGATATTCATACTACTTGACATGCAACACACATACATGCATGGAACTTCACAGTATACATGTAGCCGTCTCACTGAAATATGTTTGCAAAGTTTGAGATTGTAAACAGAAAATAGGACGACTGGAGTTTGAACCAGATATACTGGAACAGTTCAGGTTTATTCTGTAACTTGATCCTTTAATTCCCATTTCTGAAGTTGTGGACTTTGCAAAAAGCTGTCAGGCTTACATTCACAAATTACCCTTCTGCAATTCCCAGGTTTTTGTTGTGCTAAAGTTGCTTGCAGAGCAAACAGTTCAGAGTTATGTAATATGTGTCAAGGGCCGAGTTGCCGCAGCATTTCTGGAATATCCCCGTCTTCACCCAGGTTCCCTGAGGGGTCCTCTCTCTGGGGTTCAGGAGACATGTCAGTATTTAGGGAACGGCAGTTTTTTTTTTTTTTTTTTTTGAGCTCTCAGGACACATTTTTTTATCCAAGCTGGTTTCCTACATGTAGTTGTGGTGTTTGAATCTAGGGATAATAAAAGCTGTTCAAACACATTGCTCTCGTGCTTAAATAAACAAAAAAAATGTGGAAGTGGGTATAATAACTTTCTGGTGTTGAGCGGAAATGTTATTGTATTGATAGGTAGGATATGGGGTACAGAAGTTCTAAGTATTGCACAATTACTATAAGTGGGGCTAGCTAGTTGGTTATCGCACTAGCACAGCGTAATGACCCAGAAGCCTCCCATCAATGCGTTCACTGTGAGTTTAAGTTTAGTTCATGCTGGCCTCCTCTCCGTCTGTATGTGGAAATTTCTGCCAGCAACCTGCGGAATGTTGTGGGTTTCTCCCGGGCTCTGCCCGGTTTCCTCCCACCGTAATGCTGGCTGATGTCATATAAGTGAAATATTCTTGAGAACAGTGTAAAACACCAATCAAATAAAATAATAAATAAATAAATTACTATAAGCAGACCACCATGATGTCACAGAATGGCAAGTTACATGTATTTAGCTACAGTAGGGCGAAGAGAAGATCTGTAAAAGTATGTAAACTTTTTATATAACTTGAAGAGAGATTGATTCCATAAAGCAATTTTTTAACACCTTTAAAGAGAAGAACACATTCATACAACCTACACCTTAAATGAAAGAGCTATACAAATTGTGTGGAATAATATTTTTTTTACATTTTTTCAAAGTTTCGTAAAAGAGACAAACTGTTTTAAACATTGTCATTTTTTACCAAATCGACCTATTTGGGGCACATAGAAAGTCCCGCCATGTTTTAGGCTTGTCCAATGAAAATCCGCCTTTCCTCCTCTTGAATATTCATTGTGACGTCACTGTGCTTAAGGTTCTGCTCCAACCATTTCCAGTCTCAGCTAAATATGTTCGTACATGGTGGTAATTGTGGATTTTAAGGTCTGTCAAAGCCAACTGTAAAAAGGAAGAGTTTGAGATGCACTAGAGGGCCACATCATGCCTACATGCATGGCGGCTGTAGGCTTCCCAAAATGTGTCTGAATTGCGATGTCCTGAAGGCAGAGAGGGCAACTTGTCCTTTCACAGATTGCCCCTGTCAAAGCCAGAAATCCCGGCTCCCGCTCATTTTAGCTTGATGTGTGGTCGGTCGAACTACTGCTCTCAGCCTCACTCCTCTGTGATTCAAATTGGTAGCCTTGTAAGCCGAAGTTACATTCACTATCATCAGAACTAGAACTGGGGTCCCCGCTGAAGCCGTCCATTATGTTATCTACATGAGTGTTTGTTTTACCTTCAAAGACAGAAGAGCTACTTTGCAAAGATAAGCACGATGATGTAAGCAATCTGTTAAAATGGCGGCCTAAAATGTTTGACATTAAATACTCAAATAATAAGCACTTTTGCCAGAAAATTGAGATTTTTTGTTTTAAACATAAGTAAGGCTCTTTCTTTAAGGTATAGGTTGTATAAATGTGTTCTTTTGTTTTAAACTCCGTTTTACAGCTTATTTGATACTTGTGCTTTGGCACTGTATACATACCCCATCCATGCCTTTGTTTTAAAATTTCAAGAAGGTTTAATTCTGGTTAAATGGTAAAAGTTCTGAGTCAGTGCAAAATTGCTTTGTGGAATCGATCTGAGGGTTTAATTTACTATGAGGAAATCCAGTTGTCGTCATCAATTCCATAAAATAAACCTACGGTAATCCAAGCAGTAAAGGGGGCCTCCGTGGCTCAGTCGGTTAGCGCTCTATCGCAGCACAATGACCTGAAGCCTCCCACCAATGCTGTCGCTGTGAGTTCAAGTCCAGCTCATGCTGACTTCCTCTCCGGCCATATGTGGGAAGGTCTGCCAGCAACCTGCGGATGGTTGTGGGTTTCCCCTGGTCTCAGCCCGGTTTCCTCCCACCATAATGCTGCCTGCTGTCTTATGAGTGATATACTCTTGAATAGGGCATAAAACACCAATCAAATAAATAAATGAATAAATAAATCCAAGCAGTAAAGTATGCAATCACCATATGTTCTCAAATATCCAAATCCTGACTGCAGTAACTCCTTTGGACCATTGGAGATTGCATTTTCACATCATTATTATTAAAGTTTTTGACATGAAATGAATAGAATTTGTTTACTTTTATTAAATTAAGTAAATGTATTGAGACTTCCACTTGGAACTCGAAGAGCTTTATGGCACTTGATTTTAGCTAGATTCTGGTGGATCCCTGCGAAGCGAACAAGGTAGTGAACCATCCACACATGACATATAAACTCACTGGAAGACATTGTTACTGCAGAAAGACAAGGGTCCTTAAAAACAAAATCAACATTGGGTCATTTTGATCAGTGGACTATCTATAGTTTGTGACGTGGAATCAAATGGTAAAAACTGTATTGCTCCCCTATTTCCGGTAACAATTACAAAAATGATCTTTACAAAAAAATTTATGTGCCTGTAGATGTATTTTTAACTGTTGTTTTGATTTTTGGTAGCTGTTGAGAACAGATTTAGGCTAGAGGAGAAGAAAGTAATGAACCAAAGCCGGCAGCAGTCTGCCAGTCAAGGTTTATCTTCCCGTACGTAATGAGTACAAGTGGTGATTGGGACAGATATTGTCCGCTTTGTCTGAGGTTAATTGTTCACCAATGGTATTTCTTCCTGTAAATGTGAGTGGTTTTAAAGTGGTGGCCACGAAGTGGAGAGATATAGCGGAAATCGTTGGACATGTACTGTATGGCAAGAGTTATCGATGTCTCGGTTTATTTCCTCTGTTAGCCTGAGAGACAAACAGTGTTGAAATAGTGAATCAAAACTTCGGTTTCATTTTTTTAGCATTTTTATTTGAATCTCGTGCTTTTTTGGATCATGAAAGGATGTCATGTCTGCATGAGCTGATGAACTGACAGGTTATTAAATAAAAAGCAAAGTGAAACAATTGCAAGGAATTAAAATTAATGAGTATTTCACATTGATTAATTGAATGTGCAGATTTTTAACCGAGGAACATGTTAGACTGT
Organism: Acanthopleura granulata; assembly: GCA_016165875.1. NCBI lineage: Eukaryota > Metazoa > Mollusca > Polyplacophora > Chitonida > Chitonidae > Acanthopleura > Acanthopleura granulata. The sequence goes on from JABBOT010000017.1 coordinate 5,178,798, forward strand.
TTGGCTGCTGGCCATCATTAAGAATCACATCCATGTATTGTTTAGCAGTCTACAAGTGACTGCCATCAATAAAGTTCGTGTGTTCAAATTCATGGTGCATTAAAAATGTCTGATAAATAGAGAGGCAGTGTGGGGAGACATTGTCTCGACACATGAAAAAGTGCCTTTTGGAGAGACAGTCTCTCAAAGCATGAATGAGTGCCCTGTGGAGAGACAGGACCTTAAAGCATGAATTAGTGCCCTTTGGAGAGACACTGTCTTAAAGCATGAATCTGTGAAGAGACAGTGTTCGAAAGCATGAAAAAAGCTCTGTAAAGAGAGAATATCTGAAAGCATGGATAAGTGCCCTGGAAATACAGTCCCGAAGCTTGATTAAGTGCCCCTCTAGAGAAACAGTAACTTAAAGCATGAATTAGTGCTCTGTGGAGAGACAATGTTTGAAAGCATGCAAAAAGCCCTGTGAAGAGAGAATATCCCAAAGCATGTCAGTAAAATGATATACATGTAGCTGTGTGTACTTAGTAAAGCACTAGCCAGTGCCCAAGCTGTGATAGGCCAAGAACGCTTGTGAATTATACCCTACCTTAAAACTGACATTGCCCGAGGAAGGCATTAGACACAGGGAAGTGACAAGTACATGAACTACCCATTAAAGACAATCTGAGTGGAATTTTAGGATGTGACGTGGGCGAGCTTTACTTCTAGGTAACAAATTGTTTTTGAATTTGCTGGAGTCTCCCTAACACAACACTGACAACATGCACTTAACCACTCACTGGGATTTTTTTGGCCGGGCTCAGCATTTATATGTACATGTAGCTAATATGCTGCCAGATAGAAGAAAGACCAGGGAAAGACAACAAGGAAAAAGCTGATGTAAGCAAGTCAAGACTGACAGATCACGTGTTTGTATCAAATGAAGGAAGATAAATGGCCCAAATAATTTATTACGAGACACAATTAAAGTGCCAAAGGAGAGTTGTATACATGTAAGGCATGGATAGATACTGGTCCCCTGTTGTGTAGCAGGGTTGACTTGGCTCACGCTGTATCTTCCACAGACCTTGTGTCTTTGTGCATAGATTTTATAACTGCATAGCTGGAGTTCTTAATGCCTGAGCATATAGAACTGGTCCTGTAATGTAAATATTTCCATGGCTGGACTCGACGGTGCTCTAGTTTCCAACTGTTAAATTTTTACAGCAGCAGCTGCACATTCAAGTTATTTTAATACGCTGTCTACTTTGGCAATCACCATTGTGATCGTTTTGAATTCAAGCCCAGCTCACGCATACGTGGGAAGATCCACAAGCATCCTGCGAATGGTTGTGGGTTTCCCTTGGGCTCTGTCAGGTTTCCTCTCACTAAAATGCTGGCCGAAGTTGTATAAGTGAAATATTCTTTGGTATGGTGTAAAACTCATTCTAATAAATAAATACATGCAAATTACATGGCATATTTTGAAAATCGCCACCATATGGCTGAAATATTGGCTGGTGTGGCTTTCAGCCATTATCGCTTATTCATGAACAAAAAAATTGTACATGGATGCACTTTCTATATGGAGCTCATTCTGGCCTACAACATTGGAAGAAATGTCCGTTTTAAGGTCCTGTCCAAGTGTCCATTTATCTGCCCTGTCTTTGTGCATGTTGTGAGGGTCATGTTTCTGAGCATTAAAGTTGTAGGAAATTCGTGTATTATTGTGAAGATGATCTTCCAGACTCATGCATGTCCCTTACGATGTTTTCAGGTCTGTCCTTAAGGTTACACATGCGCAATTCGATCACTTGGGTCCAAGATTTGGCTTTGAATTGAAGAGTGCTGGAGCACCGATTGGATAATACTGCCACACAGAGAGTCTAGGTCGTTGATACGCTGTAAATTTCTATACCGTCATTTTACACCCACTTAAAATATATCAGAAAAACTTTTTGCCAGAGGGACTCCCCCCTCCCCACTTCCTTCCAGGGGCTTCCAGCAGCAGTGGCTGAAAAAAGTGGTAGTCATGCTGTGTTGATTTTTTTGTATGATGTAGAGAAAGGTCCAAGTTGTGTGGTGGTATGGCATACCCCAGCGCGAAAGTTTGGGGATATAAATTTTGGGGGTTGAAGTTGACAAACTTACTACATAAATAGTAAGGAAAATCAGTGTGTTCGTGTAACCTATAGGAAACAGGTCCAGTTTTTGCTGTATCTCCTTTATTGTATTCAGGCCAAGTTGTATGCGTGTGAAAATGATCTTACGCTGTTTTCGGGAATGTTTATCATGGCTGATGCCCAACTATTGGCCCCCTCCGCCCCACTTCACTCCCCGCATCCCTTTTTCAAGTACAGTTTCCTTTCAGAAAAAATGCTTGAATTCTTTAATTTCATTGGCACATGTGATTCCAAGATTGAATCTGTCTGATCTGAACTATTATAGTATGTATGTATAAAGGCATATCAAGTTATTTTTATCCCATTTTTATCCCATTTTTGTTAGACTTACTTTAACAATGCACAATTATCTATTGCCAATCTTCCACATGCAAAATAACTCAAAAAAGCATTGTATTTGCTGATGGCATGTATTAAAATATGTCTAAAAGCTGAGCTGCCTATCAGGTGTGATGCAGTTTGGTTGAAGGTGCTGTGTTTGTATCAGAATAAATAGTGAATAAATGCAGGATAAATAGTGAATAAATGCATAATAAGTGGTGAATAAATGCAGAATAAGTGGTGAATAAATACAGAATAAATGCACTCACTATTTGGAACAAATAGTGAGTGAATGTACAAATGGGGGTAGAGATAGCAGCCCTTACATAATTTCACTCCAGTTCATGAAAGGTGTCAAAATTTTATTTTCTAATAACCACAAGTGTTTCATTTTGAGGTAAAGCAGGATGACCATTCATTTCTGCAGAATTTGTTGTCACAGAAAGGAATTTTATATTCCCTTCTCTAAAAATGAGTATATCCCAGATACCCAAAGTATCATCCTACGTAGGCAATGAGATATAGTCCTCTAATTTTTACTTTTGCCTTAAGGCATATAATGTTTTGGCTTGAGTGTTAGCATCATATTAAGATGTTATTGGCACAGAATTGAGAACATTTGCTCGTCTTATAGGTTACACATGAGCAAATTCGACAACCCCCCCCCCCAACCCCCGGGGTTAACAAGGTGACAAAATGCTCACTTCCTCGTAACTTCGTGAGCAACAGCTCAAAAAAGTGTGGGTCATTCTATGTTATTTATGATACATCATGGAGAAAAGTCCAAAGTGTGTGATATAGTTTGGGGATATATATTATGGGGGTTGAAGTTGATAAATTTATTACATTAATGGCAAGGAAAATCAATGTGTTCGTGTAATCTTCAATTATTTTGCTTACCTGTGTGCTTAATTTTCGTATGTGTATCTGGATTTTATCACAGCTGTGTCTAGTGATTCTATTGAAAAGAAACTCATGAAGTTTTGTGGCGGAGATGATCATTGTGATTCTTACGTGTGCCTTCTGACCTTTTTAAATGTATATTTACATTAATTTGCATATTATGGAGCTTAATTTGCATGCTGTGACTGAGAGCACCTCGGTGACCTCGTGATAAGAGCATCCGCCTTGGGCTTCGGAGATTCGGTAAGAGTACTTGTTGCTGCCTCACATGGAGCTCAGCATTGAGAGGCTAGATGTAGGAAACAGGACTAGTTCGTCCGGTGTCAGCATAATGTGACTGGGTGTGGTGTCATGTCTGGTGTCTTTGGCATGATGTTCTAGTGGTGGAAGGACTGACACAAGTAGACACAGTAGACAGGTACATTTTAAGCACTCGCTGTCGATGACTGAAAAAAATGTTGAGAATCACGTAAAACTGAAACATACACACGATACTGTTGAGAATCACGTTAAACCGAAACATACACACGATACTGTTGAGAATCACGTAAAACCGAAACATACACACGATACTGTTGAGAATCACGTAAAACCAAAACATACACACGATACTGTTGAGAATCATGTAAAACCGAAACATACACACGATACTGTTGAGAATCACGTAAAACCGAAACATACACACGATACTGTTGAGAATCACGTTAGACCGAAACATACACACGATACTGTTGACAGCCAAAGTGTGAAAGACTTACTGAAAGGAAATTCACGAAGTTTTGCCAAGACGGCTATCGAAAACTGCATGGAGGAAGATGTGCGTGTAGTGCTTGGATCGAGTTCAAATGGAAATGGATTTTTATAGGAATATAAATATGAAGAACTGTTCAACACGTGTAATGGTAGCATTAGATTAATGATAGCATTGGTTATTGTCCTTCATGTGAGACACTCATGAAACTCTTGGTACAGTCATGACTGTACACATTTAAATCAGTTTATAGAAATACCAATAAATTGCTTGTACATGCAAGCCATGTCTAATACATGTAGATATAGATTTCAAGTTTCTGTGAATGTATAAATCTGTGTGTTAGGTTGTTTTAATATTTATGATGGTTCAACTGGTAGCCTACTTCTATAAAGTTCTGCTGTGGAGCGAGGGCTTTGTCTGTGTGAGGATATCAGAGTGAGCTCCCTTTAGTTGTATCTGCCAAATTGGAAGAGGAATTATGTGAAACAGTGAATGATGTGATGATACGTATTAAGGACATGTATCTGTGAAATCATGTATAGAAGTATGTGCCCTCATACATTTGTATTAGAGATATAACATGTATGTGTGTATCTGTTCACATATATATATATATATATATATATATATATATATATATATATATATATATGTATACACACCACATTTATATAACCCCGGCTTCATCCCAAGCAACATTTTCAGTTAAATATGCTATACAATGTATGTTGTACATTTGTGAAGCGGCGTTGTCAGCTATTTGTGCGCTCTGTTCAAAGTTAAGTAAGTGTTGTGTAAAACTAGGTGATGCATGACATTACTTCAGGGCAAATATTTTAAAACCTTTAAACATGTGGCTATGTCCTGAGGCAATATGACATGTACAATAAGTTAAACAAGTTTTTACATTATATGTTTTTATCTAGATAAAGTTTACATAATGATCAGGATGTGACCAGGTATATTGCCTTTGCAGTATTAACGTGTTATCTGGGAGGTCTTATCTTACGTGTTATCTGGGACGTCTTACCTTAGATATGTGTTGTCTGGGACGTCTTATCTTAAATGTGTGTTATCTGTGTTACATTCATTACGCATGCTTTTTTCTGTTTAGTTTTTTTTTTAATTAGAATTACACTGATTATAAGAATAAGAAAGTTTTTCAGATTTCTTTTAAACACCAACTACTTTGATGCATTCTCATAATGCACCTGAATGATCATTTGTCATCAAACAGCAGATTTTGTAAAACAAAGTTTTCTGTAGCATTGTTTGGAAATTGAACGTACAGTGTTGTAAGTTGTAGGTTTTTGTTACCCCCTGCACATGGATAAATCAGCCTGATGTGTTGCAAACAGGTATTTTGTTTATTTAAAATTTTTGAAGCAAACTAAAAAAACGGTTTCATTTCACCTTTATCTTTGTTATACTACAAACTACAGAACTGATTACAACAAAGATTAGTCTACACACAGATTGTGACATTTCCAGGTGAACTCTGCACTTTGACGCTCCATGCAGTGTACTGATACATTTTGTCACCTTTGGTTCATGTTCTGTGTTGTTTTGTATCATGTGGGTGTAGTTTGGTGGCTCTCTAATGTATATGAGAGCATCATATTGACCTCAAAATGAGGAATCAAGATTTGATTCTTGAATTTGAGAAGACAAGCTATCCAGTCGACGGGACAAATTATCATTGGATTCAGAAAGGACAACTGAGCTTTGTATCATACATGTACACACAGTACATGCTTATGTAATGAGTGAGGGGGCGTCCGTGGCTCAGTCGGTTAGTGTGCTATCGCAGCACAATGACCCGAAGCCTGCCAGCAACCTGCGGATGGTCGTGGGTTTCCCCCGGGCTCTGCCCGGTTTCCTCCCACCATATTGCTGGCCGCTGTCGTATAAGTGAAATATTCTTGAGTACGGCGTAAAAGACCAATCAAATAAATAAATAAATAATTAGTGAATCAGGAAAGATGTGTGAATTCTGTGTGTTTCTATAAGCATACATGTAAACTCTCTCTAGCATTTTGGCATGACATCAGATCCCCTAGCCATCTAGAAATCAAAACTCCGCAAAAATGGTTGGGTTTGCATTCTGCCGTCTGCAGGTATCTGTTAACATTGGCTTCGGTCATGATAAGAAAGAGGCAAGATCGTGTGTGGATGCTTATCGTGGCAATGATTTTTGTGGAAGGTAATAACCAGCCCATTGGACGGACATATACACTGCAGCAAAGTTTAATGAGAATACATTACATGGTACATGTACAAGATCTGTACTGATTGTCTAGACATTATACATGTCGGAATAACTGATTTTCGAGTTCGAACTCTTTAGATGCTAAAGGTAAAAAGAGTCCTACTGTATCATGTGACTTGTCGAAAATGTCAGGAAATATTGGTTGACTTTCCTTTACTGATCACTCATCTCACCGTCTTCGGGAGGTACAAATGACGCTTCTTTTCTTAAGTAACTTCTTAAGTTTACAAACCTTCAGCTCCTTAATTTTCACCATAGTTTGTCCAAGTCTAAATAACTTTTTGTGACACTTTTTAAGACACTCATGTTATAGCAGATATAATCAGAAATAGTTGCCTAACATTTTTGTCCAGTCACATGGTGTAGTAGCACTTTTCTTACCTTTAGTGATAAAAGAGTTCGAACTGGAAACTCCCTTATTGAATCCAAACAGTTTGGCCTTGAACGTAGCAAACTGTTAATCTGCAAGCATAAGATAAAATTCAGTTGACTCACCTGATTTTATGTGTATTGTGTTTTTTGTGAAATCCTCAGTAGAGTGGCTGAAGTTCAAGGAGATCCTTATGCACAGTCACTCAGACAGGTAGTTTACAATGGCTGGCAGCAGGAATCGGGAATGACTGAAATTAAAAAACAGAATTAAAATTTTAATAAATACATCCTGTCATCTAAAAGCAAATTCTGTTACACCATATTATCCCAAAAAGAGTGGGCTCTGATTTATGTACCTGTGTTTGTACAACATCGGCCACCCAAGAAACACTATATATACCTCTATGTGCCTTTACATGTGTATAGCTTAGTTTCTGAAATTCAGATATTTATTAATAGGGATTTTTTATATGCAGTTTAATATTTCATTTAGTGCAAGGTGTTTTTAGCGTAAACGTGAATACCTTTATACATGTCTTCTCAGGTAATGTTTGTGAGAGCAAATTGTCATTGCTCAACGGTGTAGCCTGGACTAAAGGGGCTTAACTCTTTCAAGCTCTGACAAAACATTTGGAGCCCACAAATGTGTCTCCTGTGTATGTTTTTTTCTTGTTTTGTTAAATGAACAGTTCTTGAAAATGTGTGAATATTTCATAAGCTATTATAGCCATGTTACATGCATGTACATGTGTACACATATTGTCTAAGTACAAAATTGTGGAGGTCAAGCATTTCCATGACTCATAAAATTCTTTATCATGTATTTGGCGTTGAACAGTAAATTAATAGGCACGATAAAATTAAAACTTAACCAAACAGCATTCACCATTTGGGCTTCATGTTTTAGTACATGTGTACATGTATGGAAATGCTGATTTTATCCTGGTCAAATGCAGTGATGTACCAAACCATACATTGACAGAACAGATAAATTTTGTGATGGAATGTAGCAGTCGCTTAGCTGTTTATGATTGCTTGCTCGTAGTGTAGATTGTTAGATAGAGTGACATCAACTGTCTAGGCGGCGGAATATTTCAGGCGTGTACTTTTAAATTTGTTTGTGTTCTAATACTTTGTCATCTTTGAGGCCGAAATTTTCATGAAAAGCGTCTAATGTGTGTTAAATATTCTGTGTGAAATATCAAAGTTTTGCATGTAAAACATTTTGAAGAGTTGCGTTCTTCAGGTGTTTCTGGTCCACTTGGTATTACCTTTACCATTCCCCCTTACACAGTCTCCTATAGCGTAGTCACCTGCCAGCTGAGCTTTAATCAGCGGAAACATGTGGATTCGTGGGAGTAATCATTATCACTGTTAAATAAAATCCAGACTTTTTTTTTGTTTTTTTTGTTTTTTACTCCTTCTTATCTTTCTCACTTTAATGTACACAGTTTGAGCCAATTCATTACTTGTGGAGGGGAATGTGTTACAGAACCGCTGCTGTACGCACTTCCTGTCGACAGGGTGACCTGAGCACCACTTTGTTAACAAATTTCCCCTGCTGGGTTTGTTAATGAAGCTATGAGGCAAGGGGAAAAGAACCCATTTAGTTCACACATACCTTTACAGCCAGGTGGGTAAATTCATCACATGTCTGGAAAACCTTGCTGTTTTTATAGTTTTTGCCTTCATCTGCTTAATAACCAGTGGAAGACATTTGTACTACTTATAAGTCAGCGTTACAGGAATGATATCTTTTGGAATGGAATGTACATTTTATGTGCAGGGTAACTCAGTTGGGCTAAGGTTATGCATGTAGGACTGACAGTAAAATGGCTGTCTGACCTCTTGAAGCCTTTGTTGTCTCTTACTTAGACTCCTATTTACTTTTACTCAGGTTTCTATTAACTTTTACTCAGGCTCCCATTTGACCACAGTCCACTAGTCGAGTTAACCAGTCTGAATTAAGCCATTTGTTTTCAAATTGGGCATGGTGCCGATTGCAATTTTAGACACCCCCTCTCCCCCCCAAAACAAATTCTGAGAAGTTAACATGGTAAATGATGTGGGAGTCTGTATTTTAACAGGTGTTATTTACTGTTTATACAAGTAACCCGTTTGGACGTGTTAAAGATAGTGTAGGTTTGATAATCAATATTCTTTGGGAAGTCCTGCGTCGCTTCATTGATAGTATCTTTCTCGCCAGCAACAGACGTAAAATAGTCTGATCTCCTGTGAAAATAGTGATGAAATCTCCTTCTCTTTCACCTCGTTTAATTAGTTTCAAAAACTTAACATGTAATGTTTGCATACATTAATTTATGTCCATATGTAATGGTGATCTAGTGTTGTTTTTGTTGTCTGTAATGCAAAATATTGTGAAAAAGCACAGACTTGTGGCATTCTCATTCACACATTCTCACGCAAGTAAGGTTGTTTTTGTTTTATTTTTAAGGTAAACTCTGGCGAAAAACTTGGGTGTTGTTGTAGAGTAGAGGAATAATACTAAAACAACGACGACACAGAAGTGCGCAAATCTTTTCTGATCTGTGTTCTATTAAGACAAACACGTGAAATGTAACTTGTAATATTCACACTCAGCCCGTATCACTTTGATGTCGCTTTTTCCAGACAAAAATCCCTGCCAGATATTTTCCTTCCCAACGTCTGCCACTTGTTGGCTGCAAGGAGAGTCGACGGGAATGTTTTCGTAAGCCGACAGGAACACTTGATAATGTTATCCTCAGAAGAGCCTGCCAAACCTTAATGCATTGTCTTGTTTGAAAGAAGGCATTGCTACTGGAAGTTCTCTTACATTCTTTCTCCGTGATTTTCTTCCATTTTTCCATTTCTGTTTTTTTGTTTTGATTTGATTTATGGCAAGTTGCCAGAATATTGACCCTTGTCAATACACAATTGTTAAACTTGCCACTAGCCAACAGAGGAAATGTCACATCAAAGAGTTCATAGACAGTGTTAAATATTCCTGTTTCTGTTGTAACATGGTAGTCTTCTGTAAAAGTGGGGTACGGTAGTCCTGCCAATGGCATTGGAAGACTATACCCTTGTGTGTCTTGTTTCTCTTTAAACACAAAGCTTAAAAAGCTTTGTTTTTTTTACCTAGGAATGTGTTTACCAGATAGAAGTTTGAGGATGGGGACACACATTGGCTACGCTGCAAGAAACAATGCTTACAGTAGTAATGACCAAAATAGCCAGGAAGGGAAGACACCTGCTTGACTGCTCGTTAACTTTAAACCCCAAATTTACATGAAAGTGGGTAGCAGTACAGGGGGTGAGGGTTTGATCCTGGCTTTGGTGACAGTTAATAAACAGTCAGTGATGCTGATCATGTGGCTATGGTTGGAAACAGATACCTATGTACTGTGTTCTTCTGTCTGTCCCTTTGTGTTTATTTATTTAGTTGATTGGTGTTTCACCCTGTACTCAAGAATATTTCGCTTATACGACTGCGGTCAGCATTACTGTGGGAGGAAACCAGGCAGAGGTCCCGGAAAACCGGTGACCATCTGCAGGTTGCTGGCAGACCTTTCCACGTACGGCCGGAGACGATCCAGCATGAGCTGGACTTGAACTCACAACGGCTGCATTGGTCCTGTCCTTTGGTAAACCATTTCCAAGTATACACGAAAGGAACAAATCAGTTTTGATATTGGGTCATAATTCCTGACAAAAGGTTGTCACAGTAGCTTTAAGGCCAAGAAATTAATGCACTTCAGTTCATTCCCTGCACATATATGCATGTAATTGCTCTTTAGATGACAAAATTGGCAAATACTCGATACTTGCTTTGAGCTTCATTTAGATGCCCATTTGACCAAAAAGATTACTGGAGCTCAAAAAAGAAAAATCTGTCACATTTGGCCAGATGTGGCACTGTGTGTAGTCTAGTACTTGGTGCTGATGAAGCTACATGTAATTGTAAACAGCTGTATGGTTCATGTTCAGCAGTGATCGTGGAGATTTTTGCTGGTTAACCAATCAGTGGCCGTCCGCTTCCACAGAGACGACACATTGTCACTGGAGAGGTGAAAGTGGTGCGGAAGAACTTCTGAGGCTGCAGTCATTGATCACTGAAGCGTCGTGATTCACGCATTGTGAAGAGGCTCTGTTTTTATTGGCTCTATTTGCCTGAATAAACCGAAGCCATAGTTACTTTGTCTGGGATGCAGTGAACTGAGCTGAATCAAAGGCAGCGATTTTATCCATTAACTAAGAGAAAAGCTAGCGGGCGGTTAAAGTGACGGCTTCTGGGCATTGATAAAGAGACGCTCATATTGCGCTTTAAGTGAACATTCCTGGCAGATATCAAAATGCATGTATCCTGGTGAAAAACATACATGGTGTTTATGTTTTTACGGCAGACCTTCAGTTAGCTTTTTGACACCTGCAGTGGTAACTTAGGGATCATGGTGCTGGAGGGTCCAGTGTTAACTGTCTTGTAATACATGAGTACAACATCACTGGTTAAATTGCTCATGAGTTGTCATGGCACATTCAGGAATCGACATCAGACGACATGTGCACATTGTCAGCTTACTACAAGTCAGTAACTCTGATGATCAGTCAATCAATCACTCTGTTGGTCACATGTGTTGTATCTTTCAGAATGATACAAATCTTTTAACCTTGGGTTTCTGTAATTTTATATGGTTCATTCATTTAATGAGAGGCCTCTGTCCCATACCACATGAAATCTTATATGGCCAGTGTCGCAGCTATTACAGAGAACCGTGCTTTTATCTTCTAAACAAACTGTAGAAAAAATGTTTCTGGGATGAATTTAACTGTCAGAATCAGACAAAATGACTAACTTACTAATTTTAGGTTAAAAAAGGTTACATTCTGTCTCAAGTTGGTATTTTCAGTTGTTGACAACAAACAATTGTCAATAGAGGCTGGGGGTTAATTGACAGGTTTAATTTGTGAAGCTCAGTTTCCTTGTGAAAAAAACATGTGAAAGTTTAAAGTAGGTGAAATAATTGTGGAACAGAAATAATAATTTTTTTATCTAGACAGTGGCACCTTGCTCTGAAATCCAAACTCTTCTGTACTTAATGGACTAAAATGCAACCGAGAAAGACTACTGTATTTGGCCTTACATTTTGTTCATGACTGGCATGTTCTTCTGTCCTCTCATCCGATTCAAAGAGTCTGGTGAGTTTGAAAAAGGGTGTTTTTGAGATTTGTTTGAAGGGTAAGAGATTGGTACCCTACTGGAATGAAAAGTAAGTTTCAGGGCAAACTGTTATATCTTTTGACCTTTCTAATACTTGCCTCAAAACTGTGCTCTTTCTGGGGGCAAATTTTTAAGGAACCACAGTCAATTAAAAAACCAAATGGTTGAGATCTGGAATTAGACTGATGCTATGTTTGTTAGTAGAAGCCTCTGAAAGCTGGATGTGGTTTTGTCAGTACGTAAATTATATGTACTTTGGAATTGTCTGCATAATTTGTAATGCGCGAATGAAGCTTGAAATGTCGAGGTTTGTCACAGTAACCATGTACACGACATGTCTCGTCCAAATCTTCATCGTCAAGTCTACCGTCAAAGCCCGCTTCCTTCAGAATGTGCAGCAAGACCACGATGCTATTAGGTATAAGTCGTTAGCTTCGTATTCATCAGGGTTTGGGACATCAGGCCACCCTTGATTGTCTTCCTTACCTGCATAATGGCACCCATCGATAAGGTCACATGATCATTAGCCAGACGACACGCACGATGTCGCTGAAGCATTGGGAACAAGACTAATTTCTTCGTAAAGGATAAGCGCTCCTTGGGTCACAAGGACCGCTCAAAATCTGGCTTAGAATAATCGCACGAAGGTAATTGTTCTGGGTGGGAAGGTCTGTAGGGAGGCGATGAAGAAGTAAGATTAATGTCTCCTCATTGGCTAGAGCCGAGGACAACGGATGAACAGTTCAACGCCCGGTACCAAATCGGCTAATTCTAGGATAATGCTTTTAGTTGGTTTCAATTCCAGAAGATGGTTGTGTCTGGGTTTGAGAATTCGCTGGTGAGGAATGTTGTTGAATTGTACTACAGAGCTTCCTTCATGGCTTTATGTACAGGCATATGAAAATGTGGACTGTAAATAATGTATTTTTTTGTCCGCTCTTTGATAGAAAGGTGACCGTATAGGTGAGGTGTCCCTAAATTCTTCAAGCTCTAGCCATTTGAGCATATGCCGACCTTGCCTGTCGTGAAAACAACTATAGTTGTTCTGTCTGAAGTTCTTGGTAAATTTCAAGCTCAAATTTACATGTGTGCTGCAATGGATACAATGTCCATTAAAAAAAAGTCAGTGTCATTTTGCACCCAAGCCTAATGCTACATGTATGTGAATGACCTCTGTTACATACTGACACCCAGAGCTACTTCTAGAGCTGCTTTCAGGTTGGATGATTGGTTATCTGTCTGTCCATTCATTCTCCATGTTAGCATTTCTTTCAAAAGGCTACTACTCCTACAGTTTTTATATGATTTAAACAAATTACTTGGTTTAAGTGTAGACTTCATCAAGATACATGTATATAAATTGTAGTGTCGATTTTCCATTTCAGTGATCGGTTGTCTGTCTGTCTGTGCAACCAGCATACGTTAACATTTATTTTTCAAAATTATGCTAAGTTTACTGTCACAGTTTTTGTCTAATTTCATTAAAACTTGGTACCAGTGAATCAAGATACATATTTTGTGGTATTGATTTTCAGTTTGGATTGTCTGTTTTCTGTTATAAATACATAATTTTTTAATTGGCTGTGTCATACTGAGTTTTGTCCCAACTGGTCTAGCTACTGTCTCATCAGAAACTTTGGTTATAGCCCTAATTCACCAGACATCTTTATGAACAGTGTGATATACGATAAGCCTAAGATTGGACATACTATCCAAAAAATTCCTTCTCCAATATTTTTGAGAATTGTTGTAGGTGGTAACTTTGCATAGCATTTGTTGAACTTTGTACATTTGCATGATTTGTATAGGTGCTGAAGATCTAACAAGTGCGCTAGTGCAGCGCAATGACCCATAAGCCTCCCACCAATGCGGTCACTGTGAGTTCAAGTCCAGCTCATGCTGGCTTCCCCTCCTGCCATACGTGGGAAGGTCTGCCAACAGCCTGCGGATGGTCGTAGGTTTCCTCCGGGCTCTGCTCGGTTTCCTCCCACCATAATGCTGGCCGCCATGGTATAAGTGAAATATTCTTGAGTATGGCGTAAAACACCAATCAAATAAATAAATAAATAAATAAATAAATAAGAAACGTGCAAATTCACTTCCTTGATGCTCATTAAGTAAAGGTATACCTGTAAATTGCGTTAAGCATTGACTCGCGTACATGGACATAGATACATGTACAATGTTAGCATGATCTGGGTCACAATGCTTCCATTGTCTGAGTAATTAACTGTTACAGCATGCCTCATCTGTCACAATTCAATTGGACAAAATCACCCGCGGCACTTATTCAGCGAAAGTTTCAGGCATGTGGAAATAAAATCCAGGCACTAATGCCCAATTTCGGAGCTGTAGGACAGTGTATTAAGTCATCGTTACCGATTAATTGTGAGCAGAGAGATTTTAAGGGAGCTAACTGCTCAGGGTGGGCAGATTTTTTAAAGCTCGCCATGTTAATTATCCTCGAAGGATTTCACTAGACAGATTAAACGCTTCAGTGAGCACCGTGAATTTCATGAAAGAGATTGGTCTCATTTTAAAATCAGCTCGTTCGCATGCCGATGAAACTCAAGAGGTGCTCATGGTTTCGTGCAATTCAGAGCACTGGGGAAGTTCTGTAGCCATTTGATGTCTGTCCTGTTTGTAAGTGAATTTGTGGTATTTGGTGCTTACTCATAAATGAAGGTACCTTAGTGGACGTCATTAAGTGTTCCTAAAATGGTTGGGAGGATGATGTGATAGGCCCGTTTGCAGAAGAAGGTCTAGAAAGGTGAAAAGAAGATTTATCCTGGGTTTCAGATCAACTTTTAATTTTGTTATCATGTTTACCTTAACCCATGTACAAGTTGTAAAACGTGCAGCTGGCTTTGGATTAATCCTTCTGGGCAGTTATCCTTGCCAGCTGAGCCATTGTGTCCACATGATGGATACTCCGTTTTCTACAGAACAGCCTTAACTGTGACATTTCCTACGCCCTTGCAGACCTTCCAACTGTATTAATGCTTTCAAGAACATGGTTGGTTTCTTCATAATTTTGAGTAAGACAAAATCACAACAGTTACAGAGTGCTACTGTAATTCTTCAACCTTTTCACATGTTTGCTAGCTGTCTATTCAAGCGTATTCTGAGAACATAATTCTGTGTTAACTAATAAAGTTATACTTTTTGTGAAGCCCTGAAACTGGCCAATTCAATCAATGTAATTTTGTCTCCAAAATCAACTGAAAAATGTGCATAAATTGCACTAAAATGTACTGTTTCATATGTGAAAAGGTTGAGGAATTTATGTATGTGTGAGATACACGTTGGTTATCAAGTCCTCCTATCTTTTCCTCTAAGAACGCCATATTGGTGATGCTTTAGCCCTGGTGGTGGAGATTAATTGCATTCAAGGCAACTGGTTCCACTGTAGTTTTTCTACTGCAGGAAACTACCTTGGAAATGAAAGAGGGGGAGGGAAAAGGAGAGGGTGGTGGGTGGCTTCTTTGATGGATAAGACCAAAGTATTTAATTTAGTTACAAGCAGCTGGGTAAAAATGCTGGGGATAATTGTGGATTGAAATATGTTTATTTGTACATTGACGTGTTTAGTGGCTTATGGTCGAGATCCTCACTTTACGTCATGAATAGCTTAAAATCCGTCTCAAGCCATCTTGGGCTGAGTAGTTTCTGCATGAGGGTCAAGGCTGCCTGTGAACCCCTGGACGTGCGCTGCCATTGCCTGTTGCATTGTATCCAAGGGAAGCTTGACCATTTGCGGTGTATTGGGTAGAGTAAAACACCTTGGAGCTCATAGTGCAGGTCATAATGGTTTAACCAAGCTCTCTGATCTCAGACCAGGGGGCATGGTAGGCAGTAAATGTCTAGAATTGATGTGTGTATGCATGACCTATACCTCAGCAGGGCCATGAGGTTAGCGTTATATCACCTAGATACCCCCAAAATTGATTAAGTATGGTAGATACAAATAACGATCGGTAATGACCCTGTAGTACAGTGTTAACAAAAAGACGGTGTGTCTGATATTCTCCAAGGAGGGCCAGTGAGACAACAGTAGGGTGTGAAAACCATGAACATTTATGAGGGAGCCTCCAAGGACGGAAGGGAGGAACATGTTTGCAGATATATTAGGGTCAGTGTAAATATATTGACCTGAATGTTTTCATAATTCAGGACTTTCGGTGATGAAACTCACATTTCTCGCTGCAAGTCGGTCGTCAATCAATCACTCTGTTGGTCAGATGTGTTTTATCTTTCAAAATGCTATCTTTTTAACCTTGGGTTTCTGTAATTTTATATGGTTCATTCATTTAATGAGAGGCCTCAGTGCCACACCACATGAAATCTTATATGAGCAGTGTCATATCTGTTACGGATAACCCTGCTGTTATCTTCTAAACAAACTGTAGAAAAAATGTTTCTGGGATGAATGTAACTGTCAGAATCAGACAAAATGACTAACTTACTAATTTTAGGTTAAAACATATATCTTGCACGATACAATTACTTCACCAGCCTCATGACAAAATCCACACTGATAAACGACATCCTTATTGATCAAGCAGCTGTGGTTTTCATAACAGAGAACACTATCAGAATGGCTATTCGTATAACTGAAGTGAGTAAAAAAGCAAAGAATTGGCAAGGTCCAAATACATTACATATTCATGTAAACTCTGTATAATACCAAAGAAGCAAGTCACAAAAGGAAAGTTTTCCCAACTTGGATTTTGAGTGTCTATTTAATATCAGATGTAAAATGTTTTGTTTTCCAGTCATCCGTCTGTTAAGAGAAACATAAATAGAGTCTTTGACGAAATGCCATTGACATCGCACATCCCTAATTTGCTTTCCAGAGTCAAATAAACAGTGTTGATTGCTAAAAAAGTGTAAACGTTACCTGCTTCCTTGTGCCATTGCAAGGCAGCATACATGAACCTGGATCCCAGCATTGTTCTCATATGAGAACGAAGACACTTCTACAATCGTGACTTCACTGCATGTACGGCCAGTTTATGTTGACTCAGGGCTGTGTGATAACCATCATTCAGAATATTTAAAATTCTTACAGGTGGTTGGCTAAAAAATATTTTAATGAATATTTTAAGGCCTATAAATCATGGCTGACAGTTACATATTGGTGTGTGTGAGGTCTTCATGTTCGGCTCTAGGTGGCTTAAAGCCAATAACGCCAAAGATCAATGTCCGTTCACTGGCAGTTTTCATCTGCTTCCAGAAAGTTAGATGTTTCAAGTTTATATTTCTGTTCTTTTCTTTCTTGGGGGTAGAGTGGGTGGGTGAGGAGGGTGGTTTGGGAGCGTTGGCAGGAAAGCGGGTTGGACAAAGCTGTGAGGGTCCGATTTGTACAGTGTATGCTAATTGAGCATCTAGAGTGTATCTGTGATGCACAGTACATCCACGGTGCACGGTTTTCAACATTTGTACCCAGTCTTTGGTTTTTGCTTAAGGAAAGCAAAAATCAACAACGGGTACTGTACAAGTATGATAAGAAAGACCTGAGCTGATTTATTTAATTATTTACTTATTTCTTTGAGTGGTGTTTTACGCTGTGCTCAAGAATATTTCACTCATACGAGGGTGACCAGCGTTATGAAGGGAGGAAAGTAGGCAGAGCCCTGGGGAAACCCAGGACCATCCACAGGTTGCTGGCAGATTCTCCCACATACAGCCGGAGAGGAAGCCAGCATGAGCTTCACTTGAACTCACAGTGACTGCGTTGGTGGGAGGCTTTGGGTCATTGTGCTGCGATAGCTCGCTAACAGACTGAGCCACAGAGGCCTCTCTGAGCTGATTTAAGTTTAGCCAGTAACATAAATAAAGACAGTCTGCCAACTAGGACTGCATCACAGTGATTGGGCATGGCTGCATGTGTCTTCCATTTGGAATCTTTTATTGGGAAGCTGTCCTAGTCAGTCACATGAAAGACAACGGGTGCCACACTGCAGACAGGTGTCACACTGCAGATAGGTGTTGCACAGCTGACAGGTGTAACACTGCCAATGTTGCTGAATATATATGACTGGATATTTTACCATGGGTGATGGGAAATTATGACTGGATATTTTACCATGGGTGATGGGAAATTATGACTGGATATTTTACCATGGGTGATGGGAAATTATTTTTATCGTTATATTTCATTTCAAATTCATCCAGTTTTTCAATACTTGATCATTCAGGATTTTCTTACGCCCAATTGCTGAAGATACCTGCATGCAAAAATAAAACAATGACAAAAGAATAAATAAAAAAAGTCTTATGCTCACTAAAGATTAGCAATTCACACTTGTCGACAAACGCATTTTCTGATGTTCACACAAACCCCATCCAATTATCTTGACGTGATGTTCAATAAATTTGAAAACAAAACCTGGTCTACACATGGCCAAGAAAAGCCAACTTCATATTGCCTTACATGTGCTTTGGCATAGGTGTAGGGTACTTTGGAAACGAACGGCTGTCAGCCACAATGACCTGATTCATGGGTTGCATTTGCCAGCATTTAGGGTGTAAAGATCACTGTCTGTTGTCGCTGGTAGGATAACAAGAGTGAAGACTTTGGGGCTTAATATATTTTATCCTGAAAATAGCTGGGTGGATGGCAGAGGGTGATGGGGATGGAAGCTAGAATTGTATACTATTTCTTTGGAGATTTTCATGTAAGGCCATTGAACTGGTGATTGGTAAAGATGGCAAGCGTACTGTATCTACATGGTGGAAAGAAACACTGTATGTAAATTGTTTCATCGAGGTTCAACAACAGAGTGATAAGATTGTGTCTTTTTCATGCATGCAAATTGAATGCACTTGCTTTCTTCTCTCGTGCTCTTTGTTCAGTCTCCAGATTTATCGGAAATCGGAACAACGCAAGATTTATTAAGCTTCAGAAATCAGTTCTGAATTTAATATTTATACTTAAGAGATAAATAAATGATTTCATGCAGCTCTCGGGTGCCTGTTATTCATCACAACCCCTACATGAAGTGGACATGTATATATAATTCCTATGAAGCTACAAGTGTACGTGGATTTATCTCTACACTGCAATTCCTTTTTTTGTAGCTTACTCTATGGGATTCGACAATGACAAGTTTTACGATATAGCTAGATGTTAGCAAATGGAAAACAAGAGTAGATTTTCCAATGAGTACAGCCAGGGGGAGTGTCTGTCACCAGAGAAACTTTCCTACAATAACCAGAGTCTGAAAGGCTATGTCTTTGGGGAGAACCCAGCCATGTTACCGTAATGGTCACAGGCTGGACAAACTTTGCCGGGCAGAGTTGGGGGGTAGGGGAAAGCAGGCTGTAAAGCAGAAGCACTTGGTCTAACGCTTGCTTATTTTTGGATGCTTTCGTGAGTAGAATTGGCTGAACAGACAGTAACAGATTAGACATGTTTAATTTCCCTGTTTTGGACACTGCCGACACACTCGTTGATTAACGATGCTGGAAAGCTCGCCTAATATCCAGGCGGACCGTCGTATGTGTGATGGTGCCCCGGTCGTTTCAGCGCAGATCTTGCGTACCAGTCTTCCACATGCGCCCTTGAGGAAAGGCAGTAATTAAACCGAGAGGCACTCGAGGGGGATTTAACAGGGGGCGACCCAGACAACTTTGACGACTTTCAGGTCATGAGTGCAGATTTGGGAAGCCGTGAAATCACGGCTAAGGTTATACTGTTTATTGTGTCCCTTTTGGTGTTAGCTACATGGAACTTTATCAAGGAATGTCTGGTGACAGGAACATTTCGGTAATGCTTCATTCACTCACATGTAATTCCTTGTCCATGCAGCTATTGCACATGCAAGTTACAAATGGCTTTTTGCCAACCTCTGCACTTATGGAATGTCAGGAAAAAGCTGTTAACGTGTCACAAATATCAGTTTCTATTATTCAAGCAAACACGTGAAGTTGTGACATTTTCTCTGTGCCTGGCCGCTGGTAGGGAGGAAATACATCCTGATTTGAGTGGATGAATGATCATGGCTGAAGGTCACGCCAGTTAGTCTCTATTGCAGCCATGCAGTGGTGAGTTATGGATGTGACTAATTGAGTAACAGACAGATGATCATTCTGATACATCTTAGATAAACATTTGGTTAAAAACTGAAGCCGTTATGAGCTGTAATTTCCTCATGCATTAGCATTCATACATAGGTACATGTAAACACATAATTTTGATATAATTCCAAGTGGTGGTTTATTTGCATTCAGTCTTGAAAATACAGTGATGTGGAAATTGAGAATGCACACATGTCTTATCTTACTTCTTGTGTGTATATATATATATATATATATATATACATATATATATGTATTTGTATGAGGTACATGCTTATGGACATACATGTACAAAGTTGTTTTACATGTATTCATGTCCCTACAGTTCCTGATCATAGATTCCCTACCTGTGAAAACTTAAGCTTGGTTTCATTGACATGGACTAGCCTGACTTGCAGTGTAGAGTGTGACTCATTTATTTATTTATTTGATTGGTGTTTTATGCTGTACTCAAGAACATTTCACTTATACAATGGCGACCAGCATTATGGTGGGAGGAAACTGGGCAGAGCCCGGGGGAAACCCGCGACCATCCACAGGTTGCTGGCAGTCCTTCCCTTCCGGAGAGGAAGCCGGCGTGAGCTGGTCTTGAACTCACAGCGACTGCATTGGTGTGAGGCTTCGGGTCATTGTGCTGCGACAGAGCGCTAACCGACTGAGCCACGGCGGCCCCACTGACTTAAGGACCACTGTTGTATTGGCGAGCGGTGAGTAGGTAGGGCACTTGAATTGTGGGTGGCTCGGTTCTGCCATGATGCGCTCAATTGTGTCGACTGAAAGCTAAATTGCGCCAGTTTGTCCGAGGCCACAAAAACTGAACGTGATCTGATTGAAAATTACATGGCTTTTATCTATGCATCTCCCCTGTCAAGTCATATATTAGAAAGCAATTTCTTGACCGACGTATACAAATGAAACCTCCTGAACACTGCCTGGCTTTTAGATATTTTTCAATCGATAACATCTCTGTCCTAGGGAGTTTTTTTGTCTCTGATCAGACCCTTAATTGCATCATTTATGACACAATTCTATGGCTGTATAGCGTTTCCTAACGGAACTGACTGACTTGCTTCAGTCTCACATGACTGTGGTTTGCAATCTCAACCCTTCAGATGACTTCCAGGCCAATAACGGCGGATACGGGTTTACGTGGAGGCAGATACCCATCAGAGTTCCATGAGCTTTGGTCAAGCTCGAATCAGCACTGTAAACTGCCATGATCAATATTAACTTGCTGCTTCCATTGATAAGGTTGAATGCGGACCTGATATAATCACTGTAGTACAAAACACCATTTGGCAGGCCTCATAGGTTGGAGGTGTACTCTCACTTTGAGTCGTTGGTGTCGCAGGGTAATTGACCTGGAACCAGGAACCCTTGGATCCTGACGGAATCCTCTCTCTGTTGGTTTCGTCTTGTTAGACATCCCTTGCCCTTGTCATCGTCTGGTGAATGGCTTTCTCTACCAGCTGGACAAGGGCCCTAATGCTTACAGTGAAAAGCTCTCTGCAGCCCAGACAGGACAGCTACCTAGGCTCTTGCATGCAACTCTCACGTTCAACTTCTATTATCTACAGCCTGAAGCGCGTCATTCTGCGTCCATCACAATTACCTCCGCTGCTCAAACTTTATCCAGGTCGCTTAGCTCCAGAATTGACCCGGAAACAAGTGTGGCACAACAAAAGCCATGGCCATTTTGGACATTTCTTCAAAATGTCAGTGTGCTTTCATATGGAAATCGTTGAGCCAATTTGATCAAGACATCGCTTTTTGTGACCAGAAGCCTTGATTATTTTCAGCCTAGACTTGAGCTTAGCTGGACACTTGTTGAGGACAATTCCCATCTTTCTCTATCCTTGGCTAAAGTGTTTTTTAAGTTTCAATTAGGAGGTAATCTCTCATCTGTTAATAAGCCTTATGGCTAAATGAAATCAGTTTATGGACTGACTTTTGTCTGTTGTCTGACTTTTGTGTGTTCATTCGTTTGTTCGTCAGTATTTTGACACCGCTGTAAGCAAGAACCTTGTTGGTGCAGTGTTATTACACTGCAGAACTAAATAAAGGGCGCTAATGTTGAGGCCGCCGTGGCTCAGTCGGTTAGCGCGCTATTGCAGGACAATGACCCGAAGCCTCCCACCAATGCTGTCGCTGTGAGTTCAAGTCCAGCTCATGCTGGCTTCCTCTCCGGCCGTAAGTGGGAATGTCTGCCAACAACTGCTGATGGTTGTGTGTTTCACCTGTGCTCTACCCGGTTTCCTCCCACCATAATGCTGGCCGTGGTCATATAAGTGAAATATTCTTGAGTACGGCGTAAAACAACAATCAAATAAATAAATAAATAATTACTTAAGAACTGTGTGATCCATTTGTAATGTGGTAGTCAGGTTATCTTATATGCTACACCTCATTTATCATCATTTTTGAAGTGCTATATGCAGACTTAATGTGCATGTTATAGAGCAGGTTTTTGTTGTTGGATAATCCATATATATACTTGAGCCTGAGAGGATCTAAAGCACCACAAAATGTATACTATAATGGACCCCAGACACATACACAGGCAGCCTGCCCCTTTTAGTTTATAGCTAGAGATTTTTCCATCAGAACATGTAAAAAATGATTTTACGGATTTTCCCATTGTCAGTATACTTCAGGAGGAAGCAGTATATTTAATGTTATCAAGTCAGTCACAGAAGTGATTTTGAAAGCTGAATTATTTTCCTTGGAAGGTCTGCCGGCAACCTGCAGCCGGTCGTGGGAAGATCTGCCAGCAACCTGCGGCTGGTTGTGGGAAGGTCTGCCAGCAACCTGCGGCTGGTCATGGGAAGGTCTGCCAGCAACCTGCGGCTGGTCATGGGAAGGTCTGCCAGCAACCTGTGGCTGGTCATGGGAAGGTCTGCCGGCAACCTGCAGCCGGTTGTGGGAAGGTCTGCCAGCAACCTGTGGTTGGTCGTGGGAAGGTCTGCCAGCAACCTGTGGCTGGTCATGGGAAGGTCTGCCAGGAACCTGTGGCTGCTCGTGGGAAGGTCTGCCAGCAACCTGTGGCTGGTCATGGACTTCCCCAAGGCTCTGCCTGGTTCCCTCCCGTAATGCTGGCCACCGTCGTATAAATGAAATATTCTTGAGTACGGCGTAAAACACCAATCAAATAAATAATTTTCTTGGGTACTGTGCATGTTGCACTGGGGACATGAAAGCATAACGTGTGCTTGTACACTCGTCTGCTGCAAATCTATGACCCTATTCTGGCGTTGTATTGGGAAAGACATATATATATATTGCCTGCTTTCAGGACTGTAACCTTTTCGGTGAAATATTCCCAAAATTAAGGTTCAAGATTCCCTGAAATTAATTTGATTTGCCCTAAGCCATATTACATGGGTGTTAAAAACTCTTCTGTATGCCTGTTTATTGGATCTGTTGTTTGTGCTTATTTGTTATGGTATCTCCAGAAACTACAGTACAGTATCATCCTATCTTCCAAACAAAACTCCCACACACCTTTCTCACATTTCAATAGAACTGATGTAAATTCAGGCATGGCGTGCGACATGCGTGTTCAGCTGTATAATGTAGTCATGGGCAAGAGTTCAGGTCATATACAGTATTTCTCTGGATCTTGCTCTGCTTTACAAATCTGCTCAGATTCTTAACAGCTCTTAACAGAGTCACAGTCGTGTTCCATAATCTTCAAGCAGTTGATTAATGAGCACTTCTTAGTCCAGTGTCACCTGAGTATAGATGGAACCCAAACCATTGAGCTGTCAGTTCAAATTTGGGACCAAAGAAGTGAGAGACCCACAAATCTAGGGTCCTGGGGCCACATATAGTCCTGGTCTGGGGGTCTATAATCTGATAGTGTTGCTAGACCCCATAAGCATGCCAAGAGAAGATGGTTTTGTGTAATTTTAGCTGTGTTTTAGAAACATTTGCTGGCAAGTCTTCACATGTTTCGTCAGTATTGATGTGAAAACATCGTACAACAGCATCATGAAACATTTGTGCAGAAAAACATGATGATTAACACACAGACCCTGAGAATGTGATATTTCACGTGAGAACGTGAGAATGTGAGAATGTGATATTTCATGAAACAATGTGAGAGTTGCACGGTGAAAATGTGGTTATGAAATGCTGCTTCCTATAAATTGTACAAGTCATATAATGATATATATATATATATGTGCATTTATAATTTATAGGGAATGTAGATATGCATGAGGTTTTATCAGAATTTCATACATGTTGTATCAGAAATTTCGTACATGTTTTATCAGAATTTCGTACATGTTTTATCAGAAATTTCGTACATGTACTTATACAGTAGCGACTTAGGCAACCAGAGCCTTTCAGAAGTCGTAGAACAGATTGATGGTCATGTTAACCATCAGGACAATATTTGTACAGATACACACATGCACATGTGGCTCACCCTGTCCACAGGAACGGAAAATATTCACATTTGTTTACTCATTGGCTCTAGCTGTATAATGGTATATAGAATGGTTCTATTTCTAGAACGGTTTATCAGATTTTACTCCACACTTACTCATTGGCATGAGGAAGAACGCTATTGATTTTCAGCTTTTTTCAGCCTTTATCTTCAAGGTCATTGAAGTTCAATTTTATACAAAGCTTGTAAACGCTCTATCTCTAGAGCAGTTCAGCCCAAGTTCACCAAACTTATATCACACTTAGTCAGTGGAACGAGGAAAAACCCTATTGATTTTCAGCGATCTTGACCTTTGTGTTCAAGGTCATGGGGTCATTTGAGTTGAATTCTTTTAAACGCTCTATCTCTAGAAGGGTGTAACCCAAGCTCACCAAACTTTCACCAGACTTACGCTTTGATGTGAGGATGAACTCTGTTGATTTCCATTGACCTTGACATTTTTCTTCAAGGTCATCTAAGTTTAGGTTTGTTATAGGTTTGTAAACATCTGTCTGTATAATGGTTGAGCAGACGTTTACCAAATTTATACCACAACTACACACTTTTATGAATGGCTGGTATTATACATATATCTCTTGGAGTTTGTATCTATTCGTGACATTGTATATGTGGTTAAGGCCAAGGGATTTAAAGTCCATTGTACCGTCTTTTCCAAGAATTTCATTGGTCATTGTGCCTCAGACGTGTGATAAGAAACACAGCAGTATGACTTGACATCATACAACATGTCATACGTGATGTCACACTATATATGTGTCTGTACTCCTGAATAGTAATCGTACTCAATTGTTTTTCATCCTGTACTTGTATTTGTAACCCATGAATCTCTACAGTGTAAATTTGCATGTTTAATTTATAAACACTTTTATGCATCAGATATTAAACGCTTGGAGATTACATTATAATAGAGCTATATACATGATTTAGACACTTACGTTTAATGCTTAAATATATGTGTGTATTTATCAAACATGCTTGTTTGAAGTTTGATCAGCCATTAAACACATTGGGCATTGGTCATTTTACAGTGTATCAACTAAAAATTATCTGCCCCCCACCCGTCTGTCATACAGATGCACGTCCTGAATAGGTGTACATTTATGTCATTAGTTGCCTCACAGCTGATCTTACAATGTGTCCAATCAGGGGAAATATGGCAGTTGTTGAGAGTGACCATTAATGTGTCTGCTTCCACATGTCAAGGCACTCGCAGCTCTATAGTGGATGGCCCTCAAGCTGCTGTGAAATGCTTCGCATGACCAATCAAACCCACCGTTATTGTAGTTCACGTTTCATAAAGGAAATTTTCCCCAGTATTTATCCTGAAGGCGATATTTCCTGTAGGAATCTCAAGAATGGTGATAGCCTGTGGCAGTTGGCTAATTAAATTTCAATGCCGAATTGCTTGACCGTGAAGACGCAATTACCTTGCCTGTAACATGGTTATTTGTTCCGTTTTGTAGCCAGCAGTACAAGCATTTCGGGGAAATCAGCAAGTTCGCTTTCCCAGAGCCGTCTTTTAGTGAACATTTTGTCAAATAATGATCTGGTGGGATGCAATTTCAAACTGTATCGAATCTCGATTGATGAGAAGCGTTTTTTCTGCGGAAATTTTCTAATCCGAGTGTTCTTTATTAAACCGTGTTGCTACGTGTAGCTGCTGTTTATTTTCTACTTCATCTGGTGTGTGAGTTTTTTCTAACTGAGTTTTGATACAAACAAATTACATTGTTATCTTTTCGTTCCATTTTATGGCACTGCTGTGTTTAAGTACATATTTTGTTATCTGGACGCCGTGTTTTGAGTCCCTAAACTTGATTATACATGTATCCTAAACCAGGTCACTGAGCTCCAAATGAGGTTTCAGTGAAGTAATAAAAGCCAGCTTAAAATAAATAGTTAAGCAATTTTATGGGATGTAATCAGTTTAAATGCCAGTGAAACCTGTGTAAACTATATATAGATTGAATTGTCCAGTCTGAGTGGCATTTTCATTGGCTTATGTAAGGCTATTTTTTTATCTCGGTTGAATGAAATTACTAGGTATGAATGGAAGGACAAACCTTCATCCTGCCTCCCTGAATTTCCCTTATTAGATGTCCCAGCATGCCGTGAGGCCCCAACCCCTGTCTTCTCTACCAACATAAGTACAGCTCTAAAAGCTTTGATTGCCAGGTTTCTTTCCCTGTCCATCCTTTTATTGGCTTCCGGCCCTTGGGGATGTGAGGTCATCGTGTCACCATGCCAGTTCCCAGACGGCCCACTTGAATTAAGCCTAACAGGAAATTATAGAACTCGTCTTTTTCGCGATGTCTCTCCCAGGGCTGCAAGTTGCCGCGGGAATTTTTTATCGGCGGATCTGTGCCAAAGTGCTCGATCTAAGAAAATCAAATTCTACCCCCAAGACTACAGAGGAAAGACGAGGCAGCATGAATGTGTTTTGCATTGAGTAGCGAGACGAACATCGTTAGGAAACACTGATTGGCTATGGTGCTACATGGTACAGAATTACGCTAACATGTTATGGCTTTCTTCAGCAACGAGGCGATAAAACTACAGAACACACCTCCTTGTCTGGAGATTTCCTGAGGAAACTATAAATTGGGGGAGATAATCCCACACCTTCTCACCTCACCATCAATAATAACTCTGGAAGGAGGGGAAAAAAGCCTACTAAACACTTCTTTTCTTTTCACCATTCCATTAGCATTAAGTTTCAGTATTTATTTGACATTAACCCCATTACGTTGAGTCTTGTAATTCTGTGTTGTCATTTTATCAGTAACTGATCATGCCAGCTCTCCCTTGACTCACACTGTGTGTTTCTCAGAAACTCAACATCAGGAACTCTGAATGACTTAATTTGCTACTTGAAATAACATTGACACTGTTTTTTTTTTATCCTTCAGTATTATGTGATGCCTATCGAACGACAACCCAACATAAACATGTACCAAAACCGGAACATACCAACCAGCGTTCGTAGTTCACTGTCACCTGACTGTACCAAACCACATAATGTACCAAACCCTGAACATACTAGCCAGCATTCTTAGTCCACTGTCACCTGAGTATGCATGTACCAAAACCTGAACATACCAGCCAGCATTCTTAGTTCACTATCACCTGAGTATACATGTACCAAAACGAGAACATACCAGCCAGCATTCTTAGTCCACTGTCACCTGAGTGTACATGTACCAAAATGAGAACATACCAGCCAGCATTCTTAGTCCACTATCACCTGAGTATACATGTACCAAAACGAGAACATACCAGCCAGCATTCTTAGTCCACTGTCACCTGAGTGTACATGTACCAAAAACCTGAACATACCAGTCAGCATATCTTGTCCACTGTCACCTGAGTATACATGTACCAAAACCTGAACATACCAGCCAGCATTCTTAGTCCACTGTCACCTGAGTGTACATGTATCAAACCCTGAACATACCAGCCAGCATTCTTAGTCCACTATCACTTGGGTATACGTGTATCAAAACCTGAACATACCAGCCAGCATTCTTTGTCCACTGTCACTTTAGTTTACATGTACCAAAACCAGAGCATACCAGCCATCATTCTTAGTTCACTATCACCTGAGTATACATGTACCAAAACGAGAACATACAAGCCAGCATTCTTAGTCCACTGTCACCTGAGTGTACATGTACCAAAACCTGAACATACCAGCCAGCATTCTTAGTCCACTGTCACCTGAGTGTACATGTACCAAAACCTGAACATACCAGCCAGCATTCTTAGTCCACTGTCACCTGAGTGTACATGTACCAAAACCTGAACATACCAGCCAGCATTCTTAGTCCACTGTCACCTGAGTGTACATGTACCAAAACCTGAACATACCAGCCAGCATTCTTAGTTCACTGTCACCTGAGTGTACATGTACCAAAACGTGAACATACCAGCCAGCATATTTTGTCCACTGTCACTTGAGTATACATGTACCAAAACCTGAACATACCAGCCAACATTCTTAGTCCACTGTCACCTGAGTGTACATGTACCAAAACCTGAACATACCAGCCAGCATTCTTAGTCCACTGTCACCTGAGAATACAAGTACCGAAATCTACATCTTGCAATCCAACATAACCCAAATATGGCAAGTATACCTGTACCAAAAAATAAAATCATGTACCAGCTAGCTCTCTGTTTACTCTCTGATCTCTGGTTTAAAAAAAGTTATACATTTATCAGTTATTTTGTCTTAACAATTTATCTTTAAATTGACTACAAGCCATAGTTCATGGAAGCACTCAATCCATTTTCACCGGGTAGCCATATGTCTGAACGTACTAGCCGCTGTCTGTCTATGTGTAAGACATGATGGCTGTTCTCCCTAGAACTGCTGTCTGATTGGGTTAAATACCCCTGCCTGTGGACATGTCCAGCCTAGCTCTGTACCCGGGACGTTTGTGTCTGTGGTGTTTATTAACATTGGCAGATTGAGGATAGATAATTATCACGTCTGACCGATTGTGTTCCAGCTTTATTTTTCCGCCCCGTTTTCTATTGTATCGTCCGGTCAGAGCCCACTTGTACCTGGTAAACGGAGGCTATTGCACAAATCCTACACCACTCAACCAAGTTTGAATGGCCAAAGTTTTCGCTGCCAGTTTCAGGTTGATGGATGGGGTTTTGGCATGGTCGAAATGCGAGCGTTTTATGCCACTAAATGACAAATGGTCTCCTATTTTGAGAATGGCTCCCAAGTTTTCTGACACAGCCAAACTGTCATGTGAAAGCCAAAATCTGCGGCACACTGGCGGCGAAAAATAATACACTAAATAGCGTATTAAATAGCGGTCGTGTCTGTTTTTACTGTAATAGCCAATTTGTGTCGCTCCTCCATTCCTGTATCTCGGTGTTTTTACTGGTTGCATTGAAATTCAGCAGCTGTAAAGTACATTGGCTGTAAACATGTAGTACATGGAGGTTAGGCTGTGGCATCCTGGGCTATGGTTTTGTGCATTCATCACCACACTGGCGTGACAGACTGACCATCCACAATGGCGTCACTGACCACCACACTCACTTGACTGACCACACACTGATGTGACTGACAGCCACACTGAGGTGACTGACCACACACTGATGTGACTGACAGCCACACTGAGGTGACTGACCACACACTGATGTGACTGACAGCCACACTGAGGTGACTGACCACACACTGAGGTGACTGACAGCCACACTGAGGTGACTGACCACACACTGAGGTGACTGACCACACTGACCACACACTGAGGTGACTGACCACACACTAAGGTGTCTGACCACCACACTGACTTGACTGACTGATCATCCACAATGGCGTGACTGACCATCACACTGGCGTGACTAACCCTCCACACTGACCATTATACAAAGAATACAAAGTTGATGTGGACAAATTAACTTTTGATTGCACTTATCTTGTTTAATGGAAATATTACCATGTAATACATACCTGTACATTACATAAGGATCTATTCGATACACAGATGTATTAAGATGTGCAGTGACACATGTTTCATGAGGATACATTTTCACAGCATGATATTTATCTTTTGTCATGAATCTGGCCGGAGCTACGGCCAGTGTGGTCATAAGACCTAATCATTCATACCTTAATATTTGCCTTTTAATTTGAGCTCATTTCACTGATGGAGATGACTCGAAGGCCAGAAAGTCGCATGCATTTCAGTTTACATGCTGGTTAATCCAGGGTAGGTGGATTGCAATCAGATTGTCACATTAGGAAATCAGGAATAATGGGCATCTTCAATTCTGTCTGATGATTTGTTCTAGCCATACCTGATGTATTTTTGTACAACTTTACCTACATACTGTACTTAATGTGCAAAAAAAATTGCAGCCTCCATTTATTTTTTTATTTTGCATGATGCAAGTGCATGCCATATACTGTGCCTTAAATTTTCTACAAAATTTTATTTCCTTAATTTACAGATTTTGGAAATTTAAAATTCCTTGCATATTACCCTCACATGAGGTACATTTTGATGTAATCAACACACACTGTAATATAGCATCCACCTCCACGATCAAAATGCTCCCAAGAATGTCATGCTCTTTATAGTTTTGAATTTGAATGGAATTCAGAAATTCATTGTAGACAAAGTTAATGCCGGTATATAAACTTTGCTTGGTCAATAAGTCACTATGACATACAGAAAATGCAGTATAAATAGTTGAAGTTGATATCATAGAACATGTATACTCATAGAACAGACTTACATGTACAGGTAATGGGCTGTTAATGTGCCAGTGTTTACTGGTGTGGACTGAGCACAGGTTAATCGGACTGGAAGTGTCACGCGGGGAAATGTACCATGCTCTGATTTGACACTTCCTTTCTCATTAGGCCATGCACGGTAGGATGACCTGGACTAATTCAGAAATTACTCACAGCCCGGGTTTCAAGTTGTGCTCTTGAAAATACTAACCCAGCAGCATGTATTTGATAATGGTTTCTATTGATCATTACAGACTCATCTTTCTGACGCTTATTATGTCACTCTTTTTTTCATGAAACCAATCAAAATAATATCACATTGTTTAACAAGACCAGACATGCTTTAAATGAAATGATTAAATTTAAATTCTTGTCATTGTATAATAGTGTAAGGAAATTATTGCCAGATATTAATGTTTTCATTTTTAGCTTTAACAAAGCTGGCTTACTAATGATGTAGGAAAAAATATTGTCAGGTGGTGGTACATTCTGTTAACACCAGATTAATTAACCAGTCAGGCAGTTGAAAATGAACACCATTGAACTATGTTTTACAGACCAATTAACAAAAATTTACCATTCAAGCTTTGAAATACTTTCTGTAATCATTATTCATATTTGGCTTGCTAACTGCAAAACTTATATATGTTGAAGTAAACAGGTCCATTTACAAAGAAACTGTATACTTGGATTTACTGACAGGTCCAGTACATGATAGATTGTGGTCATCACAAATGATGTTTGATATATTGTATTTTGTTGAATCGATTTAATATCTGTCGTGTAACATGACATATTTTACATGTCCAAACCATTGAAAATAATCAGGTGATTCAAACCTCATGGTTGAATTACCTGGCTGATCACCTTGACCTAATTAAGTGGTCAGTGTGTGATTGCTCACTGATCTACTTGCTGAGGTCAGAGTATATTTGGTTAGTAATTTAAATACATGTGAGCTCTATTTTCAGAAGAAAACTTTATTCATGAATGCGTTTATTGGTGGGTTTGTTCATGAGCGATTAAGTGGTGTAAAGCGGCTACAATATTTCACCTCTTTAAATTCTTGGGTCAAATTGTAACACTTAATTGTTTGCTTAGCTGTTGTGAACTGGTTTTTGTTAATCATGTCCCTTCATTTCTTTTCTAATGCTTTATTTGTTTTAATTGTTATCTTTCAGACAAATATGCAGTTCAGGATTTCGGAATCCCAAGATGACCTTCAGATGACCTTGAACACCAGTGGTACAGTTGAGGAGGCAGTGAATAATGTCAGGCTGTTGTATACTATTCAAGAGTTGGACAATGACACGATCATACAAGTTACCATCAGTCAGGTGAGGGCAGGCACTTATAATCCCTCCAATTAAAACTCACTTAAATGACAAAAATATCGCAATACACCTCTCCCTCATTATATTTATTTATTTATTTCATTGGTGTTTTATGCCGTACTCAAGAATATTTCACTTATACGATGGCAGCCAGCATTATGGTGGGAGGAAGCCGGGCAGAGCCCAGGGGAAACTCACAATCATCTGCAGGTTGCTGGCAGACCTTCCCACGTATGCCTGACTCACAGCGACCATATTGGTGGGAGGCTTCTGGGTCATTGCGCTGCACTAGCGCTTCAACCAACTAGGCCACGAAGGCCCCTTATCTCATTATAGCACGCTTCAGTACGACATGTGCTTCAAAAGTTTCAAAACCTCAGGAAATTTTAACATTCTTTGAAGTCAAAGGTTTAGTTATTAAGTTATTATTCAAGGACAGCCATGGCATTAAGCAGGTTTGGCTTACAATTAACATCCAGCATCACAATGTGTTCAGTCCTATTTAATGATGTCACAGACTACCGGTGTTTAAAGAACTTCATATAATGCACTTCACTTACAACACTGTGGGCAGATTTGTCCCCCTGGTATTCAGGGAGGGGTGTATGTATATTTGAATCTTTATCCGCTAAGCCATGTAAGCAATGTTAGAGCTCGAGTCGTCACAGCTTGTATATGCATGACCAGGTGTGCATGCATTCTCACAACATGATTCACTATTGTATGTGCAGTCTTGCAGTTACTCTCATTAAAGGACCTGAAATTCCATCCAAAAAAAAGGAGGCAAATAAATGTCATAAGATGTATAAAATAGGAATTTGTTCTATCTTCTAAATAATCCTTAGAGCACCATTCTAAGATCAGTAGAACCCTAAGAATCAGAGAATATGCGGTACTCAGTCATGGATGAAATATAAGGTCGATATGTTCTCATAATTGTGCTATATACTGGAAATATGCAGTAAGAAGGTTAAATAAACAGTCACAAGAAGTGCATTACTTCATCAAAATTATTTAACTCTCAGCAATCATACATGTATTTTATGTTAAAAATAACGTACAGTGTATATACGTATGATTTAGTGCACTGCTATGCTATGATTGATTGATTTGTTTCTAAATCTGCCAGTTTTCATGGATAAAAACAGGAGTGCCTACTTTAAAGAGATACTGAAGTTATTACAAACAAATTGTGACAATCAAAAATTGCCTTCAGCCAGACTTATGGGCTGGG
This sequence comes from Acanthopleura granulata, assembly GCA_016165875.1. Lineage (NCBI taxonomy): Eukaryota > Metazoa > Mollusca > Polyplacophora > Chitonida > Chitonidae > Acanthopleura > Acanthopleura granulata. The sequence goes on from JABBOT010000017.1 coordinate 5,212,138, forward strand.
CAAGATCCAGCTTCACAACCTGTGAATTGTTAGACCATATGGGCAAGAGACACGAAGCTTTAATAGGCAGCAGGAGTGAGCAGAATAAGTGTAAACCCTCAGTCTCAACCAGTTAGCCTCAACTGAGCAGCCTCTATTTCCCACAAGCTTGTTTGTTCTGGACTGTAACTAACAAACACCCCTGCCTAAAGCTCCCTGATCCTTGTGTTCGAATTTTGCGGAAAGGTCTTGAAAAAGAGTTTATTTTGGGATAATTAAGTCTTAGGTACTAGATATCTTAGTGTCAAATATCATATTGCATTAGGTATGGAAGGGACTGACATGTAATCAAGCAAAGTAGTAGATCCAACAATTTCCACATGAATTTCCGTACTTAAAGACAGTGTATGTTCACACTTAAGTTTGACACAAAAGTTGGACGATATTATGTTTATTTCAGTGGAGTATTTTTTCTAACAGCTACTAACAGCAACAGCAGAAATTGACATTTGACTGTGCTCCATTGGCTAGCATGAAACACAGCTATTCTGTGTTAGTGGTGACCAACGCGGAACACTCTTATCACCTACAAGTAAGCTGCTAGGGTTGTTGTTGAAACTTGAGTTTGTGTGTAAATTTGTAATGTGAAATGATCCCGAAACTAACACTCGCCACAACACAGTGGTCTGGAAATACTTTGCTGTGTTGTTCACACATGTATTTGTTATAATTATAACATATAACATTGAAACAGTAAGCTGTCCCTATGTTATTACATGTTACATTGACAGACAACATGGGCGCCTCCAGATCCCAGTCAGCAGCAACATACTCCACACTTCAAACGAAGATAATTCAGGAACAAATACATACAAATTCAAACAGGTTTTTGCATTCAAGAGAAAATTTTGTAATCTTCTCTAGTGAACAGTGCCTCTTTCATGAGCTGTTTTTTACTTTAAATTGAATGGTCTGTAACAGTGCTGGAAAACAAAACATACTTTTGTGTGTGAGAAACTTCTCCTACAGTTGTGTGACAAAATCGTGAATCAGTGTTTTCATATTGCATGTCATATTGCCCTGACAAATCATTCTGTTCTGTGAGATTACATTACCATACATTGCCAGTCATCACATAACACCAGTTATGTCATTTAATGTCATTGCAGACCTTTAAAGGGCCCTTAACCTTTTTCTTTGTGTATGTATTAGGTTTTTAAAAGTCCTTGAAAAACTTTTTTTTTCATGAGTGTGAACTATGGTTTAAATCAAGTACTTTACCTGTTCTTAGTGCTCTGCTCTTTTCTTTCCTTCCAAGGAGCTGACCACTCTCGCATATTCATGAAATATTCCTGAGTGCGGCATTTAAGCTCTCTCAAATAAATATAGTGCAAGGGAACCTACTTTTGTGGAGATGAATGTCTCCGTTTTTTGGCCTCGGCTGTTCCGTGGTTTACACCCGTCACCTTTTATCTCGCCTGGTCAGCTTTTGGTCGGGAATAATTGGCAGAGAGACATAAAGCCTGTTGTTTGCGATCTTCTGGGAGTTAAGCAACATGAACTGTCATTGAGAATCACCAACAACCCCAATTCAATTTAGTAAGCGACACAAGATCTGACGATCAGGCCAGAAAAATCAATGGCTTGTCTATAAATTAGACACCAAGAACAACTCAGGAATTGTGTTTTAAGCCTGGGTGGGCAGGGTATCCAACATAATGTGGCATTTATAAGTAACGAGTGTGAATCAGGAGAGAAATGCTCTGTACTGTGTTTGACAAAAACTTTCACCCAGACAAACAGTTTTTCTCTAGGGAACCGTCATCAACTTAGACTTATGGAAACATGGATTTTTTTTTTCTCTTTTTTTTTTTCTTTTTGTCTAGGCCGACTACTTTTATTGTGCATAACGAAAAGACATAAAAAAAAGATCACAAAGAGAGACAGGTATCAATCATCATGAGTGAGGCTACAGGTAAATGTATAAAGCTAGGTCGTGTTTCTGCGTGTATCGATTTGGAAGCCACATGTTAACGTCGTACCACAGTAAGGGACTAAGGAACAGTGGGACGTAGTGCGGGCTGGGCTTTAAGTGATGGATCTTGGTTAATTGTTAAAAATGTTATTCTACAGCCATGAACATGTATGTACAGCAGTTGTGAAGCCTTCACAGGGTATCTACGTATAGCGCTTGACTCCAGAAAGAGACAAGGTTGTTACATGCAGACAACAACATTCAGCTGAGCTTAAAGTCATTTAGATATAGCACATTTATACATGGGAAATTTATACATAGGCAGAAAATCTATATATATATTTTATATACATGGTTTTTCTTATAGATGTGTGGTTTTTGTGTTTGCCAGACCAGATCAACTGGTAGTCTTTCTACACTGTGTACCTACAGCAGCTCAAGTTATGGTACATGTAGCTTAGATAAACATAATATGTATAGTGCTGAAGAAACCACTAAGTGTGTTTTTTTTCTTTGCTCATTTTAGCTATTTAGCCCAAATGCTGAGCTTTCCAGCTTGGTGTTCAAAACTGAAATCTGTGACGTCGTTGCTGTTGAAGGAGTTTGAATGTCAGTGGAATTGCATCTGGAGGTTAGAAAGTTGAATGATTCTTGCAGAGGGTTGCTTTAATTATCCTTTCTGAGGCGATCAAGTTGTGGAAATAAGTTGCCAATTCAATTTACTCTTAGCATGTACAAACATTCACAATTCTGACTTGAGAGAGTATGGCTGTAAACTCACCATTTGTAGCTAATTCCACTCCCCTCCACACCTACACTGTGCTACTGGCAATGGTCTATTGCACACAGAGTTCGTCCTTACTTCATGGAACCATTTACACAAGACAGTTTGCTGATACATGTGCAAATTTCAGCTTGTAGTAGTTGAAAGGTTCTGTAACCTTGCATTAGCAGCATCGGTATTTTTGTCCCATCCTCTAAGATTAGCGGTGAAGGTTTCTGATGACATGGCCACGTACAATGTACTTGCTCAAAAAAGTACATATTTAGAGGTAATAAAGTTTTGCTTTCGATGCAGAAACCTATGATTTCCCAGTAGAATATCGTCCTGCCTTCCACTCAAACCTCAAAACACCTATCTAAGATGCCAAATAGATAGATTTCCCGAAATCTGGTATAATGCTTCAGTCAGTCTAATTTTCAGGTACAGGAGTTGTTAAGTCCACTTAAGACTGCTAGTGGCCTCAGACGCTCGATATCACCACAGGGCATTGTGAGAGTGAGAGTGGGGAAATCTACAAATCCCCTGTTCGAGACCAGGTTTGAACCTATACCTCGTGTGTCCTAGGGATTTAAAGGCAAGCATGTTAACCACTCGGCCACAAACCTCAGGCCGTGCATGAATGCCAGGAACTCTTGAATTCTTCAGATATTGACATACATGCATGCTCATGGACCAATGGGTCACACTGCACTATGAACTAAGACACTCATGGAACCGTAACATTTGCGTTTAGGAAATGCTTGAGAGCTGAACGAGAAACTTCCGTGCTGAACATCAGTAAGGGAGATTTGCAGATGGAAGAACAATTAAGGAAGGATGCATATCAGGATGTAGGATTTTTAGGGGCCGAATGGATAAAAAGACAAATTTCCCTTTCTCAGAAAGCTTCATCTTCGGGGTTAATCAATGTTGAAATGTGTGATTGTAATAAACGATCGGTTTTTCTGTGCGGGTGAAAATGTCGTGAAAATAGCTTGTGAAGGGGAATCGATGAGTGTGGAAATAGCACGATATTTCTCCTGTTGTATTGATCTTTGTACTGTAACACCTCATCATAAAGAAAAATCTCATGACTAGAACATTAATCTGATACGGTCACAACAGGAAGGCTGTTAGGGGTGCAGAGAGCGGGTATCGGTGTGTAACGGAGGAAGGCCGATCGACAGCCGCGAATACGTAATCATCTCTCTCAATCATGTGGAAAGTGACAGTCGGGCGGCCGATCTTCGTGCAGAAATTTATTTGTGTGTCAGTGCGACCTCATAGGGACACGGTCTCCTGAATCATGGAATACAAACATATTATTACACCGTGTACGCCTGATGTATGAGCAGAAAGCGTCGTGAGCGCTTCAGTGTTCGCAGACAGCACCAAAGCGCCTGACATCCGCTCGTTGACATGCTGCGTTATTGCTTGGGTGTGTGCAAGGCGGTTTTGGCAAATATAACAACCATGAATGTGAGGTTGGGGGGAAAAAAACGCTGGGAAATTGGAGAAATCCTTCCAGATGAATTGGATAAGTCTCTTTATACCTGATGGGCAGGATTGCGGATGAAAAACAAAGTGAATGAAATTGCGAACAATGAAGTTGCGGCACAAATCTGTTTCCAACCAGAAAAATATGGATGCCAAACTGGCAAAGTGGCTTGAAGTGAAGAAATACGGACTAATAAAAATTAGGGCGTGAGATGCCGGCGGTAATGTGATAATTAAAACCATGACATTTTGTCACAGCCTTGCAACAAAATACCAGAGCTATTTAGGGCGCCATTTGTTGATGTCCTACTTAGATTACTCTGGTCAAGTCCCCCTGAGAATTGAGGCAACCGGCAGAAAATAATGGAGCTATATTTTATTGGATAATATTATTTTGTGCATGGCCATGTCATTCCTGAATCACGATATATCATTCGATAATGTTTTTTTTCCTCTTATCTGTGTGACTGAAAAATATATCGGCTCATTCATCTTTCCACAGAAGGCATCGTTTATACAGTTTATGCTATGCTGTGATGATAAAACCGTAAGCAACAAAACAGTTCTGTGTGACTGAAGCATTAAGAGTTCTGAAAAATAGACATATTATTCACATTTGAATAATTGTCAGACAAAAAGTTTTTATGAAATTACGTTTACAAATTTTGCAGTTCAAAGAAAAATAAGATTGTGTGTAAGTGGATGCTTTAAAGCTGCCCATTTTTCACATTCATTGTGAAATGGGGTGTCTTGCTGTCTTTTGGTGTAAATATGAGTCTCAGTTTTTGCAGCAGCCATTCACCATTTTGTTTATGAGATCAAATCCTGCCCCTTCCAGTCTGTTATTTGTATTTAATGGCTGGAGACTAACAAGCGACACAAAGAGGCTCAAAGCCACAGTAAAAGCGCACTGTTTTCAGCTTGCTTTAGTGAAGTGGCGATTGAAATTATCAGTACATACATGGACACATCCAATAAATACTGCCGTAAAAAAATATGGTGAAGGTATGAAGGATCACAGATTCCTAATTATTCACTTGTATGACTGTTTTGTATATGCTTGAACATGCATGTATACATTAAATTAGATTGTGAGCAAAAGTGAACAAAAATATGAGAGTGTAAGTACTTAAATGCTTACATCAACATTCCAAGATTTTGATGGCTAATTCTTTACTTATTCTGTAATTCCAAGTACGCATTTAGTCGCTGTAATAGACATGCCTTTGTTTGGTGTGATGTAGCCTGTAACATTAAAAGATTTGTACTAATCCATGCGTGAACATAAAAACCGAAACAGTGTGTTCAGTGTGTTTAAACTGGGACGAATGTAACAGTTATATTCTGTTATATTTGTTCCCAGGTTAAAATGAATATGCACTATTGTGCAGGATTGCATAATGAGATCCACAGGTTTTCAATTTATAACTGTATTACAATGTATCTATTATAGTGTGTTTGTCATTTGCCTGGTTGAAAGTACTGGACTTGCCATATAAATTCATTTATTTATTTGATAGGTGTTTTACGCCGTACTCAAGAATATTTCACTTATATAATGGTGGCCAGCATTATGGTGGGAGGAAACCGGGTGAAGCCAGAGGGAAACCCACAACCATCCACAGGTTGCTGGCAGATCTTCCCTACTATATAAAAGTAAAGGCTTACACATAATTAAATATACATGTCCATGTACATTTTTCAGGGGTAAAAATATTGACCGTTGGATATGCAGTGTACTTTAATAATAATAATAATAATAATAATAATAACATCTCTATTTTCAGAGAGTAACAAACTCAGTCAATATGACAGTATTGGTCTTCCCTTAGGCCCTCCATTCACTCACACAATCACTCACAAGTCACACGAGTAAATTAAAAATAAAAAATAAATAAAAAAAATACAGGAAGCATTAAGTAGTTCAAAGTTATACATATGTATATATATACGTACAAAATTCCATAGTATTGTGTCTATTGAACGTGTAATAATGTCCTAAGCTTACCTGGCGCTGTACTTGATTATTTGATCCCAGTTATGTTGGTATATTTATAGATGACTATAGGTATTTGTGTATATGCTGGCTGGTATTATGATAGTAGCCTTCAATACTGCACGCCCACCCCATGCTGTGACCCGGACATACATTCTCATCTTAGGCATGTAGGCTATTTCATTGATGAGGGGAATCTGTGACATGTGGCCCCTGCAGTCGAGTCACAACTGCCTGCTATACACACACAACCACCCAACCACCCACACTCTGTTGTACATCTTAGAGTGGAGCTACATATTCGTGCTAGTTGCTTTCAGCGTTTTTACTCAGCATTAAAGCTAAACATAAAGGGAAATGATACAAGTAAATTTGCAGTAGAGACTATAGTTGGAGAGACTAAATAAACCATATTTACCCTTGTTCACTGGTAGAGGGTGGCCTTCTGTCCCAGCTTCGGTTTGCCAGTAAGACCGAGCACTGGTAGGCAGCCAGCCTGGCGCGGACCGATACCAGAGTTCGTGTTCATTTCTTCTCGGGCAGTAGTGTTCGTCCTGTGTGTTCAGTAAGGGTCAACCAAGCGTAAATCACACCCTAAACGTGACTTGAGGAAGAGAATATCGCTGCTGTAGCCGATAGTTAGCAAGCCTATATTCTTTTGCCGTCTTACTGTATGCCATCATCTGTCACAAGATATCCCACCAAAAACCAGCCCAGTTTAAACTTATCCAATATCTTGGTGTCCTCAGTCTGGGGAATCGGCAGTGCCCCCAAACCTGCGGAGGGTATGGCAGATTGTGGTGCCGGTAGTGCTGTGTGGACTGTGTGGCCTGGTGCTGCTATTGTGCCTGGTGAAGTGTGCTAGGCGAAGACGTTCCCGGTGTCAGATGCGACCCTCCCACCCTGCTCTGGGTGAGTACACCCCTCCATACAATCTCTTCCACTTAATCTTTACTGATTGTATTTGCTGTGTACTGTAAATCTTTCCACTTAATCTTTACTGATTGTATTTGCTGTGTACTGTAAATCTTCAACCTCTTCAACCACTTAAATACTTTTTTATTCAGTGGAATTTATACATACGACGATTGTGAAAATGACTCTAGAAACGATTTGCTTGTGTAATTATGCGATCTTCATGAAACTGTGCAAATTATTTCTCTACACCTCATAGTTCCGTCAGAATGTTCCAAAATATGAGTTGCAGAAGTAGTTGAAAAGGTTGAAGGACTAGGATATAGATGATGTTTGTTCCAGGCTCTTGTCATGTTTAAGGGACTGCAATGGCTAGATATCTAACATTGTTTTCAGCTAAATCTTCCATTTTTCTGTTGTTTTTTTTTTTTTCATTGCCTTTCACTCCTGTGTTTTTCTGCCAAGTTAGTGCTTGCGTGCAGTTGATGGTGGTCAACTCTCAGCTCATGCCCCTGGAAGTTAATTATTTAGGCTGCTCTCGACGAACTCTCTCATCATATGAGTCAATGAGAAGCTCTATTATCAGCTATGGCATTGGAATTTTTCTCTGTCATATGCAGGTACTATTTAAGCAGAGATTTCCTGTGGATTTAGACTGACTTTTACGATCAGGTCATTTGAGGTCAAGCTGGAGTTTATCCAGCAGGAACGTTGCTGTTACAAAGGATATATGTACATGGACACTGAGGCTGTAAATGCATAAATACTCATTCGGTTGAATTGACAGCAATTTGTTGTATTTTGACCTTCTGAGGGTCTTTCCCCACATGGCTGACATTGACTGCTGTGTACGATACATGTGACCCAGTACCTACAAGGTATTGTAAATCTTCAACCTTTTCAATAATTAAAGCAGGTTTTAAATGGTAATTTATGCATACAGTTATTGTAAAAATGAAGTCAAAATTGATTTGTTTGTGTCAATACAGGCATAATGCTTCATAGAACTATAAAAATAATTTTTCTACACCCAAAGAAAACAATGAAATGTTGTCTTCAGCAGTGGTTGGAAATGTTGAGGAAATAGGGAAATTATATGCTGTCTGAAGCCCTCCTGGTTATGCCAGAGCTTCGATCAACTGAATCATTTGGCCCCCCATTTTGAGTGCTTATGTGGTACCCTGAGCATCGGCGTCCAATAACAGGGAAAGCAGTGTTAAATAAAATGTTAGGGGTGGTATCTTAAAAAGTACTGCATACATTGGACTCAGGTTTTGCACATGTGTTGAGCACCGTAACAAGAAGGGGATATTGCACAGGTGATTCCATGTGTGCATATTAAATACCGTAAATTAGCAAATTCCTGCCTCAGTGTACTGTATATTAGAATTTGTGTTAAACAAAATGTTAGGATTGGTATCTTAGAAAGTACTGCATGCATTGAACCCCAGGTTTGCACACATGTAGCGTACAATAACCCAAGGGGGATATTTCATCATTGATTCTGTGTGGACATTTTAAATACCGTAAATGACTGAAATGCTCACCTAGTGTACTGCATATTGGAATCTATCCTCTACAGGTGAGCTCTTTGGTGGTGTTGCTTCCACACCTAAGTTCACATGATGGTTATCCACAGAGATCTTACACAGGTACATTTAGTTGGATTAATTGAGGTAGATGACTTGGGTGTTGTGATTTGTATCATAAAACTGTCATGTGTCTGGTTACAATTTAAATTGTGTGATATATGTGTGTATCTTTAGCAAATTGTACAGGTGCTATTCTAAAGGGGTGTAATTCACCTTAAGTTATGATTCAATCTATTGATTAATCCACCCGATAGGGAAATATGACATCTGTATGTGAAGTTTATGTGTTGGCATCAAAAGTATTATTTCGAAGTCTTTGTCTGCTTCTGAAAGTACATTGTTACCAGACAAACTTCAGGTGAAAGACATCATACGTGTATAAATTGTCTGGTGGTAAGACAGTATTTAGATGCGTAAATCATTAGAGTGACTTTTGAGCTAGCTTAGACATGTGGCACTGACAAGAACATGCATCTGATCATGATGGGCGGTATGTACTGTTATATTTGTATACTCTTGTATACTTCTATATAGTGATTGGATGCAGCAGTCTTAAACTCATAGATCCCATCATGCGGTTGCTCCGAGTTCAAGTCCAGTTCATGCTGGCTTCCTCTCTGGCCGTACACGAGAAGGTCTTGTGGATGGTCGTGGGTTTCTCTTGGCCTCTGCCGGGTTTCCTCCCGCCATAATGCTGGCTACTGTCGTATAAGTGAAATATTCTTCAGTACGGCTTAAGACACCGATCAAATAAACAAATTAATAAATCTTATATATATATATATAGGATTAGAGTGAATATATATACCTGTGGATTAAACAACCTGTGGGTTGAAAATTATGTTGAAGATAAAATTTATGGATAAATAACGGCGTCATTTAACTTAATGACCAAGATGGACCACAATTTGCATATATTTAGATGGATGTGGTCATTCTACCCCTAACTGGCAAAGTGGTGGAGTGATGCATGAAGTGATGGACCAGAGATGGAACTATTTATACGGTATTGTCTGCTGAATCGGAACAAAAATACCTGTGTATCCGTGAAGTGACTGTATCTTTTGAAGTAAATATTAATAATCACATTGTCATTTTTTATGACTTTTAATGTGACGTGATAACAAGATGATTTGTTATACAATTGCTGACTGTTCTGTGGTCATGACAAAATGTGGTCTTGTGACACCTGTATTATCCCAGAATCTTTATCGGAAAAAATGAAGATTTAGACAAATAAAAGTGATAAAATAATTACGTTTGCTGCTGAAACTCACATTTTCACATCCCACCTTCCGAATAACCATGAGAAAGCCTTTCTTATGTGAACAAATCTGTCAGAATCAGGCAAAATGAGTAACGTTACATTGGTTTAGTTGTAAGGGAATACTAAGGTTCGGAACAGTGTTAACAAGAGAGTCAGCGACACAGTGATGATTTGATTGGACCATACCCACTCACTGTGACGGTAATCACTAGAATCAAGTGGTACAAGGCGGAGTGTTGAAGTTTGGCAGGAAGGCTGTTATCATGTTTTATCATTAAGGGAGTCTGGTGACGGGAATTATCAAGATTAATTGTGATATGCTGATGGTTGTATTCTGTGTTCATTATTGTCACTTCTGGCTGAGGTGATGCGAGGTCACAGACTGCAGTGCCGCGATCCAAGGATATCGCTTACGCCATATCGTCAACATTTATCGTTACAAAATTTTTTGATAATAACCCATAATTGTTTCACTGCTTATTTATGCCGTTGCATTCTGGGAAAAAAAAACCCTGATGTGGAGGCGAAATTTTTGTTTGCGATCCGATTAGACAACACGTGGGATGTTCCGTGAGCTGCTTTAATTACGCTGGTAGCGTGTCACATGTTAACCGTGGTGTGCTGTCATTGATAATAGCCTCCTCAGTGTCACCTCCCTGTAACATGACATGCATGTCTGTCATATTAAAGCAATGACCACCACAGGATAGCAATGAGGCATGAACCAGGCTTTTGCGAACAATGCTTTGTGACAAACAGCCGATTACGCAGTGAGGGTTTAGTGCTATTGGTAATAAGGGTGTCAATGGAGCATTTTTTTGTTGGTGATATTTAGATAGTAATATTTGATTTGCTTACCTTTTGCCAATATAAATTCCATCCATTAATCACAGTTGCTGCTCATACTGCCGGTATATGCAGGACTCATTGCCCTGCAAGAGAAGGAAAATCTGCTGTTAAAATAAACATTTGAAAAGTGTGTAACGTTCATTGTACAGGCATGACTCTTGAAAAATTATCGTTGTTGAAGTACAGAACTTCTTTGTATTGACGTGTAAATCTTTCAAGTCCCAGTTTTCTGTAAGTTTTACCAAATGATACATGAACAGGAGCAGATGTTATGGAAAGCTCCAAATTTGTCTTTAATCAATTTAATATTAATAATTTAATAATTTAATTTGTCTTACTGTTGTAATGTCGTCCTGTCTTTAATATGATAAATACCCCAATGATAAGCAGAAAAAGTCTGCCATCAATAAAATGGTGCCGAGATTGAGTCTAGAAGAGGGTTTCTGGCATTTACATGTACGTGTTCATATGAAAATGGAATGAATTATGGTCAGGTGTAGTAATGAAGATTGAATGGTCTTCAGTGATAACAGTTATAAAACTTCTGTTGTTATATATCTTACCTGTCAGCACCTGAGTTCAAGTACTTGCGTGTGTGTCTGTTTTGTTTCCGCTTGCAGGTCAGGAATGTTTGTGACTGCATGTGTGTGTTAAAGTTCTCCGTGCACTTCGTACAGGTGTTTTATTCGGTTGACCTACTCCACACAGGTATTGTGATGTGTACTTATGCACAGGTGAAAAACCTACATCACACCTGTATAAATTGCCTGGTGGTATTGATGAACACCAAACATAAAGAGGATAAAATTTCCTGAAAGAAATACCAGGATAATCCATGTCCTTGTTCCGTGTGATATATGTATATATAGGGTTGGTAAACTTCAACACCATAATACAGTGATAATAGTGCTCTATAAAGTTTCATTAGCTATAGCCTCTTCGCATTACCTGTAGGTTGTGTTCCAGGTGCCCGGCAGTTTATATACGGATGATGAAGCTATTTGTACTAGTAGGTCTACACCTACTCAAAAACCAGTAATGCACCAATCCTATGCCAGTGTGCATCAAATGCGTTAGGAGCAGTTGAAGTCAATGATTCTTGTTCCTGTCTGTCTTTGCCTCCACCTATGGTGATGCAATATTTAATTTTATCTTCCAAAATTACTTTCTCGTGTATTCCAAGTATTTTAATGAAGTGGTACATCTTCTTGTTTATATAACATTTGGGGACATCACGATTATATCAGTGTGTATATATATATATAGTTGCACAGAATGTTTTTAGCATCAGGAAGTTCATGCAATATATTTTCATACAACCAAAAATTCAGAACTTATCACTTATCAGTGAGGTGAAGGAATCTATTCGTCCTTATCAGAGCATGTCAACTCCGATGTTACAATCGGCACCTCAGGTGTTTTTCTGCCCCACCTGATAACATCAAGTAATTACCAGGTACAAATGATGATAATGATCACTGGTATTCACGTGGGCGCAAAAATACTCAGCCTGTCTCAGAACAGTGTGCTCTTTCTTTCTGTCACATTTTTTACTGACACATTTTTTTATTTATTTTGTCGTTGTCATTTAAGTCAGTTATCTTGGCCAGAGTGTGGTATCCTTTAATGTAGTTGCCTACCTGAGTGTATATTAGGGAACACACCTGAGTGTATGAGAGGACATACCTGAGTGTATGAGGGGACATACCTGAGTGTTTAATGGTACATAGCTGGGTGTTTGAGAGGACATACCTGGATGTTTGAGGATACATACCTGAGTGTTTGAGGGGGCATACCTGGGTGTTTGATGGTACATACCTGGGTGTTTGAAGGCTGGGGCATACCTAGGTGTTTGAGGGTACATACCTGGATGTTTGAGGGCTGGGGCATACCTGGGTGTTTGAGAGCTGGAGCATACCTGGGTGTTTCAGGGTGCATGCCTTTTTTGTTTCAGGGTACATGTCTGTGTGATTTCAGGGTACATACCTGGGTGTTTCGGGGTGCATACCTGTGTGATTTCAGGGTACATACCTGGGTGTTTCAGGGTGCATATCTGGGTGTTTCAGGGTACATACCTGGGTGTTTCAGGGTGCATACCTGTGTGATTTCAGGGCACATACCTGGGTGTTTGAGGGGGCAGTATGTATGTGGAAGTTGCAGTAACTCCTCATTTTCACATACAACCGTGAAACATGTTATTTTCCGTCCCAGTGTTAACAAAACCGTCATTTTTTTTCTTGGCAGTGAAAGAACTCATACCCTTCCTTATTAGTAGTTTGTAATAACATAAAGCATGTTCATGTCATGTGCAGGTATACAGAAAGGTACTGTATAAGTCAAAACCAGTGGTTCTTAGCATTAACCCTTTAGACCCTAGAATCTTTAAAATAAAAAAAATAATGCCTGTTTTGTATTGAAAATGGGTGTAAAGCCAGTTTAAAATGATGTCCCCAGTTTTTGTAGGATTAGATTATAAAATAAAGGCAGAAAAACAAAATTAAACAAAGATCAAAACATCCTTTCATGTGTTGATTTGCTTGTTTTTTTTAAGAGATGGGGGTATATTTTAACTTTGGCTTAATTTAGGCTTTAATATAGCCTCCTGTCAAAGTCCATTTTTACAGTCTCCTATATTCAGTTTTTAATTCAGTGTACAAAGTTTTGTCAGAGCTTTGACGACAAAACGGTGATGCGGGACAACCTTCCGTGGCCTTTTTACCTTGGTGTGTCAGTCAAGATATAATTCTGAAATGCCAATGTGATAATTGATCATAAGCTCTGAAATTAAGCAGACTACATGAATAAGTAATCAAGAATAAGAGCCTTCTAGCCTAAATGTCGTACAAGTACACTGCTCGTCCATTCAGACAACACTCCATCTTGGGGGGGGGGGGGATTGCAACCACTTCTCAGCACTCGTGTGATGTAGTAAATGAGTACTTATGATACTTGCAGGATTTCATGTGTACAAATATTCAAAAATGTACACATGTAATCATGTGTACAGGTGTTGTTATGTAAAGCTGTACATTGTAGTTAGTCTAGATACATATACCTACATCTATGTATACATATCTATACTTACCTATGTATAATTCCTCAACCTTTTCGCATATAAAAGAGCAACTTTCAGTGCAATTTATGCACAGTTTTAATTTGATTTTGTGGACAAAACTGCATTGGTTGGATTGGCCACTTTCATTGAGTCACAAAAAGTATAATTTTATCAGTCAACACAGAATAATGCCTTCAGAATATGCTTGAATAAACACCTTGTAAACAGGCGAAAAGCTTGAAGAATTGTGTGTATATGGGTCAGTACTATTGCTTGGTAGAACTAAGCTTCTTCAGCACAACGAAAGGTTCTGAACATTTCTCAAATGTCTTGAGATGAAATAAAAAGCAACCGGCGTGTCAAGATAACCTTACGAAGTGTAATAGAAGATGGTGTTAAGGTTCACAAAGTTTTCAATTAATGTGGTCTTTGACATTTGACACTTGGTTGTTGGGTTGCTAATCCATACCCTGATTAGGTTCTTGTCTCCCTCCATTCAGAAGGTCCACCATTCTTGTCATGGACACGTCAGTTCTGTGTAAGAAACCATCGGAATGTCCTTTTTTGGCACGGTTATGGGATAATGTCATTTAGTCAACCGTTGAAAAGCAGACAGCTAGTCCTTGGGACTTGATGCAATTACAGCTGGCTCAATCATAAGAGACTTGGACAAAGAAATATGTCTTGTCAAGGAATGATATATAAGTTGAAAAGTTGTGTGTACAATACAGTAAGTAAGTAAGTCACACTTTGTGTACATGTAGCAACATTCAGAGTTCAGGTGGTTTTTCCACAGTGAACAAATTAAAGAGCACTCTAAACATTTTCTTTGAGAAAGCATTTTCACTCTTTTGTTAAGATGTTGCAATGTTTTTCCATCTAATTTGTCATGTTAAAGTGCACTGGTGCTTGATGTTTTATGGGATGTGTGCCATTTGTCCCCAAAAATAAATAACATTGAAATGGGTTTTCCTGTGTCATTAAACTACAGTGGCATAAATATAAGCTTTTTTGAAAGAGTTTCCTAATCAAATAGAAACATTTTCAGATATAAATGGCTTGATGAAAATTTTTCTGTTGACTGAAAAAAAATAAAGATGAAATGGCTGTTGTTTCATATTCGTCCAGGCGTGTCCAAATCTTAATTCACAAATTTTCTTCTCACACATTTTGCAGACAATTCATATTAAGACTTAATAGTGCATCAGAATCATGTTTTGCAGTTGCAATTTCAATCATTTTTTGAGGATCGCATTATTTCCATGTCTTGGACGACTTGCGACTTGCTCGGTTCTCTGTAAATGAATGATCTCAAAAGCACTTTCACTGAACACAGATGTCATTCAAGCAAAGCATTTCTTGAGCCAGTCAGAAAGGCGCCTGAGTTTGGAACGCAGGCTTAGTGGACATCGTGGCATTGAGGTAAGTGCAGACCAATTTTTGAAAGAATTAATGTTGTGGGAGTTTCATTGTTTTGTAGGAATGTAAACTGTTTACTCCATGGAGAAAAGCATTATTTGTAATCTGTATTGAATTTTGTCTTCTCAAGTTACATTGTTATTTTATATATGTGTGCTCGTCATTGTTGTTTACTTTTGTTTGCTGAAATGATGAAATGATTCGTATACAGAAAAGGATTGTGGAGGTCTTGTTAAGTTTACGAAAAATTCTGGCATCAGATTGATTTTGGTATGAACTTTGATACGTTCACATTGTAGGTCTTGAATTCATTAATCAGCCTATTTGGCCATCAAGTGTCTTTGTGTCAGATTTTATACACTATACTGATTTGTTGGTGGGCTGGTTCATCTCAGGTTTGAGAGTATCAGAGCTAATCTCTGATCCAAATGGCTGGAAAAGACAGCCCTGCGGTGAAATTGGAAGAAGCAGACGTCAAGATGAGGGAAAAGTGGAAAGAGGCAGACGGCACGGATAATTGGCCCAAATATTTGCCGTCATTGATGTCAAATACAAATAGTAAGCTCATATGAAATGTACGCTGTCGAAAACTTACCAAAAATGATGGCTAAGCGTTTTCTGCGTCGGCTATCTGCTGGAACTATTGTTCTCATCGAACAAGGTACTCTAAACAGACGGACCGGAGAAAACATGATTAATGTCACTCTATCAAAACCAGAAATAGTAAGCCTCAATGCCAAGTCGTATTGACCACATTTACTGCATCTTTGGACAGGAATCTTTGGATGTACAAATGAGGGACATAGACAAGTGTTTGTCTGCAAATATAATGCCCATATTCAATAAAGTAGGAGACAGAAGCTGGGGAAGTGTGCCAAGAAAATCCCTTTATCTGCGGCGTTATTTCATAGTCCAACGACCGCAGCCATAATTACAACACCAAGACTTACCACACCGACCCATATACAAACTGTTACTATGTCGTTATTTCTCCAAAGCACTTGTCAGTTGTATAGTTGAAGGAGACAGTTCTTATAAAAGTTTTATTTCTCAACTTCAGCAGTTACTGGTACAGTGTATGATCGCTCCCGCAGGATGTGTTCGTATGATTGCTACTCACTTCCTATTTCACTGAGACATGTTTAAGTAGTGGTTATTTTAAAGTACACTTGTTGTCATAAATTTCAGCGTATTAAGAAATAAATTGCTCCACACGAGAAAACCCAGCCAAGATTTCTAACAATTCTTCACAATGTTTCAAAGCCTCTCAAAAAGGGGTTTACATGCGTTCGGGTTTGACCAGTGGCGTGGAGTGAAAGCGGAAACATTGTTTTCCCAATGATTGGTCAGAGTGAAAAGTCGAGGTTGGTGTTTTGGTTTGCTCGCAGCTCAGTTATCCCTCCGGGGTAGCTTATCTCCGGAGAACCTGGGCTCATCCAGGAAGAAACGAGCGACGTAAACTGACAGGGCCTGCAGTTGATCGCCACGCCACAGTTTGTAACTGTCTAATTAATTGTAGACCTGTGATCGTAACTGGCCGGCGACGGATAAACAAACATGAGCGTAACTTTGCCCCACTGGCTCCCTGTAGCAGATCGGCCGAATGTGTTGATTGCTTTCCAAGCTCAAATAGAAAATCAATGGTGACCGTGCCTTATTGTCGGCCGTTTTGCCGAAGCGTGGTGGTCGTTACCTTATCTCAGGGTCCTCAGCCTTGCTGGAAGACACTGGAAACTAATCTAACAAATGTAACGCTTTGAAACACACGGGAGAGAAATGTTACACTGTTTCCATGGACAAGCTTTTCAATATTTCAAGATTCTGTCTGGTCTGTAGTGAAATGAAACACCAACTCCTGGGCTTTCGTAACGAAGTCGAAAATGGGATTTGTCAAGTAATCGTGACCTAGGCTCATCGTTTGCCCCCTCGAAGATTTAGTACATTTGGCATTTTAAGACAGCTTCACCCCATCTTTCGATTCCCCGTAAATTCTATGCCATCTCCAAACTGCCAGTTGAGAACGATTCACTATGGCTTTTTGCCAAAAATGTCAGGCTCCTGGGTTACTCCACCATCATTCTATGTACACCGTTTCGTATTTTTATCCGGAAAGATGGCAATAAAAGAACAATGAAACCTCTTCATGAATTCTTTTGTCTTTATGGATACTTGTTTATTTGGGATCTACAGTTTGAGACTGCCAAAGTTTGTCTGCTGATTTGATTAATAATATGTTGAAGTCTCTTGCTCTGCTGGATATTGGTATAATACATGAAACATTTTCTCTGCAGTTTCCAATAGCAACGCGATAATGGTATATTTATATAGTGTGCAGTCTTTGGACGGCAGCAAAGTTTTAACCAATTCGTGTATCTTTATAAAATTTGTTTTTCCCTGCTTTATGGAGAGTATTTGACTAACCTTGGACTTACTTTTAAAAAAATTTTCCAAGAGCCGACTGCACAAATTCGATGACCTTGAATTGTGTAACTAATGTAATGCATGCAAATGTATCATTGGTGTAAAAGCTCAGTGAATCCTGGAAGACAGTTTCCAGAACCAATGACAGAGCACAAAATGTCAGGACAATGCATTAAATGTTAATTAATCAATTACTGCTTAAGTACTCCCAATTGAAAACCAGTGGGCAGTGTGTAGTCTATCATGGTCAAATGGCATGCATACTGATAAGGGTGTCATTGCCCTGGTAGCGCCTGTAATTGTCAGGCCTGCTAGATACATCTGATTGGTAATATGAACCCGCGCTCAATTATGCTTAATACGCTACACTCGGCGGAAAAGTCTGGAGACTTTGCGTCAAAGATTATCTCGGCGCATGCCTCTATGAATGAGAGGAAGGACAAGGCGATGTTGGTTTTCTGCCTGCAATCAATAGCGGGTTTGTTTGGGAAAGTTGCGAATCCCGAGGTGGATACTGTTAGAGACTCTGTCACTAGGGAATGATGGGAATTAATTACGCCTTGGCTGGACTATGCGGAGGTCAGTGCGTCTGGGATATGATATAGGACGACTTGGTCCATAGTCCTGCCGCTGCCTTCTCGGAGGCCCTGGAAGAAGCAGAACTATCGAAGAAGATGTCGGCTTTTGTGGACTTAAAGAAGCAGTGTGTAAATGGCCCTTTTCGACGACAATCCAATGGCAGAATGACAGTATTAGTGGCTGTAAAAACGTCTGGACAACAAACCCTAACATTACCTGAGCAGACATAAAACACCTTCAGACAGGATGAGCACTGCTCTTCCGCGGTTTTAATTCAGTAGCTGCTTATGTTGTCATTGGTCCTGCCGTGGTTTGTCTGGCTGAAGTCTGTGCAGGAATGGGATCATTAACTATCTTGTTAGGGAAGCTGTTAACAACTTCACAGAGGAGATTTTCAATGTCCAAAGTGTAAGAGACAAGGTCGTGGTGTGAAATATAAGTTTTTTTGTTTGTGTCATGCGTGGTTAAACATTGTCTATCATGCGTAATGATACCAAGAGCAAATGACATTTCAGTTTGAAGTTCTTTTTGAACATCAACAATTTGTGACAAATATTGTTTTTTTTTAACGTACGCATATTTTACTAAATTATCAGCCATTTTGTCAACATTTTGTGTGGAGCTCAGTCGACATATTGTAGTGAGTATATATTTTTAATTTTAGTTCATTATTGTAGGCACTTGAAGCCTGTTCAGCCTGAGATAATTTCCCCCTGCTTAAAATCTGCCAGGGGCCTCCATGGTTCAATCGGTTAGCGTACTAACGCAGCACGATGACCCAGCAACCTCCCACTAAAGCGGTGGCTGTGAGTTCAAGTCCAGCTCATGCTGGCTTCCTCTCTCACCCTACGTGGGCAGGTCTGCCAGCAACCTGCGGATGGTCGTGGGTTTCCCCCGTGCTCTGCCTGGTTTCCTCTCACCATAATGCTAGTCGCCGTCGTATGAGTGAAATATTCTTGAGTACGACATAAAACGCCAATCGATTACATAAATAAATCAAATCTGTATCTTTTTGTGAAAGCACCAGAGTTACATAATTTTAGGTAGGGTCTGGGGTTTCTGACTTTCGGAGTGGAATTTCAGTATTTTTGTTCAAGTTGCGTAATTATTATTGGTGCTACCGTATGAATAAAGCTAATTGTGTAGTTTGCAACATTTTACACGGGCTAATATGTCGGTACCGTCAAGAACACTTCCAGCAATGAATATTCTGACTGATATATGATACAGACGCCACGTTCAGGTGGCGGTGAGCATAATGTAAGGGATACGTGTTATGTAGAGAACACCATTACATATTCATGCGTCGGTTTTACATGATGTAGTTTTTGACATATATGTTAGGCTGAAATGAACATGTTTTTTTTTCCTATACAGTAGTTTGGATGGACATTTTTTTTACCCCTTCCCTGGAGCAAAAATGACTTTAGGGAGTTGTTTTTTCCAGTGGTAGCCATCTCTCTCTCTTTCTGTCCAGTTCATTATCAACACAACGCCTTGACACCTTGTGAACCCTTGAAATCAGATTTTACCAAACATATTACACCACACATTGCAAGAAGAACCAAATATTCACTTTTAGCGACCTTGGCTTATTTCTTCAAGACCAGTTACCTGTTATGATTTGTGGCAGGCTTGTAAACATATCAACTTGAACAACCCTTGAACAAATGTGTTAAAATCTTAAACATCATGCTTTTCCAACCATATAGTGGATGACTGTTAACTTCTTGTGTTTCAGGGTATCCACTTACTAGAGGTAGAACTATGTAAGACAAAATCAATACCTCAAGTTTGCACCGCACATCCACTTGAGTCTGGCTGGAGAATGCAGTTTATTTTCAGAGGCCTTGACTCATGTTTCAGTGTGTCGAACAGGATAAAAGTTGTTCAGATTCAACTGTGAACAATGTGTTTAGGTGTATACCATTAAGTTGTTCAGATTAGATTGTGAACAATGTGTTTAGGAGTATAACATCTTGTTGTCCAGATTCAACTGTGAACAGTGTGTTTTGGAGTATACCATTAAATTGCCATCAGGTATTGATGAACTTTAAAGGGAAAAACCTCGTAAAGAAGAACTTATGGTGAGTGAAAAGACCGTTAAAAACTGTATCTGAAAATACCTTCACAGATTCTTTTAAATTTTTTTTAAAACCAAAATAAACACAGTCAAATGTTTTGATTGTATGATATGTTTTATGGACCATATTGATTAGGTGGTTCACTGATGACGTCACACCACATTATCAGCGCGGTCAATAAAACATTTAGCCGCGTTTATTTTGGGGGAAAAAAATCTAAAAATATCAGTGAAGTTATTTTCAGATACAATTTTTAATGGTCTTTTCAGTCATTACAAGTTTTTTTTTTTTTTTTACGAGGTCTTTCCCATTAAGTATACTTATATTCTATAGGACAGGTATGGTTTCTACGTGTTGATATATATATGCCCGTATAATTCTTGTGTGTATGGATGTGTGGTTTGTTGGGGGTTCCCAGGGCCTATAAGACCCTGTTTGTGAGGAAATTTATTGTCTATTTCCAAGTAGTCGGAGGTAAATATCACCACCGCTTGCCAATCAATTTCACACCGGCTGATCAGAGCAGTGAACTGGAGATGGTGTTAGACGAATGTCGTGCATGAGAAATTGATAACGAGCTGGGGAATGCTCCGAGAATCATTCCAGATGTGCCAGCTATGCCACAACAACGGCGCTACCTCCTCAAAGATTTTTAATTAACTCATTCCAGAATGGCAGGTTGCCGAACCTGTAGCGGAGAAATTATTGTTTCATCATAGAGGCTTATGGGAAATTTGCAATGTCACAATCATTTCAGTGACCTCTAATCTGATGTCATTGTTCTTCTTAATCAACCTGGAATTGAAAGACATCCCTGGACGATTTTGTCGTCGAATGGGCGCGTTTATCAAAAGGCATTCTGGGCCGTCTTGTCACCATTAAGTGCAGGTCAGAGGGAAATTGAATTTTGGCCAATGAGCTTGCAGAATTAAGCGGAAAAAGAGCAGTCATCAATCTTGAGTGGGTATATGTCATGCATTTTATTGGTGCATCAAGATGGGTGGATCAGACATTTAAATCGAGATGCTTCTCAGAAATTCCATCAGCATTAGTTTAACATTTACTAGGAAAAAACCTGCCTGTAACTAACTCAGATGAATGATGCATTTAGACATCGCTTGAAATAAAAATAAAATTCTTTTTCTCGCATCATCTGTGTTTTATCAGTGGGTTGCTAATCCATTGCTTAAAATTTATTGTAATTGAACATGTTCAATTTAACACTCTGCAGCTTTCTTCATTTCTTAGAGCTTTCGTAATGCGGGTTTTTCCGTTTTTCCGTATTTCCGTTTTTAAATCTGCAGGCTTAATCCAATAAATTTAACCAGCCCAATGTTTTTGGCCAAGCAGAGCTTATGATTATGATAAATGTAGTAATCCATATTCTAAACAGTTTTGACATTACATAGTTTTATGGGCATATCTGGATGTGTGTTGTTAAACAGTGCCACATGACTACAAGGATTAGGGTGTGATAAATCATTGTAACACCGAAGTATGTCCGTCTTCTCCTGCATTTCTCCCCAGTTGATTCTTCCAGCCTGTCTTCAGTTTTATATAGCTCTCTGAGCTGCAGACCTAGCTGCTTGATCGATGGAACCTAATTTTTACAGTTAACAAGCATGAATGTTGGGGTCGGATTTTAAATACATGTACATGTTTGTGCGAATGTAATGGTTACTGTATTAGACCTAAAATTGATAAAGTCAGTGATTTTGTTTGATTGTGAGAGGTTTAGTGATCTTAGAAAAGTGTTTGAGGTTCTTTTGGAAGGTCGGTTGATGCTACCTAACAAAAAGTACCAAAGTAATGCTTTATGATTTTTTAAGATTAAAAATGCTTTTTTTATGGCAAATACAGTAAAATGTACCACATGCACATTTCCAGGGACAGTAAAATGTACCACATGCACATTTCCAGGGACAGTAAAATGTACCACATGCACATTTCCAGACACAGTTAAATGTACCACGTGCACATTTCCATGGACAGTAAAATGTACCACATGCACATTTCCAGGGACAGTAAAATGTACCACATGCACATTTCCAGACACAGTTAAATGTACCACATGCACATTTCCATGGACAGTAAAATGTACCACATGCACATTTCCATGGACAGTAAAATGTACCACATGCACATTTCCAGACACAGTTAAATGTACCACATGCACATTTCCAGGCACAGTAAAATGTACCACGTGCACATTTCCAGGCACAGTTAAATGTACCACATGCACATTTCCAGGCACAGTTCAGAGGTTTGCACTAAATATATACTGTGAAATTTACTGTAGTTCTTCAACATTTTCGTGTTTGCCAACTGTTTATTCAAGCATATTCTGAAGGCATTATTTTTTGTGTTGACTGATAAAATTATACTTGTTGTGAAGTCCCGGCCAATCCAACCAGCGCATAGTTTTGTGTCCAGAATTAAATTAAAAATCTGCATAAATTGCACTGAAAGTTTCTCTTTCACATGTGAAAAAATTGGGGAACCCTAAGTGTGAACATGAAGTTTTGTTACATCTTGTTGACTTGGGCCCAGTTTCATGAAGCGTACTTAGTGCTGAGTAGCCCTAAACTAAGTGCACTTTCTGTCTCTGCTACATACATTGTCATGGCAGTTAAGGGAATACTTAGCTAAGTGCACTTCATGAAACTGGGACCTGGTTAGGTGTATCCTCCAAAGACAAAAAAAAAAAAAAAAAAAAAAAAATCCCCTGATAGCTTTTTCCCTAAACAAAAGTATTCAAATGTATCTGACTGTTTTTTCAAACACCCTTGGTGGTAAGTTGGCCAAATCCGTATTTCATGAGAGAATAGCATAAATGACTCTTTGATGTTTATTGTGAGCTATTGGGAATGCAGCCACTGATAAGCTGGTTGCCCTGCCAGCACTGATGGGCATGTTGTGTTAACCCTGCGGTGGTACGAGTTAAAGGCGTGAGGGTGATTTCCCCTAGGTGGGGGGTAATCGCATACGGGACCCCACACTCGACTGGTGCCCGGTGCGGTAAGGTGAGGTGAAGACAGTCTTTTCTGTGATGTTGATGGCTGTTAATGAACGTTTAAGTATGTAAGGTTTGGTTTAACTTAGAAGGTTATGTGGCATATGTGGCAAGGTGACAGGGTTTCCTGTCTGTAAAGAAGACGTATCACCGTTCGTTTAGAGTGAATTAATTACAGGGATATTAAGGCTACATGTAGGCCTAACCCTAAAACCTTAACTGAGGCAAGTTGACAATTAAGAGTCCGATTTCATCGGTAACGCGTGACCGTTTGCCAACTATCACACTGTTGTCGCTGCTCTGACTTCACTCTGTGTGCGAGCAGTCTTATATTTTGTCTATTAGCCAGCCCAAAATCATGATACTAGGGATATATCAAGGAAACCAAAATATCCCCGCTTTCTAAGAGATATAAAGTTGATAGGATGGTATTATGCTCATGCCAATATGCCAGCAGGCAAATTGTGTATGAAGACATTAAAACTTTATACTTATGTGGGATATCTGGTATTTTGTGTGAGCTTTGCTATGGCGATATACCTGACATTTGGTCCATATCACTGCCATTCTGTGCAACTGCGTACAGTTTTCACATTTTCAGAGGACGCTTTTTGAGAAATGGTCTTTGTATGTATAATCTAATTTTGATGATGCAGGCTATTTTAAAGGCGATAGGATATATTTGACCTGTTGTCCCTCATAAAAGAACTACATGTACATGTAGAAATATGAGTTTTATGTTATGATGATTTGTCACTGGTCCCCCCAACCTAAGGCAGCTTTCAAATTTGATTTGATTTGAATATCAGATGTACATGTAGGCTGGCATGTAGCACAAGAAGGATGTTATTGAAGGCGTTATAAAATGGGATGAAGCCTTCAAACTGTTGTGCTTTAAGTCAAAAGGTTTGTCAGATACCTGCAGAGGGTTGGTGGTTTTTCTCGGGGCACTGGTGGTTTTCTCCACCCATATACCTGGCTGCTGTCATATGAGTGAAAAAAGTTATTGCACATGAGGTGGAACTACGTTCTCTATGTCTGCCATCCTGTCAAAAATGGATATCCAGACATTGTTTCACAATGGTTTATGGTAGTGAATTGAGACTTGGTATTTGAATGATTTTAGCATGACAAGTTACAGATCCTGTCTGAGTCTTCGTAGCCTAAATTATTCCACTTTTGGCAGAATTATGATAATCTTTTCCACCTCCTGACGTTTTTCCTAAATGATTCATCATATCGAATTGAAACTAGGTACTTGGCTTCATCGCGACAGATCAAGTTTGACATTTAAGCAGGTCATCCATCTTCAACAAAACGATGGCCATTGTTGTTATGTTGGGGCCTCTGACATACAAGTAGCTTTTATTCTGGCGGCTCAAACCAAGATCTTTTAGACATGTATTGCAGAAGGAGTACTTTTGGGGTGCTTTTTCGGCTAATAATGAACAGAAGTAACTAATCACAGCTAATGTGCAGAAGAAGGTTGGCGTGATTTTTGGGAAGAGCAGTCATCAAATAAAAATAAATGCATCTCAAGGCCACTTGGAGGTCTTCCACCATTGACACACAATTAGTTTGTACATGAATGCGTGCTGAAACTCTATCCAGCTCTGTGCTAGGCTGTAGTAAAGTGAAACAGCAGTGAAAAACAGTTATTGCTAGTTGAAGTAAGGACATTGCAGTGATCTTGATGTATGAGGGCTTAATCTGGCCATATCTCGTAAAACAGGTCAATACGTCAGCTTGTATCAGATTGACTTCTCATTGATTTATTGGATCTTACATAACCGTGCAGAGTGGTAGGGTTGCCGATGCTTCCAGAAATTTGGAACCGCAGTAAGTCCCCTGGATTAGAAGTTTTATAGACCTAGCTGATATTTGTTCAAAATCTAGGACTATTTGCCATGGCCGTTGTGGTGATAGGAAGGAAAAAATTTGACTTCGATCTTCCGCCTGTTGTCTTTTTCTTCCATCGACACAGCAGAATGTTCAGCTCGTTTTAATGAGGTTGTGGAAGTTGTGAGAAGCTCGTGATTTGGAGAAGAATTCGAGTCCGAATTTTTTGTCTACCTCTAAGACTTTTTTCCCAGTGCTTTATTCAAGGGCTGGGTGAAGGGTAAAATTTAGCCGCGTTGGAAGAAGTTGTGTAGGGTCACTGGCCAGTTGTGGCTCTTACACCCTCCTAGATGCCAGGGGAGTAACCCATCAGCAATTTGGTCACAAGCAGCCTAACTGGAGAATCGGCAGCAAAACAAAGGCCCGGAAAAAGTCAATAGAGTAACCACCGGGTTTTCTTCTGCTTGCCTTGGCAACTTGCCAACAATGAGCCTTGTTAATGGCGGCTCATCCTGATCAAAGGTCAGAGGTCAAATGATATATAGCCAATCAGTGAGGTGAAAAGCTGTTGACTGCGGACCAGTCTAGGAGGTTACCAAGAAGATAGGAGTTAGACCCCGTCAACTGGGCCCCAGATAGGAGTTCGACCCGTCAACTGGGCCCCAGTTTATGCGTCACACTTTGATCTGAATAATCAAGACTGTGATGAAAGTGATGATCTATTTATTTCACACCGGAAGCAATTCTTTACTTTGCTTTTTTTGTGCTAGGTCTGAACTGATTGTCGTGGATATATGATGCCAGCTAGGGCTTTCTATTTGATATTTATGTACCTCTAGTCTTCAAGAGTTTAGCATTCAGTCAGTTTTTGTTGATTCAGCACAGGTAAAGTGTCTATTAGCGATTAGCGTCACCTGAGTACGACGTCACACCATTAATGTCGTCCTGCGCGATCGTGATCGCGTATTAAATGTGTGTCAGAATCGGTAACATACAATGCTTTGTTCTGTTATGTGTGTAAATGTAACCACATCATGAAGTGTTTGTTGTGGTAATATTTTTCACAGGTACATGTATAACATTGCCCTGTGGTGTTTTGTCACGGTGCTCTGAGCCATGTGTAAATGTAACCACATCATGAAGTGTTTGTTGTGGTAATATTTTTCACAGGTACATGTATAACATTGCCCTGTGGTGTTTTGTCACGGTGCTCTGAGCCATGTGTAAATGTAACCACATCATGAAGTGTTTGTTGTGGTAATATTTTTCACAGGTACATGTATAACATTGCCCTGTGGTGTTTTGTCATGGTGCTCTGAACCATGTGTAAATGTGTAAAGGAAACCCCATCATGGAGTGTTTGTTGTCATATCATGTTTCCCCTGTAACTGTGTCACCTGTAAGTGTGCTTTGGCCTGGTACTGTGTCACACAGGTATGTGTAACCAAATTGTGAGGTGTGTATGTGTTCTGGTATGCATGGAAACATGCAGGTATTTGGCAGAGTGCATCTGAGGTTTTCCTGTTTAAGTGAAAGACCTTGTAAAGATGAGTTAAAAGACCAATAAAATCTGTATCTGAAATTACCTTCGCTGAACTTGTTAGAATTTTTTTCACCAAAATAAACGCAATCAAATGTTTTGATTGTATGGTGGGTTTTATGGACCATATTGATGATGTGGTTCACCAGTGACATCACGCTGACTTTTCTATGGCCCTAAAGCAGAAATTTAATGTCGTATTAGCGTTTTCATACGCAGGCACACATTACAGGAGTACCCTTCAAAGATAACAAAGGTGTATCCTGACCTGAAGACGTGTTAAAAAATGTGAACATACTTGTCAGGTAAATTTGAGGGGTAACAAGTTCATGTCACATGACAATGATAGGAGACAGGGTGTGATGAAAAGTAAGGTGAACCCAGTGGATTTCTGATTTAGTATTACACACCTGTCGTTTTCATGGTGATGACTGACAGGTAAACATATATGAGTTTGGAGGATCTAAATCGACATGTATATGTATTGTGTTTCATTTTCCATGTGGTTTGAAAAAATGAAGACAACAAATGAGGATATCAGTGCAGGATTAATATAGAAGTCTTGGTTGTGAGTTTGATTCTGTATGGATTACTCATCACAGCATTTGGTTAGACTCAAACTGGTCATGGGTCTGGTTTTTCCCTCATGCAGTCTTAAGTGTGAGCCCAGTGGCTGCTTGGATTATTTATTGGAACATTTAATTATGCCCATTATAGAAAATCATCTTGAAACAGTCATATATTAGATTAAATTTTCAGTTTGACAGATAGTTTATTTTGATATCCATATTAAACAAGGGAATGACCGAATGATCACATGACCGAGAATCCATTGGATACAGGCGACATGATATTTGTGCATCGTTCATGATTTACTGGGTATTTTCTGTTTAAGGGGCAAGATATTGATGAAGCAATCACATAAATTTTGCATTTTAGGTGAACCTGCTGGCAAAGACTATTGCAGTAAATTGCACCCCATGTCAGCCCAGGTTGCAGTTTTATGTTCAGGAAAACCAGCCGAAATTCGCCCATAATTCTGGCCATGTGAAGGGGATTGTAGGAGCAATCAGCTGGAAGAAGTAATCTGGAATTAATAATGCCACCATCTGAGCCCCCATGGAAAATCAGGGGGAAAATCAGTACTAAAATCACAGTATCACCCCCAAATCTCTATTAAGTTCATTCCATTCACATCTCGCATGTCTTTGATAAGCCCATTGTTAAAGGGGCTGAGGAGAGTGGACTATGAAAGGGAGCAAACTTCTGACTGACATCATCAGCAGCAGAGATTTTCAATATGTTTGTATGGGAGCAAAGTCTTACAGGTTATAAGCATACAGATCTTGGCAGATGAGTTGTATTGTTTTGAAAAACTGTTTCTAAATTACCTAAAATTTCATCCAAAAAAGTGCATTTTTAGAAGTAAATAAATGTCATAAAATATCACATTTGGTGCTGAACTTACATTTTGCCAGTAGAATATCATCCTGCCTTCCAAGCAAACCTTAAAACACCTTTCTACAACCAGTAACACTCCCAGAATCAGGAAAAATGAGCATCTTAGTTATGGACGAAATTTTAGGTCATTTAGGGTAGGTCCAGTGTCTGTTCGGTACAGTCATTGACTGCTCCTCTTTGTGGGCTGTTAGGACCAAGCAGGTGTTTAGGACCAAGCATGCATGTTGAAAACTGGTCACTTCACTCACTGAGATGTAAGTGTAGCTCCGTAAGGTGCATGATTTATAAGCAGAGGCACTGGAGCTGCTTGTTCAATACCAGCCTTGGACAGGTACGTTGTGATTTGTAGATGAGCAGGAGTCACCAAATGCCGGGACCTCGGTGACGGGAAGCATTCAGCTGTGTTAATTGGGCCATTGCAGTTGTTTAAGACCATTTTCACCAACAAGGTCTGCATAACTCAGCCTATCATGGAGGAAGGTTTGTCAGTAACTTGCCAGAGGTTGATACACGAAGGTTGTATCTGAATGGACTGTGAAAATATATTAGTACCTAGTCTTCAGCCATTTGACTTTTCATTGCAGTCACTGTTGCATGAATAGCCAGATGAACTAAATTTTCAATTTTCAATAAGATCACAGTTCAGTTGAGGCCATATCTAGGGTCAAAAACTCTCAGAGCTATAGTGTATGTAAGATTTGTGTACATAAGCTATCAAAAATTAAAGCATTCTGTACATGGAAATAGATTTATCTTGTCGGACAATGTATTATAATGTATGACTGCTTTCTTATCCAGTGTACGTGTTTTAGTGTGATAGCAATCAGCCAGTCAGGCATTTCATAGTAGAAGCACTTGTTTTTTTTTCTTCTGTTTGTGATACATGTATAGTGTACGCCATTTTGCCGCAAGAAACAATAACATTTGCTTTTGGGCACCAAACTGAGACTTGTGAATACCTGTAACCCTGTAAATGTCCAGGGGCATATAGTGTATACATTTGAAACAAGTACACATATATATACATACAGTATTAGCCCCACCCCCACCAAAAACATGATGTGTCAGTGGAGGAGTTTTGAGTTCGAACTCTTTTATCGTTAAAGGTAAGATAAAAATGTTAGGCAGCCGTTTGTGACTAGATTTACTGTAACTGGAGTGTCCTAAAAATGTGTGGCAAGAAGTTATTTAGACTGGACGAACTGCAGTGAAAACTGAAGAGCTGATAGTCTCTGAACTGAAGCATTTCTCGAAGGGACGAAATGTCATTTGTGCCTCCTGAACACGGTGAAATAGGTGATCAGTGAAATAGCCAGCAGACCTTGCCTAACATTTTCGACAAAGTCACATGATACAGTGGGACTATTTTTCCTTTAACAACAAAAGAGTTTGAACTCGAAACACCCCTAATAGGCTGCAATGTGTTGTAGGCGTAGTACTGACGTTGTTGTACTCTTGGCTGCGGCAAAAGGCCGAATATTCCCTTTTTACACCCATTAACTTTGTGATATGAGGGTGTGTCAGTAACTCCTGTCATGTGATTCTGTCCAATCGAGCCCCCTTTTGTCTGATAATCACACAGATGCTGGACGTTAGATCACAACTGCAACTCAGTGTCTTTGGTGATAGGCAAATTATGGCCTTTGTCTCAGAGTCTGTAGTCTGCCACTTAATGCAGCCCAAGTCTATGGCTCCCTGGTGACCTGGGCTAAAGCCTCCCATTGAGGAACTTTAGAGAAGTGATAAATTTCCGTTCCCCATTTCTAAGCGAATCCTCGATGCAGGAACTCTGGGCTCTGATAATACAGGGTTAAAACGTAGGGCTTAAAGACAAAGATGAGGTCCTTTGAACATAGCTTGTGGCTGTGTAGGCCTAAATTTGAAAGTTGCATAGAACTGCTGTACGTTAGAAGCTTGAAATAAAAGCTAGGGTAGCATTGGTATCAGGAAATATCTGCAAAGATTTTATCAAGCCTTTGCATGATAAACAAAGAGAATTTATGAATCATGATTGTCGGCAACCTAAAATGTTTTTTTTAGGGCGAATAATGATTCCCTAGCTTTTGCTTACCTTAAGGATTCTTCGGTCATTAAAGGAAGAGGGTATAATTGTGAAGTGTGAGTATTTAGAAACATTGGTAACACATGTATCCATACATGTGAAAACGTCTGGAAAAAATAATTACTTTTCTCCTCTGCCTGATACTGGTTTATGTAGGTAGCCATGTGGAGCACATGCATGGCTGCATGATGTGCCCAGTGTCTAAGCCACTGCTCCCTGGACAATGGAAGCAGAGGTTACTTGACTGCTAGCTCTATGATGTACCCAGTGTCACTGGACGGTGGACTGTGTACAGTGTACAGGACAAATGTCCATAATCTGACCAGCGTCCATTTCAGAAAAAAGTATTCTTGAGGGACCAGCGAGCATTATACTCCAATTCATCAATTTTGGCAGAAAGATTTAGATATTGCACACATCAGACATTGTATGTGCAAGGCCAGGACATCGCGTCAGCGTGCAAAATGCACGTGTTCAAAAGCTATGGCAAAAAAAAAAAAAGCCGAAAAAAAAAAAAACAGCACAGAAATCTGGGAAGCAGTGAAAAACAGAAGCGGTGAAAGATTTGAAAAACAGAGGCAATGAAAACAGTAACTTAACTTTTGAGGGCTTCATCATTCATCAAGTGTTGAGTTACACAGCTCTTGTGTAACAAGAAGTGTATGGAATAGGTTAATGTGTACATGTAGCGGAGAGAGAAATAGAGGCATTGTGTAGCAGGTGGAGCTTCACTTGTATTGGCTTGGTTTAGAGTTCTTCAGAGTCTTGGGTTTTCTGCTCGTAGAATACGTTGACGTTATTTTTTTGTTGTACGTATGTGTACATTTTACTTGCAGCCAGATTTTGAATAATCTGGTGTTTCAAAGGATGTTTGTGTAGTTTGATGCAAGCATCAGTCAGGCCGTTAGCCCAGATGCATACAGAAGCCAGTGTTTCTTTGAATATCTCTGCACTAGTTTCAGTTCATTGTCATGCCAGAATATCCCATGGGTCACGTCAAGGTTTAGGATCTGACCACCTCCCTTGGCCATTAACAAAATGTGACAGATAGCGTGCACACGCAAGATTTCAGGAAGAGCTGCATCTTCTTTCTGACTTGTCGGAAGATAGTGACGTTCATTTTTGATGGAAGCTCACCATTGTGTGTATATGTTACTTGCAATAATGTTCAATGGGAATTCTGTTGCTTTTGATATCAACGGGTACATGTGCATGATCTTTAAGAAAAGAACGGATGTGTCAGCATCAGACAGTTTGTAGGGGGGGGGGGTGAACAGCTGTCGACAGCTTACTGCTTATTGTCTGCTGCTGTACAGTGTCTTAGTGGACAGTTGTAACGGAGAGCTCTTTCTGATATCTGCAAAGGTGATGAGGTGATGGCCGAAAGTTACAAGGACTTGTCATCATTATCTTTCTCTCTTCATGGTGCATGGTGCTTATGGCTTACCGTGAACATTGGCATTAGTGTGTAATAACAGTGAAAGTTCTGTTGGAGTGAATGTTAATGGTGGTGTCTAAGACACTGTATCGCACTCAGGTTGTGGATATGTGTAAAGCACTAGGATGGGGATGTTCCGTTGTTGATGCTTTGCATGTTCGGTAATTGATGAAAATCACAAAAGTTACGACCTTGGCATCTCTTTGTGTTTCAGGTCAAGGTAAATGGTTCAGTACTTTATGAATTAAGTTTTGGATTCATTTATCTTCAGTAGGCAAGTTCTTTGGCAGCCTCGCTACCATATCTGGGTTTCTTTGCTAATGGAGCAAGGAATTCCAATAAAAATTTGCCTTGTTGACGATTGCATCCCTATATTTACTTGCCAGGACATTTCAGTCTTTTGCCATTGGCGATTTGACCATATTTTTTCACATGCTGCTTTTCACATATATACTGATGAGGTTTACTGGTCCTTAAAAGTTGTGGCACATGTGTGTATGATTGCCTTGAAATGTTTCCTTTTGTTTTTTGCCTGCAACTTTGGTAGTTGCTGTTGAATAACTGTGTAATTAGATCCAAAGCTGCCAGATGAAGCTCTCATTTAAGTGTCCGTGGACAGAGTAATGACGGTAAAGCCTGGCAAATTGCTGCCAGCTGGAGCCGCAAGCCCTGAAGCCTCCGATCTGAGCGGGATTGACAAGTTCAGTAGAAATAACTGTCTACTCAGACAAGAATTGTTGGCGGGGACAAGATTTCTAAATGTCCCTTATAGTAAATTTTCGTCCTCATCAGACGCCTTGGAGACCACTGCCCTGAAGATAACACAAAATTACCAGCAAATGGATTTTGACTGAGACTCACAAACACATACTAGGGAGTAGATTTCAGACTTATTTTTCAGGGATGAGTGAATAGGCTGCCGATGTCATATACGGTTGTTCACCTCATCGGGAGCGGTTACGAAGACATAGGTTCATTTTATTTCACGCAGCTGCTGTTGATCAGAATTGCCAAATGTGTTGTTTTGTGGAATGAAAAAATCGGTTTTTGTGACGGGACCATATGAGTTTGAAGCCTCGAGAGCATGGTGTGGTAAAGGCGCTGATGTCTGTGGGCACCGCTCTTCTTTCGCGCTCGCTTCCAAGACGAGGCATCAGAAATGACAGCCTCCACATTCAGAGTTTATCAGCCGCAATGCAAACTTTGCTGCCACAGCAGAATGAAATTGCCTGGCCGCAATTCTGGGAGATTTGAAATCAATAAACAATCATACCGGCGACAATGGCAGGCTGGAAATTAGACGAGACTTTCTTATCAGACATTGTTAGTTTTAAGACACATCAGTTAATGGTGGAATGAGTTCAACAGAAAGCATGAGCTTGATTCACACCCAGAACAATCTTTCACGCAGCATTTTCATTTCTGCGTTTTTTTTTTTTTTAATTATTTGGAGATGGCTATCAAATGAATCTATAACAATTTTTTTTTGGCCTTTTTTTTCCCCTAATTATCTTTATCTGCAGTATATGAAAAAGTACATTGAAAATAGTGGTCAGTTTGGATGAATGAATGAATGAATGATAGAGCTTTACGCAATATATTCCAGCCCTATCATGACGAGAACAAATTTAAACCAGGAAGCAGTGAATAATTTTCAATGCCATGAGAACATCCAGAAACAAATATAATAGATGCAGGTATTTAAGACTGGTTGAAGGAACCCAAAATTTGTAACTGTTAAATATCGAAAACCATTCAAATGAATGAATGAATGATTATGGCTTAATGCCACACATGTAACTCTTATATTGTGTATATTAAATATGATGTAATTAGTGTGTATATGTCTCATAGATAGTATAAAATTCATTGTAGTATGGGTTTAAAATGATGAGACGACTTTTAAGGCTGCGTTTGTTGTGTGAATTCAACATACATTTGTGTGGATGGATGATGATGTGCAGACTTTAGCATGTTGCCTGTATGAGTACATTACTATGAACGAGCAAAAATATTATGCTTCATGAAAGAACAAAATAAGATTTTTACTCGTACTTCATGGAAAAGGATTTTTTTGTGTGTGTGTGAAATAAATTCAGAATCTGATCAAAACTGTGCGCCACTGCAGCACTATCTGAATGAAGTAGAGTTTTTAGAATTCATTCATAACCGTTCATTTTCAGATTTAAGATTTCTTTTATTTTTTCCTGATGTTTAAACGAGCAAACAAGTTGGATGTTTGTTATTCTTTGATCTAAAAATAGATTTATAACAGAAACCAAATACTCCATTTGGATATCTTTGAAGTTGAAGGAAAAACACTTCATAAAAACTCTAAAATGGAAGCCTTGAAAATTAAGAGTCTAGTTTTTATTTCTGCCATATTTGATTTTTAATCTAACTCTGCTATGGCAGACTGAACCAGTACATTTTCATATAAACTTGCTGTTAAGTGTAATTTCCCCGCATGGGTTTGCGGGGTGTAGCTAAGGGTGGAAGAGTTTAATATGCCTAAGTCGTGGTTTTATCTAAAAGGTCTTGAAGGAATTCTTAACATTTCGTTGACAAGGTGGTCATATATTACCTGATAACCTGCATGGAGGTAATAAAGTTAATCCTGTT
Organism: Acanthopleura granulata; assembly: GCA_016165875.1. NCBI lineage: Eukaryota > Metazoa > Mollusca > Polyplacophora > Chitonida > Chitonidae > Acanthopleura > Acanthopleura granulata. The sequence continues at coordinate 5,246,504 of JABBOT010000017.1, forward strand.
TAGCAGGCATTGTTAGGACTCTGATTATGCACAGTGACAAGACAGCCGGTCAGAGGACTCTGATCGTGCACAGGGACAAGACAGCCTGTCAAAGGACTCTGATGGTGCACAGGTACAAGACAGCCTGTCAGAGGACTCTGATTGTGCACAGTGACAAGACAGCCTGTCAGAGGACTCTGATGGTGCACAGTGACAAGACAGCCTGTCAGAGGACTCTGATGGTGCACAGGGACAAGACAGCCTGTCAGAGGACTCTGATTGTGCACAGGGACAAGACAGCCTGTCAAAGGACTCTGATGGTGCACAGTGACAAGACAGCCTGTCAGAGGACTCTGATTGTGCACAGTGACAAGACAGCCTGTCAGAGGACTCTGATGGTGCACAGTGACAAGACAGCCTGTCAAAGGACTCTGATTGTGCACAGGGACAAGAGAGCCTGTCAAAGGACTCTGATTGTGCACAGTGACAAGACAGCCTGTCAAAGGACTCTGATTGTGCACAGTGACAAGACAGCCTGTCAAAGGACTCTGATTGTGCACAGTGACAAGACAGCCTGTCAGAGGACTCTGATGGTGCACAGTGACAAGACAGCCTGTCAAAGGACTCTGATTGTGCACAGTGACAAGACAGCCTGTCAAAGGACTCTGTTTGCCCACAGTGACAAGACATCCTGTCAAAGGACTCTGATTGTGCACAGGGACAAGACAGCCTGTCAAAGGACTCTGTTTGCCCACAGGGACAAGACAGCCTGTCAAAGGACTCTGATTGTGCACAGTGACAAGACAGCCTGTCAGAGGACTCTGATGGTGCACAGTGACAAGACAGCCTGTCAGAGGACTCTGATTGTGCACAGTGACAAGACAGCCTGTCAGAGGACTCTGATGGTGCACAGTGACAAGACAGCCTGTCAAAGGACTCTGATGGTGCACAGTGACAAGACAGCCTGTCAGAGGACTCTGATGGTGCACAGTGACAAGACAGCCTGTCAAAGGACTCTGATGGTGCACAGTGACAAGACAGCCTGTCAGAGGACTCTGATTTGTGCACAGTGACAAGACAGCCTGTCAGAGGACTCTGATGGTGCACAGTGACAAGACAGCCTGTCAAAGGACTCTGATGGTGCACAGTGACAAGACAGCCTGTCAAAGGACTCTGATGGTGCACAGTGACAAGACAGCCTGTCAGAGGACTCTGATGGTGCACAGTGACAAGACAGCCTGTCAGAGGACTCTGATGGTGCACAGTGACAAGACAGCCTGTCAGAGGACTCTGATGGTGCACAGTGACAAGACAGCCTGTCAGAGGACTCTGATGGTGCACAGTGACAAGACAGCCTGTCAGAGGACTCTGATGGTGCACAGTGACAAGACAGCCTGTCAGAGGACTCTGATGGTGCACAGTGACAAGACAGCCTGTCAGAGGACTCTGATGGTGCACAGTGACAAGACAGCCTGTCAAAGGACTCTGATTGTGCACAGGGACACCTGTCAAAGGACTCTGTTTGCCCACAGGGACAAGACAGCCTGTCAAAGGACTCTGATTGTGCACAGTGACAAGACAGCCTGTCAGAGGACTCTGATGGTGCACAGTGACAAGACAGCCTGTCAGAGGACTCTGATTGTGCACAGTGACAAGACAGCCTGTCAGAGGACTCTGATGGTGCACAGTGACAAGACAGCCTGTCAAAGGACTCTGATGGTGCACAGTGACAAGACAGCCTGTCAGAGGACTCTGATGGTGCACAGTGACAAGACAGCCTGTCAGAGGACTCTGATGGTGCACAGTGACAAGACAGCCTGTCAAAGGACTCTGATGGTGCACAGTGACAAGACAGCCTGTCAGAGGACTCTGATGGTGCACAGTGACAAGACAGCCTGTCAGAGGACTCTGATGGTGCACAGTGACAAGACAGCCTGTCAGAGGACTCTGATGGTGCACAGTGACAAGACAGCCTGTCAGAGGACTCTGATGGTGCACAGTGACAAGACAGCCTGTCAGAGGACTCTGATGGTGCACAGTGACAAGACAGCCTGTCAGAGGACTCTGATGGTGCACAGTGACAAGACAGCCTGTCAGAGGACTCTGATTGTGCACAGTGACAAGACAGCCTGTCAGAGGACTCTGATGGTGCACAGTGACAAGACAGCCTGTCAAAGGACTCTGATTGTGCACAGGGACAAGAGAGCCTGTCAAAGGACGCTGTTTGCCCACAGTGACAAGACAGCCTGTCAAAGGACTCTGATTGTGCACAGTGACAAGACAGCCTGTCAAAGGACTCTGATTGTGCACAGTGACAAGACAGCCTGTCAGAGGACTCTGATGGTGCACAGTGACAAGACAGCCTGTCAAAGGACTCTGATTGTGCACAGTGACAAGACAGCCTGTCAAAGGACTCTGATTGTGCACAGGGACAAGACAGCCTGTCAAAGGACTCTGATGGTGCACAGGGACAAGACAGCCTGTCAAAGGACTCTGTTTGCCCACAGGGACAAGACAGCCTGTCAAAGGACTCTGATTGTGCACAGTGACAAGACAGCCTGTCAAAGGACTCTGATGGTGCACAGGGACAAGACAGCCTGTCAAAGGACTCTGATTGTGCACAGGGACAAGACAGCCTGTCAGAGGACTCTGATTGTGTACAGTGACAAGACAGCCTGTCAGAGGACTCTGATGGTGCACAGTGACAAGACAGCCTGTCAAAGGACTCTGATTGTGCACAGGGACAAGACAGCCTGTCAAAGGACTCTGATGGTGCACAGTGACAAGACAGCCTGTCAAAGGACTCTGATTGTGCACAGTGACAAGACAGCCTGTCAGAGGACTCTGATGGTGCACAGTGACAAGACAGCCTGTCAAAGGACTCTGATTGTGCACAGGGACAAGACAGCCTGTCAGAGGACTCTGATGGTGCACAGTGACAAGACAGCCTGTCAAAGGACTCTGATTGTGCACAGTGACAAGACAGCCTGTCAGAGGACTCTGATGGTGCACAGTGACAAGACAGCCTGTCAAAGGACTCTGATTGTGCACAGGGACAAGACAGCCTGGCAGAGGACTCTGATGGTGCACAGTGACAAGACAGCCTGTCAAAGGACTCTGATTGTGCACAGGGACAAGACAGCCTGTCAGAGGACTCTGATGGTGCACAGTGACAAGACAGCCTGTCAAAGGACTCTGATTGTGCACAGTGACAAGACAGCCTGTCAGAGGACTCTGATGGTGCACAGTGACAAGACAGCCTGTCAAAGGACTCTGATGGTGCACAGTGACAAGACATCCTGTCAAAGGACTGTAATCGTGCATAGTGACAAGACAGCGTGGCAGTGTTGACATTAGTATTATGATGGTAGATGTGAATTAACTTAAAGCGTGTGACACATCCATGCAGACACCTGCGCGTAGCTTTACTAAATAAACACATTGATACAAAACAGCCACATGATTGGTAAAATCTTCATTAATTCTGACTTAATTCAGCATGTTTAAAAGTTTATAGTCCCAGGAGTGTTATAAGGAAACATTTTGTTTTTTTTTTTTTGTGAAAACACATTTTTTTCTCTCTCTCTCTTTTCTCCCTTCCCTTCACCCATCCTTACACTGACAGATTTCATAGGTGTGTAAGTTCTAATATGTCACATGGCAACACACAGTTGTTGCATCAGAAACCATGAGAAGGGAGATAGCGATAACTCGTCAGTTAAATATGTCACGTCAAGATACAGTTGTTGCATCAGAAACCATGAGAAGGGAGATAGCGATAACTTGTCAGTCAAATATGTCACATGGCAAGATACAGTTGTTGCATCAGAAACCATGAGAAGGGAGATAACGATAACTTGTCAGTCAAATATGTCACATGGCAAGATACAGTTGTTGCATCAGAAACCATGAGAAGGGAGATAGCGATAACTTGTCAGTTAAATATGTCACGTCAAGATACAGTTGTTGCATCAGAAACCATGAGAAGGGAGATAGCGATAACTTGTCAGTCAAATGCTTCCAGCCCATGACAGATCATCATATCATGAAACACAGATTTTTACGGCGTAACTCAGTGCAGATGGAATTACCGATTTTTAATACCAAGAAATGTTTTGGCAGCTGCAGGAAAACACATTATGTAATCACCTAAGTTTTGCTGAGCAGTGAATTGTTAAACATGAATTAATTAAGAACCTGACAGGTTTTTAATCTCGGTAGTGGTGACTATAGTGATTAAATCATTGCACCAATTAAGTTGTGATGGAAAGTTTGGAAATTTTGTGTTCTTCCTGTGTCTTATTGCCAGCCAAGTCACATATGATATACTGCTATTTTATAAGTGTGAAGTGTGGCATCTATTTGGCCTAAGAAACAGAGTTATGATGTACAGGCATGGAAACAGGTGGCCAATATTAAAAATATGTTTATTTGCCTTAACCTGATCAACAATCCAGACAAGGCTCCACTCTTAAAGTGTTTAATGCACTTTAGATTAATATTTTTATGGTTTTCTCTCAATGTTCATTTATTTAAAATCCTCATCTTCTTCATGGCAAAAATTTAAAAAAAAAAAAAAAGAGATGCTTAATGACATAACAAGTTTTTATGTAGGGTAGGGATACATTCAACTAAGAATTTTTTAATGAAATCTGAATCTGGCAAACTTAAGTTCTGATCAGATTCTTGAAGCACTAACTGTCAGTTACATGGTGGAAAGCTGAATATATAGATAGACTGTTGGAAAGTTTAACTTGAAAGATCTGGACAGGTTAAGACTGGTGTGGTCTGCCAAAATTTCATCAACTCTTCATTTTGATAGAAACTGTTTTTCTTCTTGAAAATCGGTTCAATGTGGTGTTGGTAAATAGACGTTGAAATGGGTGTAACTTTTTGGTTCACACATTGATGGATATACTGTTAACCTTAACTTGCAGATAAATCAGTGAAACTTTGAAAAGTTGAATGCAATTAAGAAATTCTGGATGAATAGTGATGAGTTACTGGCCTGTGTACACATTGATGTCTTGTCAGTTGAAAGAGGAATACGTGCCAGAACTTTGCATGGGAGTAAAATCTTTCAAGTCATAACTTCTTTGAACTGTCACTGCCTGGAACAAGATGTTAGCTGTTAGGCTCAGTTGTAGCAGCCAGCATCTGGAAGTTGTTAGGCCAGTGTAGGTCTGTTTATAAGCTGCTCACCAAACACCAGATTATCCAGTCAGCCTGTAACTGGTTTGAATACCCTCTGTCAGAAGTGTAGAACTGAACATGGATTCTTCTTGTCAAGAGCAAGAAATTGACAATTGGCCTGTGAACTGTGGAAGATTTCTGAGTGAGAAATGTTTACGCTGTACATTATCTGAGCCATATCTCTCACTTTGGGCTACTTATCCTGTTTATTATGGGCCATTTGCCAATTTCTATAGATTGGATATTCTTGCTGACATTTTTATAAAGGTACGGAAATTACAGCCAGTATCTGATAGACTACTGTATTGTATGTTAGTTCAAACAGGCCCTAATCTTGCCATGACAAAGGTAGTTAAAAACATTTTTTTTTTAAATTAAAAAAATTCTTGTGCAGAGGATTTAGATGTACTGTTCTTCAGTCCTGACTTTACAGTTGACCTTATTATATATCTTTAGGCTAACAGCAGGTATGCATTTTGTTGATGTTGTCACTCTTGGAGAACTCCATTAGGGGGGTTTTGAGTTCAGAATCTTTTTTCGCTGACGGTAAAAACAGTTTTACTGCATCATCTGATTTGTAAAAAATGTTAGGTAACATTTAGTAACTTAAATTTACTGATCAGCCATATCACCTTGTTCAGGAGGTACAAATGACGTTTCTTTTCTTCAGTAATTTCTTAAGTTCACAAACCTTCAGCTCCTCAGTTTTCACCATGGTTCATCCATGAGTGTATAAATACTTTTTTATACACTCATGTTATAGCAGATATAATCAGAAATAGTTGCCTAACATTTTTGTCCAGTCGCGCGGTGCAATAGCACTTCTCTTAACTTTAGCGATACAAGAGTTAGAACTGGTAACTCCCCTACTGGATGTCTCATGTCAATAACTCAATAAAGTCCACAAACTACGTTCATTGAGATTTGGTGCATTTTTTGACATCATCCTTTAAGAAGCCTGTAATTATGGTTTAGTAAACATTTAACCTTGTGACACACTTGAGCTACTTTTTCTTGTTTTTGTTACTTTTTAATATACATACAAGTACTTTCTTAACTTCTGTACTGAGCAAGGCTTTTTCTTTAAATACCTAACAGCACAAAGCTCGTTGACAGTTTGCCAAGCCTAATTGTCTTTGTTTCCCTGGTTAGGCTTGTTGAAGGTGAAGGAAATATTTACGAGGTCTATTTTTCACTGTTTGTCACAATTTTGCTTGGAGCAGACGGCGCGTAACTCACATCAGCAACAATAGGCCAAGGCCATAACTCCTGCAATAAGCAATGCTGCAGCAACTCATCACTTAGGGCCCCCGGCAGAATGCCGCTAGCCTGTAGGCTACCCCCTCAACGGCTCAGGGTCACAACCCCGGGGGAGCTCATTGTGGTGTAAGACAAATTACCACGCTACTGTTTTACAACAAACAACTGGTGAACTTTGGATGGAACTTTGTTTCAGTGCCACTCCATTTCTCTGGTCCAGATCTGCAGCTTTTGTTTGGCATTTTGCTAGTCCAACTTACATAGCTTCCAGAATTATTCCCAGTATTATTACTCAATAATGTAAATGGTAATTGGCCTTTCCAGCCTTAGCTTTGTAATCTGAACTAGCCTCTTTTTTTTCGGTAGCCATTCTAGAACAGTAGGTGGAAAGCTTGATTGTATAACATGGCTGCTGCAAGTTTTTGTTTTTGTAAGAACTGAGGCATTGGATCTTTATGTTGGTATTAAAACAGGAAAATAAAAGAAAGTTAATCGATGTGTGTGTTGGGCATACAAGCTTTTATTACTGCAGGGCATGGAATGGTGTCTACGGTGATAATAGAGATATTACACGTACGGTGTTGTTTGTAAGGATCAAAATACTCCAGGCTCCTTGAAATTTTTTCTTTAAACTGGCGCAAAAAATGATTAAGAACCTTAATCTCTGACATGTCCAAGGCTAGTGCGGTACGAATTTGCGTGCCTTCTCAGATTTAATTAAACATAAATATATATTTGCTGCAGCTGTTTTCTGATTTATAGTTCATGCATTCGGTTAAATTATTGTATTAAGTTACACATGTTTTGTAATCCCCTCAGTATTTTTGAGCCGTTACAGTTTTGTGCGCAGGAGTGTGCGTAAATATTTTGGTCCCTGTAATATTGAAAGATGAAAATTTCAATGTTAGGTACATGACATGTGTCTGGTATTCCATGGTGATTTCAGGGTGATAACTGTGGAGTATGTTTATAGCCTGTTTGAAGTACGTTATGGAAATTCTTTCCCTGAAGATCATGCTATGATGTTGGGTTTATGGCCGACTTCCATGTACCTCAGATTTACATTGCTGGAGTCTCTCTGATCCATCTGCTCCTTTCAGATGAGAATCTGGGCTTCCTCGATGAAGATATGTAAACACAGGAGGATGGCCATCAGAATTAGGCCAAGGGACCTATGATTTTCCTGCCTCGTTAATTCTGCAAACTGCCGATCTATGCATACTGTAACTTTCCAGCTACAGAGAAATATGTATCTGTTACCTCTGTCAAAAGCATAAGAACATACATTGTAAGGACAAATTTAAGATCTCCAATTTGTAGAGCCTTTACCTGCGAGTAAGTTGGGTGTTCTCAGGGTTTACCATATATTGAAACCTGTTAATGGTCTCCTGTAAATATTTATTTGGTTTGTTTGTTTGTTTTTGTATGTGTTTATTTAGTTATACAGTGCTCAAGAATTTTTCACTGATATAAAGGCAGTCGGGTTGATGGGTGTAAATATTTATATGTAAAGTGTTTAACCAATAACATGTAAACCAAGTGTCACCAGAATTAACAGCCATGCTTTAAGGGCTTTGTGCATGTCGACAGCCTTCTGACTTCAGTCTGTAACGAACCAGCAAGAGTTGGATTTGAACCCTCCATGTCGCTGGTCATGGGAGGATCAGCTGCAGCCAAAACATTATCTGAGATAATCAGTGAGTGACAGCCCCTTGTGTTTAAATAAGTGCTGTTTTTCTTCCCCTATGAAAAATAACTTCTGCTATTTTCCGCATTTTGGTGTTTACCAGTATTGAAACTCAGTTTTCCAGTAGGGTATCATCCAACCTTCCAAACAAACCTCAAAACAACTTTCTAAAATCAGTAGAAATGAGCAACTTAATTATGGACAAAATTTTAGGTCATTAAGGGTGTCCTTTATGATTTTTGGTACTGTACAGGTTCATCAGTCTACTACTGAGGAAGGAAGAGTATTTTTTCAGGGTGCTTACTGCACAGGCAGGTTTTCATGTGAATGGCGGGCTGTATATGTCAGTTTAAGCACTGTGGCATGTGTACACTTTTGTAACCCGGATGTTGGGATTAGCTGAGTCAGCTGATTTTCTGCCTGGTCAACTTTGATAAATGAGAGGCCATAGGAAAAACATGTGAATGTCATCATTACTGGTGTACATGTATAATGATGGTGTCTGGTGAACTCTATGAGTGCAGCATATTCCTGCTTAAACATGCTTCACTGTGAGTTCCAGTCCAGCTCCAGCTGGCTTCCTCTCCGGCCAAACGTGGGAAGGTCTGCCAGCATCCTGCAGATGGTCGTGGGAAGGTCTGCCAGCATCCTGCGGATGGTCATGGGTTTCCTCGGGTTTTCTCCCACCATAAATTGCTGGCCGTCGGTGTACAAGTGAAATATTCTTGAGAATGGCATAAATCACCAATCAAATAAATAAATAAATCAAATATGCTAAAACAAGGGAGGCTATGCTCACTTGATTTTGTGTTTGCTGTTCACCCTCTTTGGTCTTGAGACAGGGGTATGGCGGCAAGGGGGGGGGGGGAGTTTGGAGGTGTTGGTGAGTCTCTCACTAGATTTTTCATCACAGAAGTATCAGTACCAAACAGTGGTGTGAAAAAGCTCTTGTTTTGTAGTTGCCAGGTAATTGTAGGTTTGTACAAGGCCTGAGTCACACTGTCAATTGAGGATCGGCTAACTTTTAACTTTTAAAGACCCAGTTGGACTGATACTCTAAAAATGTGGTTTGAAGTCTGGTAATTTAACTGTAACATTATACACATTAATCCAAAGCCTTTCACTCATGAAAACAGTTGATTGATTGATCTGTTGGTCAAATATTTGAACTCTGATGTATTTAGCATTGGCCTGATGTCTTTTAGCGTACACCATTCACCCAACAAGGGGCCTGAGTGTAAGATAACACAAAACAACAGATAACAAGGGGGAGGTGGAAACTATTGTTGGTTTTTTAATTGGTCATAAAACAACTTTGATATTTGAGTTATAGGTGTGCTTTTACCTGTGTTATGTAGCATGCATATATAAAAACTGATATCTGTCAGAAATGTTTTACTAATACCGTGATTAAAGGTATTAATTGTAAATTTTGTTTTCTGAGTATGCAAATAAGGGAATTGATAAATTACTTATATATTTAATTGGTGGTTAGTGCCAGGCTCAAGAAGTTGTCACATACTGAATCAAACCAGGGTTATGGTTTGGAGAAAGCTGTAAAATTGTGATAAATTATGGTAAATTGGTAAATTATGAATTATTATTGTTAATAATTGGATTAATAAACCACCCTTTATGTTAAAGACAAATAGCTCTGTGCCTTTATTAGATATTTTATTGTGCATTGTCTCATATTTCAGCCTCCGTGGACTGCACCCCCTCTTGACATATTAATCATCTTACGGTTTTGGGCGTATGCTAAGCTCCTACCAGACGTGTGAGGATTGGTCCTAATGGGCTGCTGTAGGCTGCACTGTAATTCTTTAACCTCTTTATTAAGGTGTTTATTTAAGCATATTCCGAAGGCATTATTCTGTGATGACTGAGAAAATTATACTTTTTGCGAAGCCCTGAAACTGGCCAATCCAACCAATGCAGTTTTGTCTTCAAAATCAACTTAAAAATGTGCATAGATTGCACTGAAAGCTACTTTTTCACATGCAAAAATGTTGAGGAATTAGGGTAGTAACGGTTAAACTGAGATCTGATTTATGCCGTAACAAGCCCACATTGTAAAATTGATCCCCTTAGTGGCCTATCTCCGTGATGATTGGTGACACTCGTATGTCAAAGATCAGGGTAAGTCGAGATTGGTAGGCTGAACCATGATTAGATTAAGTCATCCAGGGTGACAAATATAATTTTGTGTGGTCAGAGATGTAGTTTACAGTATGTTGCCTTAGAACTCTCTGAACAGCCATGCAGTTTTTTTTCAGTTTAATTACTCTCCATGCCTTCCTTGTTCTTTGACATCTGGCATTTGACTTTTTTTAACCAGCCTTGCCTGCATGTTATGCATGCAAGACACTCCACTGTAACCTTCTGTTTCTTTGAATCAGGCCACAGTACCTGCCACCACTACTCCTCTTGGGCTCTTTCTGTTCTGCAGGTCATTTCAACACAGAAATGTCAATAAGACAATCTCCCCCCCTCCACCACACTTAAATTTTTTTTTTTGAATTTATCTTTCTGCAGGTGTGGAAAAAATTATTTTGAAGTACGGGTTGGATGGGTTTGTTCTTCTGCTCACACAGGGAAGTTAACACCATACATCTGATTAACTTCTGTTGTTGTTGTTTATTTCCTTTTTTGTTCTTAAATCTGTACCTTTTCCCTATCCAAAAGAAGGGATAAAGGGATAGAGCCCTTCAGATAGAGTACAGTTTGAGATTTTGAACTTGCTGGCATGGCGTCAGGGAGAGCAGACAGGTAACCATGTATGTTCACCTGGTTTTAAGTAGGACAACATTAATTGCCAAAGAAAAGTAGGGAGAATTTTTTAGCCCATTGTTAATAGTGCTTGGTGTGAATATTTATTGACATTTGTGAAGGCGCATTTATTAATGAATTGCACATGTATGAATGACTGTGGTATGAAAATAAAGAACTTTATTAGGATATTAAAGTATCTATAATGCTTAGAGGAGAACACGTAATTTGTACTCTTGTTAGGAATGAGGCGAACAGAATGAAATATAGAAAAGCTGTTGGAACAATGCAAACTATAGATGAACATGTACATGGTCTCCAATTGCTGTTTTGGTGGGATCATTTGTCATTGTGTGCTAAGCTTACTTGCTGCCTTGGTTGTTGCCAAATAATATGACCTCAACCTCCCCCCACTCCCATCCCCTTCTACCCATAACATTCTACTTTGGGCTAAGTCCATTCCATTGCCATAATACATTACCTTAATCAGTCACTCAGTCCACTTTGTGGTCAATCTGTCAGTTGGTCAGTCAAGCAGACAGCAGACGGAGATGTTACATGCAATTGGCTAAGTGTCAAGGCAGCAAGAATCTTAGTGAAAGCCCGGCCAATTTTCAAAGACAATTATCCTCTAAAGGTACGAGTTCGTTTTCGAAAGAGCAAAGTTTACGCCATCTGTACTACACCTAGCTTTTGTTGAGGGCTCACTTTGTCACCTTGCATCCAGAAAGGCCCTTAAAGCCAATTCACCTCGACAGTGACCGGTTAAAAATCCCAAAAACCAATTTTCAAATGCTTGTGACGTACTATCCCTGCAGGGCCCGGCCTTTTCAATCATTTAAATTAAATTAGTTGCTTGTCTCAGACGTAGGTACTGAATTTAATTTGACTGAAAATTTTCACAAGCTTGGGCGTACATGAGTGTGTATTAGCACAGGACCCGATTTCCCCAGCGACATTCTGGTCATGTAAGGTTTAACAAGGGAACAAGTGTGGCCTGTTAGCAGGGATGACTGTAGACTGAAGGTCAACGCTCAGATTCTGACTCTCCTGAGTGCTCTCTCCTGGCACCCACAAACCTTCAACCTTAATTATGCCCAGAGATTTTTCCAAGTCTAAATCACCAGGTTTAAAAGTATTTTGGGGGTAATCTCAGTTTAGACATTTCAAGTTCAAAATTTTAACACACTTAGGAGGTTTGGGGTTAGACTGTCATATTGTATCCACTGTTTGTCATTGTCTGTACAGGCCATTATTGTCAGTACAGACCATCATTGTCTCCACAGTCCATCATTGTCTGTACAATGCATCATTGTCTGTACAGGCCATTATTGTCTGTACAGGCCATCATTGTCTCCACGGTCCATCATTGTTTGTACAATCCATCATTGTTTGTACAGGCCATTATTGTCTCTACAGTCCATCATTGTCTGTACAGGCCATCATTGTCTGTACAGGCCATCATTGTCCATCATTGTCTGTACAGGCCATCATTGTCTGTACAGGCCACCATTGCCTCTGCAGTCCATCATTGTCTCCACAGTCCATCATTGTCTGTACAATCCATCATTGTCTGTACAGGCCATTGTTGTCTCTACAGTCCATCATTGTCTGTACAGGCCATCATTGTCTCTACAGGCCATCATTTTCTGTACAGGCCAACATTGCCTCTACAGTCCATCATTGTCTGTACAGGCCACCATTGCCTCTACATGCCATCATTGTCTGTACAGGCCACCATTGTCTCCACAGTCCATCATTTTCTGTACAGTCCATCATTGTCTGTACAGGCCATTATTGTCTCTACAGTCCATCATTGTCTCTGTATGCCATCATTGTCTGTACAGGCCACCATTGCCTCTGCACTCCATCATTGTCTGTACAGTCCATCATTGTCTGTACATGCCATCATTGTCTGTACATGCCAACATTGCCTCTACAGTCCATCATTGTCTGTACAGTCCATCATTGTCTGTACAGGCCATTATTGTGTCTACAGTCCGTTATTGTCTCTACATGCCATCATTGTCTGTACAGTCCATCATTGTCTCTACATGCCATCATTGTCTGTACAGGCCACCATTGCCTCTGCACTCCATCATCGTCTGTACAGTCCATCATTGTCTCTACATGCCATCATAGCCTGTACAGGCCACCATTGCCTCTGCAATCCATCATTGTCTCTACATGCCATCATTATCTGTACAGGCCATCATTGTCTCTACATGCCATCATTGTCTCTGTAGGCCATCATTGTCTCTACATGCCATCATTGTCTCTATAGGACATCATTGTCTCTACAGACCATCATTGCCACCACAAGTCATCATTGTCTCTATAGCCCAACATTGTCTGTACAGGCCATCGTTATCTGTGGGGGCCAGCATTGTCTGTACATGCCATCATTGTCTGTAAAGGCCATAATTGTCTCTACAGGCCATTGTCTCTAAGGGCCAGCATTCTCTGTACAATATGTCATTGTCTCTACAGACCACCATTGCTTCTGCATGCCAGCATTGTCTGTGGGGGCCACCATTGCCTCTATAGGCCATCATTGTCTCTACATGCCATCATTGTCTGTACAGGCCACCATTGCCTCTACAGTTCATCATTGTCTGTACAGTCCATCAGTGCCTCTACACTCCATCATTGTTTTTACAGTCCATCGTTGTCTGTACTTGGCATCATTGTCTCTACAGGCTGTCATTTCCACCGCGGGCCATTATTGTCGCTACAGGCCGTCGTTGTCTGTAAAGGCCATAATTATCTGTACAGGTCGTTGTCTCTACACACTTTGCCACCACAGGCCATCATTGTCTCTATAAGCCAACGTAGTCTGTAAAGGCCATAATTGTCTGCACAGGTCATTGTCTCTACACACCATCTTTGCCACCACAGGCCATCATTGTCTTTATAGGCCAAGGTAGTCTGTACAGGCCATCATTGTCTGTGGGAGCCAGCATTGTCTGTGGGAGCTAGCATTGTCTGTGGGAGCCAGCATTGTCTGTACGTGACATCATTGTCTGTACAGGCCATCATTGTCTGTGGGGGCCAGCATTGTCTGTGTAGGCCGTCATTATCTGTACAGGCCATTGTTGTCTGTAAAGGCCATAATTGTCTCTTCAGGCCATTTTCCCTATGGGCCATCATTGTCTGTACAGGCCATCATTTTCTGTAAAGGCCATCATTGTCACCGTACATAGTAAAACATTGGCTAACATAATTCATTGTGTAGAGATTACTTTGTTGTGTTATGTCACCAGTGGCTTCATGCATTGTGATACATAAACATGACGCATTTTTGTTCTAGATTTTTAGAATAACAAGTGTATCTATCAGGATGAAATTGTTTGTCATGATGACACAACATTAGAATAAGTGATTGCACTATCATGTTACATGAGCAGTATGATACGGGTATTTCTGGAATTTCTATGGCGGTCGTGCAAACATTATAACATTCACACTCCTCACACATTGAAACTGATGGGGTAAAAAATACACCACCTGCAGTTTTAAAATAACATTTTAATTGTTATAACAGTTTAATAACATTTTCATTGTTATAACAGTTTAATAACGTTTTCATTGTTACGGTCCATTAAACTGTATTCCACCGACTGATCAACCGTGAACGATATTCAGAATAGCCAAAAGTTCAAACGGTGAGAAGTATAACATAAATGTGGGTGTCCGAACAGATGTTTGAATACCGGACGTCCCCAGTTTCCTCCCACCATAATAGTGGTCGTATAATTGAATTCAAATACATAAATAAATAAGTATACCAGTCATCAAGACTAATTCATCATTCAATGGACATTAACCACAAGGCCACATTCCACAGCCTTTAATTTATTTATATATTTAATTATTTGATTGTTGTTGTACACCGTACTCAAGAATATTTCACTTATACAACGGCGGCCACCATTTTGGTGGGAGGAAACCGGGCAGAACCTGGAGGAAACCCACAACCATCCGCAGGTTGCTGGCAGACCTTCCCACGCACGGCCGGAAAGGAAGTCAGCATGAGCTGGACTTGAACTCACAGCCACCGCATTGGTGGACAGCTTCGGGTCATTGTGCTGCGATAGCGCGCTAACTGACTGAGCCACGGATGCCCCCCACAACCTTTAATACAAACCATTAGTTTGAAAGAACTTCTAAGAGTGAAAGGTATATAAAGAAAGAAATTAAGGCTACAACTGTGCTTTAAGGCCTTGCTCTCAGTGACAGCTTAGATATTTGAAGATAATGGTTTCACTAGTTTTTCTCGTCTTTGTATAGTTTTGTTTTCAGAAATTAAGAGCTGTAGCTCCCCTTTGCATTTGTGTCTTGTAACCTGTAGCCAGGATGACTGTAATGTCAAATGATCTCAAATCCAATTGTGTGTGATTTATCTGTTCAATTTAATTTATTGGTTTGAATGGGGTGGAGCCCAGAAATTGTGTTGCTTACATGTACTTCTACCTCTTGGTGATCAATACGTGTGAGCTACATTTACATGTACCTGTTACTTTGCTTACATTGCTAATAATTAAAGTTGAATACTGAACTCTTGAAGGGTTATGATGCAATTAAGTAAAGCTTATGGTTTATGTGCCTTGGTATATATACATAATAGGTTTTGTGTAAGCGCTATACATACTTGATCATCAGCCAAACTAGTACATAAATGATATTACAACATGACGGGTAGGTGTGTCAAATGCAGTTGTTATTCTGGCAGGTGTGAAGAATTAATGGGTGGTTGTGTTATAAGGTGTAGTAGGCAGTTATAAGTACAGCCACTGGACATTATTCCATGAGTAAATACACAAGGTGGATGATGTTACTGTTATGTTGCCAGCTGTGGTGTTTCCAGCGCCAAGAAATCAATACGTTAGATCTACTCATTTACTTCTCTTGGTACATGTGATTGATTTTGTTCATTGCTGTAGATTCTAAGAGAAATGATAATATCTGATTTGTAGAATCAAATTATGAGGGTCATAAATTATTACAAATGTGCATTGCGTGTCGTGTTATAACTCTGCCTGTCACCTTTAAGTAGACATGAAAGGTGATGTATTAGGAGCTACATTTTTAATTCAAGTTTTATGTCCTAGTGTGTGGAGATTTTGGCATGAGAATTGTCCTTTAACTCGACAGAAGTGCATGTGTATGTCCAATGTTTTTCACAGCTCTTGTTTCACAAAACACAATTGGCCTTATGTCTCAGGGTTTTTCTCCAATGGGTATATTTATCTTATAACCTTGAACTTGGGGTCAAAGAGGTCAGAGGTTAAAGGTGAAGATGTTTCCTGTGCCACTTTGTGCGCAAGTGTGTCATGCTGGTGTAGTAATTAATACTTGCATTATATGATCAAAACATTATACAGGTAATATGACCGGAATCAACTGTAAGAAAATTAAGGGGAATTGAAGATGTAAAAAAATATCGTGTTATTCTCCTTACCGTGGATTCTGGGAGGTCCTTGTAGCAGTTCCATGGAGAAGCCCTGGGTTGTGGAACAAGTCGTTTGTTCTAGTGACCGACGGACTTTGTGTCAGTCTCCTGACAAAGTTTCGGGATAATGCTCTTTCCTTCTGGACATTCCGCTCGATTCATGTCAATTTGTTTTCCCAGAAGCTGTCTTAGTGTCAAGATGTAATTTCTATTTGACCATCCAGAACAGCAGCACCAACTGGGCCTCCCACAAATGTCTGGAGGAGGTAGTGTCTTAGCCTTAGCCTGACCCAAGAAAGCCAATTGGAAGTCAGAGCTGAGACCTAGCAGGCCAATTAACGCCTGACACATGAGAGAGGCTCAGACCGCTCAGAGAAAAGCTCAAGTCAGCAAGAGTCCCAAGGAATCAGAGCTGTCCTTGCTATTGGCTGAGATAAGGTGTGAGACCATCCCAAGAATCCATAAAATTAAGGTAAATGTTTGGACAGAGTTGCTTATAACCATTCCAAGATATTGCCATGGTCAGAAATCTGGCTGAAAGTCATTAATCAGTCAGTTAGGTGTGATTCTGGAAGGCACAGACAAGGTGTCATGGAATAAAGGGAGTTTAAGGCCAGTTTTGCCTCTTGTATTCCCAGTTCTGTCTGGACCTGAGCCCCCTTGGAGTCCCCTTGACTGCTCTACTTTCTCAAGAGTCAGCGGGATGCTTAACAGCTTTTGACAGTCATTGGACCACTGAAGGATGGCCTGTTTCAGTGACGATACATCTGTCTTCGAATGACTGGAATTCAATCTGAGCAGATACCTCCCAAACTGACTGCACTACAGATGTTCAGTGTGATTCCAGAGGATAACACACTCCAAGGTACCCCAGCCGAGAAACTTGTCTTTGTTATCGAGTATTACACCGTGGGATTTTCCTGCGTCCAGGATCAATAATTTCAGCGAACAAAAGTCCATCGAGGATTTTGACAGGGATATAGCAGTTGCATTGCTCATCGGCCCACAGAATTGTTCTCTCTAATGCTCCATTTACCTATTGTAACCGACTTCTTTGATATCCAGCTCACTGACATTGGAGCAGAGTTTGTGATAATTCCCAGTTTGGGATTTCAAGTGACATGGAAGTTGTTCATGGAGAAATGGCATTAACATTTACCTCTGGAACGTCTCTGAGACAGAATAGTTGTGGAGCTGCGGACTGAAGACGATACACAGTATCTAGACAAGCCGGCACTCAAAGCCTGTTGAAGCTCAGCTGAAGAACAATTGTCAAGAAAGTTATTAATCTCGGACAGTTGTACGAACTTCTCCTCCGGACCTGTGTTGGTTGTAATGCCCTCTAGTCACTCACTGATGGTTTACCACAGGAATATTGCAGGTTGAGGTACGTCTAAGCCTCTGCAGTGACATGCATGATGTCCAGTGTAAGCTAAACTTTGTGCCGGCCCATTCACTCACCGAGAGCTTTATCAGTCATAGCCTGTGAGTATAGTGTACACCGATTATAAGTTCAGCCAGGCCTACTACTGCCTGAGTCACTTCACCAGGTTAGAGTGGTATTAAGGTAACAACAATATATCCCTTACTCTCTGAAACTCCAGTGGCATATGGCCCACTCAGACAGGTCTAGCACTGCCTAGTGTAACCCATTGGCCAGGGGCAGTCTAGGTAAGAGCTGACACCCCTCAGCTGTTAGGTACATACCCTGATCAGGCCAGTGTTGAGGCAGGGACTCAAGAGAGCTGGAGCTCTAACCAGTAAGCCTACTCTCCGGTTGACAAGCCCAGTGGTATAAGGAGACTAGGCCCTAGCTTAACTATAGACAGACGCTGTCTAACTGGGCTGTGGAGCTGCATGTACTGTCCAGATTATCTCTGCTACTCCAAGATGTCCTCAGACAGTACCGTTTAGCAGTTGTGCTGTGGTAAGTAAAAAAAAAAATATATATATATATGATGACATTATTCTAGAGGATGATGGGATTACCAGGTGCTGTCCAAGGACATGGGTCCTTGTTTTGGAAGGAGACGTTCCTTTGATTGTTTATATGTGGAAATCTGGGAGACATCCGTCAGCTGTAAGTGGGAAAAGTCCCACTACAAAAGGAGGCAGTTGAATTGTAGTTAATTTCAGTGGTGATTTATCATGTCTTACTACTGCTCAGAGTTTTTGCTCTCTGCTAATAGCTGGTAGGCTTGCATCATAGGTATAGTTTAACAGCAGACATGTAGTGTCACTTTTGTGACTCTTTTTTTGTTGTTGTTGTTTTTTTCATTTTCCTGATGGTTTTCTGATCGGAGACCTGTAATGATGATGGGTATACAGTATATTTATGGACGTTATGAAAAATGATATAAATTCCAAAATCCTCCTAGAGAAAACTATGAATAAAAATATATTCTTTTCATGTTCTTTTTTTTTTTTTTTTTTTTGAAGCCAGGCTGACATGTTAGAACAATCTCAAGTTAGCATTTTCAGTTCATGCTACTTTTTAAGAAATTGTACATATATTTAATGTTCAAAATGGCTGTGTAATCTGTCTGGCAGATTGTTATCATTTCGACTAAGATACATGTTCTTTTTTTTTTTTTTTTTTTTTTTGAAGCCAGGCTGGCATGTTAGAACAATCTCAAGTTAGCATTTTCAGTTCATGCTACTTTTTAAGAAATTGTACATATATTTAAAATTCAAAATGGCTTTGTAATCTGTCTGGCAGATTGTTATCATTTCGACTAAGATACATGTAGACAACGAGCAATATTATGCCATTCCAAGTCATGTCAGCTCATAACTTCTGGATGGAATGACAGTAGTCAGCCTTGTGGAATTACAAATATTTTATGACACTGAAAGGAAAAGGTTTCCTAGGTGAAAGTGGATGGCTGTAGGACTGTGCCGGAGTCATGCTTGGTTGTGCTGGGTAGTTATGCAAAAGAGAGAAGAGAGAAGAGGCAGAGGCCAGTCGGTTAAGGATTGAACTCTTTTTTGCTTAGCTGAGGAAGTCAGAACAGTTCCTTTGAGTGCTCCTGGTGAACAGACTGATCTGAAATTGCCACTCATTGGGTGAATAGAGTTTGGATCCATCCAAAATGAGGTAATAACCAGGCTTGTCCCTGAAGCTTTATCACTGTTGCAGGTTTGTGGGCTGAGTTATAACTTCAAACATTTGCTTGAATCCATAAAAAAACAAGAAAAACAGCAACATAAATCCTGAGAAATTTTTGACAGTATTCTCTAAAGATATTTTTTTCCGTACATCACAGTTTTGTGTCTGGATTTTATGGGCTTTGGGAAGCCTGCTTGGTGCACAAGACTGTTTGTTGTGTTAACGTGGACAGTTTGTGTTGTGATGTTGATTTTGGTGGGTATTTGTAGTAGTTATTATTTCATTGGGTGAAGAATTGATTTGTCTTGCATCTTCCCTCGGGATCATTGATTTATTGGATGGAGGGTTCGGCTTTCTGAAAGTTTGTATATTTTTTGTGTATTTTTTCAAGCAGTGATAATTTGATGGCTTTGTTTTTGTTTTTTGTTTTTTTTTGTGAAGGAAAATTGGATTGGATTATTATATTTGTTAGAGCTTTGGTTAACAGGAGATTTTTTCTAGAATATGGATGGGTGTTATAGGGGTGATTTTTCCATGGACAACATGCACAGTTCCAACTTAGTGATGTATTTTGGGACAAATTATGTTGTACTAGTATTTCTCTGTCAGGTATCTGTGTGCATATCTTGTTCCCTCATCAGAGAGTTGATACTCCTGATAGCACGAAACGTTGTTGGTGGCTTTAAAGTAACATTTGATCAAACTTACTCTATGGCATTTCTAAAGTGCTTAACGTGCATGAACCACGCTAGTTCGAAAGTTTGAGACTGTGCAGTGCAAAGGAATCTGTTCTCTATCTCTGTTTACGTGTACGTATTAGATATGTTACCTCGTTAGTTAATTACACGTATAGATGCTCATCTAATTGCCTTGCTCATCCGTGTAATTGTGGGCAGCAGGATATAACTCACTGGCATTAGGTGCATGACTCTTAACTGCTAGCTCACTAGGTGCAGGTTCAATCCCAGCCCGGGACGGGGGCGAGAGGGGATATTTTTATAGATTCTCATGCTCTTGCGATCACGTAGTCGTCCTGTGAAATGAATATCTCTTCTCTTTGACCAACATGATATGGTGTGCACGTCTCTACATAATAAGGGGGGAAAGTTTGTCCATTAACTGGCCAAAGGTCAGTTGTATCCCCTGGGACACTGCTCTTTCTTCCACCCATAATACTGACCACCATCATACAAGAAGAAAGTGCCAGTGTATATAATGTCAAACAAGAGTCAAATGTGTATAAGTATTGTCTAATAAGGTTAGTCCATCCATGTAATCTTTAGAAACATTTTAATGCATTTTTCAAAATCAGAAATGTTTCAAGAGGGACAAAGTGAGATCATAAACAATGTGTTTTATCGCTCTGCACTGGAGACTGATCTTGCACAGCATCTTAAGTGTTGGAATGCATGTACAGGTGTAAGTTCTTTCATGTGTGACCTAATTAATTTAGGTGAAATGAGCATATACAGAGAATACCAATATGTAGTCTTTCTAATTTTTGCAACACTTACCTGTTTGTGTATTAAGACTTAATTTGCATTACATTTTTTCAAAAGTGCATATATATACATGTATATTATATTCATATGCAACTTTGGCATTTTTAATTCAGCATTGAAAGATTTAATTAACTGGAAACAGGCAGATCCGAATGAAGCATTTACATATATAGACATTTAAATGAGCTGCCTGCTCTCACAAGGCAAGCTTCACACGTGGGCGTGGTAGGGGTAAAGTTGTGTACCTTAATTCCGAGCGCATTTCAATGCATCTCTTCTGTCAGCCGTCTTCATGCATTGCCAGTCCCATTTACCTTACTTACTACATTTTCTACATATTGTGATGTCATTGAATTCCATGTATCTACGTGTAGCTTTATCTTAATATTTCAAAACAAATGCCTGTAAAATTTTGATGTTTTTCTACTTTGTGAAATACAGGTGTGTGGAAATATATATCCTTGATGATAAGTAACGCATATCCCTTCTGAGGAGTCCATACCAGTCTGCTGTGGCACAATGAACACCTGTTATATGTCCTCTACACCCAACAAGAGCAATTTTTGTGATAACTTCTGGACAAAAGTGTGCAGACATGTTTTTTTGTTATGAGTGTTTATTTTATTGGAAATGGGTGCCTCCAGAATGTACATTCCTGATGTGGATCTCTTGCCTTTCATGCTATTCTCCCTCCCAGACGCCCTCCCCCTCCCTCCTTTCTCTGTTGTCCTGACATTGTGCAGTACTATGCCAATGCTGGCCTATCATCTGTCAGTCGTATCCAATAAACCTGCTTATCTTGATCTCTGGATGTAAAGGCATCCTTTCTGCAGAAGGATCAGTTTTCTATTGCAGGCGTTCAGCATCATTGTCGTATGTACGCACATGGGGGATTTTTTATCTTTAGTTTGATGTTTTATTTCATCAGGTGATAGAGGATTTTTTAATAATATTGAAAACTTGAAATGAATGGAAACCACCTTAGGTATAAACATAGCAGATTTGATGACAGTCATCCAATAAAATATGCATGTTAAGTGAAGGCACTGGCATTTTGAATTTAATTTCTGCCGTCCCCAATGCAATAAGCTAGAGTTAAGCGAGGCTTCGGAATAAGAATTGAAATTCAAATTTGTGTATGGATCGAGTTAAGTTTTTATTGCCTTGTTTTCACACATTTTATCTAACAGAAGACACGTATTTTGTTTTAAATTTATTATATGACACATTTTTAGCGCACCTGTATTAAGTACAGGCGTAACTTATATCGTACCCAGAGTGTCGGCGTCCAATAACAGGGAAAAGATGTTAAACAAAATGTTAGGGTTGGTGTCTTAAAAAGTACTGCATGCATTGAACTCAGGGTTTGCATACATATAGAGCACAATAACACGAGGGGATGTTTCATTTTTGATTCTGTGTGTGCATATTGAATACCGTAAATTACCAAATTTCTGACTTAGTGTACTGTGTATTAGAATCTGTGTTAAAGGAAATGTTAGGGATGGAATCTTAAAAAGATATGCAGATGGGTTTGGACTATGTAATAATGAAAGCGATGGGAATATATTTTCTGTTCCAGAAGAACAACTGTGAACATTCCCTAAAGATGCTATAGATTCGGGTAAATGCTCAGATTGGGAAGGTGTTAAGTGTTTGCAATAGCAGAACCATTATATTCTTACATTGCAATCTGAGCTCACTGGGATGACGTCATAATACAAATCTAGCCAATTGCTGTATTCTGACATCATGCAAGAAGACACGAAGTCATACTAGACGTCATGTTTACAGGTATAACGTCACGCTACTGACAGGTGTTTGAAGGCCTGCAGGTAAAAACATTATTTAAAACTTCTTTAAATACACAAAATCATGACATTGTTACAGTCTAAATAATAAACAGAACATTGCACAGTGATGGTTGAATACCATAAATATTGTTCTTGTGAAAAGTGGAAATGATAACCCATGTGGCACTTCACATCTCGTGAGTTGTCATTTCCACCTCTCACTCGAACAATATTTATGGTATTCGACCTCCTCTGTGCATGGCATTCAAACATCCTCTGTTTTCCACATCATGACACCATTGCGAATAACAATCTAATTTCTGTGTGATAAAGTTTTCAAGAATCTATATACTTGTTTTGACTGCAGTGGCGTTACAACAAAAGCCCCCTACATTTGAGATGCAAACATGCACATGTATGATAAAAGAATCCGAACGATCTCAATGACAAGAATCCGAACTATCGCAGTGACTGTAAATGGTTGAAACATTGCTGGACACCAGTTGTAAAATACTATCATTTAGAATCCAGTTAATCCCAACTGTGATATGAGCTCCCTTTTATCTCTGACAGTTTTGAGCTCAATAAATGGGCTTAGCAGTCACCCAGAATAAGCTGGCCGGCCCAGGCGTCTGTTCAGCGGCCATGCGGCGATACCCCGTGCTCAATCAATAAGAGAGAGTCTCAGCCAAGAGGTAATGAGGCCAATGTAGGCCCAAGCAAGGATACAAATTGTACAGCAAACTGAATTATAACAGATCCAACAGTGTATAGTACACTAATGCTATTACATTGGGCTTTAGATGAGTGATTAGCTAGTCATTGATTCTGTGCAGCAGTTGATTGGGAACGCCATTAACTTGAAGATTGTTTGTCTGACTGCATGAAGTCTCAAGGACTGCCAGGAAGAGCAGTGCACAGCTTTATGTTTGCAAGCTCTCAGTGGCCTAAGATTTAATTCCGATAGACATTCATATACCAGCCATAAACCAAGGGGTCGTCTGCAGATGGGTCATAGGTTTCCTCTGGGATGTGCTCGGTTTTCCTCACCCAATAACACAGTTCAGTGTGTTGAAAGTGAAAATATTCTTGATCACAGCATGAAAAACTAGTCAAATAATTAGTAATTAAATAAAATTAAAGCATCAAGGAGTGTTTTCTAAGTTGATTATCATAAGAACCAATCGTTTCCAGTTGAAACGGTGTAAATCACTCTAGTTACTCGGTCATTCTCAGGCCACCCTTAACAGTATGGTCAGCTGGAAAAACCCGACCGACCGTCCCAAAAAGAGTCCTTTACCCAAAAGTTCTTATTGGTATTTTGATTAAAGGCTTTTTTTTTCTATTTTTCTCTCCATGTTAATTTCTTTAAAATCCCTTTGTTTTTCATGGGCCAGAATAAAAAAAAAAAAAAGAAATTCCCTACGAACTGATCCTATTTTTTCTCGTAGGGTAGGGTTACGTCCTACAGTAAGTTTTTTAACGATGGTCATTTGTCTGGCTCCTCTTGTCGCAACAATATGGGTGAGATACTGCCGATGGGGCCGTAAGCCATAATCACTCCTATACCTGGATAATCCGGATGCTCTTATCATGTCATAATAAAACCCGTCCTGTTGATCTGTCTCTAAGATTGGGATTGAGATGTCTAATATTGGAATGCAAGGTATTGATTTATTTATTTATTTGATGGGTGTTTTACGCTGTCCTCAAGAATATTTCACTTGTGTGACGGCAGCCAGCATTATGGTGGGAGGAAACCGCGCGGAGCCCGGCAGAAACCCACGACCATCTATAGGTTGCTGGCAGACCTTCCCACGTACAGCCGGAGAGGAAGCCAGCATGGGCTGGACTCGAACTCGCATTGGTGGCAGGCTTTGTGGGTCATTGAGTTGCGATAGCACGCTAACCGACCGAGCCACGGAGGCCCCCACAAGGTATTGAATCTTCCTGTGAACACCTGTTGATGTGTGTCAGGAATAAACAAGTGCAAAGTGCATGATGTCATAAACTGCATGTGCAACATGTTGTAAAAAGTATTTGTTATTACAAATTAGATTTACGCCGACAAAAGCAACTTATATATGTGTATGTAGATGGCGATGCTTGTATCAGCTAAAAGGTTCGAAACTGTAAGAGGGCTGAAGAAGCGAGTATTATGCATTTTTATGCCATAATTGTGTATATATGTAATAAAATAAGGAGAATTGAATCTGTTTACTTTCATGTTATGAAGAATATAGACCGATTCAGACCGGTGACAAACGTGCAGAATGGAGATAATTATGCATGTTTGAATAGCTATATCGTGTAAGTCATCTGTACCATGTGGGTGGAAGAGATGGTTCTGACAGAAACCGGCAACTTACACGGCAAGAGACTGGGAGGGGATGGCTGGGGAAAAAACAAGGAACATCCATGATACAGGTGATGATGAATGTGATGGCTGGGGCTGTGTGGATACAGGTGATGATGAACGTGATGATTGGGGCTGTGTGGATACAGGTGATGATGAACGTGATGGCTGGGGCTGTGTGGATACAGGTGATGATGAACGTGATGGCTGGGGCTGTGTGGATACAGGTGATGATGAATGTGATGGCTGGGGCTGTGTGGATACAGGTGATGATGAACGTGATGGCTGGGGCTGTGTGGATACAGGTGATGATGAACGTGATGGCTGGGGCTGTGTGGATACAGGTGATGATGAACGTGATGGCTGGGGCTTTGTGGATACAGGTGATGATGAACGTGATGGCTGGGGCTGTGTGGATACAAGTGATGATGAACGTGATGGCTGGGGCTGTGTGGATACAAGTGATGATGAACGTGATGGCTGGGGCTGTGTGGATACAAGTGATGATGAACGTGATGGCTGGGCCTGTGTGGATACAGGTGATGATGAAGGTGATGGTTGGGGCTGTGTGGATACAGGTGATGATGAACGTGATGGCTGGGGCTGTGTGGATACAGGTGATGATGAACGTGATGGCTGGGGCTGTGTGGATACAGGTGATGATGAATGTGATGGCTGGGCCTGTGTGGATACAGGTGATGATGAACGTGATGGCTGGAGCTGTGTGGATACAGGTGATGATGAACGTGATGGCTGGGGGCTGTGTGGATACAGGTGATGATGAACGTGATGGCTGGGGCTATGTGATGCCCAGACAACAGGGCATGCATAATTAATCATATCAACGAACTACAATCACCAACATAAAAAAACATTGGCCTTCAAGACTTCCACGACCCTGCGCCAAAGTGCCTCCGCCAGTGTTCACTTGGATGCTTTTGATTTACGCATGTTTGTATTTACGCACAAAATGCTTCATATTGGATTAAGCAGTTTCATGTTCAAAGAAGTCAGCTGAGATCATCGAAGCAGGTAACGATTAGTGTCAGAAGCTGATCCAGTGGCTTATGCGTTCAGCAGGGCTGAAGGTTTGATGAAGAGACCACGATTAGGGACTTCTCTTATAACATATTGGCAGGTAGGGATGGGATGAGCAGTGCCCACTATGTGGCCGCCAGGGCAGACATTCTTGTTTTTGTGACAATGGCCAGAGTATTGTTTTTGCATATTCCTGGCATTTCGATGGAGATGTTTCAGGCCTTTAGGGTATCTAAACGGACCCTGTGGGGAGGGCTATCTGATTACTCAGAGAGATTCCTCACAGAGTTTGAAGGCTTCCCCTCCCTCCTCTAACCTTTGGACGACCTTCCAACTCAGACCCCGTACTGATCATTTGACACACTGGTCTGTGTAACATTCCTATCCAACACAGATTGCGATTTATCAGTCTGGTAACGGCATATTTTGTGGAACATGGTTAATTTACTTTCATGTGACTTTTACATGAATCCGTCTTCTCACTGACCAGCGAGGCAGCTGCATTCTTGATGTCTGGCCTAGTTCACAGACTGTACCTCTAACTTAGCTTTGTCAGGAACCAGGCCCCAGTTTCATGAAGCACACTTAGTTAAGTATTCCCTTAACTACCATGACAACGTATGTTATTGACATAGGAAGTGCACTTAGCTAAGTATGCTTCATGAAACTGGGCTCATACCCTGAAGGTTGTTGGTTATTTTACTGACAGAAATTGTTTCACCAATAAACTTGGTGTAATAGAACTGAACTGTTCCGTAAGTCTTAAATAAGTAACTAAATAAATAAACCTCACAGAATTTTGGACTTCTCACCTGTGTCTCACCTGTGTTTCACCTAAAGTTTGATTGAACTTTCTGAAGCAGATGAAGACCATAAACTGTCTCTGATAAGAAATAAAAATCAAACTTCCCCAAAGAAAAAAAAAACAAGAGAAAACCCTAAACACGCTTAAGTGACCTTATGTAAACGTGGACGAGTCAATCAGTCAAGCGAAATTTGTCAGTTGAGAAAAGCTGAATTTTAGGTGAAATGTAAAAATACTTCAGAGTACCAGTATTAGGAGTTAGACATTTGCATGGTATGCCAGTGATACATCAAAATTGCTTGAATGTTCTATTTTCAGTGGTAACCTTCACAATGTGATGCTTTACAGCAGTTCCATAAGTGGATCATTGTGCATCTGTCATTGAATATGAGGGGCCTCTGTGGCTCAGTCGGTTAACACGCTATCGCAGCACAATGACCCGAAGCCTTCCACCAGTGTGGTCCCTATGAGTTCAAGTCCAGCTCATGCTGACTTCCTCTCTGGCCGTAAGTGGAATGGTCTGCCAGCAACCTGCGGAAATTTGTGGGTTTCCCCTGGGGTCTTCCTGGTTTCCTCCCACCATAATGCTGGTCCACGTTGTATAAGTGAAATATTCTTGAGTACGGCGTTAAACACCAATCAAAAAATCATTGAAATTGCCACAGTTTAATAGTTTAAAGTATCATTTTAATGACTGAAAAATTCTGCAGAGGTTATCTTCAAGGGAAGGGCCTAACCTGTTAATTTTGCCCGGAATGAAAAAACTCCCATGGGTACGTTGCTCCAAGGGAGAAAACATTTGATTTCCCATTTGAATATAGAGTGTGTTATTCGGTGTTCTGTCATGTCGAGTTTCTCGGGATGGTTGTGATGAGCTCTCAGTGGAAAAGATGTTCTCATGCATGTTGCCTTGTCGTCGTTGTGGCACTACAAGGATGACCAGAAGTGGTATGAAGGGAAACAGGACTGACTAGCAGGCCTTTGCTGCAGTAATCAGAGTTGGTTCCGCGCAATCTCGCGTTCTCCGTTTCCCCTCACTTCCATTATGAGGTGAGATAACGTGGCAGCCAGAGTTTGTGTTTTGGCAGAGTGCTTTCCTCGCCTTACATCACCACGCCTTCTAAAACTGTCAGATGAGGAGTTTTTGATTTTTTTTGCCTGGGAATTTTTTTTTTTTTGTTGCCTTTTTCTTCAAACAGAGAAAACCTCCTGTCAAAATTTGGTCGACACGTTTTGACACTGATATGGAATGATGGTGTATGATGAGGGATCAGATGACACAGATTAAGTGGAGAAAAAACACCTTAAAGGCTTCTTCACCTGTTAAATAGCTTGTTTTGGCAGGGATGCTCGACTCAACTTAATCTCTAACATACATTTACTAACTCATAAACTAAACACTTTTTTGTGTAAGCCGGTGACATGGTTATGCGTTTTGCATTTTACCAATCTTTCAATGGCTTTAAGAAGGATTTTCAAATAGGATATTGAAACGTGAAATTGTGTACATGGTGGTGTTATTTTTCTCCTGGAATTTTACTGAATACCATGTGTGCACTGTATTGTAACTATGGTAACTATACACACAGGTACTGTCTATTTTATGTTGGTCACTTTTGATGTTCTTGACATGGACATGAGGAATTGTCTCCGTTTTTAATGACGAACAGTTATGGTGTTAGTATTCTGGGAACTTGCATCTGGAAAGCTTTGTGGGAAATTTGGGGTATTAATAAAAACTGTACCAGTTATTATTTTACTGCTCGGATGGATTTGCATGAGTGCAGACATCCCTTTTGTGGTTGGTTACCATTGTTTGTGTGTTGTCGTTCTGGATGGCCTCAGTCTGACATGGGACTACCTTTCTTGTAAAAACGAGCTCACCAAGTGAATGAAACTGACATGGCCTGGATCTGTGACTTCTGCAATTTATGAATAGGTAGTTACACTTTTGAAATGTCACCACAGAAAGTGTGGAAGTTTTGGCGTAAGTCTTGTATAGCCTGTGGAGTCAAGTTTTCCATGTTAAGCTCAGGAAATTGCGGAGTTCCTACAACATGAGACGTTTTGAAACACTGGAATTAACTAGTACAGTTTTTTTTTTTTTTTTTCGTTTTACGATGACATGTTTTTTGGGTTAGCGTCTTTTTTTTTTACATGAAATGTAATATTGAGCATGTGTTTCTACTCAAGTCGTGACAGCTAGTTAGGGCCTGTAATATATACGCCCTTGAAATGCTGCTTCCTCCAAGAACCTTTGGCCAGCATAAAGATATACAGAGTGTAAGGTTCACAAGTTCAAATAGTTTAGAATGGAAATTTGTCATTTAGCATACAAGTAATTTCAGTCTGATAAAGATATATGACAGTCTTAACGTAGTATGGTTTTAACAGGATCATGTTTTAAAAGTTTTGACATATGCAGGCTAAACGCTTCCGTTTCGTAATTTAATGACTCTTAGTGTTTTACTGTCAAATAGATGTTTAGTCTTTGGGAGAGGGATTCAGTGAAAAATGTAGTGCTTGTGAATGAGAAGAGAAGTCAGGAAATGTTGACTTCTGACACCTCCATTCACGCTCCTTCACGCCCCCACCCAACATTCATCTACAACTGTATCATTTCTTTTACAAATTCCCGAGTTGTTTTGTCAACATGTCCAAGTAGAGGGCACCATGCAGTCTTTTACCTAAAACATATGGTTTCTGGCAAATCCTCTATTTGAAGTCTTGGGAGGCAGAGCTGTGCCATGTTTTGCTCCTGAGATGTAATTCCGTTAATGACTGCTGAGTTTATGCGCTGTACCCAGGCTGTAAAACCCCGGTCTCTGTGTGAGGCAGCAAAGTGGAAAAATCTCATCAAAAGTTGTGTACTGTATGTTGATGTTCCCCCCCACTGGAATGATATGCGCTGACTTGACATTGATGGCCTGTGATTGGTCCATCTAGGCAGCCAACCGTTGCCACAGGTAAACATTCCTGTGGAACCATTATGGATTCTGACAGTAGGAATGCCTTACCTCTGGAAGCAGGAGGCTGTGGGTTGCATCAAAAATGGAGGTATAAACTCAGTTAGATTGTGCTCTTTTGTCAAGGCAGATGGGTAAAAAAATATCTTTGAAGACAAAGGTTATATGTTATCAGAAATATCAAAAGGTTTATCTGTACATATTTGACATATGAGCAGGATTTTCATGGTTAACACCTGTCTGATACATCAGAATTGGCATTTAATTAAAAACCTTTGATCATTATGGAGTACAAGAGGTTAATATTTATATTACGAATTGACATCAGGTAATGAATTTTGCAAATAAACTTTAAGAAGAACAAACTTTATACTGTCACCGTTTCACTGAAGTTTAGAACTGCATGCTGTTTCATTGTTAACCGTTGTTGTTGTTGTCATTACGTTTTTGTCGAGTGGAACTTACACAAAAGTACATGACATCTACATGTAAATATTCTTGGCTGTTTATACAAATGTACATGACAACTGCATGTAAGATTTCTTGATTGTTTATACAAGTTTTGTGTTTCAAAAGAAAAAGACTGCCAATGTTTGCTGTAAGTGTCAAATACTGTAAAGACTTCAGTTTGACTTTTTGGGATCAAGTGAAAAAAAAAAGAATCCCACACAGGAAAGATATATTGGAAGATGCTTGTGAAAAAAAACAAAAAGTAGTTTTGACTTAGGAATGGGTGATGGTTTCGCAGCCCATATGTTTGAAGACGCTGAAAGACGTAACATATTTGCGCTGAAGATGGTTTTGAATTGGTCATTTTTTTTTGTTGGACCTAAGTGATCAAGTAGCTTGCTTTTCAGTTTCGAAAAAGGAGGTATTTCTATTGGCTATATAACTCTAAGAAGGGTTGTTTTGACTTGTGCTGTGATAATGCCCAGACTGCGCACAGGTGCACATGTGTAATACTGTTGATGGATTCTGTTCAGCTTTGACTTATTAAGGCTGTGTCCAACATCACAGACCAGGTACCTGTTGTGAGACCTTAGCCGTATGAAAACACGGCTTGTTTAGGTTGTAGGTATGCGGAAGAGACGCAGGTGCAGCCACCTGGTGACTGGCAAGGTCACCGACAGGGCATGCCGGGAAAGTGATGTGTAACCATAGATCACTCGATGATGATTGTCGAAAATAAGCGAACAATTTTTCTTTTTTCTACCTCCTTCTTGTCTTTTTTTTTCTTTTTCTTTTTGTTTTGTGCAAATGTGAGTTACTTGTGAAATTCATCTGTTATGGCAAACGAAGAGTGCAGTCTGAAGAAAGCAGGTTTATAATAGAAATCCTGGACAAAGAATTTACCCTGATAAGGTCAGGAATCATGGCCAGGGTAACCTCTGAAGTTTGTATTTTCCATAGTAAAGGGTAAGGAACAGCATGGTACATGGATTAAGTCAACAATTTAGCTTAAAGGCAAAAAACGTAATAAATAGTGAACCCCTGCAGAGAAGGGCAGGGATTGCATTTGGAGGCAAAGACATCCAGTAACAGACAGGCCGAAAATTGTCTGAAGCTATAACACCACAAATGCTTCCCACGTCTCCAAGAGTGACTTGATGTGTGGTCTTATAAATGGTAGCCAATTAGGACGCCTTATTATCGACTTCTCCGAGCAGGAAGTACCTGATAGTTATAGTACTTTCTTCACTCTGTGATAACATATATCCCCCACTGAATTATGAAACCCTTCAGTTATCCCTGAACGGAATGTGTCTTATGATGCAAAATTTGTCAGGATAGTTTTTACTGGTTGGAATGAAGTCTGACACTGTCATATTGCTATAATAACAGAACAATGAAAGTGAGTGGAACGTCTTCCCTTGTTGTCAGGCAATCAGCTAAGCATTGGATACATCACTTTTGAGCCCAACATGGCGGCCTATAATCAACCCACTTAGTACAGCTAATTGGATTGATTTCCAGACATAATTAAGAAACTTGAACCCTTTTTTTAAAGGATTATTCATCCACTTCATTCTGACTCAAAATGCTACGTTAGGACTGTAGTGGCATATTTAGATGTCCGAGCATAAGTTTTTTTAACAACCTTTGCAGTTTTGCACTTGTATTTCAAGAGATGAATGAGTCTGCTATGACATACATGAATATTTTAACTGCCAAATGTAACGGTATAATTCATGTAATTTAAACATCATGTGCGTCCATTTTTGTGAGCGTTATGTTCAAAATTTACATGTATTGGTTAAAATACAAGTGTGTAACAAAATAACATTTGACTTATGAGGTCATCTGGTTGTCAGGTTGGCCACTCCTGGGTGAAAAGCGCATCTCTCGCTGGCAGATCAGCCCATAAATCATTTGACGCAAACCACATAATATAATCATAAGGCACTTGAGCCACCTGCTGACCAAAGCATCTAATACAGTCACAACTGTAAGCATACATAGAAGTAATTTGCCATAAACAAATAGTACATGCACAGTGTAAGTAAGATCGATTGAAACATCTCACAAGGATAAATCTCTGCAGTGAATTGTTGGTTTTGTTACTTCCTGTTTTTCTTTTTCTCATTACTTCTGCAGAGTGATTCTTAGAAAAGTCGTAACAAAATAAGATTGATGACAGGTAATAAATCAATTATTTACAGTTATCTGGGTATGAGCACCTGATGCTTGTTTCTTTGATAAATGAAGTTATATCATTCCACTAGTGCTTTTTCTGGTATGCTGTACATTTTTCTTTTAGATAAAACATAGTTTTGATGTAGAGAAATTGTTTTGAATAATTTACATTTCACTGGGTTATTCATAATTGTTCTTTTTTAGTATTGTAAACATTTGGCTATTGCTGTGTTCTTGGAATTTGTTTATATCATAGAATCTCTTATTAAACTTTGGTTTCTGACATTGAGGCTTTTTTTTAAAGTGATAATTAATGTGTTTATTGACACCCGATCTGATTTTAACCAGAAACCCTCACTGATTAAGGGCAATGGTGGCCTACAGTGGTTCTGTGACTATATGTACAGTCTTAAAGGGCCAGCTTGTATGGTCAGTTTTTAGTCTTACTCTACTTGTAGATACAGGTGTAGATATGTACAGTGTAGGACTGGTGGTTTAAAACTAATGCAGACTCAACTAACTATTCTTGGTGCAACGATTGAAAGAGTTTCTAAATTTAAATTTTGCGGAATATTTTTTAATGAAAAACTGAACTGGATAGACCATATTAACTATATCCGCTACAAAGTGTCAAGGAACATAGGTGTACTAAACCGTATAAAGCATTGTGTAAACAATTAAACACTCATTCTTACTCATTCATCAATACTCATTCTTTATTTTTGTATAGTTTTTACAACTTGCCTAAAAGCGGGCCATTTGTGCCATCTGACATTCAAATCGCCTTAGATCACACCTCTTCTTTGTTTCCTGATATGCAAATTCTCCCTCTTTTAGATTTAAATGTGTTTTCTATCTTATTACTGATGCACACATTTTTCTGTCATCCAGAACAAATCCCCGTAAGTTTCAATAATTATATATCTAAACAATCTACAGTCCACAATTATGTAACAAGAAGGAATACTTTTGATCTTAATAAGCCTGTGTATAAATCTAATCTCTCAATTTGTTCTGTGAAGGGTACAGATCCCCGGGAATGGAACAAACTGCCCATCCGCATGCTTCGTATATCCTCAAAATCTCTCTTTAAATCAAAGCTTAAATCATACTTTTTCAACAATCGAATAATAGCCAGTGATGTACAGTGGCACTATTCATAACGCACCATCTTTTTTTATATCTTATCTTCCTTGTGTTGCCACACTATGTATAATTTGTTTACACTGCCTTACCAAAAGCATTTGTAAAAATATGCCTCCGTATGGTTTTATATTACCTCAATCGGGACAGAACAAGCTCTCTAGAGTTTTAATCCTGCCAATGACTAACTACTTTGTGTATATAATATTTATTGATATGTGTTGTCATTGTGTATAAAGTTGGCTATTTGTTCTTCATTGGTTAGTGGACAAATCAAATGAAATCAGATGGTGGGGAAGTGGAGGGGGGAGGGGAGTGCAGGGCCGGGGAAGACAGTCGCAAGGCTTGGGAAGTACTGTTTGAGATGTGATAGTTAGTGCAGAGACTACCCAAGCTTATACATACATGGGCTTGTGGTTCTGGCTACTAGACGGCCAGGTTTTACAAACTGTATTAGCTACATGTATGTGTAGTTGTAACCCAGAACTTCAGGTGAAAAGAAAAGGCCAATAAAAGTATGGTAGTTAAAGTTAGAAATTTACTGGTTGCCAAAAGTTGGAGCATTAAAGTTAGGAGTAGAAATTTAATAAATCTCGGCTGACGTTGAACAGTTCTGACATTTACAGAATCTGGGAAAAAAGGAAACAATATTCAGTTTAGACAACAACGCGAATTATAGTGAGTTTTCTAACTTAACTTCTATGTGTATATCCACACAGTAATTAGTATTTTAAAGATATATGTGTGGTTTTAGAATCAGTGAACCTGATATACATTGGTACATACAGTAGGGCTGATACTCTGTCTGTTCTCCAGGGCAATAGAAAAACAACAACAAAGTGAAAAGAAAAAAGTGATGAAAAACAAACTGTTTTGGGGGCATTTACCAAGAGGCTCTCTGCTGTGTCACAGAAGGAAAAGGTCAGATCTGACACATTCAAGTGGTGGTTGTGGAATCAAAACTGACTGTAACAGCCAGCAACACAGGTTCTCTCATACCAGACATTTTGTGAAAACCAGAGGCGGTCTGGTTACATAGACTTGGAAGTCGCCACAGCTATATGTACAACATATTGCCTTGTCAGAAAACATCTCCTCAACTATATGTATGGCATATTGCCTGGCCAGAAAAAGTCGCCTTAAATGTATGTACAACATATTGCCTGACCAGAAAACACCACCTCAACTGTATCTACAGCATATTGCCTGACCAGAAAACTTGGCCTCAGCTGTATCTACAGTATATTGCCTGACCAGAAAACACCACCTCAACTGTATCTACAGTATATTGCCTGACCAGAAAACACCACCTCAGCTGTATCTACAACATATTGCCTGACCAGAAAACTTGGCCTCAACTGTATCTACAGCATATTGCCTGACCAGAAAAAGTCGCCTCAGCCATATGTACAGAATATTGCCTGGCCAGAAAACATTGCCACCACTATATATACAACATATTGCCCTGTCAGAAAATGTTGCCTCAACTATATGTACAGCATATTGCCTGACCAGAAAACATTGCCTCAATTATATGTACAGATTATTGTCTGGCCAAAAAATGTCGCCTGAACCATATCTACTACATATTACCTAGCCAGAAAACGTTGCCTCAACTATACGTACACCATATTGCCTGGCCAGAAAACAGAGCAGATGAAATATCACCTCATTGTGGAAGTTACATCTAACCTACAGATCAGGTTGTGAGTATTGTAACAGTCTTAGTACATGCCTGAGGAAACGGTGTAAATGGTGACGTGTCGGCCACATCAGTAACACATGTACATGTTTTAGACCGAGGTCTGTTGTTATTCAGTGTTGTTTTGTTTATTTATCTGGTTGGTAGAGGCTACTTTCTTCCTTCTATTCACAAAAAACTACTTTATTTGTTTGACTTTTGGGTGAGTTGGCCATTCGGTGTCCCATTACTGACACCTGTTTTTTTGAAGACTTCTGAGAAAAGCAATTCAGTTTGAAGGTTTATGCAGCTGTGAGACGGTATACAGGTGTAAATGTTAATTATACAGGTAGAGGACTCTGAAATGAGATGAACAGATCATGAAAATCACTGGAGTGTAACATGATTTATAGATTTACTGAAGACATTCCATAAATTTTCACTGCTTGTTTGTTTTATGTCCTGGGGAGATGGGAGTGAGGACAACATGCTTCTCCAACAAATGATCAGTCTCGGAGAACTTAGCAGTACAAAATAAGAGAATCAATATTTATCTGTGTCGTGTAATTGCAAGTAATTAACAAATGTATCGTAATTACAAGAATGTTCTAAAATATCGTGGATTTTTTTTTTTTTTTCTGAAATAATATTTGTTGCCTCAGATTATGTGTCACGTTTAAGAGCTACCTGTACATGGACTAATATGTAGCTAGGTCTTGTGTTTTTTAAGGACTCATATGTAGATAATTCTCTCACCATAATGCTGGCCATCGTAATGTACTTAAAGTCAAATACTCTTGAGTATGGCATAAAACACCAGTCAAATAAATAAATAATAATACAAATAAACATAGTAAAAGTAATCCAGCAAGAATGTCAATGTAAGCTATAAGTCTTACTTGTGGGAATGGAGATTTAGTGCATTAGTTTTCATGGAGATTTTGTGCAATCATACGATGGCTGAATTTTGAAAGCGTATTAGCTTCAAAAAGTAACTAAGTATGAAGTACCCGCACAGGGTGAGAGCTGATTTATTCTTGCCCACACTGAACAAGTAGTTTGTGGTGGTTCATGGCAGATTATTTTCTGGTGGTGGTCAGTGTTTTCTGAGCAGGATATCACGGCTGATCAGTTCCCCAGTCTCACCCTGACGCATTCCCCTGCCCCTCACCCAATGAGGCTGTATAGCCCTCTGCTGTCTCATTTGTTTGTGGTTTTACCCATGAGAGTTCCGATAAACCGAAACAGACAGCGCGAATCTGAGTTCGGCTTCAAATAATACGTTATGATTATAGAGTTGAATAATTCACACGGAAGCCCATGTCTGGCCAGCTCTCTCCAAGCCGTCCACACGATACGCCCTAATGTACTGCAGGTGGAACATTTCCTGCCTCCAAAAGCAAAAGAGTGTCCTTTGTCATAGCTGAGTGTCATTCCCTGACGTGCTCACAAGAGAAATGGCTGTTAGTGTATTCACTAACACTTGGGCTAAAACTTGCTTAATGCACATGAATATACATACCGTACAGATTTGCCACACATATTTGAATATTTTGGCAATAATAACATTTGGCTTTTGGCGAGAAAGTCCGGAAAGAAACTTGCATGGGCAGTATACAAAGCACATAAGAATGACAGCGTGTGTAGCCACTGGAATGGAGCTTTCAGTTTGTGACATGGAACTACATGTATTTACAAAGGTAACCATGGCAACCTGAGGAATAACCGAAGAGGTCAAGGTCAAGTTATAACAGACAAAATATTCTGATGATATGCTTGTGTATTGTCATATATTTATTAGCTCTGAAACTGAAGACAATGCATGTCACCGGAAGATTCCGTAGTATTTTTTCATGTCCATGGAGTTTAAGTTTACCAGTTATAGCCTTTGAGCAGCAGATTTTTCTTCTCATTTGTAAATCCTGCATTATTCTATGGTGTACTGTATTTACTTGGACTGATATCACAGAATGTTGTCAGTTAGCGTGCTAGGGCAGTGCAAAGACCCAGAAGCCTCCCACAAACATGGCCGTTCTGAGTTGAAGTCCAGTTCATGCCGGCTTCCTCTCCGGCTGTACGTGGGAAGGTCTGCCAGCAGCCTGTGGATGGTCGTGGGTTTCCCTCGTACTCTGCCTGGTTTCCTCCCACCATAATGCTGGCCGCCTTTGTATAAGTGAGATATTCTTGAGTATGGCATAAAATACCAGTCAAATAAATGAATAAATAAATCACAGAATGTTAGTTGTGCAGTCGTTTAGTAGTTGTTTAGCTCATTACACAAACCGCCAATCCTTTGTGATTTACTGGCGGACTTGCCCACTTGTGACATACTGGAGTGCCATATTGGTAGAAGGTAAAAAGTGAGTAAAAGACTTCCTGAACATGATGGAGAAGCAAACAGAAGAGTTTCGTGTGGCAATTAAGACCTCAAGAACAGTGGAATTAGCAGGGGACTTCCCTGTGCGGGAATCGGATTCAATCTATGTCTTTGGTGACGTATTGAATCGGCAAAAACCTTAAACTCTTGGCTGTAAACCACTCTGACCTGGGCTTAATTGGCAGTTTTAAAGACTTTAACTCTCCAGAAGAGCACTTGTAGATATTTTAGGGCACACTTTTTTGTGTGATCTTGTTTCTTGCTGATATGTATAGGGTAAAGGTGGATGAATTCCAAACAGTTCCAGTCTGTACATTATATGTATAAATTTAACTCTACTCAGTGGAATTAACAGGGCGTGCCAGGTTAGAGGAGTTCCCTTATTGGATGTGAATGGGGCGATACCATTAGAGGACTCTTGCTGGCTGTGACAGTTAAAGTGCTAGTGGCTCACTGAGACAGTTAAAGTGCTAGTGGCTCGCTGAGACAGTTAAAGTGCTAGTGGCTCGCTGTGACGGTTAAAGTGCTAGTGGCTCGCTGAGACGGTTAAAGTGCTAGTGGCTCGCTGAGACGGTTAAAGTGCTAGTGGCTCGCTGAGACGGTTAAAGTGCTAGTGGCTCGCTGAGACGGTTAAAGTGCTAGTGGCTCGCTGAGACAGTTAAAGTGCTAGTGGCTCGCTGAGACAGTTAAAGTGCTAGTGGCTCACTGAGACAGTTAAAGTGCTAGTGGCTCACTGAGACAGTTAAAGTGCTAGTGGCTCGCTGAGACAGTTAAAGTGCTAGTGGCTCGCTGAGACAGTTAAAGTGCTAGTGGCAGGCTCTGATGGTTAAAGTGCTAGTGGCAGGCTCTGATGGTTAAAGTGCTAGTGGCTCGCTGAAACAGTTAAAGTGCTAGTGGCTCGCTGAGACAGTTAAAGTGCTAGTGGCTCGCTGAGACAGTTAAAGTGCTAGTGGCAGGCTCTGATGGTTAAAGTGCTAGTGGCAGGCTGTGATGGTTAAAGTGCTAGTGGCTCGCTGAAACAGTTAAAGTGCTAGTGGCTCGCTGAGACAGTTAAAGTGCTAGTGGCAGGCTCTGATGGTTAAAGTCCTAGTGGCAGGCTGTGACGGTTAAAGTGCTAGTGGCTCGCTGAGACAGTTAAAGTGCTAGTGGCAGGCTCTGATGGTTAAAGTGCTAGTGGCAGGCTGTGACGGTTAAAGTGCTAGTGGCTCGCTGAGACAGTTAAAGTGCTAGTGGCTCGCTGAGACAGTTAAAGTGCTAGTGGCTCGCTGAGACAGTTAAAGTGCTAGTGGCAGGCTGTTACGGTTAAAGTGCTAGTGCCTCGCTGAGACAGTTAAAGTGCTAGTGCAGTCTGTGACAATCAGGCCTGTCACCGTGCGGTGAGGTTGCGTGTTCAGATTCAGCGTTCATTGCTTCGGTTTTACCCGGATGCAATCAAATCGCAACTGAGATACATATATCTATTAATTTTTCATTATTCCAAACCAGCAATCAATTTGCAGATTTGTAGATTATCTTGATCTTGTTTAATAGACCACTGCTGTGACAAGTTCATTGATGTTACAGAAGTGAGAGATTGCAGGGACAATTCAGGGAAGTCGAGGCTTCTGTGTGATAGCATCTGAGGTAGGGTCCAAGTGGAACCTTAAAACCCTGCCAAATCCGTGGAGTGTCTCAGGATAAGACATGACTGGTGAGGTCTTGGCTGGAGTGTATGTTCCTTCTGGGGGCAGCAGCCCTGTTTGAAGTGTGATGTACGCCTTCTGCCATTGCCTTTGATGACTGCGTGACAGGACATATAATCCTTTGTTATACTTTAGCTCCGTTCAGTCTGCGTTGCCGTTCATTTCCTGGTGTCAGCGGAGTCTTATATATACACGGATATCTTAGCTCTTCTCTTTGTGCGCCAGCATGCGGTCATCGTATCGGATTGCATGGTGATGTCTCAATCCTACTTAACTGCATTTACATGATGCAGGCTTTGTATTAATGTAATAAAACAAGCTCACGGAAAACATTTTCCTGGACATAAGAGGTGGTGGTTCAAATCTGCATGGCACTGGCATGGACAGGCAGGTTTTCCATGTGGGTTCCCCTGGTTTCACTGTTTATATTTATTTATTTATTCATTTGATTGGTGTTGTATGCCGTACTCAGGAATATTCCACTTATATGACAGCAGCCAGCATTATGGTGGGAGGAAACCGGGCAGAGCCGGGCGGAAACCCACGACCATCTGCAGGTTGCTAGCAGTCCTTCCCACGTACGGCTGGAGAGGAAGCCAGCATGAGCTGGGCTTGAACTCACAGCGACCGCATTGGTGGGAGGCTTATAGGTCATTGCACTACACTAGCCCGCTAACCGACTGAGCTATGAAGGCCCCCATTGTTTGTAGGATCAGTCTACGAAGCTCACTCTGTTTATTGGATCAGTCTACGAAGCTCACACTGTTTATACGATCAGTCTACGAAGCTCACACTGTTTGTAGGATCAGTCTACGAAGCTCACACTGTTTATTGGATCAGTCTGCGAAGCTCACACTGTTTATAGGATCAGTCTACGAAGCTCACACTGTTTGTAGGATCAGTCTACGAAGCTCACACTGTTTATTGGATCAGTCTACGAAGCTCACACTGTTTATTGGATCAGTCTACGAAGCTCACACTGTTTGTAGGATCAGTCTACGAAGCTCACACTGTTTATTGGATCAGTCTGCGACGCTCACACTGTTTATAGGATCAGTCTGCGACGCTCAAGCCTTCAAATAGGTGCCTGACATTTTGTAAAACACCCCATTGAATGAAATGGCATGACCAAGTGTCCATGTTATAAACACTGGACAAACGTCACTTTGGTCATACTACTTTCACCAAATGGGTGTTTTCAAAAATGTCGGGCACCTGTTTGCAGGCTTGTGACTGTTCGGAAATTTAGGTTAAGGTTCGTTAGAGATCGCTTGTCTTCCACCAGTACGATGGGCATATCTGTGCCTTACATGTGGTACAGTTCATCAGTCACTTGCCCAATGTCAGTTGATCCTGATGCATGGGCACTCCGTTTTCTTCGGCCTATAAAAATGACACCCATTATGTTTAAGTGAAAAATTCTTGAGTATGACAACAATCAAAATGAATATATATAATGAACTTATCAAAAGGAATCAGGGAAACCACCAAACCTAGCCAGGTGCCTGATAATCCCCCCTGAGGCCAAACCCCAGCCAGGTGATGTACAGATGTGCACAACATATGTGTGGACGAACTAACATTGTCCAATGCTTGTTGTCTCCAAGCCCCAGCAACAACGAAAGCAGTGAAATCCAGCAGAATGCAGAAGGGCTGTATGTGGCTGGTTGTATAATTAACCATGGTAAAGCGGGGGCGGTTTGTTTTTGCAACTTACTTGTAAAATTAGCTGTCATAAATATGCAAATTTTATTAGTGAAATGCTCTTGGAGACCTTTGCACATTTCACCTGTACTTTGAACAGATAATTTGGAAAGGAAACCTGATTTGGTGTGTATCCAAAGTGGAAGATCTGTAGCTTTAAGGCTGCTTATGAATAGGCTTACACAACCAGAGGGCTCGAGATACCAGTCACACTCTCGCCTTGGGACAAGTTTTTTTCACTTTGTGACATTTTGTGTTTTCCATTGTTTCTGTCAAGAACACTGGAATTTATAGAATTATGCAAATGTCTTTCTGAGAATAACTATTTTGTTGTATTTAGTTTGATGGATTTGAGTGGTTGCATTTGCCTGTCAGTGCAATCGGATTATCACAATGTATTTCTGCCGGCTCTAGCTATCAGGGATCCTCAAAGAAAATACAATGCGAGACTCATAGCATCTAACTGGTTCTAGTTTTTTCTGAATTATCTCAGTCACATAATAAATTACCTTGCAAGATGCAGATTTTATCTACAGATTTTCTGGTCTGGTAAATTTAAATTAAGATTGCAGTGTACATGAATAGGACTAATGATTTTGGTGTAAAGTTGTGTACAGTTTCTTAGCTATTTGACATAGGATATGTGAGAAAAACATTTCATTTTTGATATTATATCAGTCCACTCGACAACTCTTTCTTGTGGATATGCAACGTTTTGGTTTATTAACATGACTTTGCAATGTAGTTACTGAGATTGTTAGATTGTTATCAAGTAATTGATACTTGTTTGCATCTGCATGCATTTACTGTAAATCTTCATTCATTTTCAATCATTAAAGCAGTTTTTGAAGAGTAGTTTATGTATACAGTTATTGTAAAAATAAAGCCAAAAATGATTTGTCTGTGTCACCGTAATTGTAAGCTTCCCAAAGCTATAAGAATTATTTCTGTAGACCGAAGGTTCTCCAAGAAGATACTGAAATATTGCTTTCAGTGGCGGTGGAAAAGGTTGAAGATTTAGGATACGTAAAACACAGATCCATTGACTAGTTACAGATATTATCCTCTTAACCACTTGTTCAAGTTCACGTAGAGCCGGCCATTACCAAAGGCCTAATTGCATGTATGCTTTCTGTCGTGTGGAATTAGCAAAAATGGGTCTGAGGAAATTTGTGAGTGCAAGGCTGATATTCTACAAAAAGACTGTTTTTGGAAGAGTTGCAGGAACTGTCAGTTCAGTGGACTCAAAGAGACACATATAAATTGAGGTATCGTCAAGGGATAGTAGTTTGAATAAGTGGGACATGGATGTCAGGCATTGCTCCACAAGAGGTGACGTACGAGGACATCTTTGTGTAACTGGTTGTTGTGGGGTCGACACAGCATTCTGCATTATTCATCGAACATTGTCTGTGAGTGTCAAACTCATGCATGCGATAACTCGACCTTTGGGTGTTGTTGATTTCGGCGGGAAATGTCAACGGGTGACATTCAACACAGGCGTGCTGTCCTTCCACTCAAATGTTGTCCCGACAAGTGTTGAAACAAACATGAACCTTCAGCTCTCAGAGATGTTTGGTGGAAGGTATCATAGATCCTCTAGATTAAGAAATTAGAATGTTAAGCAGACAGAAAAAATGGTTGCCCGAATGGCAGTCATTTTTGTGCATAAATTTGTGGTTTCTTATTGTACATTGTTGTTTGCTACTGATGTTCTGTGTTTTATGTCCTCAGTTTTATACAATACATCCGGCATGAGTAAGTCTGTTATATTTGTCCCAGAATACATCTACCACTGGGGAAATTATAATTATCTGGCAGATTTTTGTTATCGTGCTAATTACTAAACCTGAGGGAGAGGCCATGTCCTGTATGTGATATGACATCCTCATCCTTAAACAGGGGTCAGCAGCACTGCTTTTGTTGGCACAATGACTCTGATATTTACGGTAGCCATCTTGCTTACCCAGCATGCCCAGATAAGTACGCGTAGTCCACATAATGAGGGATGAAATCAGGTCAGGTTCGCACAGCACATCCGATGAAATGGACACTCCTCTTTTTTTGGACAAAATATTGCATTTCTTGACAAAAGAGATCATGATAATGAAAACATTATCCGCCATTCTTGTTGTCACACTTTAAAGCTGCTTACAATCCTTGAGTAAGAATGAAGGCAAGAGAAAATCAACTGGTACTTGAGCATTCTGTCATGAGTAATTTATTGGCTGATAGCCAAATTTACTATTTCCATCTTTCAAAAACTGGCACCTGTATGTTTGAGGTTTTTTTCTGCCAGACTCTCGTCCAAGGAGTTGGCTCTTCCAAGGAATTCATCAGTGCCAAAACAAGCAAGGGAGCCATTGCCTTTCCCAGATGTTACGTTGGGTCCAAGTCTACACCTTGAGACTCTTACCATGCCTTTCTTGATGCCATTCTAAGCCATTGCAAAGAGACACAATAATGACTTTTTTCCATTATTGCATTTCCTGAACCGTACAGGATCACAGATAGTTTTGAAAGCCCAAATGCCATTTTTTAGGTTGGCCATAAAACAGTCCGTCTCAGATGTCTGTGGAAGACGGACATTTCGGAAGAATCCATCAAGATAGGATAGATATTATTTATTATCAGTTGCTGAGATCATATAACTGTACTGCTCATTGATTTAACATTATCTGGCAGCCTGGGCTTCCTTGTTCCTCATTACGTTTTGACAATAAAATGTCGAATCTGCATTTTGCCCATGAATTACTGCTTGATAAACCCCCAGATACCCAGACAACCAGCAAAAAGTGTGGTGTTAAATTTGAGGTAACGAGTTAATAAACACTGCGATTTTGTCCCGATAATGCTACTTAGGTCATAGGCTGTCACAGCGTAAAAATTCCTCCTCATAAAGAATTTCACCAGGAAAAAAGATTGCTGATGTCTTGATTGCACAAACTATTGTATTTTGCCATGCACATGTAAAAACCAGAATACGTATCTAATAACGGCCTTAGGGGTGGTCTACTTGGATGTAGGCCTTTTTCACGGAAAAATGAGATATCCCACAGTGCCGTGGCATCTAGTGCTGTAATGCTGTGTCCTATGGTGTGTTTCCTCAAATTTAAATCCAGCCACAATAGATCACGGTAGGAATTGGAAACTGCCAGCCATTAGCAAAAATGGGTGAAATTTCATGCATTAAGCACCAGATGACATTATATTAGATAAACAATATTAACACTGTTGATGAAAATAGTTTAAATATCTTGTTCTCTTCAGCCATAAATGGGAATGTCCACCAGCAATCTGCGGATGGTCATGAATTCCCCGTGCACTCCCGGGTTTCCTCCTACCATAATTTTGGCCGCTGTTGTATAAGTCAAATATTTTTAAGTAAGGCGTGAAGCACCAATCAAGTAAATAAATAAATTAAATACCATGCTACAGTAGTTCAAGCATGCAAATCAATATATGTTTACATAAGTGTACATATATATTTTTCTGGGTTAGGGAGTATAATTAATATTCCTTAAGGCAAGTTTTTAAATTGTGACATAAAATTATTATTTTTAATCG
Organism: Acanthopleura granulata; assembly: GCA_016165875.1. Classification (NCBI taxonomy): domain Eukaryota; kingdom Metazoa; phylum Mollusca; class Polyplacophora; order Chitonida; family Chitonidae; genus Acanthopleura; species Acanthopleura granulata. The sequence continues at coordinate 5,291,201 of JABBOT010000017.1, forward strand.
TATAGCCTACTGTAATAAGATTAATCACTTATTAAAAAGCTTAATGTTGTTTTGTGGCATATTCATTTCGAGAGCTAGTATGATGTTCAAGGAAATACGTCACTGGTACTTCAGCTTCTCTGTTTTCTTGAAAACTACTGGTTTAATACCTTAAGTAATACCTTAAGAAAAGGTTGACACTCTTTATTTCTTTGTAAATTGGTGTTGCTTTGCTGAGAAAAGCAGCTAATTGGCTATGTGATGCATTTTCGTACCTTTTTCACATAGAGAGAGACATTCATGGTGCCATTTTCTTTTCTTGAAGATAAAAAAAAATCTTGGGATTCAACTTGAATGTCCTTGGATTGATGGCTAGTTAAAAAGCTTGTCAGTGGTTGATCAAGAAATAATGCCCTGGGCAGTCTCCTGATGTTTGCAGTGGATTAGTGCTGGTTTTTTCTCGGCATCCTTGTATTGATTAGGTAATCTAATTCTCAGAGGTGAGCTGTCTCAGGCAGCCATGTTTTCATAACCATATTTGATTGGCTAATTATGGTGGGGATGGCAAGCAACACTAGGCTTTGTATCTCTGTCAGAGAATTTCGCCTTTTTATCTCTAATGATTACACCTAATTAATCGAATTACGACCTGCTATCTCTGTGGAGTTTGGACCACTGTGTTTTTCGATTCTTGTTGATGATGAAAAACCTCATCAGATTTTCCCTTCGTAGTATTTTTTGTTATAGAGAATTGATACATGGGAGTGATACAACTACCACTTCATTATCTTCCTGTTTTACCACTGACACTTAATTCAGCTACAAATAATAGTAGGGGATCATTCAGTGTCTTTATTTTTCTTTTATCAAGTATTGCCCATTTATTTTTTCACTACATATATATGTATATGTGTAGTTATTTTGTTTTGTCTTTTGCACATAATAAATTTTGCATGATGATAACTTGCTAAGAAATCAAATGGCAACTTTTACAGTGTTTTCGGGTTGTTAAATTATTTTAAAAGTGATTGTAGTTTAATAATTTCCTTCATTGGGGTTGGGGGGGGGTTAAACTTTTTGGCTTTATTCTGCATTTCTTTGTTGCCATGAAATCGTTAGGGATGATCAGTTATGTATTAAAGAAAGCATGTACCTAACAATGGGTGCATGTTAACCAAGTGTATAAGAATTGTTCATCATCCACTATTTTAACCCACACTGGAGTTTGGATCAGAACGAGTTTAAATTGGTGGAACAGCCAGTGCAAAAGCTGTACAAGTTCTACTGTTGGGGATTGAGACTGGGGTGAAAGAGATGTCATGAAGACATAGAGCATGGCCTAGACATGCAGCACAAAGGGAATCTGTCAGTAATACCCCAGTGTGCTTTCTCAAATCACCCATGGTGTAGGTGCGTCAAGGTCCTAATGTTGCTTAGGCCGCTGTCATTGTGAACAAACCGGCAGGGCTGAGGGGGGTGGGGGTGGGGCGGGGGGGGGAGGGGTCGGGCATGGGTAACGAAGGAGCTGGTTAGGCAAATGGGAAAATCCTTGTGTATTATTGGAGAGCTGAAGAGTTTAAGCCACAGACTGTGGTGCACATATAGGACGCCGTTCTTCATAAGCCTCGTTCTTCTCACTGAACTAACAAAGTCTTAATTATGGATCTGGGTTGTACTTTTGGGTTAGAGATAGAGGAGCTGTTTTGAAAGGCAAGAGCTCTGCATAATCTCAGACTTTTGGGTTTTAGGTTTATATGAATGATTTGGCTGTAGGCTTCAGCTTGCTTTGGTGATTGTCTTTAATTCTGAGTGTTATAGAACTTCTTTCCTTGCACAGAAGGGAACTATGTGGTCTATTTAAAACTCATCTTGCATTTGAGGAAGATGAGGATGGCAATTATCCATATTGAATATTTGAGCTTTTGCAGAGATTTTAGGAAATGTGGTTGGTCAGTGTAGCATGGAATTAAGGAGGTGAATGACTAAGCTATTAGGTCTGGACAGTGACTTTAGGGTAGCAGCTGGTGAGTGGTCAAGGATGGCTGGTGATTTCTGGTCTTGATAACAAGGTCATTATCACCTCTAATGACCAGTGGTCACTCCTGGGCAGTTAGAGCCAGCAGAACTAAAGACTTGTGGGCTAACTGTCAGATGGACGCATTAGTGTAACAGTTGAGATCAGAACACTGAAATCTGGCCCCCATTTAGCCCTGTTAGCATCTGCTCGGTGGCTCTCCTTGTCCACATGCTACCATGATTCCTAGTCTTAGATGCAGAACTGGACCAAGGCTAGGAGAATCTTGAAAGACATATGTGGATTTATACCAAAATTTATTTCACTAGCAATCTGTGTGATAAGCTGTAAGAAAGCAAGTAATAAAAACTCTTTCTGACAACATAGTGTAAAACACAATACAAATGAAGGACATATGCATTCTGATAAAAGCATGTCATATTTGACTGATTTTGGTCATTTTATGCTTTCTATACAAGGCACATAATCCTGCAGTGAACCGTATTGGAAGGTATAAATTCTCCATACCTTAAGTACCATGTATACATATATATTTGGAAATATATATATTTTTGGTAACAGGTGAGTCATATTGGTCAACTGTTTCCAGACTACCGCAGTACTGACCACTAGTTTGGTAACAGGTGAGTCATATTGGTCAACTGTTTCCAGACTACCGCAGTACTGACCACTGGTTTGACCAATGGCATTGTGGATTCAATTTGTTTATTTGAAAACCGAATTGCCCGTGCAGGGTGAACCAATAACCTTTGACAGGACACGGGCAAACTTTTCTACACATGAAACACTGATATATGCACAATGTATTGGTGGAACCTAGGCATCAAAACACCAGTCGTTCAAACCAAAATGGGCGTTCCAAGTCAGTAATTGCGAGACCGGGTGCCAAAACGACCAATAACACAAATCACCAAAGAAGTCAAAAAAGTATGTAAAAACTGAGACAAATGGTCATCCGTGCCTGTTATACTGCACAAATGACAATACGAGTATGACTGGGTGCTCGTTGGCACCAAGTCCCCAGCAGACAGCGATAACAAGGAAATACGCAAATCCCCTGTAAGTGGCTTCGGGTTTGTGGGATTTGCCAGGTTGACGGAGCATATGTGATATCCTGTTCGCTCTGCCAGTTGTCCCTCACTCATGGTTTATTTCATTTATTTAGTTGATTAGTTTTGTACGCTGTACCTGAGAATATTTCACTCATACAAGGGCAGCCGGCATTATGGTGAAGGCAAGCCGGGCAGAGCCCACGACCTTCCACAGGTTTCTGGCAGATCTTCACACATAAAAACAGAGAGGTGGTCGGCATGAGATGGGCTTGAACTCACTAGCATTGGTAAGAGGTTCTGGACTCATTATAATGTGTTAGCATCCTAAACCCCTCAGCCAGTGAGGCCCTTTTTGATGGTTTACGTATGCTTAGCACAATGCGATGATTCCCTGTATACTCTGTCAGTTTCCAGGGAACACACCACTAAAATGTAAATCAAAACTGTCATTAAAATGTTAATTGGCCTAACACTGTCCTGAAACATGTCCAGTGGATGGATATCACCTGGTTTTGACTGGCTTGGAGCGGGTGAATTATGAATGAGCGTCTGGGGACAGAGTGTTGTGGGTTGACATGCTCTCTTCTCTGTTGACTGATCACCATGAGGGGCTGGGTTTCGCCTGATACCCATGGGTAGTTAGCAGTGTCTGGGTGATGCTACCACCAAAAACATGGTTTGTCCGACCATCTTGTCACTTCAGATCATCGACAAATCCCTGGTAGATGGCCTACATGTTACGACATGTTCATGGTGATAGTAGAAGATAACTTTCTGAAATGGAGGCTGCTCCGGGGCTGAGAGTTATGCATGATGCTTCTTACTTTGGAGTGCGACTTCTTCTGTGTCAAAATTTTATGCATGCTGTCTTTTACTTTGAAGTGCGACTTCTTCTGTTTCAAAATTTTATGCATGCTGCCTCTTTGGAGTGCGACTTCTTTTGTGTCAAAATTTTATGCTTGCTGCCTCTTACTTTGGAGTGCGACTTCTTCTGTTTCAAAATTTTATGCATGCTGCCTCTTTGGAGTGCGACTTCTTCTGTGTCAAAATTTTATGCATGCTGTCTTTTACTTTGGAGTGCGACTTCTTCTGTTTCAAAATTTTATGCATGCTGCCTCTTTGGATTGTGCCTTTTTCCGTGTCAAAATTTTATGCATCCTGCCTCTTTGGAGTGTGACTTCTTCTGTATCAAAATTTTATGCATGCTGCCTCTTACTTTGGAGTGCGACTTCTGTGTCAAAATTTTCATTTTTGTTTGACAAGCAATGTATTCAGGGGTACAAGCACAGGGTGTGACTTATAATTCTTACTTCCCTTTTCTTTCTGTGCCTAATTTCCTGTGTATTGTATGACTACATTAGCTTAAAGACTATATGTGCGTACTTAAAATGTGTTGTCATTTGAGTTTATCAACTCAACTGTAGCACAACTTGATTCTGGTGTTAAAACTGGCTGATACCATGCCGGGTTTCAAAACCAGTGATCTCAATATCAGGCAGCCAATCACTAGTAATACAGGTCAGCTGATTGATCAGTTAGCCATTCAGACTTCAGTTTCAATATGACCAGCTAACATGCACAATACTAACTATAAAGAAATATGTACTGTTTAGGGAAGATAATATTCTTTGTTAAAAAGGGTTACAGGGCTTTTGTTATTCATGTGCTATGTTGTTGAGGTAAATTTTCATGTTTTTTGTTCATGATGTTAAGCGTTTACTGGTTTTGTCCATGATAAAACAGTACACTATTACAAGAGTGTTGCATGCATGGCTTTCATGCTACAATCATTTAAGGTTTGTTTTTGTTTTTTGTCAACTCCCAATCTCATCACTGATACGTTGTTTAAATCTTTATTGCTGTCATATCCGGGAGTTGGATAAACATGTCAAATAGATTTCTAATTCAAAAAGAATCAGATTTTCATCATATAATCAGAATGGATGGAAGTTCATAGCTGCCTTGAGACACTTTGTTAGTATGAAATGGTCATTGGCTGTAAAACTTTACAGTTATTGCTCAGATGTTCTCTTCCAGGGACAAGTTAACTACCAGGCATCCCAATATATAGCTGCTGGGAGTTGCTAAACCTTATACAGCCCCTGGCTAATTTATGGGAACATATTGGTGTAATCTTTTCCCTCGAGTGCACCAGTGTTTTGGAGGGATTCTTCTTTGGGAAGGAGACGCAAACTTTAACATTAGGGCTAGTCAACAGAGCTTCAAAAAAACCTGTGAGGAATGCATTCTAAAGAAATATTTTCCTTTTGATGTGTTGATGATTCGAATGAAAACAGGTGGCAGGTTGACAGGTTCTGGATTCTGCTTGTCATATGTCAGCATTGCTACATTCAGATGACCTGCTTAGCATCTGGTTTTAATTATATTTAGGTACTCCTGGGGAATGAATGCATGCATGGTATTAGAAAACATCATAACTGTGTGGCCGGGCAAGTGTATCTCGTTGCCATTTGGCAGTTTTACACCATTGACCTGTTGCCCTGTTGGATACATGAAAGTTTTGTGAGACTTTTTTGCAATTAGATCGTAATTGGGCGGTTTTGCAACATTCAGGGACGTGCAGTGGGGGTGTGGTTTGAGAAGGGTGTACGATAAGAGCTCTTTGTTGTTTATTTTTGTGAAATATTCCCATGGCAGAATAGATCTGATGAAACTTTATAGTCGCTTCAACAGTGCAGTCACCCTGTGTTACTCCCACAATGTGCACATGAGTAGTCCAGTGTAGATATATATACCACTTGTAAAATATATCAATTGTTATGTCATCAGTCTTGGTAAAAGTCAATATAATTTTTTTTGTTCTTGCTACATGATACATTTGTTCCGCAGTTAACTGTAAAAGACCTGGTGTGGAGAGGTTACCTTCACAGCAGTACATAAACCGGCTGTGTTATCATGTGTAGCCCACAGGTAACATCGGGGGATGTTTTGATGTCCTACTGCCCTTTGTTTTTGTAATATATCTGCGCTGGCAGGTCTATTGAACTATTGTTCGGTGGACGATTAGGCACTATGAGTTTTTGCCAGGCTGCAGGAGCAACTTGTGACATTGCTATACCTGCAGAGCTTATCCACCCTACTCAATCGACTGTTGGAGTCAATTGTCTTCTTTTCCATAGTCTGTTCTTCCCATGGGAACTTTTCTCGTTTAACAAGGATAAACGATCCTAGGTTCTTGTTACAGGTCAGGTGTTGATTTAACTTGATGTTGTTGTTGTTGCTGAACATGTTCTTTGACAGTGGTGTTCTTTTCTTTTTCATGGCTTGTGTATACATGTGTATGCTCAGTTGAATTTTCAATAATGGTTAAGGAAAGAATCAGGGCACCTTAGATATTAGAAACTTGCCATGATTAAATCCTTTTATGGGTAGGAGACAGACCTTTGGATGCAGGCGAGTGTTTTGACTAACCCGCTTATAATTCTTTTCACCTTTTGTGTTTATTGTGTGTTTTGTTTGGCAAGGCTGTCAAAACACCCCTGTTGGTGTGCATTATGACAGGGTTTCTCTCAGGCTGTGTCTGTGTTTCTCCAGTCCTCTATGAAATTTACCCTCCAGGAAACTGCAGCCACTATTGTGGGTTTGAGTCCCCATACAGTACCATATTGAGAGACAATATTGGTATTCACCTGAAGGCTGGCGATGTTGTTGTAAGGGGAGCTGACCAGCCAGTGGACAGGTCAGCCCACCACTTGACCACAAAGGCAACCACTGATATCTGTTTGTTATCGGAAGTGTTTGACTGCCCTAGCCATTCTCTGGCTTAATTTCCTGCATTGGAACGAACGTGTGCAGGGATTAATCTATCAGCAAGGAAACAGACGTAAACTGTCCCCAGTCCATCCAAATTCTCAGGCCTTTTCAATAAATCAGGTGCTCCCTGATCTGGCCAATAGACAGCCTCTCGACCCCCGAGGCTGGAAATCATTGTCCGTCTCACAGTGTCCAGTTAAGAAGGAGTTTTATCGGACTTTATCATGGAAGTGAGAAAATGGCATATCCAACCGATAAAGGACACTTCAGGCCTTTGTCCCCTCTCTCAGGTCAAACAAGGGGCCACTTGAGGCAGTGAAAGTGCCAGGGCTGGGCAAGGTCAAAGGTTAAATCTACCCTATTGTTGATCCCCCACAGAGCCTGACAACCTTTTAAATAAAGCCATAGCTCTCCAGTATGTTCGCTGCCCACCCAGTGGATTTATCTCTCTCAGCCTGTCCATTTTTCAGGCCAGTTAATGGCCTCTATTAGGCTTGGCGGGGGAAGCATGGCAGGCAAGATGGCCAAAATTAACATGTTCTTTTCTAATGAGGTAAATTGCATTAGCAATAAATGTCAAGTGGCAGTCGTCCGCTAATGTGTTGATGTGCGTATGTAATGGAAAGTTTGCTTAATGTGGACAGGCAGCCCGTGCCACTTGAGGTGGAGAGAAGAATGTGTAAACTCACAGGGACTATATCTCAGTGTAGTTTGTTCACTGATACGTAGAAAACGCAAGAAAAGCTACTGGACCTGGAGGACATGCATGAGAACCAAACTCCTGGATATCAAATCTGATTGGTGGTTGTCATCAGACTAAGTTTAATAAACAATATTGGCTGTAAAGCTGCCATTTAAACTAAATTTTTCTGGCTCAGTATTATGAAACTGTTTCCTTTGCATTAAGTATGAAGCATTTACAGAAGTATGTTGGTACATTTTTTTTTTCTGTGCAATAAGTGATGTTGATATTTATTTAAGTAAATATTTTACATATTGATATGTATATATATATATATATATATATATATATATATATGTATATATATATTTCCATTCATACACGGAAGTGTTTATCTTGGTTTGATTCATGAGTTGACGTGTACTGAGATTTTGATTTTGATAGCTTTGTACATTTGTGTAGTTTGATTCAGTTGTGTTCACTTTGAACAGGATAAAAAGCTTAATTTACAAGTTGCGAAGTGTGATAGGCCTGTGATCTTATTATAGGGTCCTTCATGAGAACCATATTAGTGTTTATACCTGTCAGTTGGTGCCAAGAAAACGACCACAGGGAACCTGGTTTTAATGCTTGGCTCTCCACTTAACGGGAATTTCCAGATTATGCTTCTCCGTGCATTCCCTAATCTTGGAGAGTTCAGGTTACCAACCATGAGTTTTTCCATAAGCCCGAGATTCATAGATGCTGGCTTTTTGTCTTGATGGTTGGCTGTTGTAAGTGTTATGTATTCTCACCCCAAAAATTAGCCCCAACTCTTGAGATAATATCAAGATAGGAGGCTAGTGTTTCTGGGAGGCTAACTACAGGTCTTGTCCACCAATCAGAGGGCTTTCTTATTTCTGCTCATAGTTGATAAAAAAACTATATGAGAGGTTTACATTACGGTGCCAAGTTCTTTCATTTACGTCTCACTTTGTAAACACTGGTGTCTCTTCAGCCTGGAGTCAGGTTCTTCAAAAGAGAAAGGAAAGAGCAGCCTAGGTGGCGGAATGCTGTTAACCTATTCATTGAGCAGTTATCACTTACTCGCAAAAACATTTATTTCCTTTTTCTGCTGTAACCCATGTTTCCTCAAGCAATTTCACATTATTTTTTTTATTTTTTTTTTGGTCTCTTTGGCACATCTCCTCTTTTTCATGCAGTCAGCAAAGATCTGCAAAAATTAAGCAGTGTTGTAGAAGACTAACTCAATTGATCTCAAGCTGAAGGTCGGGCATGCGTTGTTTTGGCAGGGCCTTTCATGTTTGCAAGAGGTCGTAAGTGTTTGATGACCTCACCTGAATCGATAACCATTCAAGATGTTTCTGTAGAAGAAAATGATATTTTCCCCGTTTTTCTATTTAGCAAACAGTTACCACTTCCATATGTGATTTAGCAAATCTGAAAGCTATATCATCAACCTCTGCTCAAATATTGACCGAGGCAATTTCTGAGAAAATGGATCTGAGATTCAGCCCTAAAGAAAAGAATGTTTTTGTCAGGGTTGCACAGAAATGGCTCAATTAAATTTGCATATTTGTGTTATTACGTGTATGGCTGCGTTTCTGAATATAAAAAAGTTAGAGTTAGAAATAAGTTATTTTGGAGAAAAGTCCACTAAATCACATCTGTATCTGGTGGCGAGAACAATTTAGAACTAGTAAACAGAATGGTTTTTGCAGTGGGAATGACAACATACAAACTGAACAAGAAGAAAGGCCGGCGAGAATAGGATTCATTTACACAATTTAGTCAGCGAGTGCAGGATTCACAGGCACAATCTCACACAACTTAGTCAGGGAGTGCAGGATTCACAGGAACAATCTCACACAACTTAGTCAGCGAGTGCAGGATTCCACCGGCACAACCTCATGCAACTTAGTCAGCGAGTGCAGGATTCACAGACACAACCTCACACAACTTAGTCAGCGAGTGCAGGATTCCACAGGCACAACCTCATGCAACTTTGTCAGCGAGTGCAGGATTCACCGACACAACCTCACACAACTTAGTCAGCGAGTGCAGGATTCACAGGCACAATCTCACACAACTTAGTCAGCGAGTGCAGGATTCACGGACACAACCTCACACAACTTAGTCAGCGAGAGCAGGATTCCACAGGCACAATCTCACACAACTTAGTCAGCAAGTGCAGGATTCCACAGGCACAACCTCATACAACTTAGGCAGCAAGGGCAGGATTCCACCGGCACAACCTCACACAACTTAGTCAGCAAGTGCAGGATTCCACCGGCACAACCTCATACAACTTAGTCAGCGAGAGCAGGATTCCACCGGCACAACCTCATACAACTTAGTCAGCGAGAGCAGGATTCCACAGGCACAATCTCACACAACTTAGTCAGCGAGTGCAGGATTCCACAGACACAACATGACATAACTTAGGCAGCGAGAGCAGGATTCCACCGGCACAATCTCACACAACTTAGTCAGCGAGAGCAGGATTCCACCGGCACAACCTCACATAACTTAGGCAGCGAGTGCAGGATTCCACAGGCACAATCTCACACAACTTAGTCAGCAAGAGCAGGATTCACAGACACAACCTCACACACCTTAGTCAGCGAGAGCAGGATTCCACAGGCACAATCTCATACAACTTAGTCAGCAAGATCAGGATTCCACAGGCACAACCTCACACAACTTAGTCATTGAGTGCAGGATTCTACAGGCACAATCTCACACAACTTAGGCAGCGAGTGCAGGATTCCACCGGCACAACCTCACACAACTTAGTCAGCGAGAGCAGGATTCCACCGGCACAACCTCACATAACTTAGGCAGCGAGTGCAGGATTCCACCGGCACAACCTCACACAACTTAGTCAGCGAGAGCAGGATTCCACAGGCACAATCTCACACAACTTAGGCAGCGAGTGTAGGATTCACGGACACAACCTCACACAACTTAGTCAGCGCGTGCAGGATTCCACCGGCACAACCTCACATAACTTAGGCAGCGAGTGGAGGATTCCACAGGCACAACCTCACACAACTTAGGCAGCGAGTGCAGGATTCCACAGGCACAACCTCACACAACTTAGGCAGCAAGATCAGGTTTCTGGGACACAACCTCACATAACTTAGCCAGTGAGAGCAGTATTCTGGAACACAACCTCACACAACTTAGCCAACAGAGAACCTGCTATTTACAATATAGAAACATCCTGCACTGGACAGCCTCTTCAGAAGGTCTGAAGATTAGCTGACAGCTTATATACACCTGTAGGGTAAGATTTGGTGTGGAGACATCACTGAGGTCTGTTGATACATCAAGAGGCAGACATGACATAAATACAGTTATCAGTAGCAGAAGTGACAAGGAGAAATCCATGTGGAGCCTGGTGGGTCTTAGACAGAGAATAGGCCAGTTTAATGTCTGTAGAACAGGATTCTGGATAAATGGCAAGAACTCAGAACTAGGGATATTGAATGGTTCTGCCTTCTCTGTCTTACTTTCTGTCTGCGATTTTTTCAATTTCAAATAGTTTGAGCTTCAAATTAATTTTGTCTGGAGGTGATGAGGGTCTCTGTGCTCTACCTAAATACTTATATAGCTTAAGGGAAAAGCTGTAATTGTGTGAAAGTCGTCTGAGAAGGAGCTTGAATAATTAATCGTACTGAAGCCAACAAAGCAGGACTCGTTGGACAGTGATGCAGAGCTGGTTTAACTAACCTGTAAGGAGTTTAAATGAATTACAATAACCCGAAGAACGGTTTACGGTTGAAATATACTAGTATTGATCAGCCAGGCGGCGGTGTACCTGCTTGTGCTGTGCTGGCGTTTCCATTCATCGTTGGCATGTTTATACAGTCATTGCTACACAACTGAACCGAAAGTGAAGGTTGGATAAGGCCCCTAAAGACGTAAAGGGGACAGGAGTTTCGAGTCATTTGATATGTCCTGGCTGCTTTTGGCTGTTTTCTAATGTGCTTAAGACATTGGACACTGTTCAATATAGCCGTGCTGAGAACATCATATGTCCAAAGGGCAAATTTACACCTGATATAGCCTGAGCTTGTTTGAAACATGTTTTATTTTGGTTGCAGAACATTGCCAATGATATTCTCAACCTACTGGTCACTTAATAGCCTTTGGAAACTGAGAGATCATTTGTAACTTGCAATAGGGATCAGTAAGTTCATTGGTTTTGTGGTATTGTCTGGCCTCCAGGGTAGTGTAAGCTCTTTATTGGCTTGTAATTATGTAAAGAGCCAAGTATAAGGGCTGAAGTTTCACCCCCAGGGTGTTGAGACCTTTTTGAGCAAGGTGTGTTCAAGAGCATCATGGACTATTAGTCTGGTATAGTGCAGTGACCAGTGGTCAGTGCTGAAGAAGTCAAGAGCCACCTTCAAACTCTTGCTCTTCATAAAAGTTAATTATTCGCAAATATTGCTTTTATAATGTCAGCTTTGTTTTCAAATATTGTTCACTGGAGGCTTTATCCATTGTGGATCACCACATTGGCAACAAAACTTCACTATTGCATTCATCATGGGACGATCTGACAGCAGCCTGCGGATGGCTGTGAGTTCTCCCCGAGGCTCTGCCCATTTTCCTCTCACCGTAGTGCTGGCTGCCGTCGGATAAGTGAAATATTCTTAAGTATATTTACAGTAAAAATGGGAGTGTCCATTGTTTTTAACTCGACCGGGATGTAAAAAAAGCAAGACAACAGAGACGCAGTGAATGAAGCCACAATTTCTATTCTAATACATCACTTTACGATCATACGCATTTTCCATTAATTTTCAGCTTTTTTTATTTTCCTGGTGTTCAGATTGATACCTAGTGAACCCTTTGTGTTGAATACATTTCTCTTGCCTTGATTGTTCAAAGATAGAGTCCACATAAAACAATCACCGAGGTCATGTGTTTGTGTATTGTGGTGTTATCTTGCTGAGCTCAGAATGGAAAGTCATGAAACATAATGTATCTTTCATATGCCAGTTTAACAGTGTGACATTTTAAAGATTGAGTTTAGATTGATTCCGTGGAGTTTTGAAACAGATACAACATCTTTAAAGGAGCGCAATGTCGACTTTCTGCATCAACTTTTTGCATGTTTAAGCTCCATTTAAAACTCAACGTCGAATTTCAAAACGCGATGTGCACAAAGTCTATGTCGCGTTTCATAACCCGACGTTGAGTTTCGATTCCCGAAACTCTAGGAACTAACTGCTCCCTACACATACACAACGGTGCCATCAAAACTCAATGGAATCAAAAGTCGACATCAGGTTTTGAAACTCGACGTCGACTTTGCGCTTAAAGTTTTCGCAGGTTAAATGCCCATTTAAATTTTTTAAGTGCGTGCAGGGGTTGAGTTTTGGGGCCGATACAAATGCAGTTTTAATGGCACAAACAGGTCACCCTACGTCTGGGAGTAAAGTACTAAAAATTAATCTACAAAAGTGATGTCTATAAACAACACGAGGTAGCACTTCCATCACTGAAAGAAATCCTGATATTTCTCCATTATATACAGTATATGAATGATAAAAGTAATCTACCAAGTAAACAAGTTCAAATCCCTTCATTCTCGGAAGTTAAAAGCAGGACAGAATATTATTCCGGGAGGTAAACATATGTTGCCTTACACAAGCGCTCGATGTTACGTGAAAGGTTGTCTCTGTTTCAATAAAAATGCGGCCCTCACGCCGCAATTATCTGCGAGATAGAGGTCTATATTTCTTTAATTTTAAGGCTGCTCATAGAAATAAATTTGTAACCCTGTCACTGCCTCTTTGATCCTGTTTCCTACTGAATGCTACACTCCTGCTTCGTACCCTCAAATTTAAAATCTAGACGCGCATATGTGGCCCGATCGTTCAAAAGGGTTTTTCGCGACTAACCCTGGGTTAAATCTGTGAACCTGGGTTAAATTTGCATCGTTCAAAGCAGTGCAAAGCTTAACCTTGGGTTAATTTTGCAATAACCCAGGGTAAATTTTGCAATAACCCAGGGTAAATTTTGCCCCACGTTCTGAAGATGGGTTAAATGACTCACTCCTCACTTATTTTACATTATTCAAGACTTTTGTAACATCAACAAAAATTATTTTTATATAAACTATAGTGATTTTGGAAATATAAATCATATGAGGTTATATATGCATATGTGTTGCATGGTACATCTGTGAACAGTGAAAAGCATGATCCAGGATGAACTGCTGGCATGGCAACATAGTTCAACAATTGTTGCAAATGGTATATTGCAACTATGTTATCAGTTTTTTGCTCAAAGAAAATGGCAGGCACTAAAATGATTGTGGTTTTGATGACTTTTATAAGATGCACTATCTGCATGGGCATAAACAAGCTGTTACAGTGTACATGCATTTTTCTCATTCTTGCCATGGCACACAACCCTTGACCTCCACAGTCTTTAAAATGTACCAGTCATGACTACTGACATGAAGAATGCAATCATTTAACCCTGGGTTAGCTACGGTATATGCAGTTGACGTACCTTATTCTTTATATAGTACGGATGTCTCAGATGTGTTAGAATTGTCGTTTTTGGAAATTGACCCGAAATGCTCTTCTTGGTTGACGGCTGGTATGCGAATATCAGTTTCGATACATACGGTCATTTTACTTTCATGGGATCTGATACAAACGCACTTACATGTGGCCAAACTGTTACATTTGACTGCCAATTACACATATCCAACAAATTCCCAAGTTCCAAATCCCATTTTAAATATGGGGAGGCATGAACCTAGCCCACATTGAGCCAGCTGGGTAACACAACACAGATTTGTTTGGGGGGGGGGGGGAATCTTCTGGCAGCTGCTGAAGGAGTTAATGTGCTAAGCCCATAAGCTGGCGGGGATTGTGTCCCAAGTCGGGCTTATCCTCTTACACCAGTCTGCAGCCAGACCTCCAGCTTTATTAGCCATGTTTGCTGTATGTCTGTAACGAACTTCTCGGCCTGATCTGATGCATGCTCACCCAGTTTGACATGTTTTGATTTCCCATGTTCCTTAAGATCGCTGGAGTAGCCACTGTTAAATAGTCCAGAGGAGAACACCCAAATTACAACATGCATCTGGCTGTATTGGTTGTTGGGTTCTAACCTTCCTTCGTAGCTATAAATACGCTTATCTGTATAAGAAATGCTGATACTGAAGGCATATAATGCGTACATACCTCATATATTCTGTGTTTTATGGATATGACATTGTCTTGTCGGGATGCAAGATGGTGATACTTCATTATCAAACAGATAAGTATATTTGATATAAGTAAAATCTTCTCTGTGGATGGTCCCGCGTCCACCTCACACCCCGCCCCACCCCACCCACCATAATAATTCATATTAGTGAAATATTCTTGAGTATAGCAAAAAATACCCCATTAAGTAAATAAATAAACAGATGTATATTCATAACAAATATGTTGGATTTCGTTTATTTAACAGTTGCTTGATGGCAATACAGTTATGATTTATGATATACTCTGCAAATGAGTAAGTAATGAAAACATTAATGGCTTCTTTTTCAAGTTTATTAAATACTTTTGTAGGCGTAGGATATCACTGTCTATTTCTGAAAACTGGCGG
This sequence comes from Acanthopleura granulata, assembly GCA_016165875.1. Lineage (NCBI taxonomy): Eukaryota > Metazoa > Mollusca > Polyplacophora > Chitonida > Chitonidae > Acanthopleura > Acanthopleura granulata. The sequence goes on from JABBOT010000017.1 coordinate 5,306,349, forward strand.
GTGTGTTTTTTTTTTTTTTTTCTGGTTTGAAAAGAAAGGAAGGTGTGTGGATGAGCATAGTTGGTTTTTGGTACAGCCTTCTTATTGACAGCTGAAATGTTAACTTTCCTCAACTTCACAAGATACAATGTATTGCAGGTGCATCCATGTACTTGCATATATCATGCCGTGTGTCTGATTAATTTAAGAAGAGTTTATGGATTACACCAGCAGCTCAAGTCTTCAGGAGAACTTGTCGTGATTGGCCACAACACTGCTGAAGGATAAGCAGCAAACTGTCATTATAATCCTCTGTTCAGCTTCAGTAGGCACTTTTGGAGGAGGCAAAATGTTCTTCGAAATAATAATATATAAACACTGTTGATCAGAAGAGTTCAGAATGGGCATATGGGTTTGTGGAAGGCTTTGTTGTTCTTATGTTAGATACATGTAAAACTCATCTGAATGTTATGAGTGTAGTACACACGTACTCGCTTGGTCAGGCGTCATTCAGTTCACCCTAAGCTTCAGGTGAAGCAGCATTTTAAAGAACAGTGGCCTAATTTATGTGAAGTGGAATAAATTTATAGTCTTGGCCATGTGTCTCCTGCTTAATAGGCTGTGTGTAATCATGTATTTTTGTGCTGTACAGGTAAATATATATATAATGTATATAATGTATGTAATGTATATAATATATGCACAGCTGGTAGAGCAAGTTTGTATTGTCCATACATATACATAGTTTCTTGTAATTAAAGTTCATGTATCAGGTAAAATAGCAAAAACAGTAATTCAACTTGTAGAAGAAGAATGATTTTTTTTAATACCTGAGTGTATGAGAAAAATTGTACACATAGTTACGTCACACATATGCAAGTCATAATTTTGGTAATTTTTTGAGGCCAAATGAATAATACATGATGGTGTGTTTTATTTTCTGTCAGCATTGTTCAAACAGAGTTACTGTATAAGTGTCTCATGTACTGAGGTTTCTTTGTGCAACATCAAACAGTTAAAATGTTTAATGCTGTTAGATTCATTTCTTAATGATTTCTGGCACTGTGTAATATTTCGTTATTCTACATGTAGAGAAAACCTACGAATTTACAGTCGGCATTGGACGTTTTTGTTTCGTAGCTCATATCTTCATTAGAGATGGGGAAGCAGGTGACTGGCGAGTGTATGAGGGTGGCTGTTTAGAGGACCCTGGAGGATTGCCTTGTCTCCAGTCCGTGTTGTTACACTAATGGTAACCAATTGAGAAAGAGTTGAATATTGGCTATTTTAGGGTGGCTGTTACGCCAATTCTCTGGAGTGTAGATTGAATTAGCCTTTCGTCTGTGGCTCACCGTGGGAAGGCCCTTAGTGCAGTGCAAGCTCAGCAAGACGGCGAAAATGTAACAGCTAGCACTGACCAGCAATTGTTTGGTCGGAAATCGGTGCCTTAAAGAGATGGGTTGCTGTCAGAGGTGGAGTGTTTGTATAAAGGAAGGCAGCGGGGAGGTTGGGGGGCAACTCATTGGTTATTTGATTGATTGATTGATTCACTAGTTATATAACTTTTGACTAATTGATTCATTGGTGGAATGGAATATAATATAAAATACTTCAGTATAGAGAGTAACGCTAGAGAAGCAACGGCAGTGTGACAGTTGGCAAAGAGTCACCCCTTACCGGTGAAATCTGGCCACTTGTCAGTTTACCTTAGTTAGGGTTTTATTCTAACTGTTCATGTCAGTGTTTAAGAAGTAACAACTTACATGCCCCCCAGCACGATGGTAAGCTGAACTAGGTAAAAAAAATTACAGTGATGCTAAATGCAATATACTGGACGTTACTGGTCTAGCATTACTCACAATGCTGTGTTGTCGTCACATATAACGTATGTGCACTTGAAGATTATGCAAAGTATACTCGTAGATGGTTTTAAACATACTGCTGCACCTGATGAAGGAAGGACAAGCTTACACGAAGGATATGACATGGAAATGAAGTGAAAAACACCTGTAGTAATATCTAGTTCTGTTTTCAGGGCAATATCCCATAGGCACTTTGATTAGATCCTCAGATCAGATTGTAGCCAGTGGAATATGTATTCTGCCTTGAGTATTTGGGGCCTGTAAAGCTCTGTACCTATGGTGTATTGTTCCTTCCTGGACAAACTGGCAACATATGAAACTCATGCGTTGCAGGCATGGTAGGAGATTAATGATCGGTACAACCTGAAACCAGGTTACCATTGCCGGGGGGAAAAGGTACCCCATTCTGCAGTAATCTGTTTATTATGTCATCCCTCATTAAGAGGGGGGCATATAGCGATCACTTTTTCCATACGTGCATCCGTCTGTCTGTCCTTCTGTCCGTCCATCCAGCTGGACTTTGCGCAGCGCATATCTCAGCAACTATTACACATAGGATTCTCAAACTTGCACATATATTAATACTGTGCAAGGGCTGATTATGTTATATTTATCTTTTTCTGAAGGGGAGGGGGGACATACACTTTTGCAATCTCTGATTGCTTCCTTGTTTATTTAATTGATCGGTGCTTTATGCCACACTCAAGAATGTTTCTCTTATACAATGACAGGCAGCATTATGGTGGGAGGAAACCAGACTGTCACATACATGTATCAACACGTTCATTGATATGCTAATTTATTGCTTTAGTAAAGGTTTTGGTGTTGTTCTTGTTGTTGCAGACCCTCCTCCAGGTTCCAGGCGCTCTGAGGGCATCATCACGAAGCGATATATTGGGGCGCCGTCCTATCTGGGCAGCTGTGAGGTATGTCATTGTCTGCTCCACTGTTAGTCTCACGGGACCATGGGACACATACATACATGTTTATGGAAGTCACAAACTTATACGTTTTACCATGTGCATCCATCGAAGATTGCTGCGATTCTTCAGTCTGCAGGGCATTGATTCAAGCACATTCTGAAGGCATTATTGTGTGTCGAGTAATAAAATTATACTCAGTGCGAAGCCTTGAAACTGGTCAATCCAACCAATGTAGTTTTGTCTCAAAAACCCGATTAAAAATGTGCATAAATTGAGCTCACACATTGCTCTTTCATATGCGAAAAGGCTGAGGAATTAGGGTATACAACGAACCAGAATTAATGTATAGAGGAAAAGTTCAGCTAAAGCAGCTTGTAAGTATAAGGAGTTAATAAGGTGGCTTTAGAATACATCCATTTGCCTGAAGAACACTGGTCAGGACTCCGTGAGTGGAGCGACAGTAGCTTGGCAAACTTGGCAGTTGATGTATGCATTGAAACTTTGAGTGAATAAACGTAGAAGCTGTTACGTTTGAAAATCTCATCTTATGCGACACATTCTGTACTGATTGTTTTCTAAATGTTTTTCCATGATGGTCATGAGTAAAATGGATCACCCCAGTTAATACACGTGACAAAATAGGCCATTGGGCTTGTCAAGACGTAACAATTCCAGTATGTACTTCCACATCAGAATCTTCTTTAGTTCATTTGAAATCTCATAACAGTGTCTGGCTGACTGTGGTATTTTTTGCCAGTGAATCATTTGTCAGTCTTAAATGTGTTGAAAACTAATGGAAAGCTTAAAAATTGACATTGATTGTCCAAGAAGGCATATGAAAATATATTAGCTGTGCATTACACTTGTGAGTCGGAATCACTTTTTGTCAGAAGCAATCTAGAGACTTATTAAACGTGTCCGTGTTGCACTTGTCAGTATCATGAAGCTAGTGTTTCGTAAAGTAAACAGCATGTGGACATAGTCATTTCTCACGTGACTTTGTGTAACGTTGGCTGAAGCTCGTTACGCGACGACAAGGAAGACATGAGCACAGGTAAATTCAGCTTATCAGGCAGCCCGTATGATTTCTGGGGGATTGAGCAAACACACTTTTGTGAGGACCTGAAAGCCAAGTCCCTTTGAACTGTCACGTGCAAATATTCCAGAAGTGTGTCTGGTTCTGTTGTATCTCTGAGGCGTTTTCTCTGCGGTGAGACACGCTTAGCTAACCCCAGGCGCAATACTTTCTTTTTATGCAATCTTGAAAATGTTTGTTCGCTTATTCAGTTGTAATAGCAATTTGGGAGGTATGTCAAGTACCTGTGAAGGTTGTTGGTTTACTCTGGGCAGTATTGGTTTCAGTACTCTTCAGTGTTTACTTGAACATCTCATGAAATATAAAATAATAACAATGATATGTAGTGCAAATGATCTAAAATTTCACTCTAAATGCTCATTTTTTGAGGCAGAGAAATGTCATGAAATACTACTTTTGGTACTGAAACTTACATTTTTCCAGTAGAATATCCTCCTACCTTCCAAATATACCTTAAAATATCTTTCTGGAGTCAATATAACGCGCGGAATGAGGAAATATGAGCATTTTTGTCAGGACAAAATTTTAGATCAGTTAGGGGAAATTAGGGGAAAGGGTGTGGACAAAGTAAGATGCAAATATAATTAGCACACCTGGGAAGTGTGCTGATATGTAGCTGAAAACACATGCAGCGTGCTGGAGTTCTAAAGCTGTACAGCTCACCCAGATGGTACCGGACAAGATCAAATGGCACGATAACTAAAGTGTCTGTCATAAGTCAGAGTTAATTTAAACACTTCACTACACTAAACGTGGTGTAGTGTAGGATATTTCTTTTAATGCTAAGATTTGTCTTTTAAAGTTTTCATTACACTGTGAGGAATGTGGAACCGTGGATTGGTTGAAACATAAGCTGCGCACAGTTATGGACATGTGAGTGAAAGTTATTTTCCTTAAAACCTCTACAGTTGTTGAAACCTGCACTTTGAGAAAAGTACATGAGCGCAAGAACTTGGAGAAAAGTGCAGGTGAGGCAAAGTTGCAGTTGCTGAGACCAAGGTAGGAACTTAAAGAAGGAAACTCAGTGGCAATTTCTGTGCACAATTAACATTCACAAGATCAAATTTAAGGTCAGGAATAATACAACAAAGACTATTATAGACTGAGTAAGCCTGGCCATCTGTGTGCGAAAAGCGGTAAAGACTGCTGCGTTCTTTTGGTGCTCATTACATAACTGGGAACAAGATGTTCAGTTTAACTTTAACTGGTTTTAAAAATTGGTTGTGTGTTTTGTTTGGTTTTGAGTGTTCTCCACATCACATTGGAAACCATTTATTGCTTCCTGATTTAAACGCGTGATGTTGTCTTTCAGCTGTGACGCAGACTAATGTTGAAAGCGAAAGTCTCAAACAAAACAAAACAAACAAAAAAAAAATGACAGATTTTATCAGCTCTGTTTGAAGTTGCGTCTTGTTAATACTTACACTAAGTCTACAAGAAGTTCCTTAATTGGTACATATGTACCTGAACTTAACTGTGACATTTTGCAACCCTTATCGCTGTGAAGGACCGTTGGTGAAAATGTCCTTGCGCCCTGGAGGGTAAAACACACAGCTGAAGTCTTCAGAGTGGCTAATGGTTTGTAAGTGGAGATTGATGATTATGTTTGTCATTTTAGCCTAGCATTAATCTTAAACAAGGTGTGTGTGTGGGTGGGTGAAGGTCTTCCATTTGCTAATGAGAACCATAAGTGAATACTGAGGTCATATGTACACATAGGCAGGTTAAGAACTTAGCTCTTTGTGAAAATATTTTGTTGGAATTCCTCAAAGTGTATTTAACTGTTCCATGCAAAATACGTAATTCAGGAAATTTGAGTCTTTTAAGAAGTGTTACCAAAGCATGTACCAGCATGTTTCTTGTGTCTTACATATGACACATGGAGTTTCTGTAGATGGTTTACATCAAAGTGAATTAAGTTCGTTTTAGGTATGAAGAAAATGGTTAATTGTGTAAATGCACGTCTTTAATTACTTTCACTAGATAGTTATTTCAAGGGAAGGAATCCATTTTATGACATTTTTTTTTAACATATCGCAGCATTGAAGGATTACAGTACTACAATTATTGTATTTTACATATTTTTTCTCCTGAACATGAAGTTAAACTTTTGACTTCATAAATAGTTTAAGTACTTTTGTGAAAATGTGGAAATCTATTATTTTAAACAGACAATTTGTCTGCCATTTTATCAAACTCTTAGCATATTTGTGGAGTTATTTGCACGTTGACACTGTCCGCTCTATATGAACGCAGTGCATGTCATTTATGTCATTGCACCTATGTTTACGAGGGGTGACCTGTCAAGTGCCCCCATTAGGGTAATCATTTGGAAGATTAGCCTTGTTGACAGGTGTGAGGGTGGGCTTTTAGTTCTTGCAGTGGCTGATAGATCCAGTGTACCTTAGGGGAACTGATCAGACTGGTAAATACCCAAGTCGTTAACAGGGTTGTCCAGGAACAGGCCTAAGGGGCGACAACTGGCCGGCAAAGAACCACCAACTATTTGACCAGTTGAAAAATAAGTATAGCATTTTGATCTTTACTTAAAATTCAAGCTTGTAAAACTGTGTAATATTTACTATAAAAGACTTAATATTTCATCCAGAATAGTGTAGATATTTTTGAAGGTAAATAAATATCATGCAGTTCTATATTTGGAGCTGAAATTTACATTTTTCTGGTAGGATATCATTTTGCCTTTAAAACAAAGCTTCAAACTGTTTGGCACCATCAGTAGAACTCCCAGAATCCAGAAAAATGAGCAACTTAGTCATGGACGAAAAATTTTAGGTCACTCAGGTGTATTCCAATTAGCCTGGAAATGTGAATTTTGAGCCTGGAAAAGCTTTATAGTGTACATGACCTGTTACATATACGCATAAAAGATAACACTGTGATTAGAGATCTCAGCCATTACCATGAAGTACACAAATACACTGATCCTAAGCCGTAATTGCCATTACTTCTGAGGTAAAAAATTCAGTTACCCATGAAAAAGTCAAAATGTTATGTTGGTTAAAAATTGAGAAAATATACTGTAGCATTGCATGTCTGCATTTGAAATTTTGAGGTTTCTTTTCTATCGCTATAGCTCTGTTTTGCAGTTTTTGTCTTTGGCAAGCCCTTGAGGAAGGCTTTTTTGGTACATAGGCAGTTACTGTGAATGTCACAGCCTGTGATAAGCAGGTGTTTAATGGCTTGCTTGATGCACTCACCTTTTTTTCACTGGCTACCAACACACCTGGCAAAGGTCAGTCGGGTTTTGTAACTATTAATCTGTCATTAGAGAATAGCTAAACCAAAGTAGAGAATTTATTCCAAGTCAGGTAAAGGTTAATCTGGTGTCTGAGTGTAGGTTTATTCTATGTGTTAAGCACAGTATTATATCCTTGGTTAAGTGTGCCAGAACCTGTGATAATCCTGATTAAGTTTTGCTCGTTAAAGTAATTTGTTCATCAAATCTAACAATCGACTTTAATACGTGTATCCTGGGAAAACATTCACCTTCTAAGGGGAAAAGCTTCTTAGCTTGAAAAGCCAACATTTTGGGTGGAGGAATCTGAGAAATATACGAGCATTCCTGGGAGGCTCCCATGCTTAATTCATTAACGGACAAAAGCTGATAACTGACTGTGAATGGCCGAGGCTTAATACGAGACTAGCACATTTAATCTGGTGCACACATGGCAGCAAGAAGACATTATTACTGCACATGGCCAGAGATTAGAACATGAATAAATGATGCACGAGGTCCGGGTTCAGTTCCACATTGGGAGAAAGAAATAAGGAAATAATCTTAGTCGTGCAAAAGTACATTTTATGTACCTTTGGCGGATTTTCTGAGCTAATACAACAAGTAACAATGTCAAACTCTTGACTGGTGGCCAGTGTTTTTGTCAGTGTACTTGTATACCTGGCCCTAAGATCAGAAGCTGTCTTAGACTTAAGTTAGACTTTGTCCTAATTGCAAAACAGTTTATTGTGCTAAAATTGCAATTCATGTTAAAGACTTTTATTTGAACGCTAAGAGTTGCCTTAGACCTTCTTGGCAAAAATAAAAACAAGCATTTAAATTCAAATTTAACTCCAGGATTAATACCAGAAGTTAAGATTAAGTCTGACACTAAATGTAAGACAGCTTCATGGTCCCGGGGCCTGGTGGGCTCATGGGGCATGGTGGGCTCCTGGGGCCTGGTGGGCTCCTTGGGCCCGGTGGGCTCATGGTTAAGGTAGCTGAGGGAGTAGTCGACCTCGCCTCAGTTGATAACCGGGTGCATGCATGCAGCCAGCTGTTGTTAGCTTTGCTGTATCTGTTCGAGATGGCGGACATCCAGGCATTAGGGGTTTGACTCGCTCCTACACACTTAGCACAGCGGTGGAAATTTTGTCAAAATAACTTGGAAGTTAATAGGGAACTCTTCTGTACGGCCTCATAAGTCCAAAACTAGGTTTGGTTAACGTTCATAATTTAGATATGCTACGCAGATTGTTCTGTTGTAATCTCTGGCTATTATAAGCCGTAGTTCTCAGAATATTGTCCAGTGTTGTTCATTGTCCTGTCCCTTCCCATGTTATCTTTCACCTCATCGTCTGCTTGCCCGCTGCTTCATGCGGATGAAGTGCCCGGATATCTGCAGCCTTGAATATATCAAGGTGTTTATCAGTTAGTCGACCTATTTTGTAGAGCAGAGGAATGCTCATCCAAATTTCCCCCACTCTATGGTCTCCTCCTAAACTTCTCTGCTTTGTTGTCACTGAATTGAGTCTCAGAGAAAACATAGTGCGTGAGAAAGTAATGAAGCCACTGATTAAGTGTCCTGTATATCACCGGCAGCAATGGGATGTCATTCATCAAGGTTATGGTGGTGTTCGAGAGATGATGTAGCTTCCAATAATTCTAGGAAGTGTTAAACAGAATATGATGTAAGTCATCAGTCAGTTGGTGTAAAGAAGCAGCATGAAAACAGTGGCCCTAATCAGTGCTTTGATCGACATCAAATTTCTCTGTAAGTTGAAATGTAAGAAATTCCACTAACCATGGTAATTGCCACAAATTCTTTGTAAATGAACGCACTTATGTTTGTTTTTCTTTGGCACCGTCTGCAAATGCAGGTGTGTAGAACCTTTTGGAAGCGTGACTCCCTTGACATTTTCTTTTTGTCACTTATACATAATTCACACCGAAACTGTTATATAATTGCCTTAAAACAGTTCCACGTGCCTCTTGCAGGTGGCATTTTTCAGACTAATCCCGATAAATGTTTGGCCGGGGGGACTGTTTCAGCACCAACTGTTGTTTTGTGGAGCTGCGCACCAGTGTTTCTTTGGCGGAACTGAATTCCGTGACAGCGGCGCTATTTATACAGAGCTGATTATGATCTAATACGCGACCTCTAAAGGTCTCGCCATTTGTCAGGGAGGAATTTGCTCAGCTTTGTTTGGCAACGTAGCTGAGGTCACAGAGCCGGGAAGTACACAACTCAACATACAAAGACATTTTCGGAAGGCAAGCACAAAACTGAGAAAAGAATGAAACAAAAAAATCTCATAATGATAAATCCATCTCCAGCCATAGCCTGACTGGCATGGCAATATGAAATACATCATGGGTTGACCTGTGGGCATAATTTAGGATTATGTTGTAAAAAGTTGTTGAAAAAATTTGTTTCCCAAACATTCTTACTGATTTTCTGCCTGCCGGTCCAGTATGTTTGCCTGATCTACATTGGGATCTTTATACTATTTGCGTGGAAGTGGAGAAGAGTTTGAAAGTGGCCGGTGCCATCTTAATCGTGCTTAATCCTGCTTAATCCGTGGTATATGGGTACGAGTGCACTCTGAAGGATGCATTTCAGGAAGGGCAGTATTTCAGGAAGGGCAGTATATTGTCTCATTTATGAAATGAAGCAAGTTTTTTTTTTTTTGCATTTTGACAGCTTAGCCTCTTACCGTCATGTCTAAAATGCACTTGCGAATTCGTGGAGCAATATTTTAAGCAACGCACTGAATATCGGATATCACGTCTTACCCGCATTATGCACTTGTAAACGAAACAGTATTTTGCATCACGACATTGTATTCTGCCTCGTTTTAACGATAACCCTGTTACATGTATGTGTTCATACAGGACCCTCTTCTGTTGAAAAACCTGTATGGCTTTGGCCAGTGAGGTCACAGATTCTGCGGCATGGTTCCACCTGTATGATGCAATGCCCTTTTCCTCACCTCCCGGATTTCCTCCAACTATATTTGATTTGTTTGATAATTTTTTAACACCATGCTCTTCACTACAGTGGTGGTGGCCAGTTTCATGGGTGGAGGACAAAAGAGTACTTGTGGTAAACCACCAAGCTTTAGCAAATTACTGACAAACTTTTCCACAAAGTGCCGTTCAGGTCTGATGAACAAAAATTGAAGAAAACAATTTTCCTCTCCATGGCCTGAATTGAACCGCTGCCTTTTAGGACCTGACAGTTGTGGGACCTGACAGTTGTGGGACCTGACAATTGTGGGACCTGACAGTTGTGGGACCTGACAATTGTGGGACCTGACAGTTGTGGGACCTGACAATTGTGGGACCTGACAGTTGTGGGACCTGACAATTGTGGGACCTGATAATTGTGGGACCTGACAGTTGTGGGACCTGACAATTGTGGGACCTGACAGTTGTGGGACCTGACAGTTGTGGGACCTGACAGTTGTGGGACCTGACAATTGAAAAACAGGTGTCTTAACCAGTAAGCTATGGCCTGTTCCCCTTTCCCCCATAAGCTGGACGTTCAGTGTCAAAGTGAACAATTCTTGATGATGACGAAGCATATGGAATTAAGCAGTTATCTTCTAAATAAGTAACTAAAATATATTTACATGTGCAAGAGAAATTGTAGGGCAGAGATATATGTAGATTACATTTTGATAAAAACTTTTGTGGTATAGAGTAATTACTTTTTCTTTTCTGGCAACCATGTTTTTTAGCCATTGTTAAGTTGATTAGATCTGGATACGGCTGTTTGTAGATGATATGCCAGAAACAATATTTCTACAAACAGTCATGAAGATGGCCTGCGATGTTTATGGAGCTTTTACAGTGATAGGTTTGCAAGGAACAAAGCTTTCAGGGGGTCGATCAGTGACAGTGCTGCCTCTTATGTTGATCTTATTCAGCTTTATTGAATGTAACTCAGCTGTGTTTGCAGTCAAGTTTTTTTCTTCATCCCATCTCTCAAGTTTGTTTGAACGCCCTGCTTCCCTTTCATTGACAATTGATTTATTGGTTAGCCATTTTACAAAGGTAAAAGTGTAGACCATGGGTTGAAATACAAATATTGTATATCAGTGTTGTGGTGTAAGGTAAAGATTTGTTGCAGGCTGTGGTATGATTGTTGTCATTGCTGTCCACATATGAATACAGCCAATACTTCCTCGAGTGAGCTGACATTCTTCCGTCCAGGTAGTAGTCTGGAGGTTTCCACATGTCAGAAGGTCTGGGTACAGACTGCTGGCTTCCCGTCTGATGCTTCCGCAAAGTTTACATTGGCAGAGCGCTGTCACTTAGCGCTGAAGTGACCTAATCCTCCCTCCAACAGAGAAGAGCACGCAAATATTTGCTTGGATTTCAGTAAACTTTGCTCAGGAGCCTTGGACGTAGTGCTTAGGTGGAGAGATGTGGCAATCAAGGGGACCAGAGATGTTTAGTGTTTGAGTTATCCCTTATTAGGGGTGTCTAAAGTCAGCAGATAGACGCAGCAGCTTTGAATGGTCAGTGTTGCTCGTGGCTTCTAAGAAGGCCTGACTTCGTGAAGGACCAGTGATGATAGCTGATGAGTGGTTTCTTCAGGGTTCGTCTTGACGGAGACTAATTTCACTGATTCTTTCCCTCTGACGGACGACCAGCCATGAGCCTGTTGGTTTTCGCTTGAAATTTGTGTCTGTGACATATATGCGTATACCTGTGAAAGGAAACATTTTATGTATTTATTTTTTTATTTATTTATTTATTTGAGTGGAGTTTTACGCCATATTCATGAATATTTCACTGCTGATTGCGGCCAGCATATTATGGTGAACAGATGTAACATTTCATGAAGAAGCCTCAAGGTTGCCAGGCCGTGCCGGCTCCAAATCATAGCAAAAGGCAGGCAAACTGCTCTGCAATGGATAAAGTCTTAAATTAGCTTGTTCTACAGGCCCACAATGAGTGCAATACTATTTGCTGTGGACCAATCTTATGCTAATTTGTGTAATTATCACAGATTGAATTGTGTTAGCAATTAGGACAAGTTTTCATTCTTGTAGGCACATAATTTACACACGGGGAACTGGGGCAGCCAAGGTTTTAGAGATTCACTGAACCATGAATCCCTAAGCAGCATCTTAATCCAAGCCATGCTTCTTATATAGATTAACATAACAGGTAACATTCTGTGGAATCTGGAAAACTTGAAATGGTCCATACAGCAATTTACCAGAATTCGTTACACGGTAAACAAGCTTGTCTTGTGTTATGAATTATGGTAGCTTTCCTTTAAGGTATTATAACCCCACCCTGTGCTCCTCAGACCAACGCAGCGCAGTAATCATGTTGGCATCCGTTTGAAAAAGTGTACTCGTTGATTGATCTTCAGGTGGAACTGGTAAGACTTGGGGGTCACCCTAACTAGTTTTACATCCCTGAAGCTCCAGACATGACAAGAGATTGTCTGGTTTGAAGCCCATGACTTTACCATCTCGCAGTTTGGTGCCGACCTACATTGGAAGGGAAGAAGAAAAAAAAAAAGCGTAAAGAAGGTCTATACTTTGGTACATGTATCTGGGTTAGTGTGCGTAAACCCTTGGTGATTGACAGCCATAAACGTGACACTTGAAGGTGAACTTTCCTGCATTTTATTCATTTCTCTGATGCTGTGGAATGATAATTTTATAGTTTTAGTGTAAGAATGCACATGGTCATCATCACGTCACAGGATTGACCACAAATTTCTTGTACATGTTGTAGAAGTAGGTGTAAGGTGGTCATTTGTTACTGCAAGTAATACATGAAAATGTCAGTACAGTTCATTTATTTGACGTAAAGTAAATTATGCTTGAACAAATTGTGTAGGATTTATGGCCACATGGTAATGAAGGAAGGTTTCTAGCTGACATAAGTCTGGAGTAACCCCTCAGTCACAATTGAGAGTCAAGCTTTATGGTCTCAGAGATTGGCAGATGATTTGGAGAATGATTCCTTACATCCTTACATCTTTCCATCATTGTGGGGGCCTCCGTGGCCCAGTTGGTTAGCGTGCTAACGCTGGGTAATGACCTAGAAGCCTTCCACCAATGTGGTCCCTGTGAGTTCAAGTCCAGCTCATGCTGGCTTTCTCCCTGGCCATACGTGGGAAAATCCACCAGCAACATGCAGATTGTCATGGATTCAAATAAAGAAATAAATAAATACATGTGTGGGTTTCCCCTGGGCTCTGCCCAGTTTCCTTCCACCATAATGCTGGCTGCCCTCGTATAAGTGAAATATTCTTGAGTACTGCGTAAAACACCGATGAAATAAACAAATAAATAAATTCCATCATCATTCAAAATATAGACTGCTGCTTTCTGCATGATTCCTTCCTTATTTTTTGACTTCATAAACGTTCTTAGTTCTTTGGTGCTTTGTGTTAAATGTTGCTTCAGGAGTGCCTTTTGCAGTTATTCACCAGGAATTGGTTAACAGCTGGTTTATAAATGTCTGTTTTGACACCTAGACTCTAAACTGTCTGCCATGGCTCATATGACTATATGGATGTGCTTGTAAGCAGGGTTTCAGACATCAGTAATTTAAATAAATTGTTGATGAATGATGACCTTGTATCTTATACAGGTTGTCTCCAGTTGTTGCCTCGTCTTCTGTTATTATAACCTATTGCTTTTGTTCACTTCATGGTAGGTTACATTATTGTGGAAGGCAAAAACAAAAGCTTCCATTTGCTGGAGTATGTGAGGCAGATACCATGTTGACCAAGCGTCATGCCTTAAGCTGTACTCAGAACTATTCTGTAAGACCCACGCCCCAGTGAATCTGTGTGGCAGAAATGCTTATGTCTGTTCCGAGTCTGGATATGAGATTTAGCCACCCATCTCTCAAGTGCAAATATTCCCCACCAACTTCATTGACAAACCCGTTAATGAAACCAGCAGAATATGGAACAGAGCTGTGCCTGTGAGGTCTGCACTAAGTTAGCCAATGACAGGAACATCCTTGGCAGCCAATGACAGGAACATCCTAGGCTACCTCTCTCTCTCTATCTCTCTCTCTCTCTCTCTCTCTCTCTCTCATGATTTTTTGGTCAAGAATTCCAGTTCATTTTGAAGCATTATGGTTATGGTTAACATGTAATACTGCTGTAATTCATAGGCAAACATGTGAGGAACAAAAAAAGGTAAACTGGTAACCACAAAAAAAAAGACAGAAAAATAACAATTGGCTTCATAAAATGCTACTAACTAATACATTGTACGTGTGATTTTGTTGTAATTTTTCTTGCCTATATCTTTTATTGTTCAGATATGTTCAGATATGTGGGGTAGGAAAAGGGGTAAATATGTTATTGTCTGTGACTTGTATGCAGTTGAAAATTGTTAGGGTTCTGTGTTTTTTCTTTCTAAGTGGCCATACCCTTAAGCAGAATCGCTTCTCACCTTAAGGGTTTCAGTTTCTATGAGCACATCGAGCTTGGAGTGCAAAAGAGCAGGTTTTCTTGTTGCATTCTCTTTTTAATCTGTTCGATATCTTTATCTATTTACAGCATTTAATTTTTGGATTTTAATTTGTCTCACAAACTGATTTCTTCATCCTGTTTCCATATGCTCTGAAAGACAATTTGTTGGAGCTATTTATCACTGTGCCCGTTCAGGGCATCTTACAACTTTTTCTGTTTCCTTGTCTCTGCTACTATTTCTTTGTCTGTATTGCTATTTCTTTGTCTGTGTTGCTATTTTTTTGACTCTCTCTTGCTATTTTTTGTTTTACCAGAAGCAGCGCTCAATATAGCATTATTCTAATTCCTCAACCTTTTCACACATGAAAGAGCAAATTTACGTGCAATTTATGCACATTTTGAATTTGATTTTGGAGACAAAACTACATTGATTGAATTGGCCAATTTCAGGGCTGCACAAAAAGTTAAATTTTATTAGTTAACATAGAAAAATGTCTTCAGAATATGCTTGAATAAACACCTTGCAAACATGAGAAAAGTTTGAAGAATTACAGTTCTACTTCAGTGCATGAAGCTACATGCATGTGTATACAAAACATTCAGATACACAGTGTACAAATTGGTTAACCTTATAGTTGGAAATGTTACACTAACAAAAAAAGTGTCTTGATTGGATCTGAACAAAGTTAATCCAGAGAGTTTAGAAGTGCCATCGATAGGAAAAAAAAAGTCTGTTGTTTTAAGTCTCGGAGAGAAAGAAAGCTGAGATAAATCTGTATGCATTAACTCCAGCGCTTGTTAAAGTGGGAGATCCTTCATCCCTACATGTACATGTACGTGTTATGTTAGTCGACAAACGTTTTTTCCCCCTCCCCCTCCAGCAATTTGGAGTCTTTTCGAAGAGAGCTTTCCAATTTATCCCAAGTTAATCGTTGCAGGCAGATAGCAGCCTCGTAGGAGACCAATCTCTTCATTAGACTCATTATTCTGAAGTTTTCGTTCCAAATCAGGATCAGTGGTGGTCGATTTTTTTTTTCATCCCCTCCGCACAAATACTGCTTGTCAGTTCTGATTGAATTGCTTTCCAAGTGACTTCTTCATTGGGACGTCATCTTGGCCTCTTTACAAATTATGAACATGCACAAGCATTTTACTCCTTGAAACTCCATTACAGTGATGTGGCTATTTCTCTACAGCCAGCCAAGGGACATCTCCCTTCTTTCAGTAAAGATTGCCAGCCTCACATAATCCTTTTATTTTTACTCTTTCTCGATTAACATCTTTTCTGGTAGAATTCTTCTATTTTTGAATGTACATATAATGTTGATTTCATATTAATTGTCAAGTATCGTCTTCTTGAAATGAACTCTAGTGTTGTGAAGAGACTTTGAGACATAATATGAGTCTGTTGTCTTGTAAATTCGGGATGTATATGCCGTAATTTCTCCTGGATACAGGTCCCAGTGAAGTGAAGGTTGACTCAGTTATTGTATTAGCGGGAACTGCCCTCTGTGGAATCCAAGTATCGGTATGATGGGTACATCCACAAACACCTTGTACTTGATTCATAGAAAAACAGAAATTTCGCGGAGAATAGGGATGCGATCCAACAATTTGCTTGCTCTCCCAAAAATGCTAACAAGTTTTCCGCAGCCATTATTGCCTTTATTCAACGCGATCCCAGGACGAAAGTCTGCCATGAATGAGTGATCATCTGAAATCTGAACCAGGGCTAATACAGAAATGTCAGCGCCGGTTCGTGCCCCCCCTTCCACTTTCCCCCATGTACACTTGTTCTGTATCTCCCCAAGGTTCTTCCCACCCCCACTGGTCTGTTGTGTTGCCCAGCCTGTCTTATTATGCCGAGCTACAAGCTGTAGAAACAGCCATTAGTTCAGTTCAGGTGCTGAGCAGACAAAATATACCAGCCCTTTACTAGAGGTTCTGATATTTTCACCGTGTTTATCTAAGAAAAACAAGTAGCGCTGGGTTTAGCACCTCAGCAACTCGGTGCTCTGGAAAAATTGATGAACTTGCCAAAGTTTGTGCTGACTGGAACTTACTAAACAGGACAAGAAATGTGATTATTTTCTTACGGCTGTGTGGTCGGCAAAGTTCTAAATCAACCCACTGTTCGGAAAAGTGCAGAAATGTGAGAGACTCACAGGTGTTAAGAAAACATCTCCTGGTTCCCTTGGGTGTTACTGCCCTCATTTGGTGTTTGAGCAAGATCAGGAGATGACTCTGTTTGTAGTGTCAGATAACTAACTATGGCAGTGGTTGTACAAACTATGAGAAAGATTTGGGTTATAAGTAATAACAGCTGCAATTGTACATGTTGTAAGGATAAAGCAAGGCTTACAGTCCGGGTGCAAAGGTAAACCTGTGATGGATAATTTATGATAATTTATGTAATGGTACCTAGATATATATTCAACATCAACAAAAAATGTTATGAATACATTCATGTATTTTCAAATTTCTAGAATTTATTGTAAAATACATTGTCAGTAGTAAGCTGATTTTGGAATCATAGGCTATTAGTTTTGTTGAAATGATCGAATGTCAGCTGAGAATAACTGGATGTTGTATCTGTTTACATTTACACCATTGGAAGGAAGATGCTTTGGCCTGTATTTATGTACATACATGTAGTTGTATGTAAAACACAAAATCTGGAAGGGATGGTGGAGAATGACATGCAGTTCCGTTTATAACAAGATTGCAGTGTTTCACTTGGATTGTCTACAGTTTTGTCAAACTGTTCATTACCACTGGAGGTGCCCTCGAGTCAAACATCAGACCTGGCTAGCGGGAAGTCATGTGAGAAATCTGAGCATGGCAGAATGCATGTTATCATCCCTTCATCAACACATTAGACCTCTTAGAGAATGTTATTCACAGCAAAAAGGTTGCACAACAATTCAGAGCAGACCCGAAGAGTATGCAATATTTCAAGAGTGAAGGTAATTATCATTTCGGCAAAGGTGATGGGCAGTCAGTGCTAATCACGGTTTTGTAATAACGTTTCAAAATAGTGAAATAGGATTATGCGCGGGTAAAATTCTAGCATAATGAGTTAGGAGAGGCAAGAATATGGGCATTTGCTAGCTCAAGATGAAGTGTGTTGGAGGTCATTGAAAAATTAAATTCTCCGTCCAGTCTTGCCAGTGAAACAAGGTTAGTCTGGCAATTTCCTGTTGAATGAAACTGGTAATTACCATTCTAATGAGAGATTGTTAACAAGTAACGAAGCAGATTTGGGATCCTTAACAAAGTTGGGAAGTCCCCTTGAGGCATTTTTTACCTCAGTAAGTTAGTAATTCCAAAACTGGGAACCAAATTGAACATTTAATTGCAGGGGAAAATGAAAAACATAATAATTTAAAACTTAATTATGATATCATAACCCATTTGTGCTTAGTCATGTGTACATGGACATCAACCTATTGAAATTATTATGGATATGTCACGTAAAAGTGGAATATATGGACTTCATATAAATATGCATCATGATGGATCAAAATTGCATGGTCAGCAATTCTCCAGTATTTTACAGCTACAGTTTCAAATATTGGTGCTTACATTCTGTTTCCCAGCAGCCTGCGAATGGTCCTGGGTTTCCCCTGGGCTCTTCCAGGTTTCCTCCCACCATAATGCTGGCTGGCGAATGGTCCTGGGTTTCCCCTGGGCTCTTCCAGGTTTCCTCCCACCATAATGCTGGCCACCGTTGCATAAGTGAAGTGTTCTTGGATAGGGCGTAAAACACCAATCAAATAAATAAATCAATCAATCAACCGCTGCAAAGCTCGGTATTCCTCACAGGGTAACGAAAGCATGTGTACTACATCTCGTAGTATTAAAACAAATATTCCTAAACTAAACCACAAACGTTTAGTGCAGTGAAGTGTTTAAATTAACTCTGACTTATGACAGACACTTTAGTTAACTTCTATGAAGGTAGGCCTATGGTACAGAGCAGGTTTTAGCCCCTACAGATTTGAAGCTTGTAATATACAGTTTGGAGGTTTGATGGGCGAGCTGTTGCAATTAATCCACTCTTTCCAGATGTTAAGGTTTGCATTCAGAAGAGAATTAGTTCGGCTGCAAATTACTCACCAGTAACACGGCTGCGTTAATCATTATCGTCTGGGGTGTAAATCTGCACATTTTTGAAACGGTACAGGGTTAACTTTGTGTTCAGTGTATAGATACATGTGTGGTAACCTAAATGTGCTTGTCCAATTCAGCGACTGTGACTTCCATGTTAAGAGTACCTGCACATAGTCATTATACTTTTCAGCAAATGTCTTTCTCAAGTACAGTATTTTCGTTTGAACTTCAACATAGATGTAAACAGGTACATGTATTTAGCTTGTTATCATATCAACAGATCATCACCTGATAAATTTTATATATTAAGAGCATCTCTCGCCACCCTGCTGCTACACCCCACCGCTCCTACTCCTATCACACCCCCACACCCAGGCACACCAGACACTCCAGTGAGAGGGACAGCCAGTAAGTCAGCTGTAATGTGACCCGGAAGAGGCTGACCTGATAGTTTTATGATGACAACGAGCCATTAGTTGCTGGGGTGCCATAATTGGACACTGACCCTCAAGCCCTGTGGAACAGACAAGGTGTCCAAATTGATCTACAGCCCTGACCTTAACATCAGTATAGTAATAACTCCATGTCTGCATACAAGGTAAAAGTTTGCTTTATTCTCTGGACAGATTCGGAAAGTGCACCACTGTGCATTCTGGGTTGTCCACTCTGGCAAGGCGGCCATGTTGGATGGTTGTAGTTCACATGTCTGTAACTTTCTACATATGTGCCAAAAGTACCGACACCTCCTCTCATGACAGTTGTTCCAGTTAATTTAAGAATTTCAAGACGATCCGAAATCACACTGTCTGCAGAAAGAGATTTTATTTGATTGTTCCGGCATAGGAGTAAATATTTTGTTGAACGAATTCGGCAGACTTTTTGAAAGAAAATTAATTCCTGACCAACTGGCTTGTTGTTACTGTTGCACTCTGGTTCAACTGAAGTGGGCTGTCTCTTAGTCACACATTAGCATACATGAAAGCTTGAGTTCACTTGACTGAACAAGAGAATTGCATGTAAATAAAAGTGCTCATTTGAAAGCTAAGAATATTGTTTGAAGGTAGAAGCTACAAAAGTGCGTATAATGTTCTTTGCCTTCAGTGTCTGGATAGAGCGTACACAACTGGATGATTGTGGTTGAGTGAATAAGATCAGCACAAGTGAAATATTTCTAACTTTTTTTTTGATTCTTTGAGAACTTTAGTTAGGGGAACGTAGCGCATTCAGTGATTTTTGGTCCTTTTCTCTGCTGGCCTTGAAACAAGAGTGAATAACTGAACAAACTACTTCACCATGTTCTGAAAAGTCTGATGGGGGCATCCGTAACTGAGTTAGTGAGCACGCTAGTGCAGCGTAATGACCCAGAAACCTCCCACCAATGCGGCCGATGTGAGTTCAAGTCCAGCTCTTGCTGACTTCGTCTCGGGCCGTCTGTGGAAAAGTCTGCCAGCAACCTGCGGATGGTCATGGGGTTCCCCCGAGCTCTGCCCAGTTTCTTCCCAACATAATGCTGGTCGCCATTGTATAAGTGAAATATTCTTGAATATGGCATAAAACACCAATCAAGTAAATAAATAATTCAATCAAAGTGTGATAGATAGTCATGTGGAAGTCACCAATATCGTGTCTGTCCCACTTTTGCTACTTAACTTCATGTATCCTTTTTGGGGTGGGGGATACTTTCCTTCATTTTTCAACTCACATGTATGTTTGTTGATAAAAAATTTACTTTAAAGTAGATACTAGATACAGATTATTAAAGAGGTTGAAACAAAAGTATCATATACCTGTGTAATTTTGTAAATGTCAAGGTACATGTGAATGAAAGTTGTAATAAAAACCTTGTGTTTGTGACGCTTCATTTGGAGATCAGTTTCACTGGAGAGGATCACATGTTGAACTCATTTAGGGGACTTCCTTTCCCAGATAGGCCAGAAAAATTGTGATTGTTGTGTCATTAAAATAGATGTTTGTTGAACCAGAGCAGTCAGATAAGGTGAATGAATGATGATTATTAAATTGCTTCACATTTTTTAAAGTCCCATCTCTACCATAATGTGCATGTTGTCCATGGCAACAATTCGATCAATTATTACCATTTTAGCAAAATTTTGCGATTTGACTTTGTTGAACCAAAGTTGCATGCTATAAAGTAAATTTTTTGTTTTCATTTTCACAGTTTATTAGTGTTGAAAGTTGTCAGCCTGAAATATGTAAACCATCTGACCGTATTTTGATGGAAAAAGAATAGGAAATGTGTGGGTGGTATATATTGAGCCTATCTCTGAAAATGCCAGAAAGGAAGGTGAGGAAGCAACTTAGTAAAGTATTGTGACCTGTTTTGGGGAGTAATTTATAAAGCAGCCATAACCTGTTTTCTCTCTGGTATGTCGGCCACAAGGAAGACTGTTAGAAGAAAAAAAAAAGAAAAACAATCTAGGGGGTCATATCTGACATTGTTTCAGACATTTTTTGACATGGTAGGAAAGCTTTGCAACTCGTTTGGAAAAGTAACAGTTTTAATGAAAGATTGACATTTCCTCAGCCCCTGAAAAAGTGCTTTCGCGCACAGTCAGATTAATTAGCGTTGGTGTAACAGCAGACCCGAAGGGGTCACAGATTATTTACCGGAAGCAGGCTACAGAAAACCATATGGAAACCTTTACCGGCTTGTTTTTTCCTCACACCCTAGCTCAATGTGTTTGTGTGCTGAGGGAGCCTCCATTGAGGTGTATAAAGCTCTCCTATGGCTGGGATTTGTGAGTTGGCTGGCCCGATACATTAGTGTTTCAAAAAGTCTGCGCGGTCTAATTTACACATGGGGCGGGTGAAAATACTGTAACCTTTACTATAATTGCATCCTCTGTCACCCTAAGCCGCTCTAAGAGATCATATGCTGGCTTCCGTTCAGTCAGTCCCTTTCCAAGTATGTTATGAAAGAAATAGCCAGACTGATTTTGGTTGTACCAAAGATTTCAAAGCTGGATCAGTGGAAGGATTCGGGCGTGCAGACTTCTTGTCTGAGAACATGCTTTTGTTATATAGACCCATGTATATTAACAAACATTGAAATCTGTTAAAAATATGAAAAAACTGAAGAGATGATGTCAGACAGTGACAGATAATTTGTTTTGGTGCTTTCAGAGGTTTTCACGCCTTTTTTTCCCTTAATCACACGTACTTGCTTAGCGCATGCACTGAGGAATCTGTGACTCTCTGTTGTGTTTCTGATTTATTCTGCATTCTGTGGTATTCACTGGTTTATTCCCTGCTCTTCACTGGTTTATTCTCTGTCCTGTGGTATTCACTGGTTTATCCTCTGTCCTGTGGTATTCACTGCTTTATTCTCTGTACAATGGTATTACTGGTTTATTCTCTGTTCTGTGGTATTCACTGATTTATTCTCTGTTCTGTGGTATTCACTGGTGTATTCTCTGTCCTGTGGTATTCACTGTTTTATTCTCTGCCCTGTGGTATTCACTGGTGTATTCTCTGCCCTGTGGTATTCTCTGCTTTATTCTGTGTCCTGTGGTATGCACTGGTTTATTCTCTGTTCTGTGGTATTCGCATGTTTATTCTCTGCCCTCTGGTATTCACTGGTTTTTTCTGTGTCCTGTGGTATTCACTGGTTTATTCTCTGTTCTGTGGTATTCACTGGTGTATTCTCTGTCCTGTGGTATTCACTGTTTTATTCTCTGCCCTGTGGTATTCACTGGTGTATTCTCTGCCCTGTGGTATTCTCTGCTTTATTCTGTGTCCCGTGGTATTCACTGGTTTATTCTCTGTTCTGTGGTATTCGCATGTTTATTCTCTGCCCTCTGGTATTCACTGGTTTTTTCTGTGTCCTGTGGTATTCACTGGTTTATTCTCTGTTCTGTGGTATTCACTGGTGTATTCTCTGTCCTGTGGTATTCACTGTTTTATTCTCTGCCCTGTGGTATTCACTGGTGTATTCTCTGCCCTGTGGTATTCTCTGCTTTATTCTGTGTCCTGTGGTATGCACTGGTTTATTCTCTGTTCTGTGGTATTCACATGTTTATTCTCTGCCCTCTGGTATTCACTGGTTTTTTCTGTGTCCTGTGGTATTCACTGGTTTATTCTCTGTTCTGTGGTATTCACTGTTTTATTCTCTGCCCTGTGGTATTCACTGGTTTATTCTCTGTCCTGTGGTATTCACTGGTGTATTCTCTGCCCTGTGGTATTCTCTGCTTTATTCTGTGTCCTGTGGTATGCACTGGTTTATTCTCTGTTCTGTGGTATTCACATGTTTATTCTCTGCCCTCTGGTATTCACTGGTTTTTTCTGTGTCCTGTGGTATTCACTGGTTTATTCTCTGTTCTGTGGTATTCACTGTTTTATTCTCTGCCCTGTGGTATTCACTGGTTTATTCTCTGTCCTGTGGTATTCACAGCTTTGTTCTCTGTCCTGTGGTATTCACTGAATAATCACCTGATATTTTCCACAGTTGTGACCAACATTAAGCCATGTACATGTATATAGCGAGGCCTATGACATATGGGGCAGTCTTTGTGGCCGAGGGGGTTAACGCGTTATGACCCCCTGTCTCTCACCAATGCGGTCGCTGTGCTGGCTTCCTCTCTGGCTGTACGTGGGAAGGTCCTCTGACAACCCATGGATGGTCGTTAGTTTCCCCCGGGTTCTGCCCGGTTTCCTCCCACCATAATGCTGGCCAGCGTCGCATAAGTGAGATATTCTTGACTACGGTGTAAAACACCGATCAAATAAATAAATACATCTAGCATACAGGTAAACTGATAAATACTTGATGAATACTGGAATGCTTGATTCAGCTGATGGGTTATTTCACTATCTACTTATTCAGTTATCTAGTTGCCACATTGGGATTGTGTTTCCATAATTTCCACTGATAGAGTAGAGCACTGTGGCAACTTCAACAAATGCCACAAGGCGATACATGATACAACATTTCAGTTTCATTTAAGCTATTCTTTAAGATGGTTTAAAGAAAGCCGAAATAAGGAATCATGTATCGTCTTGCATCGTTTGCAGTTGCCGCTGTATTCCTGGAGGCTGACTGTTATACTTGTCAATCTTCATCCCACATATTGACACAATATAACCGCAGTGTTGCCAGAGTATAGCATCAGAAGCCTGAATTCATTCGCCTTCATACAAACCATGGGTGCGTGTGATGAACATCCTGTGTGATACCGTAATATTGTTAATCGAGTCCGTTTTTTAAAGGGAAGGAATGAAAATGAATTTTAATCAGAAAAATTGTTTTTGTTCTAACCCGGGTCAAATGTTGATCTCAAGAAATGTGGGACGATTCTGTGTGTTGAAGGTTTGGGTGTGTGTTACTTCCTGTTTCTGGGTTCCTAGTTAGGCTGCAGAGTTGGCAGAATTTCATTTTGATTGGCAGATATGATGGTTGGAAAAGTACGGTTGGCTCCTGCTGTTCTTTACAGATTGGAAACAAATTAATTTAATTATTTTTATCCCTTTGGTTTGGATAGCATAAAAGCAAACTTTTTTTTATTTAATCTTGCGTGGAGCAGTTTGTTTCCCTTGGACTGGGTGTCTGGTGGATGGAGACAGTTGTAGTGGAGCCAGCCAAACTGAAGCACTGTGTAGATAATATTTTCTCTTTATAATTCCTCTGCTTCTTCACAGCCGTTTCACTGGCTGCTTTTAAATTTGGTTTCATTTTTATCTCCAGTTCCTTAAATGCTGTATTTAGAAAAATCTCTGTTCTGTGGTATTCACTGATTTATTCTCTGTTCTGTGGTATTCACTGGTTTATTCTCTGTCCTGTGGTATTCACTGGTTTACTCTCTGCCCTGTGGTATTCACTGGTTTATTCTCTGCCCTGTGGTATTCTCTGCTTGATTCTGTGTCCTGTGGTATTCACTGGTTTATTCTCTGTTCTGTGGTATTCGCATGCTGTATTTAGAAAAATCTAGGGGTGCTGGACTGGCGTACAAATCCACACCGTAAGTTTTGTTTTTGGCTGTATTAGCTTGTTTGAGAATATTACAGCCACAGTCACACGCAAAAGTATTGGATACAATGAAGTTTTAGCTATTTATTACACAACACTTTTTGTTTTGGGTTGAAAACACATGAGTATGTTCCAGTAATACATGCCTTTACATTTACAAAGTGCATCAATTGAAAAAATCGTAGTTAAAGACATTTTGTAAGAAAAAATACAAAAATAACCAACTCAAAAGTATTGAATAGTTTTACTTAATATTTTGTTGCATAGCCTCTATTCTGTATAACTGCTTCTAGCCTCTTTTCCATAGTTGAGGCTTTTATAAAAATCCGCTGGAATCTTAGCCCATTCTTCCTTTCAGAAATCTTCCAACTGCTTGATATTTTGTGGACTCCTTGCATGATTCTGCGCCTTAAGCTTCCCCCACAGATTCACAATCAGGTTGAGGTCAGGAGATTGACTAGGCCATGTCATGACGTTTATCTCGTTATCTTCTGACCATTTCTGAGTGGCCTTCGCAGTGTTCTTAGGATCATTGTTCTGTTGAAAAAGAAAAGTGTGTCCAAGGCCCAATGATCTGGCAGGTTTTTGAAGATTTCGATCCAGAATTTCGCGATATTGAGAGGCATTCATCCTCCCTTTGATTATTTCTAGTTCCCTGGTTCCATTTGATGAAAAACACCCTGATACCATAATACTACCGCCTCAGTATTTCACCATGGGTAGGGTATTTTGAGGGTTGCTGGCTGTTCCTTTTTTCCTCTGAATCTTGGTTGCCGTATTCTTTCCAAAGAGTTCATTTTTGGTCTCATCAGACCCTATTATTTTGTCCCAAAATTGTTTTTGTTCATTTTCATATCTTTCAAGAAATCTTAAGCAGGCTTTTACATGTTTAGCCTTCAGAACAGGAACTTTTCTTGGTGATCTCAAATGCGATTGAGACTTCTGCTAATTGTGTCTTTGCTTACTTCCTTCCCAGCTACTTTAAGATCGTTGTGAATTCCCTACGGGTGATGAAAGGATTCTTGTGCACTTTGCGAGCAATCCACCTTGCACTCTTCCCATCAATTTTCCGCGGACTGCCACACCTCTGCATGTTTGCAGTCGTTTTGAATTTCTTCCACTTTCTAATAAGGTTTCCTACTCTAGATGAGGGCACATTCAGATCCCGAGATAATTTACGATATCCTTCCCCTCTTTTGTGATGTTCGATGATCATATTGCGCACATCCTCTGATAACTCTTTAACTTTACCTATCTCGCTTTAAGGCTAGTGCAGAATGTTCGTTAAAGGAGGTACTTTGCTCTTTAATAGCTTAGTAAGGTAACGTGGCTTTTTCTGATTGGTCAAAAGTTACACTGCATATTATTCAAAGCAAAGCAAGATATTTCGCAAAAAATGTGAAAGAATGTTATGTATTCAAAACTTTTGAGTTGGTTATTTTTGTATTTTTGCTAATAAAATGTTGGTAACTAAGATTTTTTCAATTGTAGTTTTGGACTCATGTGTCAATTTTTGTGATACTCGATGTTCAGTGAACCTGAGATCACATTTACTGTCATTTCTTGTGCGAAGTTTTGACCTGAATAGTGTTTGTAAGATAGTTCTGCTGAATGCTTAAAATCTGGACTAAAAATATGAATTCCTTATTGCTTATTCTCAAAGCACTTTCATCCTGTAATCAGTTATATATATATACACATTTATACGTTCCACCTGTATATATATATATATATAATGTACAATTGTGCAATCTAGATTTCTGTTACAAACAATCTCATCGTTGTATGTTATTCATCGATATGAAATTAAGCGATTGGCAAAAAAGGAATAAGAAAGTTGGAATATGGCTTGGCTGCCATGTCGGATGATGTCATCAGATAAGCCCAGGAATTCTTTTCTGCTGAAACAACTGAAACAGCTAAAAGCTGCTGATAGCTAAGTCCATAACTATGCGCAGAAGATGTGTAAAAATAATATCGTCATCTGTATTGAAATATAAGTATTGATATACAGGCAGTGCATGGGAATTCAGGTCTGCCAGCAACCTGCGGACGGCCATGGGTTTCCCACGCGCTCTGCCCAGTATCCTCCCTCCACAATCAAAGCCACCGTCTTGTAAGTGAAATTTTCTTTAGTATGACACAAAGCCCCAGTCAAATGAATAAATCTAATAATGACACAAAATGGGCAAAATAGTTAAATATCGAGGTATTGGCATGGGACAGATGTGTTTGAGATACAGTATGATTTAAGGATTACAGACATACTGAAGATAGAAACTTCCTGGGAATAACAGTTGTATGCGTGAATATGTAGAAACATAACATTGGAAATAGTGTTGATCAGTTGAGTAAATTGTAATAATTCAGTGATCTTTGTTAGATGCTCTGAAAATCAGGAAAATTTCAAATGACATTCAAAGGTGGAATTCGGTGTTTTCACTGATGTAACCTTTGCAGAAGTTAGCCCCTGTCTGGACATTACACTTGACTGTAGATAAATGTTTGAATACCTGTTTGTACGTGTATGTGTGTCTACAGTGTTCCTGTTGTACAGAGCGGAGATATTTGAAAGCACATGTATCGTGGGCTAGTGTTGTGTAAAAGCTGTGTCTTATTTACATTGTTACCTAGCTGGCAGGGTAAATCACATCATATGAGGGGTGTACCTGGAGTATTCCAGCAACCAGCGTAAACATTACACCAAAGCCAACAGGAAAGGCAGCTAAAGTTGAGAACAGTTTGCGAAAGAAAAACCGGGCTGTTTTAATGGTTGATGGAAAGCAGGTGATGTTAGGACGGATATCGGTGTAAATACTCGAGCTGTGAAGATGTTCACACTGTGAAGTCAAGCTGGTTAGCTCCTCCCACTGCTGGGTGCCAGGATGTAAAGTTTTGTTTGGAAAATTCTCAGCTGTGTTATGGAACAGTTTTCACACAATGTTACCGTTACACTGGAATCTTGAGAACAACAGGAGTAGGAGTGGCTGTTTGTGTTGGCACCTGAAACACTGAAGGCTGGGCCAGCCTTCTTTGAGGACAAATGTTGATAACTGGCTACTGCACACAGTTGTTGGTTTGATTGTCATTTCTGTTTGAACAATAAAGTGAGCCTCTGTGGCTCAGTTGGTTAGTGCGCTATCGTAGCACAATGCCCCGAAGCCTCCCACCAATGAGGTCGCTTTGAGTTCAAGTCCAGTTCATGCTGGCTTCCTCTCCGGCCGTAAGTAACCTGTGGATGATCGTGGGTTTTCCTCGGGCTCTGCCCGGCTCCCTCCCACCATACCGCCATCGTATAAGTGAAATATTCTTGAGAACAGCGTACAACACCAATCAAATAAATAAATAAATTGAACAATAAATTAATTAATACCACAGAACACTGTGTTGGAAACCATGCTGCAGCCTTGTAAGAAAGGTCACAGTCTTTTCTGAGATTGGTGCAAGAACATTTCATAAGTGCTTGAAAGTGTTGAAAAACATTTCAAATGTAAATAGAACTGATTTAAAATGTGATCTGACTGGTGAACTTAACAGAATAAGATGTGACAAAGAAAGAGTGCTTCTTTTCTGCTTTGTTTCTTTGAAACTGACCGTAGTTCTTCTTGAGACAGGTGTTCTTCCTGTTTAAGTATTTACATTATTTCAGCACTTTGCCATGGGCCTTGAAACCTGATGTTGAACCGTGTCAGAACTACGGTTTTTCGTCAGATTACAGGTTCTTCATGAAAATAGCATCCAGCATTCAGTGGATCAATGATTAGTGGTTTGTAAATTTGAGTGGCTTATGGGCGAAATCTTGATTTTTTTTTTTGTTTTTTTTTTTGAGGTCCATGTTAAAATTAAATTTTCCCTTTTGTTCACGATGTGCGGGGAAATTTTGCGGAAACGTGCAGTGAATAAATAATAGAGTAGGCTGGAAGGCATGGAACTTCCGTGCCGAACCTCAACAAATCAATGCAGGAGGAGTCCGCGTTAATAATGTATAGGGAAATGTGGAGCAGAGGCACAGGAGGAACTAAGGAAGAAAAACCTCACAAGTTTGATGGAGGTACATGTGAAGTTTAGCTGTGGTGTGTAATATAGATGTTCCGAGAAGGTCGCTAGTACTGTCTTGTCGTGCCACTATAGTGGTGACTGATGGCTCGAATAAACTTTGTGAAACTAAATGCTGGATTTACGGAACTGGTTGAATTGGTTATCATGTAAGTGAAATTCGACAAAGCTCTCTGGGAATGCATATATATCAGCGCATATGACAGGAGGTTTTAAAAAAAGAAACTGCACGAAACTGAAAACTGCATGTTGAATGAATTACCCATGTGTTAAAGTTTATTGTGTGGCATATGTGTCTGAAACATTGCTTTGATAAAAAAAAGTTGTCTTTCTATCTCAGGTTTTCAGTGAAGGAGACTCACAATTCCAGATGTTTGGTTGGTTGCATGTAATTTGAATCACCTGGATGCTGAATGTTAACTGGCGATCAGCAAAGGTGTAATTCGGGATGGGTATGTAGTATTGAATTCTCAGTTTCTGCAGTGCTGCTTTCCGGCTGCGGTTTCGGACTTTCGTTCTGATCAGGGATAGTGAGTATGATTAGCAGAGGAAAGGCATGTTCTGTATGGCCAGTATTTGGTGGACAACAGTGAGCATGTAACAACAGAGAGCATTGAATATGTTGCTTATAATGGTCAAGTAACAACAGAGAGCATTGAATATGTTGTTTATGATGGTCAGGTAACAACAGAGAGCATTGAATATGTTGCTTATAATGGTCAGGTAACAACAGAGAGCATTGAATATGTTGTTTATGATGGTCAGGTAACAACAGAGAGCATTGAATATGTTGCTTATAATGTGGACGTATGTGTATTTGAAATTACCCCTGTTATCAAAATCAAGTTATCAAAATACTTGGGATACAAAAATGCTTATGTATTTGCTGGTTTGCAGGATCCAAAATAATGGACGAAGGCTTTCAGTGAATTAATACCTTTAATGCCATATGTAATCTCTGAAAGTCTCGATCAAACGAATCTTGAACTGTTGACTTCCAGCACCAGTGTTTACTGCATGTTGAACCACCGCAGATTGTTGACATGCTCCATCGCATACATGTGCAGCGCACGTGGCGACTTAATGGCAGTGATCTGTCAACGATGCCTCTGCGGCCAGTTGTGAATGTGTCAATTGAAGACCACTGGCTTAATGCACCAAATGTGGTACAGGTGTAAATCGGTATATCATATATCAGGTACACAGGCATGTGAGAAAGTCCTATCAGTGTAGTTCTTGTCAGCACTACCCATCAAAGCTCGATACATTATAGATATGTGTCACTGAATGTTTTTTCCACCAATCATGCCAATAGGAGATCGGTGTGGTGTTCTTATAGGCACCCGGTTAATCTCCGCAGAACTGTTGGCTTTTCCATTGTAAAACGTATCCCTAGTTCTTTGACCTGTTTAACCATGACTGAAAGCAATATTTCAGTATTTTCTTGGAGAGCTGTAAGGTCTGGAGAGTTAATAATTACAGTTTTATCAAGCCTATACCTACGGTGACACAAACAAATCATTTTTGACTTTATTTTTACAGTAACTGTATGCATCAATTATCCTTTAAAAACTGCTGGAATGATTGAAACGGTGGAAGATTTCCAGGCCCTTTGAAATTTAAATCTTTATAAAGGTATTTTGCTTTAATATGTTATTTTTTTCTTCCAGTATCAGCCAAAACGAATCCTTAGGATTGCACTCAATTTTGGTTTGTGAATGCAGTGTTTTTTTATTTTGCCTACCTGTCATCTGTCTTAGGTATTGCTCCTTTATGAGTTTATGTAGCTATAAAATTTTTTGTTTTTAATTTCCATGGCTGTCGTAAAGTAGATGGCTCTTAGCTGTCACCAATAATCTAATGCAAAAACTAAATTAAGGAAGAAATATCTATCTCCGCAATTAGATATATACTGAGGGCATACAACAATAAACAAAGTTTATATGTTGACATTATTTGAGATCAGACATGGACACCTAAAGAAGTATGTATTTATGCTTGGGTTTTAAGTTATACTCAACATGGTTTTTGGCCATGAGGGGTCCTTAGAATGTAATTATACCATGTGTCCTTGTAGCAGGGTAAGTCCATACTGCCAGAGTTCTACCGCCACTTGAGCATCATGGCGAAGACACCTGATCAGCCCAGTTTTCCTTGCTATAACCGCCAAGTAAGGCATCAACAAGTACCATTTTTAAAATCATCGAAATGGCTCGACCCAGGATTGATCCCAGATTTCTTGACCTCCAGACGGATCCTCTGACCACTGAGGTGGACACACTTAAACACGTTTGTAATAATTTTGCATCCAAGTCGATGGCACAATTAGAAGTAAAGACCAAGGCGTGTTTAAACTTAAAAATGTTGTTAGCTGCATTGAGACTTATTGCCGCTTTGTTGTAGCAATTAATGTAAAAACATATGGCTAGATAATATGTGCACTGTTTTCCGTTTTTACCAGGTCCTAAGCTCACTTTTTGGCTATGTCTGGTTTATTTCTTGTTAGAGCACAGCTGCAGTGAGTATACAGATTGGAAAAACTTGCCACATCATTAAATCAAGTCAATATAAAAAAAGATCTTGAACATGCATATTATTGCAATACCAAATTCAAATAGAGCTTCATCTTGATAAGCAATTAATTAAAGCACATCTCATAGATTATAAAGTGGAGAATAAGCTTAAGTGTTCTCGTTAATTGA
The DNA here is from genome assembly GCA_016165875.1 of Acanthopleura granulata. NCBI lineage: Eukaryota > Metazoa > Mollusca > Polyplacophora > Chitonida > Chitonidae > Acanthopleura > Acanthopleura granulata. The sequence continues at coordinate 5,337,763 of JABBOT010000017.1, forward strand.
TTGGAACAAATATTAACGCAAGCTGTAGACGCAAACTTCTGGGATTTGCAATAGTTTTGAAGCTGTTTTATTTGGAATGGGAATTGGCGCCAAACGTTGTCAGAATCGGGCAGCCCTCAGGGTAATCTCTGATTCCCAGAAATCGAAATTTGGGATAACACAAGGTGATATTATTTATTTTCGTGCACGTTTATGAAGCAAAGTTTGTGAAGGGACGTGTCTTGCTGGTGATGTTGAAGTTCATGTTTTTTTCTGGCCTGATCTTTTTTTAAATTAGTTTTTCAGGAATGATTTTCTTGTCCAATTTTTTTTTTTAAATATACCTATTTCTGTCTTGGCGTATTTTTTTATTTCTTCTTCTTGTTTTTTTTTTTTTTATTGTTTTTTAATATCTGGTGTTGGACAGCCATTTGATGAGTATCCTCATCTTTCGAACAGAAATCTCGAAATTGAATTTGGTGGGCAAAAAGTTTGTAGTGCGACTCCCAGATAAAGGAATTGGGAGTGTTATGAGAGATCTGACGATTGCAGGGGATTGTAGGCTCCGTTGAGGAGGTGGTGCTCTGGGCAGTCGGCCTCTTAAGTAATATTGGATTACCTGCTGCCCAAGATTACACTTTATCTCGATCTCTTGAGCTCTGAGGCTCACGACCAGGGGGTCTCCATTTTTAAAAGAGTAATTTTAGGAACTTGTGTAAGTTCAATTTGCTGCCCACTAAGCTTTTAAAGAAGCAAGAATCTTTTCCCAGCAACAAGTCTGAATGATCTGCTTGGCTCCATGAAATGTAGTGAAAACGTAGTTATGTGTATAGTGTTGTTCACCGTCACTTCTTGAAAATTTGTGCAAGTGATACTGTTAATCACCTAAAATTTGGCTTCAAAAAGTGCAATTTAGAGGGAAATAAATGCCATAATACATCTGGTGCTAAAACTTAAACATTTCCAATCATTTATCTTTCTACTTTCCAAAAGAATACAATTTAAAATACCGAATCAAGAAGACTGAGCAACTTGGTTAAGGAGGAAATTCTGGTCATTTACGGTTTGTACGCGTACATGTGTTTGTATACAACCCCCTGTGTCACATTCCATCAAGAAGGGGTGGATTCGAAATGGTCCTGTAATAAGAGATAAGCATTTACAGCCTGTACTGCCATGCCCTGAAACCTGAAGTCTAAGATGCCAATTCCAGAACTCGTATCCATATGCATGTTAAAAGCTCTTCCATGAGCGAATGTGCTATCATAACTTCCATGCATGGAAGAGACTCATCAGAGGAGTGTTGAGGACTTCATACAGCAGAATAGCAAGGACTTTGCACAACAGAATGTTGAGGACTTCACTCAACAGAATATTGGGGACTTCACACAACAGAATATTGGGGACTTCACACAACAGAATATTGGGGACTTCTACACAACAGAATATTGAGGACTTTATACAACATATACGTGTAAACTAACTGTACACTGTTAATCTCCTACTTGATTGTAAGAGGCCCAATCTTTCTTTGGAAATGCAAATTTACAGTATGGCTGAAATAGACATGGGGACATAAGATACTCAATGGGCTCAGGAAAAGAAATATGGTGGAACTTTGGAAGTGCAGACTTACAGTATGGCTTGTATTAAACCGACATGGGGACATGAGATACTTAATTGAGGATATGAGATACTTAATGGGCAAAGGAAAAGAAATTTGGTGCAACTTCGGAAGTGTCAAAATATGGTATGGCTTGTCTTAAATCAACAAAGTTCCGCCATATTTCCTTTCCTGTGCCCATTAAGTACCTCATGTCCTCAATTTCCTGATCAGATTGATAGATTAATTGGTTCTTTGCAATTGTGCCCATAACCTGTTTTGTTCCACCAATAACAAATGCCTTTGCACTTGATGCACCTTGATGTCCAGCTGGATGAGTTTGTAGAAAGGTAAGTTCTCAATTTATAGAGAGGAAAAGTGTAAGTGTGTTTACATTTACCTGAATAGGGATGATACACCATAAAGTTCAAAATTTTTTGTCACAGAAGGTAAAAAGAGTTGAAGTGTGTCATGTGACTTGTCAACAGTGTCAGGCAAGTTTGTTGAATTGAATTTACCGATCACCTGTCTTGCCATGTTAGGGAGGTGCAGACAACCTCTCTTTCAGTCAGGAGCTTCTTAAATTACAAAACTTTCAGCTCCTCAATTTTCCCCATCATATGTCTGGTCTAAATAATTATTTTGAAACTTTTCTTAGATGCCTATGTTATAGCAAATGTAATCAGATGTAGTTGCCAAACATATTTCACTGGTCCCATGGCACAGTAGGGCTGTTCTTACCTTTAGCGATAAAAGAGTTCGATCTTGAAACTCCACTATTCGTATATATAGGATATTCTTCTATGAATGGCTTTGTTGAGACGTGTGTTTTTGTAATCTTTGAGGAGCATTTTTGCCATACGCCCTGAAACTTTCAAGTGCACTTGTACCAGTCAAAAGTTAAATTTTCTGCTCTGGAGAGCTCAGGTACGTGGGTGCATTAGGAAACACAAAAGGCTTCCCAGTTTTCAACTAGGTTGAATTCCATCTGCAGATTCAAAGTTTCATACGGTCTCTTCAGGATGCAGGATTCATAGTTTAGGACTTGGGCAGATCAGCCTTCTGTCAACATGGTTGTGGATGGGAAGTTAGCATTGGTCTGTACAGTGCATTGTTTGACGGGAGAGAGATCCAGGTATGTGCATTGCATATGGCAACTTGTTTGGAACTACCTTTCTCTTGCTAGATACCAGGTATTTAGGATCCCATGTGGGTTGGTGGGGTGAATGTCATCCATGCTGTGTATTGGTCTGTATTTGCTCAGAAAATTGAGAATTAGTCCTGAATGGAGGAGTGATGTCTGTCATTGTGGTCTGAGACAAAAGGGATGGTTTTTGATATTTCTGTAAAAAGTGATCAGTTAGCTGAGAATAATGGATGCAACTTTTGCTGGTTATTACCAATGGGCTGGAGCTCTCTGATGTTCCTGGTAAATAAAACGGGCTGGCTGCTACTACATTCCCGAAAGGAGGAAACAGTCTTGCGTTAAGAGGTTTGGGAATTTGCGAAATGTGATTGATCTAAAATGATGTCTGTCATTGTGGTCTGAGACGAAAGGGATGGTTTTTAACGATTTCTGCAACATTTCTGTAGAGAGCAATCTGTTACCTGAGTATTGTGGATGCAACTTTTGTAGGTTATTGCCAATGGGCTGGAGCTCTCTGATGTTCCTGGTAAAGGAAATGGGTTGACTGCTACGTATTACTTTCCCAAAAAGAGGAAGGAGTCTCGTGTCAGGAAGTTTGGAATTTGTGAAATATGATTGGTTTGAAACGAGAGAGAAAGAATGATTTCAGCAGTGTTTCTTCAGAAAGTGATCTGTTCCCTGAGTATAATGACATTTGAACTGGAAATGTGTTGTGTTATATCTGTCGTGTGATAACATTTTTCTTTCTTCATCAGTTTATTTTCTGCCTTAGCTTTGATTCTGATTTGATGGTTTAAATTACAAGATTATGCATGATTTCACGACAGGGTGAGGTGAGAATGGTTTTACCATATCCATATCATCAATCAGTACGTGTGGTCAGTGACCAGTGTGAAGTTTTGGACATTAAGGCATGTGATAACTACTTGTGATTTTGACGATAGGGGAGCTGTTCGGACGAAGGGCTGTTTTCCATCATGATTTCATTTCATATTTGAAACCTATCTTAATTATCTCTATTGAGGATAATAGCTTGCCCCTTTCCTGAAGCCAGTGTCACCTTGTAGTCACAGTGACGACGGTGGAACACATACTGGTGATTTTGCATGCAGACATCTACATGTGTTGATACAATGATTGTGCTTTGGGTGCACATTATTCTTGGGGCTGTTAAAGTCATCTGTCTGTCTAATCATGTGTTATAATGGTTTCTGAGGACAAGTTGCGTCTACCTTAGGAGGAAAGATGGATAGGCATGTGCTGGCGATAAAAACCGACCCCCAGAACTAATCCCGCTGTTCTGTTTGCTTAGCGCTAGATCCTACCCCCTACATTCCCGAAAAACGTCTTGATATACAGCAAGGTTATTGAAGTTGAACGAAGAGCTCATTGTTCAGTTTCGACGTTGGCTTTCAAGCTCCAAAATGGTTGTCATGTTTTGATTCATCGAGCCCATCAAAAATGTCAGATTGGCGCTGCCTGGTGATTTATGCAGCAACCGTAATGCTCCCAAACCCCGACGCCTCGTCTCCGTGTGGATATTAAATTGTATCCCTGTGGGGAGTGTTCATTACTTAGGTAATAACGACAGGTGATCGCTTACACTGACTTTGTTGTTTCTTTGGAGATGGGGTTTTTTTTTCTTATTTTTGGGCAGACTTCACCCACAGTCAAAAAATTGATTTTTATGAAAAATAGTCGGAGTGATAATGGCTTCCAGCGTTGTGTTTTGTGTGTGGCGGGCGACTGCTCTTGATGAACTCATAACGTATTCTGTCAGAGAGACTCGACCCAGCCTGACAGTGTCATTATCTGATCCTCAAGGCTAATTACCACTACCCACGGTTACCTCCCTTTACGTTTGAACTACTATGAACTTGTGTATATGCTATAACCAGATGATATGCCTTGACAAAGCTGCCTGCCATGTTTTACTTCGTGGACACCAGTGGAAAGAAGACAAGTGATTTACCTTCTGATATCAACGGAATTTATAGGTATCATTTCATAACTAACAAGTGCACTCCTTTCAGACCAAGAAATCCAGAATAAAGTGACAAATCCTCTTACAATTCACAAGCCCTACGTGCAAAACCCTGTGGCTTTCACGAGAATTCCATGGAAGTTGAATATCGCTTATTATTGAAGTATTTAAGATTTTTGATTTATTGGCTAACATTTGTTTGCAATACAGACAATGAGCAAGATTTATAAGTTGACAAATCTCTCAGGGGCATTCCGAACGTAAGAATGGCGGCATGATATTAAGGCTGTAAATTCTGGAAAATCTGAAAGAACGAGAGCAGGTGATTTGATTTATGATGATTCCATGTGTGTTCTGGAGCTGTGTTTAGCTATATAAAAAGTTCAAGCTTATGTTTGCTTGCAGACTGGAAAATTAATCATGGACTGTTTTCTGTGTAAAGGGTGTGAAAAGTGCGTAAATCAAAATGAAATCCAGCTACATTTACATGTTTCCCGTCGTGGGATGGTTAAAAAAATCTTTCATGTATATGACTTATTTGTTAAAGCTTTATTTATTTTAAAGCTTTATTTGTTAAAGCTTTCAGGTCATTGCAAATCTAATTCTTTTCGTAAAAATATTTCTGTTTTCTTATCCGTTCGTCTTTTCTTTGTTTTGTTAATTTCATAGTTAAAGAATCAGCATCTCAACAAACATGCTGTAAGTAATCGGTGAGATTCGCATTTTAATTACCTGTCAAAGTTTGACATTTTCTTAATTTAATTTAATATTAAGGCCTCCGTGGCCAAGGGAGTTAGTACTAGTGCAGCATAATGACCCAAGTTTCTCTCACAAGGGTGATCGCTGTAAGTCCAGCTCATTGCTGCCTTACTTTGTGGCGATACTTGGAAAGGTCTGCGAGCAACCTGCAAATGGTCGTGGGTTTTCCCTGGGATCTGCGAGGTTTCCTCCCTCCATAACGCTGGCCACCGTCGTATGTGAATGCTTGTATTCTTGAGTATGGCGTGAAAATGCCAATCAAATAAGTAAATAATTTAAAAGCCAGGTCTCCACCAGAGTTTGTCTTCAGTCACTCTTCCATATGAAACCTGGCGCATGGTGTATGCACTGTTGTTAGTTCTCTGACTCCTAAAAAATATGGCTATTGACAGTTGAATTAACTTTCAAAGTTAAGGCAGAGTAAGTCCAGGACAAGTACCTTCGAAACAGAAATGTGTGTTTCTTACATTCGTAGTATTAAAATGAGTCGAAGAAATTGCATTGATTTAACTGATAGTTTGCATGCATGGGGACTGCTTATTATGAAACAAATATTCTGTGCATGCATCCAGTTTTTTAATGACATCACTTCTACATTATTTGAACTCGACTTAAGAGAATACGTGTAGTCGTCAATTGATTTCAGTTGTGTAAATTGATTTGGAAAGCCCAAAATTTATGTATACCTACAATATATGCGCTGTAACCTTTCTTGTCTTGTGTTGTGAATTTTAAAGTATATCCCTGAGCCAACTCTGTTAAGTGGATAAATTCTGCATATCAAGCTAAAAATGTTGACCTTGTCAAAAGATGTCTTGATATCTTCAGGACTTTCAGTGGCTGAAATTGTGGCTTTTTGTGCATTTCTGTTGCCCAGGAAGTAGGCCTGGAATGTTAACCTAATGAGAGCATGTACAGAACTTTAGAAAGCTCCACTTCTTGTGTGTAATGTATAGTTTCATGTGTCCAAAATGTTGTGTTATTTCATAGAATCTGCTGCGTGACAGTGGAGAAAATGGCCATGGAAATTCTGGCCCTCTGGAGGATTGGGTAGGGCTTCTTTTTTTTTCAGGCCCTCTGGAGGTTTGGGTAGGGTAGTGCTTCTTTTTATTTTCAGGCCCTCTGGAGGATTGGGTAGTGCTTCTTTTTTTTTTCCAGGCCCTCTGGAGGATTGGGTAGGGTAGAGCTTCTTTTTTTTTTCAGGCCCTCTGGAGGATTGGGTAGTGCTTCTTTTTTTTTCAGGCCCTCTGGAGGATTGGGTAGGGTAGTGCTTCTTTTTTTTTCAGGCCCTCTGGAGGATTGGGTAGGGTAGTGCTTCTTTTTTTTTTTCAGGCCCTCTGGAGGATTGGGTAGTGCTTCTTTTTTTTTTCCAGGCCCTCTGGAGGATTGGGTAGGGTAGAGCTTCTTTTCAGGCCCTCTGAGGATTGGGTAGTGCTTTTTCCAGGCCCTCTGGAGGATTGGGTAGGGTAGAGCTTCTTTTTTTTTTCAGGCCCTCTGGAGGATTGGGTAGTGCTTCTTTTTTTTTCAGGCTCTCTGGAGGATTGGGTAGGGTAGTGCTTCTTTTTTTTTTCAGGCCCTCTGGAGGATTGGGTAGGGTAGTGCTTCATTTTTTTTTTTCAGGCCCTCTGGAGGATTGGGTAGTGCTTCTTTTTTTTCAGGCCATCTGGAATATTGGGTAGTGCTTCAACCTTTTCAACCTTTTCCAAAAAAAAAATCAAAACAAAAAAACAACTGGTTAATATCAATTAATTTATACAGTTATACTAGTATATATCGTGCAAGAAGAGGACGTATGATCATTAGTTAATTCAATTACACATACTTACAGCAATGGCCCCTATCTGTTAGATGGAATATCATGCTATGTACATATCTTGTATAATTCTTGAATTAAAAAATAGAAGTTTGGATCTGTGGTTGAGAATAGTGAGTTGGGAATTTTGAGAGCTAAGCCTCTACTTTCCCTACGTTGTGCCAGGTAGTTTTTATCAGGAATGTCAAGTTTTTTAGGTAAATCTGAATTACAGCAAATTTATAGCTTGTGCCTGTTCAGTTTAAGCAAAACTTCATCTAAATGAATGTCCACTGAGATACCCTGAAAAAAAACATAATGTAAAAGACGTAGTGTTGCTATGGGCTCCTAAGTAAACATTCAATATTCATGGCTGCTTAACCTCAAATTGATATGCTACGACTATAATGTTCTGAGAATACAGAATTCCTTAGAGATGTGTCCAAGGCAGGCATCTCTCGGGGGACCATGTCAGTATGCAGGGTTCCCATCATGTACACTCATGTTATAGTTGCTGACAGATTCCCTTATTAACTGTTTGCCTGCAGAGTTCGCAGTGACCTCTGTATCGTGTCATTACCATATCCCACAATCCCTTAGTGCGCCTCCTCAAATACACACAATCGCTGCAACAACGCGTCTCATAATTACCACCCCTGACTTTAATCAGGAGCAATGCAAATGTGGTCTTCGGGTGTTCAACTTCTGATTAAAATATCCAGCCAGAATTTAATAAATCCGGCATTAAATCAAGTTCAATGCATTGTTTTGATTTCCATTAGAATAATGCATATCAAATCAGAGGCTTATTTATACCTTCATGGCAGTTGGATCATTAGAGGATATTGATTGTTTGTGGTTATAAACCTCACATTCCCACAATACGGACTGCCCATGTAACGATTTGGAGTCATTCTGACAGCCTGAAATTAGCCGGTCTCCATATGTGACGTTTAGAATAAACCTTGGTTATCAAGGAAGAAGTTCAAAGCAATCCCTCGAGGTACAACTTGATAATGTATGAAATGCAGCGAAATCCGTCCCTGACTGTGTATCGTGTTGATGGACTGGTTTTTGTGACATCCTTCATCATACACTTTGCTACAGTGTAGCAATTCTGTCACCGGAACTGTCCTGTATGGCAAAGTAAAATAAGATTTTGCAATCAAAGCTCCCAGTAATGAATACCTTAAGCACAATATTCTCGAAAGCTGAGGTGACACACACTGAAATAAATGAATACATCCAGTGATGGCAACGCTCAGATTTCTTTGTGACTAAACTCGTATTTAAACTACAACACATGAATTACTATTACCATGTCGGTTACATGTAGAGTTCCACTTTGCATTATTTCAAATGTGAGCATCCATAATTTAAAGACAGTTTAAGGTGATACTAATTTGTATGGTAGTTGCTGAAGCCTGCAGGCGTGGTGAAAGTCTGCGCTGTGGCAGAATTCCGCTATTATTCTATTCGTGTCAGGCTTTACATATGTGACCAATAGGTTGAAAACATTAGACCATGGATCACGTCATGTTCACAGCTCTTGTACTGTTTTGTACATTTATATGTGTGTTTCGCTGGTAACAAATGAATTCTTTCAGTATTATGACGATTGAGAGGTTCTTTCATTTTAGGGTGAAGTCTTCTGTTCCTTAAAGTGATCTGGAATAGACATGCACTTCATACCCTCTATGATATCTCGAATTTTACTTCTCAACAATTTTCTTTGTGGAACTTCTTTCATGCTTATTGGTTGAACATTTACAGTTATCAAGGACTTAATTTTTTTCTTCATATGTTAAAATTTTGTAAAATCCATGTCATTTTGCCCAATAAGAACGTCCCGAATGCGTACAGCAAGTGCCAGATGGCTGACTTTTACCTCTCACGGAAGCATTGATAATCCGGGTTCCACTAGACTGTTGGGTTTTTTATTGACAAGCAAAGCATTGAATCATATCTTAATGAAATTTTGAGCGACAATAATTGAAATAAATTGCTGACACCGCTGGTGCACCTAGAACGGAGAAGAAAGCCCCCTGCATCCTAAAGGCACTATCATAGAAGCATTAACGTGGATTTGTAAAATTATCAGTGATCCCTTGAGGGAATGATCACCTCCTGGCCTCCATCAAAAGAATTATCAATGGATGATTTTATATTGTATGAATAAATTTTAAGCCTTGCACTTGATGGACTCTGGGGATGGTGTTAAAAAAAGTATGATCACACAACTGGAAAAAGTGAGATGCCTTTTGCATGTTTTCCGTTACCAGAGAAGTCAATGTATCCATTTCAAGCTTATGTTCCCTTTACACCGTTTAGTTTTCTATCAGTACCATTGTATGAGCTGGGCAAACACAAGTTATTGTGATGCTGTTGGCAGGTGTTTAACCAGGCCTTAATCATCACTTAGATTTCAGAGGAACTGATGAATTTGATAAACGCTCCATACATTGAAATCATGGGAACATGTCTGCATGATATAGGACTGTCATTTATGCAAATTCTATGAAATGAAAGGAAATCTGGATCGCCTATTGAAGTGAACCGAACGCCATGATCGAGTGCACTAATTTGCTGAGGGCGTTGCCCATTTGTAGCTTGAACAGTGAAATTGTGTATGTGGTAGGGACTTGCCGTACATGGACAGAGCAAAACCACAATTCCAGTAAGCTGATTCCAGTAAGAAAACCTGGAAAGTAGGTGGTCTGTATATATACTGTTTGTATTACCTATAAAACAAGAGTGTTGCCCGACATGTACATCTGAAAAACTCAGTTGTATATCTTTTCCTCTGGGTATACGTCTTTTCCTCTGGGTATACGTCTATCTCCTTTTATCATTCACCTAACTTTATTATCTCCCATGTGTAGGTTCTCCGGTGTTATTCTGTGTTGAAACTTCGGTAGGAATGGACCGTGGAAGCTGTATTTATGAAGACGTATTGACGCTCTTTTATGTATGTCTTGGTCGGATCTTCAGGTCTGTCAATCAGCGACAATCACATCTTGTGCATTAATGTCTATCCCTACAGAAATGTCTATCCGTACAGCAATGTCTATCCGTACACAAATGTCTATCAGTACACAAACCTTACCTTTCTCCACCATGTTGAAGTTTACGAAGTATACTTGCCATGCAGCAGTCAAGTAATCTGACGGTATCCAAGTGGCAGATAATGGTATAGGGTTTGTGAATTAGGAAGTAGACTAGATTTTGACCTGATACTATGAGATATTCTTTGATTTCCTTGGGCTGTTATAGATTTTACATGCTCAGGGATCTAACATGCCATGTAATAACATGTAAGTTGTATATATTGTATATATAGGTAAGTGTATGCACTTAGGAGTGGATTCAACAAAGCGGTGTTTCAGTTAAGTGAAAACTGAAATCTCTGTTACATGACCTAGTTGAAAGTATTTATTTGAGTTATTTATGTGATTGAGGTTTTATGATTTATTTATTTGATTGAGGTTTTATGATTTATTTATTTGATTGAGGTTTTATGATTTATTTATTTGATGGAGGTTTTATGATTTATTTATTTGATGGAGGTTTTATGATTTATTTATTTGATTGAGATTTTATGATTTATTTATTTGATTGAGGTTTTATGATTTATTTATTTGATGGCGGTTTTATGATTTATTTATTTGATGGAGGTTTTATGATTTATTTATTTGATGGAGGTTTTATGATTTATTTATTTGATTGAGGTTTTATGATTTATTTATTTGATTGAGGTTTTATGATTTATTTATTTGATGGAGGTTTTATGATTTATTTATTTCATTGAGGTTTTATGATTTATTTATTTGATTGAGGTTTTATGATTTATTTATTTGATGGAGGTTTTATGCTGCAATCAAAAATATTTCACGTATGCAAATTCCACCAGCATTATAGCGGGAGGAAACCGGGCAGAGCCCTGGAGAAAACCCACGACCATCTGTAGGCTAGTTAGAAGAATATTACTCTAATTCTTCAGCCTTTTCATAGGTTTTCAAGATATTTTTGTAAGCGTATACGGAGGGCATTTTCCTGCATGGACTGATAAATTTCCATTTTTGTGATCATGATGCATTAATTGCAGTGAAAGTTGATATTTCACATGCAGAGGGGTTGAGGAATTAGAATAAATTCAAATTGTGTTAAAGTTATCTTATGATACATAGCACTTACATGTAAGGTAAATGTAAGGCATCTAAAAATAAGCAGTGGAAATCAAATTTTACAGTTTGCCCCAAGTCAAAACTGGCCTGATGGAATCACTAGTCGCTGATAGTATTCAGAGAGATACATCTGTAATCTCCTGCGACCGCCGGGCAGATTCCCTCCAGTCGTGCCAGCCATAGTGCAGGATGATCATACATCAAGGGATGGTTTACTGACACATTTCTGGTATATAGTAACCAGCATGCTCTGATTGATCTTGACTCGTGGAATAAATTAATTCCGATCAGTAATAGGAAAACTCTGTTCGGGCAGCAAGAGAGAGGTATATAATATCTATCGGACAGCAAATCATCATTTCGGTTGCCAGCAAATGCATACATGTAAGCTTGTATCTGCATGCAGAAGGCTGTGACGCTGTTTTCGAGACACTTACATATTGTGGGGTAAAATGAAGAACTCTTGACATCGTTGACTTTGCGGTCTCGTGTGAGACTTTTGTAAGTTAATAACAAAAAAAAAAAGAGATCATCATTTTGCCTGTATGCAAACACTGCAGTGTGTGTACAGTCATTACAAGTCCTATGGCAAGGCACCTGCATGTGTTAAAGTGTACGTTTAGATGTCATTTACCCAGGTCACTGTGAGTTCAAATCCAGCTCATGCTAGCTTCCTCTCTGGCTCTACGTGGGAAGGTCTGCCAGCCACCTGTGGATGGTTGTGGGTTTCCCCCGGGCTCTGCTCCGCTTCCTCCCACCATAATGCTGGCCGCAGGTGTGTAAGTGAAATATTCTTGGGTACGGTGTAAAACACCAATCAAATAAATAAATAAAATAAATGATGGTTGATGTTGGTTGAAGCAATTCCTTGAGAGCAAAGTTTAAATTATGATTACTCGTAAAGGTTATTTCTCAGAATGTTAAATTTCAAAAAATTTTTTAGCTCAGAGTTAAGGTCAGATTTGACCTCCAAGGTGTTCTTGTTTTTAACTAATACTTGAACTCTTGTAGAAAAAATGTTCAAAATACCTTGAGGAAATTAAACAACAATCCTGAACCGAAAATGAAAATGTCCCGATTCTTCCTTCCAGAAGAACCAGTAGGTATAATTATTGATTTTTTTGATGATTTAAATTTGGAACAAGTTCAGGGTTAAACTTGTTTTGATACTTTACGTGTGTATGATGACTTTATAGCATCACTGGGAGGATCAAAAATATTTCCCCTCAGTCTACAAGAGCAGTCAGACATGATCATGAGTCTCAGCGTGACAGAGCGCGGATCCTGGATTGGATAAAGATACTCAATTCCAGCAGTTGTACAGGTCACTCAGGCTGATGGCACTGTTTGTTGGTTTGGAAACTGGCGTTGTATGTTATGATGGTAATTCTGTCATAAAATATAGTTGTCAAACTTGATGCCCAAAGTAATGGCAAACTGTTGGTGTTCTCGTAACCTAGCTCTGTTAGCCATGTCTGAGAATATTGAAGTATGCTCCGAGGAATGGAGCTATTGAAAAGAACATATTGCTTTTATACTGCATTTGAGGGGCCTCTGTGGCTGAGTCGGTTAGCACACTATTGCAGCACAATGACCCAAAGCCTCCCATCAATTGCGGTCACTATGAGTTCAAGACCAGTTCATGCTGGCTTCCTCTCTAGCCGCACGTGGGAAGGTCTGCCAGCAACCTGCAGATGGTTGTGGGTTTCCCCCGGGCTCTGCCTGGTTTCCTCCCACCATAATGCTGGCCGCCATCATATAAGTGAAATATTCTTGAGAAGGGCGTAAAACACCAATCAAATAAATAAAAAAACTGCATTTATGTTATTCTTCATGGTTGTTTGTGGGTGGAATGTCAAATCCATGTTAATCGAATTCTCACTCTGAGATGTTAATTACGTTCATTTTAAATTGCTGAATGAAAGCAAAGGTATGACAGGTAACCAGGGTAATTGTGTGAAAATACACAGTTCTTCACAGGTGTATCATTGTACCTGCATTTTTCCAAATCCGTGCAGCTTACATGAGTTCTGATGCTTTTTCAGCCATTTTATGTATTAAGAACTATTAGGACATTAAGGGAAGAATTTTTGCACAGCACCATTGAATGGCATAGCCAAGATACTCTGCTTGCCAGCCATATCATGTAGTAAATGAATAATAATTAAGGAGTGCAACCTGTCAGGCAAAGTTCTTTGAATTCTGAGCAAGTCCTCATCATCTAACATGAAAGCTTGCCAGCCCATGCAGTGGGCCTGCCATCATGGCAGGCTTAGAACACTCAATCAACACTCCGGGTCTGATGTCCAAAGGTCAAAGGATTTCATCATCAGACTTTTGATAGCAAACATTGACACCGGCTGTTTATCATTTGATTAATGGGATAAGCTGTGAGTTAGTATGCATCACATATGTGTATCAACTGGGTTTACTGGAAAATTCCAACATGCCAACATACGAAGGTTATTTTCTGACGGGGCATATTTTCAGAGCTACATGTATTTTAATGTTTCTGGATGACGGTCTTAACGTGCAAGAATACTCGAAATGAAATGTAAAATGGCAGTTTCAAATTGGGTGTGCGTCAAGGTAATTGTAATTAGTCTTTGACAAGTGGTGTAATTGCCAGCGTCATGGTATCATCTATGCACAGTGGATCCTCGTAAGCCAGTAGAGGTATGTTTAGCTTAAATTACCGTGCTGTCTTTATTGCGCGGCAGCAGGTTGGGTTATTCACTACCCATGTCATGATCAAAAATATGAGTTTCCTGTCTTGAGTGTAGGCATGAAGAATTAGTAGTAGAAGTAAGGATAAATGCATTGGTCATCTTTAATTGTTTTTTTTATTTATTTATTTGATTGGTGTTTTACGCCATACTCAAGAATATTTCACTGATATGACGGCAGCCAGCATTATGGTGGGAGGAAACCGGGCAGAGCCTGGGAGAAACCCACAAACATCTACAGGTTGCTGGCAGACCTTCCCACGTACAGCTGGTGAGGAAGCCAGCATGAGCTGGTCTTGAACTCATAGCGACCGCATTGGTGGGAGGCTTAGTATCATTGTGCTGCGATAGCGCGCTGAGCCACGGAGCCCCCCCCCATTTTTAATTGATGTGCATGTAAATTAATATCACATTGGATCATCAGGTAGGTGGTCAAACTTCAAGAGGGTCATATTTGAGACCTCGGACACCCGGGCGGTTTATCCGCTTGAGGCAGAGGCAAGCAGACGACAAGGTGAAAGATAATATGGGAAGGGACAGGACAATGAGCAACACTGGACAATATTCTGAGAACTACGGCTTATAATAACCAGAAATTACGCTAAGTTTTACTACAGAACAATCTGCATAGCATATTATATTATGAATGTTAACGAAACCTAGTTTTGGACTTGTGAGGCCGTGCAGAAGAGTTTCCTATTAACTTCCATGTTATTTTGACAATATTTTCACTGCCGTGTCTACGTATGCAGAGTGTGTTGTCATGAGTAAAAGTGCTAATGCCTGGATGTCCGCAGTCTCAGATAGGCATGTTTTGGTCCAGTTGCAAAACTACAGGCTGGCAGTATCGGCTGGTTCAAATGCCCTCAGCATTATTTCCCACATTTATTTTTTGATGTACACTCTAGGTAACTGATGTAATGATTTGTAGTTTCCTTGCATTATATTGTCCTGGGGACTCTGTCATAATATATTTTGTATTTAGTACCTTGTCAATGCGATAGCTATATTATTTTAGTTTTGCTTTAATATAGCTTGTATTAAGATATGATATGACAGATACCCTAATTTTTTCACCTTCAGCCTTTGTTTTCACTTATTTTGGTGCTGGTACAGGTACTTCAAGTAGATGATTTCCAGAAATCCTCCTTGCTGGAATAACAAAAATCATTTAGGCATATCTCAGGTGATGCTAAGTTCACTCCTTTCTCATTGGCTTGCACGACCTATTTTGTTCTGGTGCCAATACCATACGTGTGTTCTGGCGCTGCCACAGAGGAAAATGGTGTGAAAACACAATGCCTATACCCTAATTCTCCAATCTTTTCAGCCACTGCTGAAAGCAATATTTCAGTATTTTCTTGGAGGACTGTGAGATCTAGAGAAATAGTTCTCCTAGTTTTATGAAGTTTTTACCTGTGGTGACACCCATGAGTCATTTTTGGCTTGATTTTTACAATAACTGTATGCATACAGTACCCTTAAAAAACTGTTTTAAAGTTTGAAAAAGTTGAAGGTTTACAGTAAATGTATGCAGATGTTGTCCCTGGAAAAGAAATATGTGTTGCATTCTCACTGGTGTAGCAGTGATTAACACATGCAGCACTTCACTTTGAGTTACATCAACAGAGAGAAAAAAATAAAAGATGACATCAAAGAGTGTCCTGATCACCTCAACAAATGCTCCTGGCAAGCTTAGTGCCTGTAGAATGCAGAAGACGCCGCAAAATTTGATGGCTGATTAGAAAAAGTTGAGCTTGATGGAAATTCATGCTTCAGAAACGAGCCTCCAGAAAAAGAAGAGTTCCAATTATGTCATGTTTGGTTGGGAAGGAGCATGCAGTGGCTGTGATGCTGGCCAGAGTGACAACCCATGTTTTTTTTTTCCATGTCTCTGCCATTGTGCTGCTGCATAGTAGGGCAGTTGCTGTTACAAGTGGGCTTGTCAGAGAAAGGAACATATTTTTCAAGGCTGGTACTGTCCATGAAAGCCAATCGTTTTAGCAAAGTTGATCAAAGAGTAAAGCTTTGCAATGGCTGAATGTGTTCTATTTCCATGACAGCAAGCTCTCTCTTCTTTCGAAGTCAAAGACCTGTCAAGTGTTGAGGAGTGCCTTTTGACTCACTTCAGAGTTGAGGAAACTTATGTGTTGTTTACTGCACTTTGAACTGTTCTCCATTGGCCATTACCTTGTCTATGAGGCTAGTCTGCAACTACCTGTACCATCGTGGTTCAATCCAGTAGTGGAAGCAGTGGGGAGTATCATATATACTTTTGAATGCATGTTTGCCTTGGATAACTGTTGATTTTAGCTTGTCCGATGGGTACCACTAGTATATTTTCTTTTAAAGCATTTTGTTTTTGTTTAATTTATTTATTTATTTATTTATTTGATTGGTGTTTTACGTCGTAGTAAAAAATTTTTCACTTATATGACAGCAGCGAGCATTATGGTGGGAGGAAACTGGGCACAGCCCGGCAGAAACCAACAACAATCCGCAGGTTGCTGGCAGACCTTCCCACGTACGGCCGGAGAGGAAGCCTGTATGAGATAGACTTGAACTCACAGTGATTGCTTTGGTGGGAGGCTTCTGGGCCATTGCGCTGCACTAACACCCTATCTGACTTATTTGTTTCAGAGACAATTTCCCATTTCTTATGTGAACATACACATGCATATGCAGGTGTGATGCATATCATATATTTATATAATTATGGTTTATGTGTGTGTGTATACATACTGCAGTTCTTTTATTTTTCCATATATTTGCAAAATGATTTTTCAAGTATATACTATCAGAGTTTTAGACAGATAGAACCATACTATAGTATCTGGTATGCCCTTGAATTCACCAACTCAGCCAATGTATTTTTCTGTCCAATATCAAATACAAAGTTGCAGAAATCCTGAGAAAAGTTATGCAGAAAGGATAAGAAAGTAAGACGGCTTGCTCTCCAGACATATCAGGCCGCTGTGGCCACAGAGAGTTTAGGAGACCCCCTGGCGGGTTGGTAGGTATGTAAGCATACATTTTAGCTCATGTGCAGTGTACATGGTGTGCCTTGTGTGTAAGTGTTGGCATGTGAGGACACTGTCAGTAAAGCTCAAGTAAGATGCATTATACAGCATACTAAGGAGGAAGTCTACCTCTTAACTCGATGAGAGTTAGCTATTTGGGTACACAAAAGTAGCTAGCACTTTGTGTTGTCTTTCTGAAGTTTGCCAATAGGTTTATATTCTTAGGTTTTTTTGCATTGAAGAGAAACCCTGAGTGATACGTGCAAGCTTTGCACACTTGGAGAGGAATGTGATAAGATATCGATGAGATTTGAAAAGGTTAATGTAGAGTTAACGTGCTTACTCGTATTGGTCGAGAAAAATGAATACACACAGTGTAAGATGAATACACACAGTGTAAGATGAATACACACAGTGTAAACTGAATACACACAGTGTAAGATGAATACACACACTGTAAAATGAATACACACACTGTAAAAATTAAGGTTTAATAAAAATTTTTGTGACATGTAATTTGCTATCCATATGCTGTGGTCATGTATGTTAACATCGATTTAAGTCCAGCTTAAAAATGTGTATGCATAATATTTACCAAAGATCACTCTTTAAGCTGTGCATTTTACCAAAGGTCACTCTTTAAGCTGTGTATTTACCAAAGATCACTCTTTAAGCTGTGCATTTTACCAAAGATCACTCTTTAAACTGTGCATTTACCAAATATTACTCTTTAAGCTGTGTATTTACCAAAGATCACTCTTTAAGCTGTGTATTTACCAAAGATCACTCTTTAAGCTGTGTATTTACCATAGATCTCTCTTTAAGTGATGCAGTTACCAAAGATCACTCTTTAAGCTGTGTATTTACCAAAGATCACTCTTTAAGCTGTGTATTTCATAAAGCGTGGCCACACTTACTCACACAGTATAAAAGTTAGAGTGTTTTGCAGGCTTGGCAAGGGTTAGTTCATGCACACCCAGCTTACACATCAAGGACTGAGGAACATGTGTCAGTGTTTGGTTTATTTGACATGATATAATGAAACTCCGACATGGTTGTCAGGATTGCATCACTCTCACTTTCTCTCATTTCTCCTTCACTCTTGTTTGTTGCCCATAACTCTAAGAGAAGCTGATGATAACGTTATTGGTCACAGACTAAGTTTCTAGCAGCATTGCAACATATCCCCTGTGCCTTCTCCCTCCACCCCGGCCTTAATTGCCTGCCCATTTACAGGAGCTCTTAAATCGACTGGTGCATTTCAATAAATTAGATTACCTGAAAATCAGGAAGTTGAAAGGGCGTAATGGGGCGTTTGTTGACAAGTTTATGGGGTGTTAATTTTGCCACAGGATCTGGGTGTCTGCCCCTACACCGATGATAGAAACCTCCACGGGCCCAGTCTGCGCAGTTAGAGAACAGATGCATTACATTGCAATAAATAAAAGCAGCTCTAATAAGCTTAAAATGATCTCAACAAGAGGCAGAAATCTTTAGGCCTGTATGTGGCTAGAACTCGATGGTTGGTACATGTATGAATTACTTCTGAGTATGTGGTGCCATTTTAGCCCACACAAAACCAGATTCTCCTTGACCATGTCTCTTGTTGAAGTAGGACCTTGGCAACTTGTATGGTGGCAACTTGGTTACATTGTGGCAACTTCGTTACATTGTTTAACGTAGCCAGGAGTCACCAAATCGCATTTACTACATGAACCTCAGATCAGAAGATCAAATCCTCCTGAGTCTAGATGTTAAAGAGCAGTGAAACAAGGATCACCATCACTGCAAAGAAACATTATTAGAGAAGTAATTAAGATGATTAATTTAGAAAGCAGATTCTGAAGGAGAAAGACATAAAGTTTACTTTATATAGAACTGGGACAGGTTAAACTTCTTCAGCTCTGAGAAGATCTGACAACTATAATCAGTGCCAAAAAAACAGGAAACAAAGAAAGATTGTGATGTTTTTTTGTTTTTTTTTTGGCTTTTTTTTTTTTAGTTTGTTTATGTTTAGGCTCGGTTTAAGTTGCATGTAGAAATTGCTCTGTGTTTCAGGGCGCTCCGCCTACAGAAGAGATCTATGACCGGTCGGCATATATCATCAGTGCACGCCCTACCAACCCTTACACCATGGACGGTCACTTAGACAGGATATCGGAAGAAAGGGTACGTGGAAATTTCCACCTATGTCCTCAAGATTTATATCTTTTTCTCCTGCAGTAGTATGGCCTCCCTACTACCAGCACATTTAGTGTACATTCTAATTGCATTTTTCTGCACAAAACATTATTTATGATTGCTTTTCATCTGAGAATTAAGTGCTACTTTGGAGTTTTGCTTTGTTTTGTTGCAAGTTCATTTATAAGAAGATGAGCACTGGTTCTTCATGAATAAAAGGACTGTCATAATATATCTGTGTAATGCGTGTATGGGGTACACTGAAAGTACACGCATGAATTTCTGTACTAATACACACGACGCTTGCATGGTTTTCGTGTTTTGAAACTGAATGCATTTGTCTTTATTTCTTTATCATATTTTCTTCATGTTTCTATTCTACACTTAAGGTAAATTTGTGTCAGTCACTCTCTGTCCCTCAGTTGTCAGGCGTTGGTTTGTGTGCAGTGTTGCTCCCATATTTGTCCCATTTTGATTAAAAAAAAAATTTGTGAGGATTCAGTTTGTGTAACAAGTTGAGATTAATCTTGACTCCTTACGCATCATTATCATTTATTCTCTATATTTCTGTTATTCAGGTCATTAGTTTTCCTGTATGTAATAAAATATTGTATGCATATTGATTTTAGTGACCTTCAGATCAACGTCTAAGTGCATGTTACTCTGAGGTCATATTTGATTAGTTAACTCCCATCAACTCTAACCCCCCCCCCCGACCTAATGAGACTTTGTCTACCCATTCTTTGTGAAGGGGATTCCGTTTTAAAACAGCCCATTGTGTTTTTGTAAATTTTTTTGTCAGAGCTCAAGTTGGTGTATGTTATAAAACTGGATGTACATGCATTTATGTAGATATTGTTTCACTGTATTGTACAATCACTTGAAAGCAAATTCGCAATGACTGTGGCACCTGGTGGCAAATTCATTCCGTCTTGCACTCAACCTCCTCCCCCCAACACACACTTAGTATGTAGCTCATCTTAAAAAATATGATGTCAAGATTTGACAGACCATGCAAGCAACAGAGGGATATACAGAATGACTTAGAAAGCTGCTCATTCCAGCTAAAAAAAAACAAAAAAAAAAAACATTAGGCCATTAAGCTTCAGTTGTAGCATTTTTCTGAAAGATAACTCCAAGACAGACACTTAAATAGGAACACAATGTTTTACAGATGTGAGAAATGTAGATTGTCACAAAGGTTGCCTTCACGCATATAGACCATGAAAAGCTACACTTTGTCTTTGAAATGGTTGTTATGTGTTGATAGAAGGGTTATGGAGTCAGGAAAAAAAAAACAGGTGAAATTCCGCTTGATGCTGGTTCTGAGATGACCAAACTGTTGTCTCGGTTAAGCTTCATATTTATATTTATGCTTTTTCAGGAAGAACTTCATCCCTGAGCTTAGAATTAGTCAAAATTTTAAATCGGTGTGTCTCATTTCCAAACTTTGTGTTATTTTCCCTGTCTGTCCAGTTTCTTTAGAGACGTGGTGTCTCCCAAGTTGGCATCTGGCTCGACGTGGATGCACCCAGGTTTTGTTATGAGTGAAGAAATTTACATCCGTTTGCATTTTGTGTGTTGTTTTGGCTGCCCTTTGATGATGGATCACAGGAAGTCTTGTTAAAATGCGCTTCTCACTCCTT
Source organism: Acanthopleura granulata (assembly GCA_016165875.1). NCBI lineage: Eukaryota > Metazoa > Mollusca > Polyplacophora > Chitonida > Chitonidae > Acanthopleura > Acanthopleura granulata. The sequence continues at coordinate 5,358,784 of JABBOT010000017.1, forward strand.
TGGAGATATGGTCTGGTCCTCAATGTACCTGTGGTTCGTAAGGTTTTCTTAGCCATGCCATGCACTTAGCCGTACCTGTTGTTCTTAAGGTTTTCTTAGCCATGCCATGCACTTAGCCAAGCCATATCATTCCACCAGTCGGCACATCTCTCCCTTTAACAGAAGGCTCAGATGGTTATAAAACTAGCTCACGGCAACTGTTGAGTGACCAGCGAGGGAGAAAGGTAGAACTGAGCTCATGCTTCAAGTCAGGACATTTGTCAGTTACCAAGCAGAGGTGCTCTGGTTTCTTCCACTCATAAGTCAGATCTTCGCATAAGGAATATTGCAGAAACTGGCCCAAAAAAGGGCATTCTGTGACATTGGTCAACTTTTGGGGAACTTGTGTACAAATATTGCCATCCACAATCCTCACACACATGCAGTCACTGTGAGTTTGTCCAGTTCTGGCTGGCTTCCACTCCAGTTATGTCGGAGGCTGTGCTAGCAACTTGCAAATGGTGGTGGGATTCTCTTGGGCACTGTCTGGTTTCTACCTAGTTTCCTCTCACCATGATTCTGGCAATCATTGTATAAGTGAAATATTCCTGAGGACAGCACACACCACCAGTCAAATAAATAAATAAATATATTCAAATATTGACACTCTGATTTTTTATTAAACAGTCCTCTTAACAAACCTTTGAATTTGTGCATCATTTGAAATTGGATTTTATTTAACATCTTTTTTGGGTGTATATCCAATAGCCATGAACACCTAATCAGCCTTGATACATGTCCAAGTCGTCTGGGAGCACATCTTTCATTGCACCTCATTCCAAGAAATTCTTCTCCACAAAAACTGGTCTTGGAACCACTTGGTTGACATGGCAACATGTTAAACCATGTCTGTGCTCATGGTCACTCGTGTAATGAGATGGTAGCTGTCTTTGAGGTTACTGCAGCAACCAACCGTAGATTCCAGAAGAGCATATAATGGCTTGTTTTTTGCATGCTTGAGAGGATTTTTCCCGAGAAGAAAATCCTAATTACTCACAGGTGCTAGGGGGTTTAAATTAAGAAATATGTGATGGTGGAAATTGGGTGTTCTGTAATCGCCCATTAGCAGGGCTACAATGCCGCTGTGTCAGACCAGCTGGAAGAGTAAGGAGAGCTTCCCAAGTCCCATAACTCTTTCTTACCATCCCAGACTGTCATCCTTTATCTGTTTTACAGCCAAGGGTATTAGGTTGGCAAGAACAAGATTTAGCTGGTATAGAATTCTGCCAAGTTACTCACATGAGAAGTAAGATAAACTTCAGATAGGGTTTTATAACAGTTTGCTGGCCACCCGGGTCTTCTTCCCCGCTCATATTATTTGGCCGTAAATCTGTGGCTCTGGAATGGACTAGGACACTCTCTGTTGGCCAGCTGTCGTGTTCCAAAGCCTTCTCTGGGACCTCAGTTGGTTGTGTTGCCAAACTAGCCTATGTTAACCCTCTCTTTCCTATGCAGGAGTCCCCACATGTAGTCAGGGACCATTTTAAACCACGATCAATCAGTCAGTACGACTGCGAGAGAGCCTCATTTGTAACCAACCTCTCTAACATATGACCCTCCCTAGGAACCAGATTTAATGATTGTTAAGAAAATTAATTCCAATGAACCAGTATCAAGATGACAGACAAAGTTAAACCTAAATGCATTCTTGGGTCATAGAGAAAAGAAAATCAATATCATGGAATCGGGTAAAAGCAAAACTTGTATATCATTTGATCATGCCTTACTGAAGTCATGTCTTATTGAAGTCTTGTCTTACTGATGTCTTGTCTTGTGACATGTATGTAATCTAGGTGTAAACATTGAATAATTGGAAGCACAAGATTACCAGAATTAGTTCAGTCACTGGCTCTGAATTATCAAGACATGAATTTATGTTTGGTGGTTGTGTCATTTATCTGTCCAATTTATCCTGAATGCCATACTCCAGACTTTTCTTGGGAGCCTCTGTGGCCAAGAGGGTTAGTGCACCAGCATGGTGTTATGACTCAGGTTCCTCCCACCAAAGCAGTCGCTCTGGTCGAGTTCAAGTCCGGCTCGTGCTGGCTTCCTCTCCGGCAATACGTGGGAAGGTCTGTCAGCAACCTGCGGATGGTCGTGGGTTTCCGCTGGGCTCTGCCCGATGTCCTCCGCACATAATGCTGACTGCCGTCATATAAGCGGAATATTCTTCAGTACGGTATTAAAACACTGATCAAATAAATGAATAAAGTCAAGAATTTTCCCTGGGTAAACCACTGACATTTTGCAATTTGTGACAAGACTTTCCCACAGATATTCACACTATATTGATGGAAGTCAGTCAGCATTAATCTGGACATTCATCCACATAAGCATAAACTTCTTAGTGTCCCCAAGGCCCTGCAAACAATAGGAGCAGGGGAATACACAGTACATGTTCTCTGTCCAAGGGCCATTGTGAAATTGCACCCTAGATGTCTAAGCAAAAGAAAGCCTGGAAATATATTTAATCACTAGACCATGCCATGGCTGCCTGCTGTTTTTTTGTTTCATGGTAACCCAGTGAATATTTACATATTAATATAGGTAATGTATTGCCAGATGAAGGACTTTCTTTTTTGTTTAGTCTAAATGTCTTTTACTATGGTATTACAAGTAGTAACACAGTAGTTTCTGAAAGGTAAACGGGTGGTTAGAAATTTCACCTGCATGCCATAACTGCGCGCCCGCCCGCCACGAACCTTGCATGCTGTCTGTAGTGGCCTTGTGAATGTGCATTTTTTTATTTTTTATTTTCACAAAGCATGTACATGGATACCTAAATGGGAGAGTATGCCAATATTGTCAATTTGAATATTTTTGCACATGGCTATTAAAATTTCTGCTGTGCTATAATTTTTGTGTATGAAAGCTTCTGTCTTAGTTCTGTTAATCATCTGTTGGCTTCAGGGTTGAATGTATATTATCATTAGAATGAAATGGCATGATTTACCAGGAATGGCAATGTAATTGGGTTTCGATGCATTAAAGTGCACAGGCATTGGAATTTAGCTGCTGATGTAACTGTGTCGTGATGAATGAAGTTAACGTTATGGTCTTGATGATATGAACAGTGTGTAGTTTGTCATAATGTCCTATGTTGCTATGGTTACTAACACTTCCGTTTCTGGTTTCTTGCTTGCGGATCAAATCTAACAGGAGTCAGCTATGGAATTCTCGTCCTCAACAGACGACATCAGCAGCGGATCGTCTGTTGCGTCAGAGAAGCCACCTACTTCTCCACATCTGCCAAAATCTTTTCTTGACCTTATCGCAGAGAAGTTACCTTATATAGTACGTCAAAAGAGTGGCCTTCCTGCTGGAAGTTTGGATCTACTTGTATTGTGTTATCCTTGTTATCAAGCTTTGGGCTCAAGTGTGAACATCCTGCTGTCTTTCTTCTTCTCTCAATTTTTCAAAAATGTCTAATTTCAAACTCTCCTCAGCTTGGTAGGGAAAAAAAGTGAGAGAGAAAATTTTTGGAAAAGAAACAGTGGCATAATGTTTCAGGTGCCTTTCATTGGTGTTTAAAAATCTGTTAACAGTGGAAAGTAGTAACAATTTAAATGTGTCGCTAAATGTAAATAATTTCCCGTGACGGTTACAGTTGCATGCAGGTATGATCATTTAGTTTACTGTTTTTGATGTAGTTTACAATAGGGAGTTTCGAGTTCAAACTCTTTTATCACTAAAGGTAAGAAAGGTTGTGCTGTATCATGTGACCTGGCCAAAATGGTAGGCAACCATTTCTGATTACATTTACTACAACATGGGCATCTAAGAAAAGCATCACAAAAAGTTATTTTGACTGCATGAACGATAGAGAAAATTAGGGAGTTGGAAGCTTTTTTTTGATTTAAGAACATCCTGAATGAAGAAAAGGTTGTTCATACCTCCATAACATGATAAGACAGATGATCGGTAAATTGTAGTCAACAAAATGGCCTGAAATTTTGATAAATCACATGTTACAGTGGAGCTCTTTTTATCTTTTGCGACAAAAGAATTTAAACTCAAAACTCCTCTGATGAAATTATTCTTTGGAATTGTTCACTGATGCAGTTCAAGGATTACAAAATACTGCCACGCCAGATGTGTTTATAAAACTGTGTTAATTGGGCTAATTCACAAGGTTCTTGAAAATCCCGTGGGGAATATCAGTAGGAGAAGAGAATAAAAGTACCTATGTCAATCTTGACGGGTGATTTATTTTTATTTTCAAAAGGAATCCTTCACATGTGACTCCATGCTCCATCTTTGTGTTGCTTGTAAATAAGCCCCTCACCCATGTTCACTTAAGGGTTAATGCCGCCTTAATGCGGCAAATCGAAAGTTAGGTGACAAAAATGAAAAATTGCTAGTTCTTCACATTGCCTGGTGCCGTGTTTCAAGGCCATACCAACCGTTCCGTGTAAGTGTTTTCGCATGATTTATTTTTGGTATGATCATTATTCTTTGAAAAGAAATGGCACAAAATATTAAGTTTACAGCTTTACTTGCCAGCCGATTTGTTATTTACTCAGGGATTTATCACAACATCTATGTGTTTTTTTCGCTTTTTTTTTTACCAAGCTGTGAATTGCTGGTGATTGCAGTGTTCGTGTGTCTGTCTTCAGTTTTGTGAATCTCCTTGGCCTGATGTGAAAGCTTCCTGTCCTCTGGTTCTTCTGTTTCTCTCATTCAGCATAGTCATTGATATTGAATATAATTACAGACATGTGTAAATGTGAGGAATTAATTATGTGTACTAATTAAAGCTTGATGACCCAAATTTATTGCCGTACAGTATTAAGGGACCAGCGTGTTTGAGTAAAACTTGCAATGCAGTTCACACGTTTTGTGTTGAATTACTGTTTTCCTTTGTTACAGTTGTGTTACATGACCTAATGTGATATTGTTTTTTCTTCTTTTTCGTTTTTCGCTGTTTTCAGTTTATCCTGTTACATCTACCTTTATGTTAGCTCTAGCAGGCTTACCCATAGATTATCATCTATAGAGGCTAAGCCCTAGATCTTTTCTTCGGCTTGCGGCCATATTTTACCAACCTACCGTGCAGTGCCTCTCAGTTCGATGTTGGCATCAATAAAACATCTATTTCCATAGACCCACATATCTAAGCTATCCGTTGTACCGTGTTATCCGATCGCACAGCCTGTAGTAAACGCACACGAGTACAAAACGCCTCGACGGTAGATCCATTTCGAAAGTCCTTCGCACTGGGATGGTCATGTTAACATCTACGTCATCGTTTTGGGGGGCCTGCTGGTAAAGCACTGCGCTCTGTCCGGACTTTACTGACCGAGACTCGGAAGGTGTTTACTACTGCAGGCAGTATGAAGGATCTAGGGCTTAGCCTGCACAGATAATAATCTGTGGGCAAACCGGCTAGAGCTACCTATATATGTACCTTGTGTATGTCAGATTAAGACATACTACTACTTTTATCCAGAACAAATAAGTTTAAGTGGAATGCAAATCGTTTCCCACTGACCAGGTTCAAGCTGTGCTAGCTGTGTGCTGTGGTCTGTCTCTCAATGAATTCCCCATTTATTTGCACATGAGCTCTTCAAAACATTATAGGTACATTTATTTATTAACTTAATTGGCATTCATGCTGTATTCAAGATTTTTCTTTTATAAGACTACAGACTATAAGATTAGGTTTGTGATTGAAGAAGCTGACTAGACCATGAAACTTCGTCATGCAGATACAGAAATCTGCTCCATTCTTCCCAGCTTGACTTTCAGTCATACAGTTCTCTACTCTTCCATCACCTAACTTGGAACTCAATCTGTTCGAGTTTGCTGCCCTAATCAAGTCAGAACTGTACACCACTTGTACAAAAACATGCTTCTTATAATCCTAAAGTAATTCTGACTTCATATCACCTAGGTATTCATGAAATAAAAACCATAAGGTCACAGTTAACTCAGATGTTCCTGGCGGATGGACTGTAAGCCAAACGTCAGCATATCAGTTTGAGTCGGTGGCATGTGACATGTTGTTTGGAAAAGGATAACTCGTGCCAGGTTCGGAATGAAACCAAGAAAATGTGCACTCTAAATGGTTAAATCAGAATCCTGTCTGGGAGTCTTAACTTTTACTTTTGTTTCAATAAAGAACAGAAAAAAAAACCCCAACATTTCAAGATGATTTAAATTTTGAGAAGATCAGCTGAGTCACATGTTTGGAAAATGGCAGTTAGAGAAGTTCAGATGCTGTGATGTGAATTCAGATTTAATCTCAGGTTAACACCTGTTCTCACCACGGACAGCTTTGACGCTTTGAGGACAGAACTGGTGACGGGACCAAGTACCACATTTGTCAAGTAACGATTCAGAGCAGTTAATGTGGAAGCTAAGCTGTGAACATGGCTGACCTATCATAAAGCTAAGGAGACCAGTACAACACATCAGAACAGCACGTCTTAAACTATGAATGCCAGCTTGGGGAGGGCGGATGTACTTCATTTCAGCTGATCATTAAGAAAAAAGTCCTTTTTGAAGGCACAAAATATGAAAAGGGGAATTTGTTTCCTGAAGCCTTGCTGCTTCTGTAAGCTTGTTATAGTTCATTCTGTAATTGTTGGAAACGCTAATACTCAAGAATGTGACATGGCCATCAGATGGAAACAGAAAGACTTAGTACAGGTAGGTAGATGAATGCAACAAACGTTGCACACTTGCGCGTGTCGTGGCCTGATTTTTTGATTGGCTAATTAGGTAAGGTACCGACACTGTAAACATGGAATAAAATGTATGCATTTGAGGCCCAAGTTACAATATAGTACATTTCTGCGGGTCATTGAGAAGGGGGCTAGATATAGCGTATAGCAATAGTTTACCCATTGTGCTTTAATTGGCCCCCATTAATAAGACAGTTTTTAGGTTTTTTACTTTGTAATTATAAACCTTATGGAAATGTAAGTGTTTATGTACCTTTACCTGTACATTGGCTTCAAGTATGTTGTTACTTGGAGGGATACAGAATTGACACTGATTGGCTGACAGTGGGAATTCCTGGGTAAACTCCTGTAGAATTGGTCTGGCTTGAATAAACTGTGCCATGTCTAAATTCCAGGCTGGCCTAAGCATAGTCAGGATTTTGGCAACTCTCACATAAGCCAGTCAGTAGGGGTGTTTCAAGTTCGAACTCTTTTAGTGCTGAAGGTAAGAAAAGCCCTCCTGCACCATGTGACCTGTCAAAAATGTAAGGTCACTATTTCTGATTACATTTGCTATAACATGAATATCAAAGAAAAGCGTCACAGAAAGTTATTTAGACTAGACGTACAGTAGGGACAGTTGAGGAACTGAAAGTTTTTTTAACTTAAGAAGCTCCTGATTGAAGGAGAGTTCCTCCCTGACATGGCGAGACAGGTGATGTGTACATGAAAGTGAACAAAATTGCCTGACATTTTTGATAGGTCACACGGCGCAATTGGACTCTTTTTTACCTTTAGCAACAAATGAGTTCCAATTCAAAATGCCCCTGTTGGTGCTGATTCTATTTTCCTTAAACGAAGGTCAAAACTCCTGTATTGTGATTGTCATTGATAAGCTTTCTTTATTTCCTGTTTACTGTTAATTTCCTCACATTTTGTGGTCATATGACTGGGTCACAAAAGTTTTGTACTTGTCAAGTCCAAGTGGATGCCATACACTGATACTTATGGCAACCACGCAGGCCAGGTCCGCCGGCAACCTGCGGTTGGTCATGGGTTTCCCCCGTGTTTCTCTTGGTTTCCCCCTACTGTGATGCTGGTCGCCGTCATATAACTGAAACTTTCTTGAGTATGATGTAAAACACGAATCAAATGAATAATTTTTTTATGGGTGTTTGAAACTGGAGAGCCCAGGATAAATTGCTGACCTTTGGCAACTTACCGACAAACTTTCCCACATGTGACATTTAGGTATGCATACAGTGTTTATGGGAAGACAAGTTTCCCTCGATGAAGGTTAGATATTAGAAGGCTAAACAGCGTTGTCTGCCCAAGAAGACAGCCCTACCTGCTCTGCACAATGCTTTATAACCTCTTTGTCCCCATGGACTGTAGATCTGCTTATTTATTTAAATTACCATACATTACCTTTCAAAAGAATTAGTCTGCCGTCTATTAGTCTAAAGTCAGCCGACGAGTGTAATTGGCGACATGGAGTGCTGCTGTCCTCATTAATGCAGTTACATGTAGGCTACATTGAGAGCTGTTGCTGTGTGCCCAAATTGGCATTTTAGCCTTGAGTTAGTGTGGTCAAATCCAGCATGCCAGATTTCTGGTGATCTTCTGCCTGCCATGACACGGGTAGGTGGTCACTACATGTCTTTTTCTTGCAGTGAGAAAGTTAAAGTAGTTCAATAGGGGCTCAATCAAACAAACTCATGACAGAGGTAGTTAGCATGCTAGCACACTGCAATTTGAAAACATCTCTCTCCAGACATTATATATCATTACAAATATTACACCAAAAATCCTTAAAATTTGCATAAGGGTGCTTTAACTTTTCAATATTTCATTTCTTTATATTATTATTATTGACCCAATATTGTTGATCCAGGAGCCTCTCACTAATGCAGTTGCTCTGAGTTCAAATCCAGCTCATGCTGGCCTCCTCTCATGCTGTACGTGGGAAGATCCACCAGCAATCTGTGAATTGTCGTAGGTTTCTACTGGGCTCTGCCTGGTTTCTTCCTACCATAATGCTTTCTATCATTGCATAAGTGAAATATTCTTGAGTACAGCATAAAGCACCAATCAAACAAATGAAGAAATGAAAAAGTGGAAAGTTAAAGCAATCTTATGCAAATTTTAAGGAGTTTTGGTATAATATTTGTAATGATAAATAATGTCTGGAGAGAGATGTTTTCAAAGACGTCTGTGGAATACTTGAACATGTAGAGTGATGATACAAGGGAAAGTAGACCAACAACCTGCGAATGGCCATGGTTTCACTAGAAGTGAACATATTTTTCGTATGACATTAAACAGTGTTTAGATAGATTCATGTAAATAAATGAAACAACTACAGGGGCCCATTTTACAAAGAAGGTGTAAGTTACATAAAACGTAATTGTCAGGACGCTGTAGAGATACGTTGCCATGGTAGTTACGTCTGATGTAGCATTGTAAAACGAGCACCTGAATAATGGTATAAGTGACATATTGAATACAGCATGAAACACCAGTAAGTAAATAAATAAACATTAATGTGTGTCCTTGAGTTTTATTGAGAAGAAGAGAATTCAGGAACACGATTCCAGCAGGGTGTATTGGATGTAGAAATCCTCTTAATGTTTTGGTCATTTTTTAATAAACAATTGTTACATTACAGTATAAATGGATTGTCAACTGGATGAAATTTTTCTCTTTTGATCAGGACTGTTCTGATGAAGAAGAAAATGTGGACGAACGTTTCTTCCCGCCGGTGACTGGCAACTCCATCTATGACACGGGTGCTGATGCCCGTAACTACCCCATGGACAAGTCCACGTTCAAAGCAGGACCCAATTCAGAAACACCCATGGCACAGTCCACTCACAGACGAGGGGGAGGAGGGCTGGTACCTGTCCATGGGAACAGACCTTTCACCTTAACTGTGATGTTGACTGTGACAATGGTTACTGTCCTTGCTGCTGTGTATGCGTTTAGTGATGGAATTACCAACAGTACATTAACTGTCACCCTGCCGTCCACGCTACAGCTGCGTAAGTTTGATGTTTTCTGTATATTCGAGGGAAAGAATGCAAGGCTTTTAGACATGTACTTTTTTTTCCATCACAGTGGACCTCCAAATTGCTGAAAACTGGTAGCTGTTGAGAGACTTGACTTGACTTACCCATTCATTTTTGTAGTTCAATATTGTCAGCTCCAACTTGTGTAAATTGAACTCCATTTGAAGATATGTCATCAAGTACTGTGACACTGCACAGTTCTGCCAGTGCAAAAATTTGCAGTTCTGTCTCTCCAGCTCTGTGCAGTTCTACCCAAATCCCAGCTCTATACCTTTCTGTATTTCCAAGTGTAAGTAGTTCTTCCTAAGATCCAACTCTGTCCTTCCCAGTATGTGGCAGGAAGGCCTGCCAGCAACCTGTGGATGGTCACAGGTCTGCCCGGCTTCCTCTCACCATAATGGTGGCCTCCGTCGTACGAGTGAAATATTCTTGAGTACCGTGTAAAACACCAATCAGATAAATAAATCATATTTGTTGCATGACCTGTTTTCTTATTTTTAGGTAAAATTCGTTCTTACAGTAAAGACCTTACGTTAGATATTGTCTCGCTACATGAAACTGCCAATCTTAAGACCTCTGTACAGATGTATGGTAAGTGCTTTTATTTATCAAGGCTTACAACGAATTTACATTTAAAAGTAAATTGACTTCTGAAATTATGATTGACCTTAAATTTACCACCATCCATCAACTTTCCTTGGTCTACAATTATTATAATTATTGTATAGTTACAATATAATAATATTGTATTATAATTATAATAAAATAATATTTAATTATATTTGATTATATTTCCCAGTGTTATGAAGGTATGTTGACATAATAAAAGTGAAAAAAAAAAAAGAATGTGAATGACGTTATAATTTATTTTATTCTGAAACCATGTCAATCAAAAACCTGAATTGTAAGAAGATCGTAAATTCAAAAGATTTTGGGATTGCAGATTTTCAACCACGTTTTCTTTGAATTTGTCCTCAACCAGATATCTGACGTGAATTATTTGCTTGGTTCCACCATTTATTGCAGACATTGAGGAATGTAGTCGTGATGGGACGGCCTGCAGAGCTCTGGCAGCTTGTGATAATTTCCTAGGGAGCTATAAATGCAGGTGTAGGACAGGCTTCTATGTTCAGGGTGCTAAATGCCAAGGTAAGACAGAGTACTTTGATTCACACAGTGGCTGACAGCCTCACCCACACTGGCTCACACAGTAGCTGACACTGGGGCTCCCAAAATGGCTCACACAGTAGCTGACACTGTGGCTCACTCCTTGGCTGACACAGCCCATCCCACACTGGCTCACACTGTGGCTGACACTGTGGCTTACACACTGGCTCACACAGTGGCTGACGCAGCGGTTCACACAATGGTTCATACAGTGGTTGACAAAGCAGCTCACACAATGGCTGACACAGTGGCTGACACAGCGGCTCACACAATGGCTCTCACAGTGGTTGACAAAGCAGCCCACACACTGGTTAACACAGTGGCTGACACAGTGGCTCACACACTGTCTGACACAGTGGCTGACACTGCGGCTCACACACTGGCTCACACTGGCTGGCCCTGTGGCACACACTGGCTGATCCAGTGGCTCACACAGTGGCTTACACACTGGCTCACACAGTGACTGACACTCTGGCTCACTCACTGGCTGATACAATGGCTGACACAGCAGCTCACACAGTGACTCACACTGTGGCTGACACAGGCTCATAACGTCCCCACTCTGGCTTACACAGTGGCTCACACAGTGGCTCTCGCACCAGCTCAATTTGGCCTTGTGAGCTTGGGTGTTCAAATCCAGCTCTGGTACCTGACGAAGTCCATGACTTTTTAGACACTATGGTTTATTCCCACCAATAAACCAAAGCGTGGTCAGATATTAATTTAAAAGTGAAACTTTAAATGTTGACTATGGCATAACACTGACTCTCAGCTTTTTTGCATTTAAAAGAGCCTCAGTCACTGCAGTTTATTCACCTTTATTATTTGAGATTGGAGACAAAACTGTAATTTCAGGGTCCTTGTAAACTTCTATGTTTGTTTTTCAGCTTGCAGCACAACGTGCCCTGAAAACCATTACATGACCCAGCGCTGTACTGTGGACCAGGATGTTGTGTGTAAACGTAAGCAAGTGTACATCAGCACTCATGACACAAGCCGGATAAAGTGTACATCAGCACTCATGACACATGCTGAATAAAGTGTACATCAGCACTCATGACACACGCTGAATAAAGTGTAGATCAGCACTCATGACACACGCTGGATAAAGTGTACATCAGCACTCATGACACACGCTGGATAAAGTGTGCATCAGCACTCATGACACACGCTGGATAAAGTGTACACCAAGTGCACATCAACTCTCACAACACACGCTGAATAAAGTGTACATCAGCACTCATGACACACGCTGAATAAAGTGTACATCAGCACTCATGACACACGCTGGATAAAGTGTACATCAGCACTCATGACACACGCTGGATAAAGTGTACACCAAGTGCACATCAACTCTCACAACACACGCTGAATAAAGTGTAGATCAGCACTCATGACACACGCTGAATAAAGTGTATATCAGCACTCACAACACAAGCTGGATAAAGTGTACATCAGCACTCATGACACACGCTGAATAAAGTGTAGATCAGCACTCATGACACACGCTGAATAAAGTGTAGATCAGCACTCACGACACACGCTGGATAAAGTGTACATCAGCACTCATGACACACGCTGAATAAAGTGTACATCAGCAGTGTAGATCAGCACTCACGACACACACTGAATAAAGTGTACATCAGCACTCATGACACACGCTGAATAAAGTGTACATCAGCACTCATGACACACACTGAATAAAGTGTACATCAGCACTCATGACACACGCTGAATAAAGTGTACATCAACACCCCCAAACACAAGCCGGATAAAGTGTACACCAAGTGCACATCAACTCTCACAACACACGCTGAATAAAGTGTACATCAAGTGTACATCAACACTCACAACACAAACTGGACAAAGTGTACATCCACACACACAACACAAACTGGACAAAGTGTACATCAACACTCACAACACAAGCTGGATAAAGGGTAGATCAAGCACACATCAACACTCACAACACAAGCTGGATAAAGTGTAGATCAAGCACACATCAACTCTCACAACACACGCTGAATAAAGTGTACATCAACACACACAAAACAAGCTGGATAAAGTGTACATCAGCACTCACAACACAAGCTGGATAAAATGTACGTCAAGTGCACAACACACACAACATAAGCTGGACAAAGTGTACATCAAGTGTACATCAACACTTACAACACAAGCTGGATAATGTCTACATCAACACTCACAACACAAGCTGGATAAAGTGTACATCCACACACACAACACAAACTGGACAAAGTGTACGTCCACACACACAACACAAACTGGACAAAGTGTACATCCACACACACAACACAAACTGGACAAAGTGTACGTCCACACACACAACACAAACTGGACAAAGTGTACATCCACACACACAACACAAACTGGACAAAGTGTACATCAAGTGCACATTTAGTGCACATCAGCCAACATGACATAAGCTGGAGAATCACTAAGAGTAGGAGGGAATTGTCCCCATAGATTTACCATAACAACACCTGGAGCCATAAGGCTGTTCTCTGAATTGACTTGAGGAAACATATGAGTGGGAATTTTCAAAGTGGGAAAGTCCGCCAGCAACCTGCGGATTGTCATGAGAATGTCTGCTAGCGTCCTGCAGATTGTCGAGGGAAGGTCCGCCAGCAGCCGGCAGGTGGTCGTGGGAAGGTCCGCCAGCAACCTGCAGATTGTCGTGGGAAGGTCCGCCAGCATCCTGCCGTGGGCTCTGGCCGGTTTCCTCCCACCATAATGCTGGTTGCCGTCGTATTGGTGAAATATTCTTGAGTACAGCGTAAAACACCAATCAAGTAAAAAGACAGATTCAGTACATATTAACACAAGTCCCAATTTAGATATATAAGGAGAAAAACGTTATAGCATGATGTTGATATTCTGGTTGTGTTTTATCAGCTTGTACAGTGTGCAATGGCTCTACCTATGAGGCAGCCTCTTGTTCCACCACGCAAGACAGAGTCTGTATCGGTGAGTGACAGCTTATGTTCATATTTCAGGCCTCCCAGACTGGCATAAAATCATAAAAATCATAAAATTTCGTCCAAATATTGAGTCTGGCATAAAAAAAGCATAAATTTGGGGGAATAATCATAAAATCATAAAGTTGAAGTTGCAGTGGTAATCAATGCTGTATTGAGGCTGAATTAATGAGGTTTTGAAGATTTTGCGTAAGTATCGAATCTTACATGTAGAACTTTTTTTTTAGGAGAAAACAACACCTAGGTTAAGCTTATTCCCAATGAAAACCTTCTTGTGAATATATCCTATCAGGCATGACTGTAAATATCTTTTTACAATTTTTTGGGCTCAGCCATTAAACGTTTTAATGATTCTTTACGGTGATATTTCTTTTAGTACGTCTGGACATACTAATTCATTGTGACAGGATGCTGCTGACACTCTGTAACTTGCAGGGAGTTAAAATGTAAAACATGGCTGACTCTGAGGCTCACACACTGACTCACACAATGGCTGACACTGTGGCTCACTCACTGGCTGACACAGTGGGTGACACTGTGGCTCACACACTGGCTCACACTCACACAGTGGGTGACACTGTGGCTCACTCACTGATTCACACAATGGCTGACACTGTGGCTCACTCACTGGCTGTCTGAAATTTCAGTTCAAAAGTTTCAGCAGCCTAATCATGTTAGATGAGGCTAACCTTCATCTCCACGACAACCAGGTGACTTAGGGATTAAGTGTGTATGAAATACCTCCAGCTACATGTATGTAAATCTAAATGATTTCAGAATGATGTCTTGGGTAGGCCTGCTGGTTTTCAGTGTTGGTTAAAGAGTACTAGGGTGTGCCACATCCTTGACCATGCAATTTGATGTCAGAATGCTTTTGATTGTATTAAAAATATGCTTACCTTGATTCACACTGGCCATTCACTCAGTATTGTCATTTTATTTTACATCTTGTTCGGTTAAATGACATCAGAAAAAAAAATGTGATGCTATATAGGTTGAGATTTAAAACATTCTGCTTTTGACTGAAATACACGTAGATCCTAACCAGGAACTGCTTGATGCATTTATGCTGATATTTTTCATAGTGTGTGTTGTAATTATGTGTTTTTTTCTGTAATCTTCTCAAATCTTGCAAACTACTTGTAACGAAGAAGAGAAACGTGAAACTCACAGTTCCTGGAGAATGTGAGGTGCTCTGTGCACACTTTTTATCTATCAAATTGATGCTTGTGTACATATGTGTCCATTTGGTCAAAATATTTTATTCTGGAATGCCAGAGTTTGGACCTCGAACTCTTTTGCAACTAAAGGTAGAAAGAGTCCTGCTATATCATGTCAAAAATGTTAGGCAGCGTTTTTTGACTTTACTCTACTGATCACCCATCTCACCGTGTTCAGGAGGTACAAATGACGTTTCTTTTCTTCAGTAACTTGTTAAGTTCATAAACCTTCAGCTCCGTAATTTTCACAATAGTTCATCCAGTATGAATAATTTTTGTGACGCTTTTTTAGACACTCGTGTTATAGCAAATATAATCAGGAATAGTTGCCTAACATTTTTGTCAAGTCATGTCGTACAGTAGCACTTTTCTTACCTTTAGCGATAAAAGAGTTCAAACTCGAATCTCCCCTATTGGCTTCGATAGGTAAACTGCTAAGAATAGGATCAGAGAGAAATTAAAAAGCAGTTTTGATTGTGCATCAGTGTGCGTGCCTAGAATGGAGCTTAAGCAGGACAAACGACAGCACATGACCATTTATTCCTCTCGTACAACATTGTAGATTTTGCCAATTACCCAAGATTCAGCTCAGACTTTTGTGTGCATTTTGTGATGTTTTTCATCTTTAACCTATGCAGGTTAACCTGTTAAGTTTACGATCTCGCAAAAAATTCATATGAAATGCATGAATTTTCCTAATTTGTGTGTGACTGCCGAAAGTTACAAGGCTCTGGGTTATAGTTGTGTGAGTTCGTTTATCCAGTGGTCAAGGAGTTTTGGTCATAAGTACTTGACACCTTGTGCTTAAGCATGAGCAAAAAAAAATGTCGTTTCTTCCAGTGGTCAAGGAACTCAGTTCCAACTTCGTATTTTGACCATAAATAGAAGAAAGTAAGTTTTTATCGTGTCCTTGAACTTCAGGTTTTTTGTTTTTTTTTGCGTGAAATTAGGCCGAGAGTTGGGACATGTTTAAATACTGGCAGTATTGGTCTCCCATCTGTTTCTTTGCCTTACTTGTACGTGTACTCTGTTTCTTTGTCTTACTTGTATGTGTACTCTGTTTCTTTGTCTTACTTGTATGTGTACTCTGTTTCTTTGCCTTGCTTGAATGTGTACTCTGTTTCTTTGCCTTACTTGTACGTGTACTCTGTTTCTTTGCCTTACTTGTACGTGTACTCTGTTTCTTTGTCTTACTTGTACGTGTACTCTGTTTCTTTGTCTTACTTGTACGTGTACTCTGTTTCTTTGTCTTACTTGTATGTGTACTCTCTTTCTTGCTATGCTGTTCTGTAATATGCTCATATTCTGCCCTTATATTTTGGTCGTTGAACCATCTAAAACCTTGTATGATATGCTAGGGGGATAGGAAGAGGGTGGGGTGGGTTGGCAGGTTTATTAAGCATTGATCAGTTTACCACATAACCACATGCTGCTGGAGTACATAAACACAAGGTGCATATTCAGCGGTATTTGTGTTGTGCATGTACCTAAACCAATTATATAAAGCGTGAAACTGATCCAAAATGTGCGTGGCTTAATTACAACTGTGAGTGTGGATGTCTTTCCGTTAGTTCCTCCTAAAATGCTCAAACACATGATAGGGCCCCAGAGCTTACCTGGCCTTGGCAACCCCAGAATCCTCGCCAGACTGGCAGGGATAGTGACTTCCTTTCGTTTACCTGCTAGACCCTTGTGTGCTGTATGATTATTCAAAATTGTTCAGAATGGATGGAGAGGGCACTGATATACTCAAAACATTGCGTAATAACTTGTTTTGTTTTGGGTAGCATTTAAAATGACCTTGGACATTTCAGCCAGTTCTTTTATCTTCATATAATGACTGCAAATTTAGGAAATGCTACACGTTCAGAGTTGAAGCCTGGACTTAAGATGCTTATGTTTTACATTTTAGTTACCGCGTTTGCATATTTTTTAAAGTGTTGTCACCAGTCTGACACACGTACAAATACATGTGACGTATTTATAAAACATATGTTAACATGACTTAAATTTTGCTTTTGATTACGAAATTAAAATATTTATTGACAAGTGATATTAGGGTACTCTGGGTACTATAATTAGCAGAAGTCACAAACATAGCCTAAATATGGGTCCAACTATCGTAAAAAAAATCATAAAATTTATAATTAAATGGCATGAAAAAATCAGAAAATAACAAACAAAATAGCACAAAGTCATAAAGAAAATTCATGAAAAGTGGCTGGGAGGCCTGATATTTTAATGTCCATCATTATTAACTTTGAGCTTGCAGTTAACACATAACGTTTAAGAGGGGAATGAGGATTTTGTAAGTCCATTAGATTTTACATTTGTTAATAATATCATTATGAGGGATTTTTGGTATTGAGCGTTTTATTCAAAATCACTAGTGGATTTATGTTTAGATAGGACTCATTCAAATTAAGTTCATGATTTTCTTGGCTTCAAAATACAGGCAGTTTATGTCGAAGGTGCATAAGCAGGATTTGTCGGGTTGATGTGATCAAGAAATTACCACCTACTTTATTTGTGCATGTCGCCTGTGGGCTATCCAGTGTTATGGGAAATGTACAAAAGACGACAAAATTGCAAATAAGAGCAGTAATGACAGCATGATAGTGTGCAGAGGCTCAGCTAATCACTGAGATGTGGCCTCTTGTCAGTTTACCTTGGTTAGGCTTTTTGGGAAGGAGGGTGCCTTTATGGCTGTTGGGATGGTCGTGGGTTTCCTCTGGGCTCTGTCCGGTTTCCTCCCACCATAATGCTGGCTGCCGTGGGATCAGTGAAATATTCTTGAGCACGGCCTAAAACGCCAATCAAATAAATAAGTCAGTTAGACTTCGTTTGTGTTAATTGTCATAAGTTACAATGTTCATGGCTTTACATTTAGTATTTTACATGCATTATTCAGTAACTTTAAAGTATTAATATTAAGGGTTGGATCTCAGAAAGTACTTATGTATTGATCTCAGGTTCTACATACATGTCTCCTCTATGTGAACCATTTGGTAAAATTCTATCTGTTTTTCTTTTTTTTTTTCTTTTTTTCCCTCACCAATGCAGCCGCTGTAAGTCCAGCTCATGCTGGTTTCCTCTGCGGCCATACGTGCCTGCCAGCAATGTGCAGATGGTGATGGGTTTCCCCCGGGCTCTCCCGGTTTCCTCCCACCATAATGCTGGCCATCGTCATATAAATGAAATATTCCTGAGTACGGCATAAAACACCAATCAGATGAAGAAATAAATAAATGTTTATTTTTCTTGTCAGATGTGACTTATCCAGTGAAGGGTTTCAAGGAGAATGTCACCATCACTCAAAGTGCTGAGGGTAAGTTGGGTACTGTCTGCGTGTCCTGAGCATTCTCTTCTACATAGAAACGGACATGATAATGATGCTAGTTTTACACTGACATGTCTTCTGCGTTAGAAAAGAAGTTACATGCCCATAAGAATCTTTTCTCGGTTATATCACTCCAATCTTCTAAACGTCACTGAAAGCGCCAGTGTTCGGGATTCCTACACCAGACATCGCTGTGATGGACAAAACTCTGCTCATGTCCCATTGTAGTGCAGACAAGTGCACATTTTCTCACAAATTGTTGGTTGGACTGGCTTCTTGGAATGTGGGATTGGGCAATGTCCAGGCTAACCCAGTCCCCTGAGCTGCTTTGAAATCCGTGTCAGATGTTGGCGAGAATTTTCATGTGGGCAGACGTTCTACATTTATCACAACTGCAAGTGCAGCCTGTGCACAGTATTATCAAAACTTGAACCATGCAGCAACTTCCACTGCATAGATGTAATACCTCGGTAATCACACATATTCAGTGTAAAAAATGGACTGTGGTTTTTTTGTTTGTTTCTATATTTCAGTCGTTGTACTTAGCTGTAGGGTTCAGTCCTAACAAATAAGAGCTAAACACTACATATACTTAATACCAGATTGTCTTTTGTTCGTATGTTTTCCCACAAAAGTGTGCCTCGGTTGTGGCTTGTTTTACCGGATTAACTGTAATATATATTGTAATAATAATAATAATTTTCTGAGAGTAATTCCAATCAGTCAGTATATTATTTATCTTCCCTGAGCGCCTCCACAAACACACATTTATAAACACTGACACAGTGCACTAGTTGAACTAAAATGAAAACTCAGTGAAATACAGCACATATCATGTTTAAACAAATGTAACATAAATTGGGCAATAGCTGTTTCTAAGCTAGACCCTGGAACTATGTACAAGGCAGGTTGCTGTAAATCTTCAACCTTTTCAACCATTAACGGTGATATTGAAGTCCGGTGAATGTAGACAGTTATTGTGAAAATGAAGCCATAAATGATTTGTTTGTGTCACCATAGGTATGAGCTTCGTTAAACGATAAGAGTTATTTTATCTGTGTGAGTAAATGTAAAAAAATATAAATACAAAATATCAGTGGAGAAGTGGTCTGTGTTCTAGAGGTTTTACAGCCGCTTGCATTTTATTCATTTGTACATGCAGTTTGTGGGTTCAAATCCTGGCCATGGTCAGAGAATTTGTAGATTTCCCTGCTTATGGGGCCTTAGTTGCGGTACACAGCTGATAACACTCCTGTGGCTAGCCTCACAGCCTGATGTTTGCTGAGAACCACTAGTCTTAGACCAGTATGGTATGCATATCTGTGCATTACATGTGGGAAAGTCTGTCAGTAATTGTCCAGAGATTTGTGGTTTATGTCACTGCATTTGGCATCAAGCAACAATCAGATAAACAGAGAAATAAATAATGTGATAGTAGAGGTCATATCTTTCATTGAA
This sequence comes from Acanthopleura granulata, assembly GCA_016165875.1. NCBI lineage: Eukaryota > Metazoa > Mollusca > Polyplacophora > Chitonida > Chitonidae > Acanthopleura > Acanthopleura granulata. The sequence goes on from JABBOT010000017.1 coordinate 5,378,740, forward strand.
GTTGGATTAATAATCAGGAACATATCTGAATGGTATATCCCACAAAGATGAGGTTTTCACACCATTTGATTCCATATTTTTTTTTGGCATTTTTTTTTTACAGTGATTAAAAGGGAAGTGCAGACTGAGGTGCTATGGTGGACTCTTTGGACCACATTGAACCATATTGACTTCACAGATTCTTTTTAGCTGTGAAACATGCTGTAAATGTTAAGCTTCCACTCTGAATACAGATACAGGTGTTGTACTACATATATGTTCACATAGAACATAGACATGTATCAATCAGAAGATGTTTTGTGGCTTAAAAGAATCTGTAACGTCATTGTCCACCATAGCACCTCGGTCTTCATCCCAGTGTTTATCATTGTAAAAAAATGCCAAAAATAATGAAGACTATTTTTGGAATCAGCATAAAATTGCCTTTCAGATGATGCATACTTTCTGAAAATGTGGTTTCTTTTTGTTAAGGGGAAACACCTCATAAAAATGAACTTACGGTGAGAGAAATGGCCATTAAAATCTGTATCTGAAAATAGCTTCACTGATTTTAAAAAAATTTTTTTTACCAAAATAAATGCTGTCAAATGTTTTGTATGATGTTCTTTATGGACCATGTTGATAATGTGGTTCACCAGTGACACCACGCTGACTTTTCTATGCCCTTTAATCAGAAATTAAATGTCTTATTAGCGTTTCCATAAACAGGCAAACATTTCAGGAGCACTCTTCACAAGAACAGTATTCAGAGCTGAACACAGAGGTGTACGAAAGGGTTTGTGGTGTCACTGGAAAACCACATTATCGACATGGTCCCGAAAACCCACCGTACTATCAAAATATTTGACTGCATTTATTTTGGTGAAAAAAAAAATCCATAAAATTCAATGAAGGTATTTTCAGATATAGTTTTTAATGGACATTTCACTCACCCTAAGACCATTTTTATGACGTTTTTCCTTTAAATAAATGAATCTTCTCCAAGCAAACCTGCACATTAATGTTTCATTAATCTAATGTTATTCTGTTACAGGTATGGTGACCACCTCAGCCTCCTCCAATGTGTTTATAGAAAAGCTCAGCAGTGTAAATGATTTACAGACAACTTTTTACGCTACCAACAATCAACAGTCCTACGATCTGAAGAACTGGAAGCGGGATTCGGGGCTGGAGATTACCTTGAGCATACGTGGACTGTACCTGATCCCTGAATATCGTGATGTGGACCATGTTAGCGATAACATCTTCATCGAGAAGGGATTTCGCAGCACCCAGGCTGATAGGGCTGCTCTGAAGCAAATCACACAGCACTACTGCAGGTAGATCTAACGTGAGATTATAATGTCAAGGTCACACAGTACTACTGCAGGTAGATCTACCCTGAGATTATAATGTCAAGGTCACACAGTACTGCTCAAGGTAGATCTACCCTGAGATTATAACGTCAAGGTCACACAGTACTACTGCAGGTAGATCTACCCTGAGATTATAACGTCAAGGTCACACAGTACTACTGAAGGTAGATCTACCCTGAGATTATAATGTCAAGGTCACACAGTACTACTGCAGGTAGATCTAACGTGAGATTATAACGTCAAGGTCACACAGTACTACTGCAGGTAGATCTACCCTGAGATTATAACGTCAAGGTCACACAGTACTACTGCAGGTAGATCTACCCTGAGATTATAACGTCAAGGTCACACAGTACTGCTGCAGGTAGATCTACCCTGAGATTATAATGTCAAGGTCACACAGTACTGCTGAAGGTAGATCTACCCTGAGATTATAACGTCAAGGTCACACAGTACTACTGAAGGTAGATCTACCCTGAGATTATAACGTCAAGGTCACACAGTACTACTGCAGGTAGATCGACCGAGATTATAATGTCAAGGTCACACAGTACTACTGCAGGTAGATCGACCCTGAGATTATAATGTCAAGGTCACACAGTACTACTGAAGGTAGATCTACCCTGAGATTATAATGTCAGGGTCACACAGTACTACTGCAGGTAGATTGAGCCTGAGATTATAATGTTAAGGTCACACAGTACTACTGCAGATAGATCGAGCCTGAGATTATAATGTTAGGGTCACACAGTACTACTGCAGGTAGATCTACCCTGAGATTATAACGTCAAGGTCACACAGTACTACTGAAGGTAGATCTACCCTGAGATTATAATGTTAGGGTCACACAGCACTACTGCAGGTAGATCTACCCTGAGATTATAATGTCAAGGTCACACAGTACTGCTGAAGGTAGATCTACCCTGAGATTATAACGTCAAGGTCACACAGTACTACTGCAGGTAGATCTACCCTGAGATTATAACGTCAAGGTCACACAGTACTACTGAAGGTAGATCTACCCTGAGATTATAATGTCAAGGTCACACAGTACTACTGCAGGTAGATCGAGCCTGAGATTATAATGTCAAGGTCACACAGTACTACTGAAGGTAGATCTACCCTGAGATTATAATGTCAAGGTCACACAGTACTACTGCAGGTAGATCTACCCTGAGATTATAACGTCAAGGTCACACAGTACTACTGCAGGTAGATCTACCCTGAGATTATAATGTCAAGGTCACACAGTACTACTGCAGGTAGATCTACCCTGAGATTATAATGTCAAGGTCACACAGTACTACTGCAGGTAGATCTACCCTGAGATTATAATGTCAAGGTCACACAGTACTACTGCAGGTAGATCGACCCTGAGATTATAATGTCAAGGTCACACAGTACTACTGCAGGTAGATCTACCCTGAGATTATAATGTCAGGGTCACACAGTACTACTGCAGGTAGATTGAGCCTGAGATTATAATGTTAAGGTCACACAGTACTACTGCAGATAGATCGAGCCTGAGATTATAATGTTAGGGTCACACAGTACTACTGCAGGTAGATCTACCCTGAGATTATAACGTCAAGGTCACACAGTACTACTGCAGGTAGATTGAGCCTGAGATTATAATGTCAAGGTCACACAGTACTACTGCAGGTAGATCTACCCTGAGATTATAATGTCAGGGTCACACAGTACTACTGCAGATAGATCGAGCCTGAGATTATAATGTCAAGGTCACACAGTACTACTGCAGGTAGATCTACCCTGAGATTATAATGTCAAGGTCACACAGTACTACTGCAGATAGATCGAGCCTGAGATTATAATGTTAGGGTCACACAGTACTACTGCAGGTAGATCTACCCTGAGATTATAACGTCAAGGTCACACAGTACTACTGAAGGTAGATCTACCCTGAGATTATAATGTTAGGGTCACACAGCACTACTGCAGGTAGATCTACCCTGAGATTATAATGTCAAGGTCACACAGTACTGCTGAAGGTAGATCTACCCTGAGATTATAACGTCAAGGTCACACAGTACTACTGCAGGTAGATCTACCCTGAGATTATAACGTCAAGGTCACACAGTACTACTGAAGGTAGATCTACCCTGAGATTATAATGTCAAGTTCACACAGTACTACTGCAGGTAGATCGAGCCTGAGATTATAATGTTAAGGTCACACAGTACTACTGAAGGTAGATCTACCCTGAGATTATAACGTCAAGGTCACACAGTACTACTGCAGGTAGATCTACCCTGAGATTATAACGTCAAGGTCACACAGTACTACTGCAGGTAGATCTACCCTGAGATTATAATGTCAAGGTCACACAGTACTACTGCAGGTAGATCTACCCTGAGATTATAATGTCAAGGTCACACAGTACTACTGCAGGTAGATCTACCCTGAGATTATAATGTCAAGGTCACACAGTACTACTGCAGGTAGATCGACCCTGAGATTATAATGTCAAGGTCACACAGTACTACTGCAGGTAGATCTACCCTGAGATTATAATGTCAGGGTCACACAGTACTACTGCAGGTAGATTGAGCCTGAGATTATAATGTTAAGGTCACACAGTACTACTGCAGATAGATCGAGCCTGAGATTATAATGTTAGGGTCACACAGTACTACTGCAGGTAGATCTACCCTGAGATTATAAGGTCAAGGTCACACAGTACTACTGCAGGTAGATTGAGCCTGAGATTATAATGTCAAGGTCACACAGTACTACTGCAGGTAGATCTACCCTGAGATTATAATGTCAGGGTCACACAGTACTACTGCAGATAGATCGAGCCTGAGATTATAATGTCAAGGTCACACAGTACTACTGCAGGTAGATCTACCCTGAGATTATAATGTCAAGGTCACACAGTACTACTGCAGATAGATCGAGCCTGAGATTATAATGTTAGGGTCACACAGTACTACTGCAGGTAGATCTACCCTGAGATTATAACGTCAAGGTCACACAGTACTACTGAAGGTAGATCTACCCTGAGATTATAATGTTAGGGTCACACAGCACTACTGCAGGTAGATCTACCCTGAGATTATAATGTCAAGGTCACACAGTACTGCTGAAGGTAGATCTACCCTGAGATTATAACGTCAAGGTCACACAGTACTACTGCAGGTAGATCTACCCTGAGATTATAACGTCAAGGTCACACAGTACTACTGAAGGTAGATCTACCCTGAGATTATAATGTCAAGGTCACACAGTACTACTGCAGGTAGATCGAGCCTGAGATTATAATGTCAAGGTCACACAGTACTACTGAAGGTAGATCTACCCTGAGATTATAAGTCAAGGTCACACAGTACTACTGCAGGTAGATCTACCCTGAGATTATAACGTCAAGGTCACACAGTACTACTGCAGGTAGATCTACCCTGAGATTATAATGTCAAGGTCACACAGTACTACTGCAGGTAGATCTACCCTGAGATTATAATGTCAAGGTCACACAGTACTACTGCAGGTAGATCTACCCTGAGATTATAATGTCAAGGTCACACAGTACTACTGCAGGTAGATCGACCCTGAGATTATAATGTCAAGGTCACACAGTACTACTGCAGGTAGATCTACCCTGAGATTATAATGTCAGGGTCACACAGTACTACTGCAGGTAGATTGAGCCTGAGATTATAATGTTAAGGTCACACAGTACTACTGCAGATAGATCGAGCCTGAGATTATAATGTTAGGGTCACACAGTACTACTGCAGGTAGATCTACCCTGAGATTATAAGGTCAAGGTCACACAGTACTACTGCAGGTAGATTGAGCCTGAGATTATAATGTCAAGGTCACACAGTACTACTGCAGGTAGATCTACCCTGAGATTATAATGTCAGGGTCACACAGTACTACTGCAGATAGATCGAGCCTGAGATTATAATGTCAAGGTCACACAGTACTACTGCAGGTAGATCTACCCTGAGATTATAATGTCAAGGTCACACAGTACTACTGCAGGTAGATCGACCCTGAGATTATAATGTCAAGGTCACACAGTACTACTGCAGGTAGATCTACCCTGAGATTATAATGTCAGGGTCACACAGTACTACTGCAGATAGATCGAGCCTGAGATTATAATGTTAAGGTCACACAGTACTACTGAAGGTAGATCTACCCTGAGATTATAATGTCAGGGTCACACAGTACTACTGCAGATAGATCTACCCTGAGATTATAATGTCAAGGTCACACAGTACTACTGAAGGTAGATCTACCCTGAGATTATAATGTCAAGGTCACACAATACTACTGCAGGTAGATCTACCCTGAGATTATAATGTCAAGGTCACACAGTACTACTGCAGGTAGATCTACCCTGAGATTATAATGTCAAGGTCACACAGTACTGCTGCAGGTAGATCTACCCTGAGATTATAATGTCAAGGTCACACAGTACTGCTGCAGGTAGATCTACCCTGAGATTATAATGTCAAGGTCACACAGTACTACTGCAGGTAGATCAACCCCGAGATTATAATGTCAGGGTATATAGGCTGTAAAGAGGAAACATTTCGTCAGTATTTATTTTGTGACTGAATTCTTTAATCCAAGTTTGTTGTGGGGGGAAAAAATGAAGTCAAAGGTCTGGAAGGGCTCAGAAGAAAAAGATAGGAAGTATAAAACATAAACATGTTGAGAGGTAGCAGAACTATTGTAGGATCTATAAAAAGAAATGAAAGATAATAAATTTCATTTCGCTTGGCTCAAAAATAAAAATATCCAGCGGTGACACCATGTCAATTCCTGATCTTACAAGATGATATACCCATTGACTGTGATGCGCAGTTGAAAACTTGTTTGTCTCCTGCGGAAAAGCTCACCAGTAACTTACAGATGGTTGTCCTAATTCTTCTAAATTTTGGGACAACTAATTTGTCCGTTTTGGCTAACATACATGTAACTGTAGCAGGGATAAAAAGTTTTTATTTCTTATGACTTTTCGTATTTCTTATGACCAAAATGTCTATATCTTTACATTTTCCAAAAACTTTGACAAAAATGTAATATTTTGCCATCAGCAGGACTAATAGCTGCCCCAGTAATTAGAAGAATTAGGGTAGTGCTTACTCGTGAAACTCTCCTTTTCTCCAAATGAAAAGCAGACTCAGTGTGTATGAAAATTAAAATATTTTTAAGTGTGACGTTAACCCACAATTAATCAAAAAGGAAACAAAAGAAAACAGTTGCATTTTCAAAATGTGTCTTGCAGCTGTCATACAGATACTCATACTATAGGGAGCTTGTAAAATGCCTTCGCCCCTTTAAGAAAAAGATCCAAGGCTGCGTGCTCCTTTGTTCTTTCCTGGAGTACGTCACACCTTTAGGTGTATGTGTGCACAGAAAACACTTATGGCGTACACAAACACTGCATAGGTCACAGAAGAAACCAATAAGCTGTTACCGTGTGATTTGGACCCTTTGATGTAGCCAATCAGAGAGTCTCCCGTTGGATGTCTTATATGGATATCTTATTTATTACTGTCTTAATTTCGTCCTTGTTGATACTTCTGTACTAAATGTTGATGGGTTTGTTTTTTGTTTTTTTTAAGAAAAATAGAAAAAAAATGACCTTTTGTTATGGTTATATATTTAATGTGTCAAATGAAGAGGGTGAATAAAATGACAGTTAAAACTGGGTTTTTTTACCTTGTAAATGAAACTGGGTTTTTTACAGTGTAATTATTCTCACCTTCATAAGGAACTAATCCCATTTACAGGAACCCCGTGCCTGACCGTTACAATTTAGGACTGACCATAATTCCTGATCGCACGACAGCAGCCTCTGTGGTCACTTGTGGGTCGCCCAATACCACCATCTCTTGTCCGGCTGGTTACCCTGATGGCAAACAGTACCTTCACCGCTCGCTCAATGACCACTGTCCCAAAGCTAAGGTAGGAGCAATGCAGCTGGAAGCCTGGCCGTGGTGAATAACTGTGAATCATAAAAATTAATGTGCACCTGACAGAACATTTCCTGTAAGGTATGTAGATCATTTAGGCGAACAGAAACGTGGGTAGAAGAATTAAGGCAGTTGTATGAAGCTCAGAACAGAAATGTGGGTAGAAGAATTAATTCAGTTGTATGAAGCTCAGAACAGAAATGTGGGTGGAAGAATTAATTCAGTTGTATGAAGCTCAGAACAGAAATGTGGGTAGAAGAAGTAAGGCAGTTGTATGAAGCTCAGAACAGAAATGTGGATAGACGAATAAAGGCAGTTGTATGAAGCTCAGAACAGAAAAGTGGGTAGAAGAATTAATTCAGTTGTATGAAGCTCAGAACAGAAATGTGGGTAGAAGAAGTAAGGCAGTTGTATGAAGCTCAGAACAGAAATGTGGATAGACGAATAAAGGCAGTTGTATGAAGCTCAGAACAGAAATGTGGGTAGAAGAAGTAAGGCAGTTGTATGAAGCTCAGAACAGAAAT